>CAWUFW010000409.1:0-640000 GCA_963921515.1 Calotriton arnoldi
AGCCAATCACCACTCCCCAGCCACCCGGATCTGGGGTTTCAATCCATCAGCACGGAGTTTCTTAGCTCACCACCACCCGTCTGCAGACATGCTGGTCACATGCGTCAAAGTTCGAGCTCCCGTGCTCAGCGTGTTCAGTCCAGTCGACCGCCAAGCCACGCCTTCCTGACCGAAACGTCCTGCATCTTGCACGGGGCTCGCCACGCCAGGCTTCGCTGAATCCAGCGGCAAAGTGAGCAGCGTGGACCCACGCCTGGGCATGCCGTTTACGGCTGGTCGCAAAGGATGACGGACGAACGCCAATCAAACATCACTCCAGCCGACCATCATCACGACCTCTTAGCCACCCACCACTTCAGCGCAGTTCAGGACATCAGTCCATATGCACAGCCTGACGTCGCCCGACCGCCGCCATGTCTTCCTCTGACCGGAAACGTCATCCAGGATCAGCCTTCGGAAGATTCAAAGTCGCCATCGCCAGCCAGCCTGCATTCAGTGGCGCGAGCAAGGGACTCACGGCCGCCGACTCTAGGCTTAATGCTTTAGTTACAACAGGGGATGATGGATCGGATCCGCTTGAGCCAATCAAACATACTTCACCCCAGTCAACTGATTCCGGTTTGGTCCATCACCATTTAGCTTCACCTCCACACCCCAGATGAGCGCCGGCAGCGTAACGTCTGGATTCCCAGGTGCATGGGAACAGTCCAGCACGACCGTGCCGCCATCTTCTTCGGACCGAGACGCTCGGTATCCCCAGACCGCCTCTGGCATCTGTCGCCAGCCAGCCAGGCTTCGCTTGACCCAGCGGGCAAGGCAGCAAGGGACGCCACGCCTGCATACCACTTAGGGCTTAACAAAGCCATACAAAGGGGCGATTTATGATAGTTGAACGTTGACAACGTCAGATCCCCCAGTCAACTGATTCTGGGTTTAATCTCGCCACTCGTCACTTGGCCGGCTCGGCAATCCCAGTTCCGGTTACAGCGTAAACAGTCTGACCCTGGGTGCTCATCGGAATTGTTCAGTGACCTAGGTCGCCAAGCCATGGCGTCCGAAACGCAGCCAGATCGCCTCGGCCATTGTGCCGCCATCAGGGCTGTGTTTGCTTGAGTCCAGCAGGCAAAGCGGAGCGGGGACTCCACGCCTGCACCGCTCAGCGAACAGGTTATACTGCAAGGGGATGACGGACGATACGCCAATCAAAGACTCACCACCCAGTCAACCGGATCTGGGCCTAATCCATCAGGTTCCCGGCTCACCCACCATCCCGCCGAGACTGGCCATATGCGCAAATGTTCGATCCCGTGCTCAAATCGGGAACAACAGCATCGGTAACGCCGCTGCCATGTCTCCGGAATCGAAACGCGATCCAGTATCGCTCGGTCATCAGGTCTGCTTCGAATCCAGTGGCAGCGAGCAGCGACCCAATATCACCGGGCCAAGTTGGGCGAACAAGTTTTGAGACTACAAAGGATTTACTGATCGTAGTCCGCTTGAGCCAACATCACTCTCCAGTCGGCCCGATCTCGGGCTTCCATCCATCAATACTTTAGCTCACTACTACCCTGGCCAGCGCCATGGTCAACGTTCACCCTGCGCTCACGAACGTTCAGCACGCACTGCCACATGTTCTCCTCGACCGGAAACAAGCATCCTGGCGACGCCTGCTGACAGCTCCAGTTGTTCCGCCAGCCTGCTTGAATCCAGCGGCAGCGTGCGTGCGGCCCACGCAGTCTCGCTCAGCGGCGGCTGACATGGGATGATGGACGGAACGGCTTGAGCCAACAAACATTACCCCAGTCACTGATCTGGGTTTAATCCAGTTTTCGAATCCGCGGCGCGAGTAGCGGACCCACGCCTGCATACCCCTCGCTATCCTTGTGGGCCAATGCGCTATATAAAGTGATGATGGACGTGAACGCTTGAGCCAACAAACACCCCACCGATCTGCTTAATCCATCATCACTTGGGCCATCTACCAATTTGTTCAGATGTAATACAGTGCATCAGTTCGACTACGTAGGTTATCCGCCAAGCCATACCTGACCGAAAATGCTGTTCTAGACGCTCTGTCGCCATTGCGGCTCAGCTTCGGTCCAGTGGCAAAGTGAAACGCCTGCGATACCTGTTCTCTTAGGCTTAACAGTGCCGCATAGCAAAGGGGGATGATGGACGAACGCTTCGAGCCAATCGGGACTACCCCAGCCAACCGATCTAAGTTTGCCATCATCATCTTGTCTAGACTACTTGCCATATGCAACAGTTCTGACTTTGCCAGTTCAGGGGAACGATCCAGCACGTCCGGCCAAGCCATGCACTTTCGATCGGAAATCAAGCATCGAGACGTTTCGGCAGGCTTGCCAGGCCGCCAGTCAGCCAGGCTTCAGCTTGAATCCAGCGGCAAAGCGAGTAGTGTCCGCACGCCTGCGCAGTACCAAGAACCGGTGGCTGGCCGGAGCCGATGCACAAAGGGGATGATGAACGGCCGGGTCAGACTACTCCCAGTCAACCGATCTGGTTTGATCCGCCTCTTTAGCTCACCTCCACCAACTTCAGCCTGTACTGGCCATATGCAAACGTTCTGACTTCCCAGTTACGGGGAACATGTCCAGCACGACCGTTGCCATACCTCTCTCTGAACCGAAACAAGCATCCTAGGACCGCTCTGGCATTGCCGCCATCAGCCAGGCTTGCTTGATCCAGTGGCAAAGTGAGCAAGGGACCATGCACCCGCCAACCCTAGAAGCTAACAGCGAGTACAAAGGGGATGATGGACGGCGCTTAGGCAATCAAACACTCACCCCCAGTCAATCGATTCCGGGTTTAATCCATCATCATTCTTTACCACTTATTAATTCTTCCCAGACATACTATGCAAATCAGGGGAACGGTTCAGCATCGGGAACACACTGCCGACGGCCATGTCTTCCCGACCGAGTCAGCGTCCGTAGCGCTCTCCCAGCCGCCACACAGGTTCGCTTGAATCCAGTGGCAAAGTGGAAGCAGTGGGACTCACGCCTGGGTATACGCCCACTTAGGGCGAACAAAGCTGAGCACAAAGGGGAGCGATGGACGTGAACGCTGAGCCAATCAACCTCTCACCCCCACCGATCGGGTTTAATCCATCATCATCACCCAGTCATCACCAATTTCAGTTACAGGCGCAACAGTCTGACTGCTCTAGCCATGCCTTCGATCGAAACGCATCTTAGATCATATCAGCATAATCCAGCGGGGACTTACCTAGGGCTTGGAGTTTCATACAGGATGATGGATCAGGCCAATCAGCCATCTTCACTCCCCAGTCAACTGGATCTGCTTAAGCATCATTCTTTAGCTTCATCTCCATCACCAGTTCAGACATAGCCATATGCAACCGTCTGACCTCCGGCCTGAACCGCCATGGGACCATGTCTTCCTGGACACTAGCCACAGCCATACCTGTGCTCCGGACTCTGAAGTCAGCCCAGCCGTCATCAGCCTGGCATGCTGCTGCTCGTCCAGGCAGCCACATGGCTTGGCAGTCTCGGGCTGACTGTTCCCATGAGGCACAGGGTCAGACTGATTTGCATATACATGTCTGAACTGGGGTGGTGGAGTGAGCTAAGAATGATGATGGATTAAGCCCCAGATCATTTGACTGGGGGTGAGAGTTTGATTGGCTCAAACGTTCCGTCCATCATCCTCTTTTGTATCGCTTTGTTCGCCCTAAGTTGGCGGGGGTATGCCCAGACGTGGGTCCCTTGCTCACTTTGCCACTGGATTCAAGCAAGCTTGGCTGATGACGGCTGAAATGCCAGAAACCGGTCCTAGGAAGCTTGTTTCCGGTCCAGGGAAGACATGGCTTGGCAGTTCAGGCTGGACTGTTCCCATGAGGCACAGGGTCAGACTGATTTGCATATGGCCATGTCTGAACTGGGGTGGTGGAGTGAGCTAAAGAATGATGATGGATTAAACCCAGATCATTTGACTGTGGGTGAGTGTTTGATTGGCTCAAACGTTCCGTCCATCATCCTCTTTTGTATCGCTTTGTTCGCCCTAAGTTGGCGGGGGTATGCCCAGACGTGGGTCCCTTGCTCACTTTGCCACTGGATTCAAGCAAGCCTGGCTGATGACGGCTGAAATGCCAGAAACCGGTCCTAGGATGCTTGTTTCCGGTCCAGGGAAGACATGGCTTGGCAGTTCGGGTTGGACTGTTCCCATGAGGCACAGTGTCAGACTGATTTGCATATGGCCATGTCTGAACTGGGGTGGTGGAGTGAGCTAAAGAATGATGATGGATTAAACCCAGATCATTTGACTGGGGGTGAGTGTTTGATTGGCTCAAACGTTCCGTCCATCATCCTCTTTTGTATCGCTTTGTTCGCATTAAGTTGGCGGGGGTATGCCCAGACGTGGGTCCCTTGCTCACTTTGCCACTGGATTCAAGCAAGCCTGGCTGATGACGGCTGAAATGCCAGAAACCGGTCCTAGGATGCTTGTTTCCGGTCCAGGGAAGACATGGCTTGGCAGTTCGGGCTGGACTGTTCCCATGAGGCACAGGGTCAGACTGATTTGCATATGGCCATGTCTGAACTGGGGTGGTGGAGTGAGCTAAAGAATGATGATGGATTAAACCCAGATCATTTGACTGGGGGTGAGTGTTTGATTGGCTCAAACGTTCCGTCCATCATCCTCTTTTGTATCGCTTTGTTCGCCCTAAGTTGGCGGGGGTATGCCCAGACGTGGGTCCCTTGCTCACTTTGCCACTGGATTCAAGCAAGCCTGGCTGATGATGGCTGAAATGCCAGAAACCGGTCCTAGGATGCTTGTTTCCGGTCCAGGGAAGACATGGCTTGGCAGTTCGGGCTGGACTGTTCCCATGAGGCACAGGGTCAGACTGATTTGCATATGGCCATGTCTGAACTGGGGTGGTGGAGTGAGCTAAAGAATGATGATGGATTAAACCCAGATCATTTGACTGGGGGTGAGTGTTTGATTGGCTCAAACGTTCCGTCCATCATCCTCTTTTGTATCGCTTTGTTCGCCCTAAGTTGGCGGGGGTATGCCCAGACGTGGGTCCCTTGCTCACTTTGCCACTGGATTCAAGCAAGCCTGGCTGATGACGGCTGAAATGCCAGAAACCGGTCCTAGGATGCTTGTTTCCGGTCCAGGGAAGAAATGGCTTGGCAGTTCGGGCTGGACTGTTCCCATGAGGCACAGGGTCAGACTGATTTGCATATGGCCATGTCTGAACTGGGGTGGTGGAGTGAGCTAAAGAATGATGATGGATTAAACCCAGATCATTTGACTGGGGGTGAGTGTTTGATTGGCTCCAAAGTTCCGTCCATCATCCTCTTTTGTATCGCTTTGTTCGCCCTAAGTTGGCGGGGGTATGCCCAGACGTGGGTCCCTTGCTCACTTTGCCACTGGATTCAAGCAAGCCTGGCTGATGACGGCTGAAATGCCAGAAACCGGTCCTAGGATGCTTGTTTCCGGTCCAGGGAAGACATGGCTTGGCAGTTCGGGCTGGACTGTTCCCATGAGGCACAGGGTCAGACTGATTTGCATATGGCCATGTCTGAACTGGGGTGGTGGAGTGAGCTAAAGAATGATGATGGATTAAACCCAGATCATTTGACTGGGGGTGAGTGTTTGATTGGCTCAAACGTTCCGTCCATCATCCTCTTTTGTATCGCTTTGTTCGCCCTAAGTTGGCGGGGGTATGCCCAGACGTGGGTCCCTTGCTCACTTTGCCACTGGATTCAAGCAAGCCTGGCTGATGACGGCTGAAATGCCAGAAACCGGTCCTAGGATGCTTGTTTCCGGTCCAGGGAAGACATGGCTTGGCAGTTCGGGCTGGACTGTTCCCATGAGGCACAGGGTCAGACTGATTTGCATATGGCCATGTCTGAACTGGGGTGGTGGAGTGAGCTAAAGAATGATGATGGATTAAACCCAGATCATTTGACTGGGGGTGAGTGTTTGATTGGCTCAAACGTTCTGTTCATCATCCTCTTTTGTATCGCTTTGTTCGCCCTAAGTTGGCGGGGGTATGCCCAGACGTGGGTCCCTTGCTCACTTTGCCACTGGATTCAAGCAAGCCTGGCTGATGACGGCTGAAATGCCAGAAACCGGTCCTAGGATGCTTGTTTCCGGTCCAGGGAAGACATGGCTTGGCAGTTCGGACTGGACTGTTCACATGAGGCACAGGGTCAGACTGATTTGCATATGGCCATGTCTGAACTGGGGGGGTGGAGTGAGCTAAAGAATGATGATGGATTAAACCCAGATCATTTGACTGGGGGTGAGTGTTTGATTGGCTCAAACGTTCCGTCCATCATCCTCTTTTGTATCGCTTTGTTCGCCCTAAGTTGGCGGGGTATGCCCAGACGTGGGTCCCTTGCTCACTTTGCCACTGGATTCAAGCAAGCCTGGCTGATGACGGCTGAAATGCCAGAAACCGGTCCTAGGATGCTTGCTTCCGGTCCAGGGAAGACATGGCTTGGCAGTTCGTGCTGGACTGTTCCCATGAGGCACAGGGTCAGACTGATTTGCATATGGCCATGTCTGAACTGGGGTGGTGGAGTGAGCTAAAGAATGATGATGGATTAAACCCAGATCATTTGACTGGGGGTGAGTGTTTGATTGGCTCAAACGTTCCGTCCATCATCCTCTTTTGTATCGCTTTGTTCGCCCTAAGTTGGCGGGGGTATGCCCAGACGTGGGTCCCTTGCTCACTTTGCCACTGGATTCAAGCAAGCCTGGCTGATGACGGCTGAAATGCCAGAAACCGGTCCTAGGATGCTTGTTTCCGGTCCAGGGAAGACATGGCTTGGCAGTTCGGGCTGGACTGTTCCCATGAGGCACAGGGTCAGACTGATTTGCATATGGGCATGTCTGAACTGGGGTGGTGGAGTGAGCTAAAGAATGATGATGGATTAAACCCAGATCATTTGACTGGGGGTGAGTGTTTGATTGGCTCAAACGTTCCGTCCATCATCCTCTTTTGTATCGCTTTGTTCGCCCTAAGTTGGCGGGGGTATGCCCAGACGTCGGTCCCTTGCTCACTTTGCCACTGGATTCAAGCAAGCCTGGCTGATGACGGCTGAAATGCCAGAAACCGGTCCTAGGATGCTTGTTTCCGGTCCAGGGAAGACATGGCTTGGCAGTTCGGGCTGGACTGTTCCCATGAGGCACAGGGTCAGACTGATTTGCATATGGCCATGTCTGAACTGGGGTGGTGGAGTGAGCTAAAGAATGATGATGGATTAAACCCAGATCATTTGACTGGGGGGTGAGTGTTTGATTGGCTCAAACGTTCTGTCCATCATCCTCTTTTGTATCGCTTTGTTCGCCCTAAGTTGGCGGGGGTATGCCCAGACGTGGGTCCCTTGCTCACTTTGCCACTGGATTCAAGCAAGCCTGGCTGATGACGGCTGAAATGCCAGAAACCGGTCCTAGGATGCTTGTTTCCGGTCCAGGGAAGACATGGCTTGGCAGTTCGGGCTGGACTGTTCCCATGAGGCACAGGGTCAGACTGATTTGCATATGGCCATGTCTGAACTGGGGTGGTGAAGTGAGCTAAAGAATGATGATGGATTAAACCCAGATCATTTGACTGGGGGTGAGTGTTTGATTGGCTCAAACGTTCCGTCCATCATCCTCTTTTGTATCGCTTTGTTCGCCCTAAGTTGGCGGGGGTATGCCCAGACGTGGGTCCCTTGCTCACTTTGCCACTGGATTCAAGCAAGCCTGGCTGATGACGGCTGAAATGCCAGATACCGGTCCTAGGATGCTTGTTTCCAGTCCAGGGAAGACATGGCTTGGCAGTTCGGGCTGGACTGTTCCCATGAGGCACAGGGTCAGACTGATTTGCATATGGCCATGTCTGAACTGGGGTGGTGGAGTGAGCTAAAGAATGATGATGGATTAAACCCAGATCATTTGACTGGGGGTGAGTGTTTGATTGGCTCAAACGTTCCGTCCATCATCCTCTTTTGTATCGCTTTGTTCGCCCTAAGTTGGCGGGGGTATGCCCAGACGTGGGTCCCTTGCTCACTTTGCCACTGGATTCAAGCAAGCCTGGCTGATGACGGCTGAAATGCCAGAAACCGGTCCTAGGATGCTTGTTTCCGGTCCAGGGAAGACATGGCTTGGCAGTTCGGGCTGGACTGTTCCCATGAGGCACAGGGTCAGACCGATTTGCATGTGGCCATGTCTGAACTGGGGTGGTGGAGTGAGCTAAAGAATGATGATGGATTAAACCCAGATCATTTGACTGGGGGTGAGTGTTTGATTGGCTCAAACGTTCCGTCCATCATCCTCTTTTGTATCGCTTTGTTCGCCCTAAGTTGGCGGGGGTATGCCCAGACGTGGGTCCCTTGCTCACTTTGCCACTGGATTCAAGCAAGCCTGGCTGATGACGGCTGAAATGCCAGAAACCGGTCCTAGGATGCTTGTTTCTGGTCCAGGGAAGACATGGCTTGGCAGTTCGGGCTGGACTGTTCCCATGAGGCACAGGGTCAGACTGATTTGCATATGGCCATGTCTGAACTGGGGTGGTGGAGTGAGCTAAAGAATGATGATGGATTAAACCCAGATCATTTGACTGGGGGTGAGTGTTTGATTGGCTCAAACGTTCCGTCCATCATCCTCTTTTGTATCGCTTTGTTCGCCCTAAGTTGGCGGGGGTATGCCCAGACGTGGGTCCCTTGCTCACTTTGCCACTGGATTCAAGCAAGCCTGGCTGATGACGGCTGAAATGCCAGAAACCGGTCCTAGGATGCTTGTTTCCGGTCCAGGGAAGACATGGCTTGGCAGTTCGGACTGGACTGTTCCCATGAGGCACAGGGTCAGACTGATTTGCATATGGGCATGTCTGAACTGGGGTGGTGGAGTGAGCTAAAGAATGATGATGGATTAAACCCAGATCATTTGACTGGGGGTGAGTGTTTGATTGGCTCAAACGTTCCGTCCATCATCCTCTTTTGTATCGCTTTGTTCGCCCTAAGTTGGCGGGGGTATGCCCAGACGTGGGTCCCTTGCTCACTTTGCCACTGGATTCAAGCAAGCCTGGCTGATGACGGCTGAAATGCCAGAAACCGGTCCTAGGATGCTTGTTTCCGGTCCAGGGAAGACATGGCTTGGCAGTTCGGGCTGGACTGTTCCCATGAGGCACAGGGTCAGACTGATTTGCATATGGCCATGTCTGAACTGGGGTGGTGGAGTGAGCTAAAGAATGATGATGGATTAAACCCAGATCATTTGACTGGGGGTGAGTGTTTGATTGGCTCAAACGTTCTGGCCATCATCCTCTTTTGTATACTACCTCTGTTATCACTCTCACTGTGTTCTTCCATTCCCCGACATCACAGAGTAGTGGGACACCGGTACGCAGCCCTGAGGATAGAGTCTGGATAAAATTTAAGGAACGCATAGGGCGAACGTTAGTGCGATCTGATATGGGAGATGCAGAGAAAAAAGTAGTGGCTAACCAGGCAGCGCAGTGGGCCCGAAACCCCATTCATGGTGTGGAAGATGTGTGGAGTGTGATGAAAGATTATGAGCCTTTCGTACAGCAGCATGCCCTTAAGCATGTGTCAGCTACTTTGATCGGTTTTGGGAGCAGTGTTTCAACGATGCAGCACCACAAATTTTATATGATATTAAGGATCATGTATATATTACTGAAGAGTCCCACCCCGGTATCTCAGTTTCCGATGCGGGAGGTTCATCCTATCTATCATCCCGAAATACCAGAGCTAAGGGATCAGCATAATGCTGTTACTTGACCAGGGGTAGCGGCCCGTTTCCAAGAACAATGGGTTTATACTCCATGGAAAAGGAGTGAGGTTTTGTCCCTTAATACTCAGTTACCTGACCCTAGAAAAAATCCTACTGCATATTATAAAGAACTGACTGAGGCGGCCTGTTCAACAGTAATGACGCTTGCAGATATTGAAATGTTTTTTGGTTTGCTGGTTCCGGTTGATATTTGGAGACAAGTACACACGCAGGATCATGTTGCGGAATTGGGTGGTACCTGGGATCAAATTAAAGTATGGGATCAGGAGAGGAAGCCTGGTGAGAACCCTAAAGCAAAGATACTTGCTTTGCCAGGCCGCATTATCATGTATATGCATTCTATTGTCCCTCCGAGAAAAATTGATTGGGACAAGTTATTGGCTTGTCGTCAAAAGAAAGATGAGAGTGTGTCTGACTTTTTCACTCAGTTTGAAGGTGTGTTTCTAGACTATAGTGGACAGGATTTGTCGATCGAAGGTGGTGTCCGACTGTTTGTTAGTGGATTTGTTTCAAATTTACTTCCTGAGATTGCGACTCGATTGCAGGCTTCCAAGAGCACCTGGTCCACCTCTTCCCCTTTTGTTATTTTGAATATGGCACAGTATTATGAGCACAGGGAAAATGAGGATAAGGAGAGGATGGAGAAGAAGCACAAGGATTTGAAGACGAAGGTGTTGTTGCAGCAGGCTTCTAGAGGGAATAGTAGAGGACGTGGTGGTTTGGCCCGGCAGCTTCCACGTATTGGCAGGAATACTACACCTGTAGGGCCGAATCAGTGCGCGTATTGTAAAGAGGAGGGACACTGGCGTAGCGAGTGTCCTGTGCTTTTGCAGAAGGTGGTAATCCCGAGAGGACAAGGTTCTCGTGGATGGGGTCGTGGGGCTGGTGGCCAGGACAGGGCTCAGAATGCTGTGGCCCCGCAGGGTCGTTCTGATCAAAATTATTTTGATGACCCTCGGGGAGGACAGTATTATCATGAAGATTATGACACAGATGAGGTGATAGGAATGTCTTGCAGCTAGGACAGCCAGGGACAGAGTGAGGGACCAGTTTTGATACCTGTAGATCAAATTGGTCCATACGTTAGTGCGGATGTGCATGGTTCAGCTAAGGAGTTTTTGGTGGATACAGGTGCGACAAACAGTTATATTTCTCGTTCCTTGGTCCCTGGGGCGGCTCTGTCTGGCCATAATAATGTTTCGGTAGGTTTTTCTGGTGTACCGGTTGTGAGCCCCATTTCAAAACCTCTTGCGTTGACTATTGGTCCTGTCACTGTGGATTCGCCATTCTTGTTGACGTCTAATTGTGGAGAAAATTTGATGGGTTTGGACTTGGTGAAGAAATTGCATGCCACGATTTATTGCTCTGCGGCAGGTGTTTACATGACAATGGGTCCGGATGTTGTGCGCGCTACGCAGTGCCTGTCCAAAGATGCGCCTCTTCCTGCGGAGTTTAAAGATGTACCGCCCACTCTTTGGGCGACAGGTGATACAGATGTGGGACTGTGACAGATCCCACCAGTTTCGATCTGAGTTAAAGACAATGCAATTTTGCCTCGCATCCCTCAGTATAAAATACCGCAGCCAGGTGAGCGAGCTTTATTGCAAATTATACAGGACTTGATTGAGAAAGGAGTGGTTGAGGAGGTGACTGCTAATGTTTGTAATAGCCCTATTCTTCCCATTCTCAAACGGACACCTTCGGGTTCCTCTGATGATCATGTAGATGTTTATCGCTTTGTGAGGTTAATAAAATAGTGTTTCCCCAGTTTCAGGTGGTCCCTGACATTACGACTCTTTTGACAATGATTCCTTCTTCTGCTTCATTCTTTTCTGTCATTGACTTGAAAAACGCATTCTTCAGCATTCCAATTCATCCTGACAGCAGGTATCTGTTTGGGTTCACCCTAGCTGATAGAAGCTTTAGATTCTGTCACGCTCCTCAAGGCTATACAGAGAGTCCGAGTATCTATAGTCAGGCACTGAAAGGTCAGCTGGATTCCTTGTTGCTCCCTACAGGTAATGTATTGCTTCAGTATGTCGATGACTTGCTCATCGCCTCGGATACAGAACAAGGTTGCAAAGACAGTACAGTTAAATTGTTGTCACATTTAGCTCAACATGGCCATAAAGTATCCCTTTCCAAATTTCAGCATTGTCGACAGGAGGTCACCTACTTAGGTCACCTACTGTCGAAGGAGGGTAGGAGATTGACCCCTGAGCGCATCAGTACCATTGTTAAAATGCCCATTCCTCAAACTCAAAAGGATGTGCGCACTTTTATTGACATTACCTCCTACTGTCGCCAATGGATTCCAAATTATTCCCTACTAACCAAACCCCTGCTCACTTTGACTACTAAAGATGTGCATGAACCCCTGCCTTGGACGCCTGAATGTCAGCAGTCTTTTGAGCAATTAAAAAGTGCGCTTTGTTCGGCTCCAGTGCTTGGCACGCCTAACTATAGCAAGCCATTTGTATTATATGTCCATGAGATGGCTTGTTGTGTGCTTTCTGTTCTAACACAAAAATTTGGAGATAAGCAACGGCTGTGTGCTTATTTCTCTGCTGTTCTTGACCCTGTCGCAAGAGCCCTCCTGAGCTGTCTAAGAGCGGTCGCAGCTGTGGCGTCTCAATAAGACAATCGGCTGGACTTGTGCTTGATACCTATCTCACAATCATGGTACCCCATGCTGTGGATACACTTTTGAATAAGACAAAGACACAGCACCTCACCAGTGCACGTCTGACAGGTTATGAGCTAACGCTATTCGCTAAACATATCACAATCAAATAATGTGCCACTCTGAGCCCAGCCATGTTACTACTCCTCCCTTCTGAGAATGAGGAGATTGACATACATGATTGTATCTTCCTGACGGAAGAAGAGACTAAAGGACGGGTAGACTTGACTGATGTTCCCTTATCTGACCCCCAAAGGGAACTATATGTCGATGGCTCTTGCTTTAAATTACCAGATGGCACTACAACTGTCGCATACACAATTACTATGCTGCGTACGGTAGTTGAGACATCACGAGTTCCCTATCAGTCGGCCCAAGCTGCAGAGCTCGTTGCCCTAATAGCCTGTGAATTGAGTGAGGGACTGGTTGTTAATATTTATACTGACAGCCAGTACGCCTTCGGAGTCGCCCATCATTTCGGGCGTCTCTGGGCAGAGTGAGGGTTCCTTACTTCCTATGGCACAAAGATTCAGCACAGTCATCTTATCTATAGGCTTTTGTCCGCTTTGACACTCCCTAACTAATTGGCAATAGTGAAGTGCAGCGCCCATAGGAAAGTTACTGACGATGTGGGTAAAGGGAACGCTTTTGCAGATCAGACAGCTAAGGAAACAGCCCGGACTAGGATGAAAAGAATGTTCGTAGCAGGTCCCGCTAGGTGGGTGCCCGAGGTTACCATGTTTTAAGATACACTTGAGAATGTGAAGGAAATCCAGAGTGAGGCCACAGTGGAGGAATTAGCAGTGTGGCAAGAAAGTACAGCACAATTGAACGATGAGGGATGTTGGATTGACAAGTCAGGGAAACAAAGATGGATGTTGCCGGATGCATATGTTCTTCCTGTAGTCACAATGGCCCATGGCCCAGCCCACATCACAGCTAAGGGTATTTGCAAGCTGTTAGATCCCGTATGGCAGAGTGACAACATTTCAAAGACAGCTACACATTTAGTGAAGTATTGCATGGTGTGCATGATGCACAATCCTGGAAAGGGTACCCCTACACCACCTGGTAATTTTGCACCACCTACTTTCCCTTTTGAGGTCCTCCAGTTAGACTATATTGAATTGGACAGGGTCAATAATTTGAAGTACGTGTTGGTGGTTGTTTGCGCTTTCAGTAAATGGGTTGAGGCCTACCCCACCAAAGACAATACAGCCATGGCGACTGCAAAGGTACTCCTGAAGGAGTTCTTTCCTCTCATCGGCTTGCCCCGTTTGATCTGGAGTAATAACGGAAGTCACTTTAATGCCAAAGTCATACAGTTAATTTGTGACGGTTTGCACATAAAACAGAAATTCCATGCTGCAAACCACACGCAATCAGCAGGTTTGGTTGAGAAGTATAATGGTACTCTCAAACTGAAGTTAGCAAAGATTCCGGAGACAACAGGGTTGCAGTGGCCAGATGCTATACCATTATCTCTTTTGTCGACAAGAACAACAGCACATTCTAGAACAGGATTGTCACCCTACGAGGTCGTGTTTGGACGCCCAGCAAATGTCTGGGCTGTCCCGTGCCCTCGCAGGTTTTCTGATATTGAGTATCCATTATTGACAGACTACCTGTGCCAGTTAACTGAAAATCTGCGTTCTATTCACCAACAGGTCCGGGAGGCTCTGCCTGATACACCAGAGGCACCCAGACACAACATCCAGCCTGGTGATTGGATTCTGGTGTGGAATTTTCAGTGGAAGAAGAGTTTAGAGCCGCGCTGGGAGGGACCTGAACAAGTCCTTCTAGCCACCAGAAGCGCAGTCAAGGTTGCTGGCCGAAAGAACTGGATCCATGTTGCTCATTGTAAATGAGTGCCTCTAACGTTGCCCTATGACCAATGGGTCGCTGATGGAGTTGGGGATACTGAGTGTGAGAAGGTGCCTCAGTTCATCCCTTTCAGCGACACAAAATTAACGTGGACCCAAACGGATGCAGAGAATGATGACGCACTAAATGCAGCGGTCCCTCCAGAAATTCGACCCATTAAAGAGCCGCTGTTTGTTGACCCCTCTGTGCCTGGAGTCACCAGGTACAATTTGCTTCCTCGGCTGAGGAATAGTGCACCAAAGGAGAAGTCAGATTAGTTAGGGATGGACTGTGTAAGTCAGGGTGTACTTTGCTATAGTACTAACGGTGTTAGTTCAGGGTGTCGTGAGATTGGTGCACTGTTCTGACATTGGACAGGATAGATGGAACGTGCTTCCCAGGAGAGGGGTACATTATCCTGTGCGACGTGGGATTCATCGCGAGCTTAGGACTGAGCAAGCTCCACCGCCGGTGCTCAAGAGCACCAAGGTTGATGAACAATAGGAGCCTGTACCAGTGAGGCTCTGACGGACACTGGGAACACTTACCTTTGCTCTCAGTTTTATTGCATTCCGCTTCTTGCTTCATAATGCATCCGTTTGGTCAACCTATTGAGGAGGAGGAACAGCCGTTTGAATCACCGCGTTTAGAGCGGGGTTGGTCAACAAACAGTAAAATAGTTTTCATGTTGTGATTACGCTAATAATAATACTTGGAATATCCTGGTTTCTAGAGGAGAAGTATCCTGTACACTCTTTGGTTGGTATGACGCCCACTCCCCCTGAGCATGTTTTTGCCACTTTGGCTCCATACAAAGCAGCGCATAGGTTGTCCTATACCGATAATGTTTTTATACAAATGTTGCATCAAGTTCATAATGTGTCCAATACAACTAACTGTTGGGTTTGTGGATTGCTCCCCTCAGTTACCCATAAGAGCGACAATTTGTTGTCCCTGCTGTTAGAAATGGGATTTCTGGTTGGCTAGGACTTGCGCCTAAGCCAGGCAGAAACCACCACTCTAGTCAGGGCAAGGGAGTTACACGCTGAAGATAACCCCTGCTCACCCCCTTGGTAGCTTGGCACGAGCAGTCAGGCTTATCCCAGAGGCAATGTGTAAAGCGTTTGCGCAACACACACACACAGCAGCAACACACTAGGCACACCACAAAAGGAACTCCACACAAGGTGATATAAAAATAGCCTTTGTATTATCCAAAACACATTAGAATACTAATCACACAATGTACACTGTGCCAACTGGCACTAGGCAATATTTAAAGGGGATTATGTACACATGACAGGGCCAATCGGGCCACTGTCAGAACCTTTAGAAAGCACTAGTAACAAGTAGTAAATAATGCACCCAGTCACTACTGGTAGAATAATGACCTCAGAAAATACAACCAGTTACTACTGGTAAAATACTGTGCGCAGCATTATATCACCTTAGCAACATAAACACATGATGCATAAATCCCATCAGATCAGACATAATCAGCAGCACAAACACAGTATGCAATAAATCACATTATGCAATAGGCATCACCAGCATAAAACACATTATGCAGTAATCATGGTGCATAGCACACTGAAATGACCCCCAGGCCAACTGGCCTTCCTATGGGGCTCAAATACCCTATGTCCCAAGTGTCAGGGCGTAGCTGCAAATGCAGCGAAGCAAAGTGCGCAAGGCGCTGGGGCCGAGGAGTGTATCTCATTCCTTCATCTCAAGAACCACAATGCCCCCAAAGAAATAATGGCGCTGGCACTACTGTGCCTCCTGGGTCCCCACTGGGACTCTCTAAAACACATGTGCCCAAAGTTGCAGCTGCCCTCTGTCCGGCGGGGCAGCTGTGAAGAAAGATCAGGCACTGGCACCACTGGTGCCTCGTGGGCCCCACCGGGACCCTGAAAACAAAAGGTGCCCAAATGTTACAGTCGTCCGCCACGGCGGTACAATTTTGAAGAAGATAGAGGCACGGGCACCTCTGTGCCTTAGGAGCGACCACAGGGGGAGGGCACCGACAATGTGCCCCGACACACACCCCCACCGGACTCACAACTCCGCCCCACTCACCGGGCTCTCTCTCGGGACTCCGCTGGGCTGGGGAAGGGCACCGGCAGTGTGCTGTGATTGGCCCAGCTCTCGGGGCCTCTCCTCCCTTCTCCCGGTCTCCTCTCACCGGCGGCCTCACTGCGGGGTTACCTAAAGGCGGGGTAGGCTCCCGCCTTGACCCAGGCTCGTCTGGTTCTAGCACTCGCGGAGCTCTCACCGACACGGGAGCCCCGCTCACCACGGCAACACCTCTGCCTCACTTCCGGCTCTCTCGAGCGAGGCTCCACCCACAACCAGGCAGGATGCCTGTCTTCCGGGCCGCGGCGGTGATTTCCTTCAGATCTCGGCAGCAATGCAGAAGGCAAAGTGCGGGGTGGGCTCCCGCTGTAAATCAAGGCAATTGCGGGGTGGGCACCCGCTTTTCTAAATGAGTGCACAAGCGGGGTGGGCACCCGCCAGTAAACACCAAATGCGGGGTGGGCACCCGCTCAAAAGTGGCATAAACGCGGGGTGGGCACCCGCTTTTCAAAGGAACTCGGGGGAATCCCTACGCCAGGGTTCCCTCCAGCAATCTTGGCAGCAGCACGCTGCAGGCCACCCACGCTCCTACCGTCTGGGGGGTAGATATGGCGCTCTTCCAGATAAAAGTAAAGCGCTCACAAGGCGCTAGAGTCCAAAGTCCAGGGGGCAAAGGCTGGGCCCAGGCAGGCCAGCACACAGGGCCCTCCAGCAGGGAGGCAGTCCCTCGTGGCGGTTCCTCCTGGAGCCCAGCAGCAGCAGCAAGCCCCCGGTCACAAGAACAGCACAACTCATGGGGTCACAGCCCCTACATTTATACTACATTTCTCCTTTGTCTGCAAAGCACAGGGCTTGGGGGAACCAGCCTAAACTGGTTCTGGGGGTTTTTGGAGCACTTTGTTGACAAGGCTCCTCTTCCCCTTTGTCAGGTGGGGGCTCGTCATCAGACACACCACAGGGGGGCGGAGCCAGCATTCACACAGGCAGGCACAGCCCTATTCAGGGTCAGGGGACTACTCCTCCCACTACTCCAAATGCAGATGTCCCATTCAGCCTAGCGCTGACTAACCCTGCCCCTCCTGGAGCCACACACACCTCACTAGCCCCTGTCACTCCAAAGCCAGACATGCAATCCACATCAGGCAGGCAGAAACATAGCACACAGAAATGCCAACTTCTAAAATTGGCATTTCTAAAATAGTTATAATAAATCTGCGCACACCATTGCGTAGCATTTATTATCACTATTCCAAATATACCAAACTTGACCACGCTGCTCCTCTCATATCAGGAATTACCACTGAAACACTTATCAGGGAATCCCCAATGCATTCCTATGGGAGGGCAGCCTCACAGTAGTGAGAAACCAAAATGGCTGTTTGTCACTACCAGGACATGTCACACACTTAAGGTACATGTCCTACCTTTTACCTACAATACACCCTGCCCATAGGGCTAGCTAGGGCCTACCTTAGGGGTGACTGACATGTAGTAAAAGGGGAGTCACAGACATGGCACACACTTTAGGTGCCATGTCACAGCGGCAGTAACACTGCACGCACAGGTCCTGCAATGGCAGTGGCCTGGGATAGGTTTGAAAGGCTACTTTGGTGGGTGGCGCAATCAGCGCTGCAAGCCCACCAGTAGCATTTAATTTACCAGCCCTGGGTATATGAGATACCACTTTACAAGGGACTGACAGGTAAATTAAATATGCCAAACAGGTGTAGACCAATCTTACCATGTTTATCACAGAGAGCACACGCACTTTACACTGGACAGCAGTGCAAAAGTGCCCAGAGTCCTAAAACCACCAACACCATGTCAGAAAAAAGGCTAGGAGAAAGGCAAAAAGTTTAGGGATGACCCTGCAAAAAGGGCCAAGTCCAACACAACCCCCTTCCAGCCAAAACACAGGGTAGACCAATCACCACCTTGATGGGCTTTCCTGCTTTGGGCGATAGAACACGGACGCGGGCCCGCAACTGGAGGGACACCTTCCAGTTCTATGCCACTCTGAACCCATGTGGTTCCCTCTGTCAAAGCTCCCAGGACCAACTAGGCTACCCCACTGGTACTCCCTAGTTGTCCTCGGCCAGGACCAGGCCCTAGGCCATCCAGATGCCTCTGGTCCTCACCAATCCACAGAGTGGGGGGCAGTAACCCCTGGCACATAGTAACCATTCTCCACTCTTCCTCTCATCAGTGCAGTTCCAAACTGCCACTGATCCTCCAACCTAGGGTCCGCACCCTCAGGCTGACCAGAAGTCACGGGCGAAGTTTTCCTCCCCTTACCTCTCCTTCTGGGGTTCCGTACTCTCCTAGGAGAAGCACCCCCAGAACACAACTCTCCCACCAGTTCAGGGCCTAGACCCTGCAACTGATCTACCAACCTGGGATCTAAACCCTCAGGTTGCACCGGGGTCAGAGGCGAGGACTCCCTCCCTCTGCACCCCCTTCCAGAGTCCTGCACCCTCCCAACTGGAGTGGTACCCCTAGAAGCCACATCGGTCAGGACACTGCTTACAGTTGTCCTTCCCTCCAGGTCAGGCATACCCTGAACCTGGCCTCCCAGCCCAGGGATGGAGCCCTGCGGTTGAACAATTGCCCGGCGCACCAGGACTTTCTTGGGAGCACATATGCCCCCCCCCCGAGGGTGACACACAACTCATGTGTCGTGTGACAGTCTGCCTGGCGCAGATCTCCCGACCCCTGTCCATCTGACAGTGCGTGAAGATCCCCCAGGACAGAAGTGGTGTCACCATGGTCAGTCATTGGTGACTCAGCCCTTCTGGCTGGCCCCTGACCCACTGGTTCTTCCACTGGGGACTCTTTCCCCCTCTCACCCCTCAATCTGGACTTCTGCACCCTCCACTTAGGAGTGGCACTGCCAGACACCAGAACTGATGGAGGCTTGTTTACAGACACTCCCAGTTCACCTGACACTAGGAGATCCCCCTCAACAGACGGCCTATCAGGACAGCCTAGGCTCCCTACCTGGTGTTCCCTTAAGGAACCATCCAGGCCCTGAGACTGAGTTTCGGGCACCTTGGGACGCATCCCATTCTCACTCCTTCTCCGCAGAGACAGGACGTGAGTCCCTACACCCCTCCCACTACACCGGGACCTAGCTGGGCTACTCTGAACCCCTCCCACCACTCTGGGCTGGAAGATACCTGAGCCACTCCTCTTAGGGTCACTCCCCAATGCCTCTTCAGACCCTCCGGCACTCACCCAGAGGTCTGCCTCCCGTGCACGTTCCCTGGGATCAGAGAACTCACACTCCAACAGGTGTTGGCGCAACCCCGGAAAACAATTACTGAACATGTGCTCTCTGACAACCAGATTGAACAGCCCTTCAAAATCATTTGCCATGCTACCCATCACCCAATCCTCCAGTGCATCACAACATTCATCCACAAACTCCCCCCAAGACTGGTGAGACAGTTTCTTACTGCCCCTGAACCTCAACCTGTACCCCTCTTCCTGGGAACCAGGCACCACACTCTGGGATCTGGGAGTGGGACTTCCTGCACTGGACTCACTTTTGCTGCCACCACTGGATCCTACACTCACTGGTGAATCCAGACCACTGCAACTACACTCAGGGGACATCCTTTCCTCAAGAGCTAGTTTCTCCCTGGCGAAGGCCCTTTCTGCCTCCGCCATCCTCTCCTGTGCTAAGACCCTCTCAGTCTCTAGCTTTTTCTCCTCCACACCTAGCTGCGCTAGCTCCAACCTGAGCCTTTCCAACGCTAGCTGATGCTCCCTTTCTTCCCTCCTATCTACCCACTCCTCTGGGGACAGGGAAAGGGATGGGGCTCTGCCCCCGGCACTGGACCCAGCAAGGGACTCCCTATCTATGGGGTCCTCACTCTCTACTGGCGTCCCTGCCCTGTCATTCTCTTCCTCCTCTTCAGACTCTTCAGGGCCACCCTCAGACCCACCACCCTCTTGGTGTGTGGCCCGGGAATTCTCCCGTTCACGCCTCCATATATCTTTTTGCCATTCTAGCAGGGCTGTCCTAAGGGATACTGAGTGTCTTCCCCACTCACTGCTAAGTCTCTCTCCTCATAGAACCCCCTCAATTCTAACACACTGTAAAACAGTAGGTCACGTATGTCAAAGGAGGATTCCATTTTGGCAAGGCACTTAAAACCCACACAAGTGCAACACAAGACTCTTAGGCGTAAGATCTGAAGCAAGAGTACACAATTTGAAAATGACACTTTTAGGGAGAGAAATAAAACTCAGGAAAAATAATCCCCAAACCTGTGATTATCTAAATGCAGAGTTTGTAGTGCAACCAGTTGTCGCTGTGGTAGTGCGCAAATGCAAGTCCTATCCTCACTGCTGACAACCAATGTTAGAAATGGGATTTCTGGTTGGCTAGGGCTTGCGCCTAAGCGAGGCAGAAACCACCACTCTAGTCAGGTCAAGGGAGTTACACGCTGAAGATAACCCCTGCTCACCCCCTTGGTAGCTTGGCACGAGCAGTCAGGCTTATCCCAGAGGCAATGTGTAAAGCGTTTGCACAACACACACACACAGCAGCAATACACTAGGCACACCACAAAAGGAACTCCACACAAGGTTATATAAAAATAGCCTTTGTATTATCCAAAACACATTAGAATACTAATCACACAATGTACACTGTGCCAACTGGCACTAGGCAATATTTACAGGGGATTATGTACACATGACAAGGCCAATCGGGCCACTGTCAGAACCTTTAGAAAGCACTAGTAACAAGTAGTAAATAACGTACCCAGTCACTACTGGTAGAATAATGACCTCAGAAAACACAACCAGTTACTACTGGTAAAATACTGTGCGCAGCATTATATCACCTTAGCAACATAAACACATGATGCATAAATCCCATCAGATTAGACATAATCAGCAGCACAAACACAGTATGCAATAAATCACATTATGCAATAGGCATCACCAGCATAAAACACATTCTGGCACATGCATCAAGCTAGGATTTTGCGAGTCCTTAATAGTGAATATTAAGGATTCGCAATTAAGGATTCGCAAAATCCTATGCATGTAGGAATCGCTATAATAATAGCGATTCCTTCACATTCTTATTTGCGACTCGCAAATTACGAGTCGCAAATAAGGAATGGCTTCCCATTCATTCCTATGGGCCTAGAGGCCCATAGGAATTAATGGGAAATTATGAAGCGCTATTTGCGAGTACCAATAGGTACTCGCAAATTGCGCATGCAATTTCAAGGGTGCAGGGGTGTCAAAAGGACACCCTGTTGCACCCCTGAAATTGATCCGTGCACATATGTTGCGCACACACATGTCCCAAGGACATGTGTGTGTGTAAGCTTCAACTTTGAAATATGCACTTTAGTGCATTTCTCAGGTTTTTGCAATTTACCATGAAGTTCAAGTTCATGGTAAATTGCGCCCTAGTAGCGAAATCGCTAATTTTTTTACTTTGTTGCATTGCATTTAAGGAATCTCAATTTGCGATTCCTTAAATGCAATCGCAATTTAAGTAATCGCAAATTAGAGATTACTTAAATTGCGATTTTGGGATGATGCATCCCAAATGCAAAAATACCGGTCTGAGAATCTGCCTGTTTGTGACTGGTTTTTCGTTTGATGCATGTGCCTGTATATGCAGTAATCATGGTGCATAGCACACTGAAATGACCCCCAGGCCAACTGGCCTTCCTATGGGGCTCAAATGCCCTATGTCCTAAGTGTCAGGGCGTAGCTGCAAATGCAGCGAAGCAAAGTGCGCAAGGCGCTGGGGCCGAGGAGTGTATCTCACTCCATCATCTCAAAAACCACAATGCCCCCAAAGAAATAATGGCGCTGGCACTACTGTGCCTCCTGGGTCCCCACTGGGACTCTCTAAAACACATGTGCCCAACGTTGCAGCTGCCCTTTGTCCGGCGGAGCAGCTGTGAAGAAAGATCAGGCACTGGCACCACTAGTGCCTCGTGGGCCCCACCGGGACCCTGAAAACAAAAGGTGCCCAAATGTTACAGTCGTCCGCCATGGCGGTACAACTTTGAAGAAGATAGAGGCACGGGCACCTCTGTGCCTTAGGAGCGACCACAGGGGGAGGGCACCGACAAGGTGCTCCGACACACACCCCCACCGGACTCACAACTCAGCCCCACTCACT
Organism: Calotriton arnoldi; assembly: GCA_963921515.1. Lineage (NCBI taxonomy): Eukaryota > Metazoa > Chordata > Amphibia > Caudata > Salamandridae > Calotriton > Calotriton arnoldi. The sequence goes on from CAWUFW010000409.1 coordinate 22,572, forward strand.
GGGCTCTCTCTCGGGACTCTGCTGGGCTGGGGAAGGGCACCGGCAGTGTGCTGTGATCGGCCCTGCTCTCGGGGCCTCTCCTCCCTTCTCCCGGTCTCCTCTCACCGGCGGCCTCACTGCGGGGTTACCTAAAGGCGGTGTAGGCTCCCGCCTTGACCCAGGCTCGTCTGGTTCTAGCACACGCAGGGCTCTCACTGACACGGGAGCCCCGCTCACCACGGCAACACCTCTGCCTCACTTCCGGCTCTCTCGAGCGAGGCTCCGCCCACAACCAGGCAGGATGCCTGTCTTCCGGGCCGCAGCGGTGATTTCCTTCAGATCTCGGCGGCAATGCGGAAGGCAAAGTGCGGGGTGGGCTCCCGCTGTAAATCAAGGCAATTGCGGGGTGGGCACCCGCTTTTCTAAATGAGAGCACAAGCGGGGTAAACACCAAATGCGGGGTGGGCACCCGCTCAAAAGCGGCATAAACGCGGGGTGGGCACCCGCTTTTCAAAGGAACTCGGGGGAATCCCTACGCCAGGGTTCCCTTCAGCAATCTTGGCAGCAGCACGCTGCAGGCCACCCACGCTCCTACCATCTGGGGGGTAGATATGGTGCTCTTCCGGATAAAAGTAAAGCGCTCACAAGGCGCTAGAGTCCAAAGTCCAGGGGGCAAAGGCTGGGCTCAGGCAGGCCAGCACACAGGGCCCTCCAGCAGGGAGGCAGTCCCTCGTGGCGGTTCCTCCTGGAGCCCAGCAGCAGCAGCAAGCCCCCGGTCACAAGAACAGCACAACTCATGGGGTCACAGCCCCTACATTTATACTACATTTCTCCTTTGTCTGCAAAGCACAGGGCTTGGGGGAACCAGCCTAAACTGGTTCTGGGGGGTTTTGGAGCACTTTGTTGACAAGGCTCCTCTTCCCCTTTGTCAGGTGGGGGCTCGTCATCAAACACACCACAGGGGGGCGGAGCCAGCATTCACACAGGCAGGCACAGCCCTATTCAGGGTCAGGGGACTACTCCTCCCACTACGCCAAATGCAGATGTCCCATTCAGCCTAGCACTGACTTACCCTGCCCCTCCTGGAGCCACACACACCTCACCAGCCCCTGTCACTCCAAAGCCAGACATGCAATCCACATCAGGCAGACACATAGCACACAGAAATGCCAACTTCTAAAATAGTTATAATACATCTGCGCACACCATTGCGTAGCATTTATTATCACTATTCCAAATATACCAAACTTGACCACGCTGCTCCTCTCATATCAGGAATTACCACTGAAACACTTATCAGGGAATCCCCAATGCATTCCTATGGGAGGGCAGCCTCACAGTAGTGAGAAACCAAAATGGCTGTTTGTCACTACCAGGACATGTCACACACTTAAGGTACATGTCCTACCTTTTACCTACAATACACCCTCCCCATAGGGCTAGCTAGGGCCTACCTTAGGGGTGACTGACATGTAGTAAAAGGGGAGTCACAGACATGGCACACACTTTAGGTACCATGTCACAGTGGCAGTAACACTGCACGCACAGGTCCTGCAATGGCAGAGGCCTGGGATAGGTTTGAAAGGCTACTTTGGTGGGTGGCGCAATCAGCGCTGCAAGCCCACCAGTAGCATTTAATTTACCAGCCCTGGGTATATGAGATACCACTTTACAAGGGACTGACAGGTAAATTAAATATGCCAAACAGGTGTAGACCAATCTTACCATTTTTATCACAGAGAGCACACGCACTTTACACTGGACAGCAGTGCTAAAGTGCCCAGAGTCCTAAAACCACCAACACCATGTCAGAAAAAAGGCTAGGAGAAAGGCAAAAAGTTTAGGGATGACCCTGCAAAAAGGGCCAAGTCCAACACCTGCCATTGTCATATATTGGTAGCTGTGAAGGTTGGTTTGAATTGTTCGTAATGGTGCACTACCATTTCCAACTCTCTACTCTGGTTATGACACCTGCTGATTCTCGCACTTATTTTTGTTCTGTCTTTTTCTGTCTACATTATCCTTCACAATACCCCAAGGGCAAAACCTTTGCATTCATGACATTTCAGAGTAAAGGGTTTAGCATAATGAAGGACCTCTGTGTGTGATTTGAGGGCATTCTTTGATACGTGCACTCGGAGTCTGATGTGGTGACACCATGTGAGCCGGTGCCGGAGTCGGAGGAGTCGGAGGAGCTGGAGGACCGAGGAAGGACCATGGAAGCTTTGGAAACGCGTGCTGGTTTTGCACTGGCAGCACCGGCAATACCGACAGCTGTAGCAGGAGAGCGTTTGGGGAGATGAGGGGGATTTTCGAGTGAGGGAGCGAGAGAGCAGAGGGAGTGGTGAGTCTGGAAGGAGCAAGTGCGGCCTCTGGCGCATATCTCAGTCTCGGACCGCCACAAAGAAATTTTGAAAGTTGCCACCCCGCCCCTCCTTTTTCCTCCCGCGGCTATACAGAAAGTTGGCACGAGTGCTACAGCTGTTAGCTGGCTGTAAGGAGTGTGAACCCTGAGACCCCTGTGGAAGCGGCTCGGCCAGTGCTGGGTGCGGCTTGCAGGGGCATATCAGTTGGCTCCGCTCGTGCCAGCGTCAAGAGTGCTCACCCCCCACTGGAGTCCACGAAAGTTATACTATAAAATCAGTGATCACCTGACGGTAGCTGTTTTATGGGCCTGCAACACAGTGCGGAGATAACGACGTCGAGGTGAGCTACATTCCTGCTCTTGCGCCCCCAAATTTTTAAATTGCAGTATGCGTATATTGATGATGGTGGTGGTTGTCCCATACAGTGGCTGATTACATCGACGCTGTTCGGACGTGCATACTTGGAGTGAAATTCTGTTGCTATTTGTTGTTGTGCGGTGCATGTCGTGGCATCCCAAAGAGATTGCTACCATATCTGTGGCTGTGCCTGTGGTGTTAGATAACTAATTTCCCAGAGGTAACTGGCCAGGACTGCACTATACCACCAAGGGCAACCAGGCGCGTAACACAGGCCCCCGCAGCCCCCACGGTGCGGGGGGGCCCCGAGCTGCAGGGGTCCCCCTCAGCAAGGTACTCAGGCCTAAGAGCTCCGGTTTAAATCCGGAGTGGGGCCCCTCCAGGTACCTTGCAGGGGAGCCCCCTCAACTTTCGTTACGCCACTGAGGGCAACCAGTCTGTGAGTCACTGTTGGGTGTGCCGGAGGAAGTGGGTCACTTCAACTGGAGACTACTGGTGCATCTAGGAGCAAAAGTAACCAACTTAGAGACAGGCAGATCTCGAATTTACCCTTTATGCTATACCTCGAACTTGTTACCCAGCCGCATTTCGAGAGTTGTCTATCAAGGCAGCTGCAATGGCATTTTAAAAGTTGAGAAATTGCACAGTCCATATGAAAAGAATGGGAACTGCCCAAACATTGCGAAAGAGTAAAATAAGACCGGCGCACTTAGGCACCCTTTCTGGGATACCTTCTATAACTGAGTTTTTCCGGCAAAAAAATTACCCGGAATAAAAAATCTTGGTATCATGTCGGAAGATACAGTTGAACAAAAAGAGAGAACGAATTCAAACAGGAAATCAGATGTCCCAAGACAAGATGACAAGGACGCATTAAATCCATCAACTGTACCGGATCAGAATCAGTCATTATCACAAGCTCCTACAAAGGAAATCGCAAATACGGAATTTACATTACCGGATATAAATTTGAGTCAGCTGACACATCTAGCTGAGTCCAAGGTTGCGAAGGAGTCCTTACAGTTATTTAATAGTACTCCTAGCTATTTTCAAGGCTCAAAATAAAATCTATCTCATTCGCCAGACTTCCCTTTACTCTTATTCCCATAGTCTGTAATCCATCAAGATATTCTCTCAGAGTCGTTCCTTTCACTACAGAGAGTGCTTGAATATAGTCTCTCACTGTTGGAAGAAAAGTCATTAAACTCTGATCACTCATTGGACACTGTAACTCAAATTCTACAATATCTGGTCACTCTAGAAAATAAGCAAATCATATTGTCTACACAGACCAGAAAAGAAGAACAAAATGGAGGGTCGGGTGAAGAACTCAATCATAATAATATATTGGAGGGGGCTAGATTCTCAGGGACCCAAAATAGTTCAAGAGCAACGCAAACTTGTAGCATAAACAGAAAGGAAGTAGGAAAAATTAAAGGAAATGGGGATATCATCTATTTGCTTCGAAAACTTTTCCAGGACTCCGAAGGAGAGACTGATTTTAACCCATCCCTACCAACCTATCTAATATTCATTCAAAGAGAGGCAGCACAACAACCTATATCTTCTGCTTCAACATCAACAAATAAAGGATCCAAGTTAATAGAGAATATAACATCTCAAAACAATTTCAAAGTAAAAAAGAAAGCACAAATAAAACCATCTGTAAAGAAAGGAAACAAAAGATATGAAGATTTCCAAAATTGAAATTCGAAAAAAAGTTTCCACAATTAGATCCTCTGGTAATTGACCAACAAGAAGATGGAAAAATATTAAAAACTGGAAAATCCTTGAAATTAAACATTAACCATGAAGCAGGATTATTTCAAAAATTTTCTTGGGAGGATACAGTTCAGCCTCTGAACCCTCAAGCTGAAAATTTTAAAAGTCATATCACTCCAAACGTTTATTACTCAACTATTCAACAAACTATCCAGTTTCAAATACTATAGATCAATCTCTAAAAATATACCCTATCAGAACATCATTTGTACTCTAGAGATTTTGAATCTCTTCGCAACAGGAAATGACCCTTTAAATCGCCAATGGATCCTGAACCTTTTACAGACTCTCCCCACTCTCCATTCATTCTCATCTCCAGAAATAAAACTAGTCTTCTTTCTAGATAAATCAAATTTGACTACAGCAAGAGTGGAATTTTGGTCTAATGTGGTACCATCGATAGTGTTAAAAGAAAGTGAAACACTACATTAAAAAGGATTTGACGTTATTGAAGTCAACCCCAAAATAATTTCCTCAAGAACCACAGCTCTAACCTGGGAATAGTTATCTCAATCGCAAAGTAATCATCAGAAGGAATATCCATGCCCTGCATCAACAGAAAATTTAACAATCTATCTTGAGGATAGAGACAGGAAAATCTGGAACAATAGCCATTCTCAATCTGGCAATCCATTGAATAATAACTCTTGGTCTTGGATCGCAAGCTCCTTAAATGGCAACAGGCAGGGAAGAGGATCCAAACTTCCCTTTTAACAAGACTATTGACATCGTCTCCTGGAACATGGCAGGGCTTAAACCCTCAAAATTATCCAATCTATTAGGAACATCCCCAGCAATTGCCTGCCTCCAAGAGACCTGGGCCTTTGAAGAGTTCAACCAAAAAGATTACTTTGTCTTTGAACTACCAGCAGTAAGAGGGAGACGTGGACACGCAAAGGGAGGTCTAGCCATTCTGTTATCTGAGAAAATCAAGTGAGACTTCGATATAATTTACTTACCCAGTAAAAACGTTCAGTGCCTTAAACTAAAAATACCTAAGGAGAGTCCAACCTCTGTTGGCACACTATTTCTGTTTAATATCTACGTTCTTCCCGGCATAGAATATAACCCGCTACTGGTGTATATTTTTGAGCTAGTCGAATCTACCTAATTCGCTAATCCTTCTATTGGGAGATTTCAATGCAGAAATTTCCTACAACATGGTAACAGCATCCAGGAGTAACGATTTAGATTAATTTTGGTCCCTCCAAAATCCTATTTTTCCCGAGTCTATAATAGGCAATAAACGAGGGACATTGATTTTACAACTGGTCAGCGGAATCAATGGAGTAATCTTGAATGGCAGAACAGAAGGGGATGTTCCTGCGCAATTTACAAGAACAGGAGTCACTGGTCTGTCCATTCTAGATTACATCATCTGAAGCCATGGCTTATTTCAGAGATCACAGCACTTAAGTATTCACTTTACCCAAAGCAGCGATCATGCAACACTGCAATAAAAAATTGAGCTAAGCCTTCTATCTCCCTCCTCTTGGTCCCTATCACACATGAATGGAGACAATCTTATAGCTCATAAAGTGGGAAGAGTCATATGGAACACCCACAATCTGAATAAATTGAATATTTTGATTACTGCTCAACAGCTGCTTTTATCTAAAAAGGAAAACAATCCAGTTCTAAACTTTGAACAGATTCTTTTGGCGGTAGTTCAAGCTATTCAGAAACTGGCTGTCCTCGATACCAATCCAAAACCGCCAAGAAATCTAAGTAATCCTACAGATGGTATCTCAAAACGGCTAAACAGCCTAATCAGACAGCAATTCTTAAGTTTCTCTGCTCTTAGGAAAATAAAATCTCCAACTTACAGAAAAAACAGAAGAAATAAAAACTGGTTAAAAAAGAGAAATCATGGATAAAAATTGCGTTGACTTGCAGATGGTGATTTCTCAAAAAAATAAGCAACAGTTTTGGCGTCTAATAGCAGAAAGCAACCGGAGCCCGAAAATCTCCTACGACATCTCCAGTCTCCCAAAATGACTGGGAAAAGTAGCTGCTAGAGCTCTACAAAGTAAACCCTGGCAAACTCAGTCAAAGAGCTCCCTGTAGAATGATGCACGGTTGAGAAGTAGACCAAGGGATAAGTGCCCAGACGGAGGGACAAATTAAATTGTATATCAGGAGGGCCAGAACCTCAGCAGCGATGGGTCCTGACAAGATCCCAGTCATAGTCCTCAAAAGCAACCCGAAGGATGGAGCAAGTTTCTGGAGCCACTGTTTAGAAATAGCTAGAAAACTGGTCAAATCCCAAAATCGTGGACTGGGAGTATCATTATTCCACTTTTGAAGAAGGGCTCCCGACTATCTCCCAGTCATTAAATACAGATTGCTCTGTTGGATGCAACTAGGAAGATCTTTGCAGCAGGTATCTTGGACCATCTGAAGGACTGGACTATTTCTAGGGGTGTGATTCCAATGGCCCAGGCAAGTTTTCGGCCAAAGCATTCCGTCAGCGGTAACATCAGACTTTTACAATCATTAATTGACAAATATGTCACAATGAAATCACAGAAAATTTATAGCTTATTTGTTGATTTCTCAACAGCTTTTGATAGGGTCGATATGGAGGAATTTGGAGAAAATGGGGATCCCTGACGCTCTATTAAGGTTAATCGTGGCCTTACACACAGCAACATGGTGTAGAGTGTAGCTGGGGGGAGAAAAGGGTTTAACTCACAGGATACCTACTTCGAGCGGCCTTAAGCAAGGCTGCTTGATAGCCCCCTTACTGTTTTGTAAGTGACTTACCGGAGAGTTTAGTTGGCATACTTCCCAACAAAAATAGCTTCTCATGAAATCCGCATCTTAATGTATGCCGACAATATTGTCATACTTGACTAAACAATTTAGATGCCATTTCTATCTACACTGAAAAAAATTCCTGAAAGTAAATATCTCAAAGACAAAAGTGGTTCCTTTCAGGGGACTGAAGCATCATATCCACTTTAATTGGAAACTGGGAGGGCAACCTGTACAGGTGGTAAAGGAGTATGTATATCTGGGGAAAATATTCATGCAGACACTCGAAAATAACTCTCACTCACTGCACTTAGAACTGAAAGCTATGGGCCATGTAAATGCTTAAAAAATGTTTTATACCTACACAGGAAAGAGGCATTTTCATTTACTGTTGGAAATATATCGAACAAAGATTCTGTCTACCCTGACGTATGCCCTAGAATATTTCCCAATAATTAAATGGCAGTTCCTGCACAAGTGTGAAGGGAAACTTTTACGGAAAATAACAAATACTAGTTCAGGCACTCCGACTAGAATTGTCACTGACTAGTGCTTATACAATTGCCCTGGCCAATACAATTAGATGGGCATATAATATGCTACATGCAGATAAAGATACGGTAAGAGTTCTATTAAAGTTCGAAACCTTTGAGGTTGGCTCGAGCAATTTGACAATTAATAAAAATCTCTAAGTAGCTCTATCACACTTCAAGTGTACAATTCCACTCTTACAGTCCATGACGCTGGCCCATTTAAAACTATTTTTAAAAATATGACACCTCATCTTAGCTTTGAGCTAGATTCAGCTCACAGTTATCTCAATATAGGTCTTATTCAGCTTCTCTCGAATATAAGATCTATCAGCAGTATCTGGGATTTACACTTGAACACAGCGTTCGACGTGGTATTATCATGCTTTGCTTGGGGATCTTGCCTTTGAACTCTTATACCAAACATTGGGATAAATGAATTGATAGTCAAGGAATGTGTAAGCTTTATAGTGGAGGGGACCAAGACCTAGCTCACATGCTATATATTTGTTCAAATAGAGAGGTTGTATAAGCTCGTCTTCGATTTTTAAATCCCATCTGTTTTAGACACAAGGTATCTACTGTGAACGATTTGATCGCTCTTATTTATTCTCCTCCGAATGAATTTGTCTGTAATGATCTATATAAATGTTTTTAATCCTTTTTACCATTGTTTTAGACTAAATTGTATCTATTGCCATGATGTAAATATATCAATGAATTTTTGGGTATCTTAATTGTTGACCTCAGTAGAGGTCTAAATCAATTAATAAATAAAAAAACAATCAGGGAGCCCCAAAACGGGTGCAGAGGTCAGGACTTGTTTTGTTTGTACAAATACCCTTTTGTCCTCTTTAGACCACTGCAAGTGTTCAGGGGGTCTTTTCTGACATAATTTTGCAAGGGTTTTGCCATAGTGGCATAGTCCAAGATTTATTGTCAACAGTACTCAACCATACTCAAGAAAGTTTGTACCTGCGAGACAGCCCCCGGATGGGGCAATTTATGGATGGCTTCAATTCGTTCATGCAACAAGTAGCTCTCATAGGCTGCGATTTCATGACCAAGGTATCGCACTTAGGAAAGGCAAAACTTCCGTTTATCCTTTGAAGCCTTATGTCCCTCCTTAGTCAATTCAGTGATGAGATAGAGAGAGAGCAGTCCTGCAGTGATCTAAAGTAACAATAGCCAATAGCAAATCAATAACATATTGCACTAAAACAGAACTTCTGGAAAAGACCAAAGTGTCCAAATCTTTCTTTAAAGCTTGGGAAAAGATTGACAGGGATTCTGTAAATCCTTGAGAGAGTCTTCTCTATGAAAGTTGAGATTTGCCAAATGAGAATGAGAAGAGGAGCCGAGGCTCTTTTTGTATAGGGATGCAGAAGAAGGCAGAACAAAGTTCCACAACAATAAACTATTGGGCATTTACAGGGATACTAGAAAGGATGTTAGTCGGGTTGGAGATCATAGGGAAGCTGGGGATAACCACATCATTGATTGCACTGAGATCTTGGACAAATCTGTGCACAGTGGTCTTTTTCCGCCTTCTTTTTGGGGAGAATTGGGGTAGTACACCTGCTAACAATCTGTACCAAAACCCCTGAACTATGAGTTCTGCAATGACAGGACGAATTACTGCCTCAGCCTCAGGTTTACAGGGGTACTGAAGGATACTTTTCAGTTTCTTTTGTGGGTTGATCTTGATTTGCGCAGGTTTCATTCAAGAAATATATCCCACTTCGTTGGCCCCTGTGGATCACAACGTGGAATGCACCTGAAAAATAAATCATTTAAGTCAGGCGTTAATTCAGTATTATTTAGACTAGGTTGATAATCTGTATTATCACAAAACAACACCAGCAACTTATTCTCATGATGCTATGGTATGCTGAGGTAGACACCATCATGTGCACAGAACACAGTGCAGTTAAATTTGCACAATGTGTCTTGACCCAACAGATTGGCTGGGGAGGTAGGACCTAGTAAGAAAGGATTCATATCAGTGATTGGGCCAAGGGTGAGGGAGACGGTGCCAAGAATGTGGTAGTGTGTTAGCAATAACAACTACGTCTATGGACAAGCCTGAGAGAAGTAGTGAAGGGAATGTAGAGGTTTCCAAGCAGAGAGGCTTGCACCAGTTTCAATAAGTAGTGTGTTTACTATTTATCTTACAATCAACATAGGGTCCTTTCTGATCTACAGGAATCATGGTATTCTGGGCACAGTTGGAACCTCTCAAGCTGTCCTAAAATTCAGGAAAAAAGGTCTCCATAATTTGGTTAAATTTGGGTAAGTTAGCAAGACCAAGTACATTTGAAACAGTGGTAGGGCAGCCTCTCTTCCAATGTTCCAATTGACCACAGGTAAAACATGATCTTCCTGCACCCGGGCTACTTTATGATGAGTCAAAACTTCCACTAGACAAAATTCAATCTCGCTCCAACAGGTCCATTAATCACCAGAGTTATCTTGACATTTTTGACCAGGCCAATGGAGATTACTCCATATTCCAAAACATAAATCGAGCCCTAAGTCATAAGGTAAAATCTTTGACCGGGATGAACCATATCGGTGTATCAGACCTGTACTCCATCACAGTCAGCCTCAAATTGCACATAGGTCCCAATCTACTGCGACCATTGGCTATCATTGGTGCTTTGTGCCTTTTGGCGCTATTTCTACTTACAATTTAAAATGTCATATCTCTGGGGCCCTTTATTGGATTTTTGTCATCTTTGTATCATTTTGTTTATTGAATTTTACTCTAATATTCTAATTCAGTTTGGGGTTTTTTTATTTGGATTTTTACTTTATTACTGTTTTGGTCCTGCATAAATCCTTTACACATTGCCCTAAGTTAATCCTGTCTGCTCTGTGTCATAGCTGCTAGGGGTGTTGAGATCAGGTTACTATGGTGACTTTGAGGACTCACCCTGACAAGAGCTGTGATTATTCCCTGATGTGGGTAGTTACCCTCATCAAATAATAATCAATTTTTTTACAGAGAGCAACACAGAGCCTGGGGGGAGGTAGAAGTACACTATGGAGGCAGATGGAAAAAACATGCACTCTCATTGAGTGCTTAACCAAAAGGAAAAAAGTAGTGCCTGAAAAGTAAGAACACATGTAATGAGGCCCTGCTCCAGGGAAGGGACAAACACAAGAAGAGGAAGGAACGGACACACAAGCTAGCCAATAAAATGCAAGTAAATGAGAGTGACAATAAAGCCAACCAATTGTAAGCAAGAGGTGAGCGCTATACCCACTGTAAGCTGACAATAGATCTTTTTGCAAATATAGAGCTTGAGACCTAAAAAGGGCTATCCACAGTCAATATTATTTCTGGTTAGTATATGCACTGCAGACAGTGCATAAGAGCAAACCGAAGCAGTAAGTAACCTGCTATTGCGTGTTACATGCACATGCCTCTCATAACCCTGGCATGGCCATGAAGACCCTACAGGAATTAATGGAGTCACAGAATGCACCCTGCATTGTGTGGTCTTTCAGGACCAGCCTACCAATCCATAGTGCAGGGTATACCTGCACAGGTGGCCCATGACACTGTTTGAATGAGTCTGAAGGAACATCCATGTTATGCATTTTGATGGTGCATGGGGACCCCTCACGGTTGTGCTGGCTCCCTCTCACCATCCACGCCCATTTCCATATATTACTTTTGTGATTGTAGTAACTGTGTGGTGCCTGCTGACTGGAATCTGGTTCCCCCTCTGATCTCTACCCCCCTTTGTTTTGGCATTGCCAGTTTGAGGTGATCAAGCCTGTAAATAATAGGGTTTTTAATCTTTCGCTGTCTCTCTGCAAGGTGCCTTCTCTTTGAAAGCTGTCTAAAGTTGTCCCCCTATTAAAAGACACCTTGTTTAGATCCTATGGTTTTCTCCAACTTTTGGCCTATCTCACTACTTCAAGCGCTCTCTCAGATGCTCAAAAAAATGGTCCATACGCAACTTTCTGAATTCTTGGAGCAGCGCAAACCTCTGCATCCCAGTCAATTTCGGTTTTGTCCTCGGCACAGTTCAGAGACAGCGTTACTAGAAGTATCAGATCATATTAAACCGTCCTTAAGTCAAGGCAAGAATACCGCTTTGATTTTATGCCGTCCTCTAGCCTCGCTAGTATGGGGTTGGCGGCATAGTGTGGGACTGAATATAAATCGTTCCTAGATTCAAGGGGGCAGTCGGCCTGGTTGGAACCCTTCTCTTCCGCTCTCAAATCTCTCAAGCAGAGGGCGTCAAAGGGCTCTTCTTTGAGACCTACCTTATTCAATGTATTTATGGCTTTTCTGGCCCCTTTGATGACATCTTTTCGTGCAATAAACAGACCACGCTGGTATCTTTAAGCGTAAAAGGCCATTTATTAGGACCAGGCTGCAGAACAGTAAACAATTAACCAAATAACATCAACATCAATCCCAAAGCCCCACATCAACTCTGCCTCCCTTCACTCTCTTCACCCACTCTGAACTCACCTCTCCAACCACTCCATGCCCATTCCGTTCCTCATCCATTTCCACAATTCTCCTAACATCCTCCCCGGTATCACCTGGCATTCCAGTCATGCCTCAGCTCCCCACATCATTCAATCTCCCCCGAGGTGGGTGAGCCCGCTATTGACTCCCCCACCCCTCCAAAGTATCGCCTACCCCGCAGCCCGACCTAAACTGGCACGCCATGCCAACCCTACCTCCAAACCCTAGTAACTGCAGGGTGGGTGGGTGGCCTTTCAACTACCCTCCCGATGGTGCCGAGCGCAGGAAGAGGAAGTTGCCTCCTCCCCTGCGCTCTTATACCCACCCCTAACTCCACCCCTTAACCTGCCTGGTCCTCCCCTGCGCGAAAGACCCCGGGGGAAGACTAGTCTGCGACTTTGCTTCCCCCGGGGCCCAGCATCGCGCAATAAACAGACCACGCTGGTATCTTTAAGCGTAAAAGGGCATTTATTAGGACCAGGCTGCAGAACAGTAAACAATTAACCAAATAACATCAACATCAATCCCAAAGCCCCACATCAACTCTGCCTCCCTTCACTCTCTTCACCCACTCTGAACTCACCTCTCCAACCACTCCATGCCCATTCCGTTCCTCATCCGTTTCCACAATTCTCCTAACATCCTCCCCGGTATCACCTGGCATTCCAGTCATGCCTCAGCTCCCCACATCATTCAATCTCTCCCCGAGGGATGGGTGAGCCCGCTATTGACTCCCCCACCCCTCCAAAGTATCGCCACCCAGGGAACCCCCTTTAGGGCGGTTACCTGCCCCCCCCCCAGGGCCCGTACAATGCACCTGTCATCCACCCCCATTCAAACATTCCTGTGACACCAAATCGACTCATTCCACAACTTACTGACCACATCTCTCATCTCCATCATATAATATGCATTCCCCATTTTTGAAAGATGCACTCCGTCATCCCTAAACAGTAGCGGTTCTTCCAGTCGCAGTCCAGCATGAGCAATGACCTTAATGTCCTTGTCCCCACAGAAAAGTCTCATCGCTCTGTTGAGCTTCCGTCATGCCTTTTCCACAGCCCCATGTTTAATAGCACCCCTCCATACTTTCCTAGAAACAAATTCAGTCCAGGCAATGCAAGTCCCTGCCAGCCTTCGTTTCAGCACTTCCAAATCCCTCTGCATCAGCTGCAAGAGCGCCAAACCCGACAGCTGAACCAAATCATTCTCCCCCAAGTGTATGATCAACAGATCCGGGCATCCCTTCTGGGGGACCATCTTCGCGAGCCAGGGCAGTAGTGCCCCCCATCGCATCCCCCCTTTACCCCACCAATGCACCTCGTGATGTTGTCCTTTGAGTCCCAGGTTACGGCCGTACACCTGTTGTTCTGCATACTTGGAGGCCCAATGAACGAAGGAATGCCCCACGATCCAAGTGACCGTCTTGGCCCCTGGTCCACCCACGCAACCTATGAGAGAAAAACAAATTAGAAACAAAGCCTAGAACTAATCACTCCCAGTCCCCAAACTTCTCACTTGCGAACGTACCGCTCACAGCACCGAGACTTCCACCTCCCAATCTGCCGAATCCTGTCCCAAGACCACCCCAACCTGGCCGCTGCTGTCGCCGCCCCAATACGAAAAGAGTGAGTCCCGAACCCAGCTGGATCCAAACCCAAGCGCCTTAAGGCCATGCGCAGCACCGCCAACAACTGACCTGAAGTCACCCTTGCCCCAGACATGTGGCAAAATATCTCGCCACTCACCATCCGTGTGGAAAACACAAACGACCTCCATTCTGCCACCGGGCACACACCCCCACACCCAGCCTCGCACAACCAAACCCACTTACCCCGCCCCAACTGGTCCGTTTTGGAGTGACCCAGCCAAATCCCCAATCGCCCGCCATCCAGCCGTATCTCCTCATACCGCCTGCCACCCACTGACCGTGTGCCCAACAATTCAGACACCCGAAAGGCTCCAAAAAACATCCAAATCATCCCCAGACGAAACACACGCACCTCAAACGCATCATAACAGCACAGCGGCAAAACCTCAATCAACTTGACCAACAAATCAAAGGTAATCGCCTCCCGCAACACCCCACCCCCTTTCTCTCCCTGCCCCAACCTCTGAGTACCCTACTGATAATCACATCTTTCGTAGGATCAAACCCAACAAATAAGCAACAATAAAATGCCACTCCTGCCAACTTCCCTGATATAGTCGCAGCCGTCAGCCCTCTGTCAATGCAATGCAATACAAACTGCAACACGCCATGCTCCAATGCTGAGCAATCTCCGAAAGCAGAATCCCCACGCCATCCCATAAAGGATCCAAACTCCGCCCACGCCAGTCTGTATGCTCGTCTTGTGGTAACAGCAATGGAATTTTCAACCAGGCCTATCACCCTCACTCCCCCAAGGCCCAGATGCCGTCCGGCAGCTTGGTCTTGCACTGATCCGCTCCTGGTGCCAATCGCCGGAACCGCTGCCACTGCGAACGAGACAAAGCATCCGCGATGTCATTATTCGCTCCAGGGACATGTTTGGCTCTAAAAACCACATTCAATCGCAAACATTTCAACATGAAACTTCTCAACAATCTCAGTACTCTCAGGTCCCTTGCCCTCTGCCTGTTAACCAGCTCGACCACAGTCATGTTGTCCACGTGGAACAACACAGACCTGTTCTGAAACTCAAGATCCCACACTTCCAGTGCCACCAACAAGGGAAAGAATTCCAGAAATGCAATGCTCCTCCCCTGCTTCACCCAATGAGCTGGCCAGTCCTCCGCGCACCACCTACCATCCCAGAAGATCCCAAAACCAGCTGCCCCGGCTGCATCAGAGTAAATTTGACATTGCCAAACCATCCTGTCATCCACAAAGTCCAGGGACACCCCGTTGAAATCTGTCAAGAAAGACAGCCATGTCCTCAAGTCTGCCCGAACCCCCATGGAGATCCGGATCCTGTGGTGCGGAAGAACAGACCCCGACATGGCCATGCCGAGCCGCCTGCAGAACGTCCGTCCCGCCCTAACCACCCTGCACGCAAAGTTCAAGAAGCCCAACAGTTGCTGTACCGCCCTCAACGCGATCCTCTTCTCACCGATCGCCCACCAGAGGCACGCCTGAATCTCCGTCACTTTAGCAGCAGGGAGGCGATCTGTCCACTGAAGGGAATCCAGCTCAATGCCCAAGAATGTCAGAGTGCAGCTTGGGCCTGCCGTCTTTTCAGGGGCCAAGGGAACACCAAAGTGCTGTGACATCTCCTGGAACTGTGACAGGGCCCTGCCACAATCCCCAGAGTGAGCTCTTCCAAGAAAGAGAAAATCGTCCAAGTAGTGAGTAACGTCCCGATGCCCGCTAATCTGTGTAAAAACCCACTGCAAAAAGGTGCTAAATAGTTCAAACAGCGCGCAGGAAATCGCGCATCCCATGGGCAAAACTTTGTCCACGTAGATGGCCCCTGCGAACTGCATCCCCAGCAGCGAGAAATCCGCGGGGTGTATGGGCAGCAGGCGGAAAGCAGACTTGACATCACATTTCGCTAATTCCGCCCCCGGCCCACACCCCCTCACCAGGCGGATCGCATCATCCACCGATGCGTAAAGCACCCTGGAGTCCTCCTCCGTGATGAAATCGTTCACAGACTGTCCTTCAGGCCACGAGAGGTGATGTATCATGCGAAACTCACCCTCCTCTTTCTTGGGCACCACCCCCAGCGGAGAGATGATTAAGTCATCCGCTGGCCAGTCGCTGAACAGGCCAGCTATTCTCCCTTCATCCACCTCCTTCTGTAATTTGGCAGCTACCACTCCCGGCAAGGTTGTGGCAGACTTCAAATTATCCGCCCATCTCCGCACCCTGGCACCCTGATAGCCCACCCGAAAGCCCTCCGTGAAACCCCACTGAATCCTAGAAGCCGCCTCCCTATCGGGGTAACCCGAGAGCCACGGGGCCATCGCCTCCACCTTAACCGGTGTAGGCGCCCTTTGGTCCAGCCTGTCCCCTCCCTTTCGCGTTTCGACACTGCTCCGAGGGCGTGACCAGTGTAAAGCATTGGGTAAGGGCGTATTTCCTCCACACTTCGAGCATTCATGCTTGAACTTGCATGGGTAGCGGGAGCAATAGCCCCTGTTGTAGCTCCAACAGGCCCCGGTGTTAGCCCCGCCTGGCTTAGAGGTCTGGCCTGCGCTACCAGCCCCAGCGGTGTTCCCCCGCCCCGCTTTGGGTGGGACGCGGCGGAAAAGACCGGTAAGTAACCGGCAAACCGCTGGCCGTGTGGGTGGACGCCGATGAATGCGTGGACGCCATCCACTGCATCCATAATTCCTGATCCACCTCCCCCAATGCTTGTCCGGGTTGGCGCTGACCCTGGCCCTGAACTCCTCATCATAACTAAGCCAGGCGAACCCCCGAACTGCATTTGGGCCTTCCTGATGATGTCCATGTATTTCATTAGCGCTATGGCCCTATCCTGGTGCTTCACGCAGTAAATACTGGCATAAATGAGAAACGCCGAGGTCCAATTTTCCATCGTCACCGGAACCCTAGGCCGTCTAGTCAATTCCCACTCCTCTTCTTTGGAACCCTCCTTCGCCTGCACCTCCCTGTGCAGCAATTTAAACACGTCCACATACTCGTGTTTCCATATCCTACTCCTAATCTTGTCAGACAGGTGAGACCCCAAGGGCATAGCCAGCCCCATGTAGGAGAGCTTTTTCTGGTGTTTGTCCTCCGACTTGTCCCCTGTCCCGTCTTTCCCGTCCACCTTGTCAGTCTGAACCCCTGCCGTAGCTACCAACTTACCTCCCACCTGTTTGACCACCCGTAACGGCTTGTCCCCTGGCAACTCTCCGATCACCCGCACCGACCCCTCCCCCACCCCCACCGACTTACAAGCCTTCTTCCTACCCCCTTGTGGCCCACCATCCCAAGCCGACCACCAAGACTCCTCACCTGACAGCGATGAGTGCGTCTCGCCGGGCCGTCCTCTGGAGGTGGAAGCCTTGCCCTTCGTCGTCTTCGAACACCAAAACCGCTGTTGCTCTGCACCCCCCCCGTCCTGTCGTCGTCATCCCGCACCTCCCCCTCCTCAAGCTCATCACTCTCCTCAGCATAATCCAACTCCACTTCCACAGGAGCCCACAACACCTCTCTCACCGCACGTTTCACACCCTTACTTTTACCAGCACCCACTCCCCGGCCCCCTGACATACACGCCGCCGTTGCCCGTTCCCGCGTTGGAGGGACGGCCGCCGCGGACCGCCCTACTGCTTTAGGCCGGCGTCCAGGGGCCGTCTTGCGCCCCGCCGGGCCACCCCGTGGTCTGCCGACAGCCGCCGGCTTGGATCCCCCCCTACCCCCCAGGTCGCTCCAACCTGAGTGGGCCCTGGCACCATCAGGCCTCACAGCCGTCCCAGCCGTCCCTACTGTGCCCAGAGGCCCCTTAATGCTACCCGCCCTCCCCTGCCTGTCCATCTCCTCTTGCTCCGCCCACCTCTCCTCCTCCGAGGTGGGTGTAGGGGGCCTCTCGGCCTCTGCATCCCAGGCCACACTTGCCTTGGGAGCGTACT
Organism: Calotriton arnoldi; assembly: GCA_963921515.1. NCBI lineage: Eukaryota > Metazoa > Chordata > Amphibia > Caudata > Salamandridae > Calotriton > Calotriton arnoldi. The sequence goes on from CAWUFW010000409.1 coordinate 40,397, forward strand.
GCTCTGCCCTCTGAGTCTCGTGCAGCTGCACTAGATGGCGCTGCTCCCTTATCCTGTCCTCCCAAGCCAGTGCCTCCCAGCGTGAAACCCCCCTCCAGGCTGCCAAATTCCGGGCTGGGGAGCAGGCCCGGACCCCCCACGGCGCTGCCGCCAGCTCCCAGTACAGGGGCCTCCTGCACCCCCAAGGCGCCCCCCCACAGTAACCGGAGTGCCCACCCTGGACCCAAGCGAGAGGTCAATGGGAGCGTCCCCCCATTGCCCCAAGCCATCCCCCGCACCCCTTGTACCCAAACCAGGCTCCAGGGGAGAAATGTAGGGGCCCCCGCTCCCCCCACCCCGCCTCCCCCACCGCCCCCCAAACCGGTTCCCGCCTCAAAAACCCCGGCCCAGGCCTCCCGGCCTCCCTCCCCCTCCCCCCACTCGCGAGCTGCCAGACACATTAGCCCTCACCCCGGCAGAAAACGGCCCCACCGACAGTCCTGTCGGCCCTGGGGCTCAAACTCCAATTGGGGGAAAGACAGGCGCGGAGGCAGGCTCTTCCGCCCGACCTCCGCGTGCAGGCTCCCTCTTGTGCGCGCCCCGCCCCCGACCCAACGCGCACTTCCCAGGCGACGGCGGTTCCTCCTGACATGCTAGAACCGCCGCCGCTACCCCAGCAGAAGCCGCCCGCGGGGCCCGCGCAAACCCCACCCACGCCTCCCCAGCACCTCGGGCCGGAGGAGATCCTCCCGCCCGGCGCGCCCCAGCACCTGCAAGGCCTCCCTTACCTGGTCGGCCGAAGCGCCCGTCATCACCCGTCGAACTCGCAACCACCGGCCAGTGGTTCCCGCTCTCCCCGGCAACCGTCCGCAGCAAGGTCCGCCCGCGATGAAGCACCTTCAGCCTACTCTACTGCTAATTGCACCCTATCAACTCCCTTTCAACTACCCTCCCGATGGTGCCGAGCGCAGGAAGAGGAAGTCGCCTCCCTCCCCAGCGCTCTTATACCCACCCCTAACTCCACCCCCTAACCTGCCTGGTCCTCCCCTGCGCGAAAGACCCCGGGAGGCTAGTCTGCGACTTTGCTTCCCCCGGGGCCCAGCATGGGTGCAAAAAAACTGTGCTACTCACTTTTGAGAGCGATCTCACATCTGCAGAGAACCTTTTAAAGCTTGTGTGCATGCTATTTCTGACTCGATGCACAGGAGTCAGCTTAAATGCAATTCAGATAAAACAGAAATTCTTCTTTTTGGCTCCTTAGTGGGAGGTGGGCTGGCCTACATTTTTAATGTCCCCCCATCTCCATATTTAGTGGCAAAGAATCTTGTAGTTAAATTTGACAAGAAACTCTCCTTTCAACCGCAGGTTTCGGCTGTTGTGGAAGCCTGTTTCGGGTTGCTTCACATCCTCAAGAAATTTCTGTTCCTGTTGCCTCTACTTTCTAGGAAGACAGTGATTCACCCTTTGATTACTTCCAGGCTTGACTATGCCAGCGCTCTCTATATAGGGCTTTTGGTAGCCTTGCTTGGTCAACTCCAGGTCGTCCAGAATGGATCCACTCATCTCATTTTGAGGCCTCCATGGCGTACCCCTATTATCTCCCATCTAAGATCTCTCCATTGGCTGCCTATTAAGAAGCAGATTTTTAAAAAATATTTAGCATTGGTCCAGCATGCACTTTTCCTTTCATGTGCCCGGTATCTGGAGGACAGATTCGTGCCCTATTGTCCATCAAAAGCACTGTGCTTGGCGAAGGCCTAATTGGTGGTAGCGCCGTGGGTCAGGCGCATGAGGAAGGGCGGTCGCTCTTTTTCCTTCTTGGCAGCTAAGGTCTTCAAACAGCTCCTCCAAGAACTTCGGACCTTGAGCTCTGAATTTGCATTCTGCAGTCGACTGAAAACTTGGCTGTTCTCTTCTCATTATTCTGGTTCTTAGGCTCTTTTCTTTTTGATTGTACTTGCAGGCCTCACATCGGGATACTCCCAGGAGTAGCCGTGTACTTTATAGAACCCACACATTCATTCCTTCCTTCATTCATTCAAACATTCATTCCTTCAGTCAGTTAATGTATACACTCAGGGCTGTTTTTCCATGTGCCCGCTTCTGTAATAAGCAGTGGGGACAAAGATGCGCTTTATTTGCATGAGACCACGCCCTTAAATAATGATGCGTTTCCCTCATTGCTTCCTCACTGTAGATTGTTGTAACGGAGGCCTCGTGAGGGGTTGATGAACTCTCGTTTACCAGTGAGGTAAGCTCCAGCATCCATTTTGGTTCAGTGACAGTATTTGGTGACACTGACAAGCTGCCAGAATAAAGACGTTGTCTGGTAAGGCAACATCGACTGTCAGTGTGAGTGAACGTTTGAGTGACCCCGTTTCCTCGAACAAATTGGTAAAAAGGCCATGCTTGGCTAAGAAAAACTAAAAGGATGACGAGAGGCTAAAAAAAAACACGAGGACACCCTACAGCTACTGTGACCCATATGCTGCCCGGTAAGAAATACTTCCTTGCAGGTTTCCAGCTCACGTGCTCATTAGCGTGTTTGTTTTATTGGCTAATTGAGTAAGTTACTCTTATGAAAGTAGTTTGCAGCGAAGTCACCTAATTACATCATGAAGCACAGTTACATCATCATGGCCAAGGGTGAAATAATTACTGAGCATGACTCGTGCTGAGCTTTAAAGGTCAGAGGAAGATTGCCTTATATCAGTGGTTCCCAAACTGTGCGCCGTGGCTCCCTGGGGAGCCGCCAAACCTAGCCAGGGGAGCCGCGCACCAAGCACTTTAATGCATTTAATGTTGAAGGGTCTGTTGGCTTCAGTTAAACTAATTAGACTTAAACGCATGATGTTGATGATTTGTAAGTGACATGCCTAAAGCTGTAAACGTAGTGCTTAATTGATGGCATGTCGAGGGAGATGACCTCCATATTTCACTGGATCTCCATGTTCCAACACTCCCAAAGTATACGGAAGATGCCTGATTTATTTTGCTAGACTCGTTAATAGTTTCGTTTTTTTCCAAATGCATTTTACACCAATGCAAGTTATCAGGAAAGTAAAGTTGTCCTGTCTATAAAACACACTAAGTATTATTAAGTATTGACATGCGTACTTTAACCATAGGTACTTCCAGTACACATTTCTTTCAGTACACACACATTTCCAGACAAGCCTGCTCTCTCCTTGAGCACAGGGAAGTAAAACACGATATACGGCATAATGCCAACATTTGGAAGCAAGAAAAAGGGCCGTTTAAAAAAAAAAAAAAATCTGAGGAATTTATTTGGCTTGCATTGATTTGGAGGCAATTTACGGAGGAGACGGCAAAAATAAAGCTGCATGTGGTTTAAAAAATCATGAATCACCCTGCTGAGACAGGTGTGTTTCATTGCTTGAAATTAAACTCAAGCAAAACAGAGGTGATTATGTTCGGAAATCTCTTTCCACCCTGGTCCCCAGCTTGGTGGCCGGATAATCTTGGCCCCCTTCCGACCCCGGTAGATAAAGCAAAAAATCTCGGGTTATCGTAGATGAAAAACTCAGTTTTAAAGCTCAAGTGTCCAAGGTGGTGTCCTCTTCCTTCTTTATGATCAAGACCATAAGGAAAATTCTGCCCTTCATTCCAAAATCCTGTAGAAAGTTGGTTGTAACCTCCTTAGTATTGTCCAAACTTGACTATTGCAATGGATTGTATATTAATCTGCAATCCACCCTTCTTAGGAAGTTACAGGCAGTGCAAAATGCGGCCGCAAGACTGATTTTGGGTATACCAAAATATCAGTCTGTCAGATTAACATTGCGAGAACTCCACTGGCTGCCAGTTGGCCAGCGGATAAAGTTCAAGGCACTCTGCATGGCCCATAAGGCATTATACAAAGAAGCGCCAAGACACCCATGGGTATTCGTGCGCTGTATAAATTCTACTAACATAACATAACATAACATGGGTAGAAATGGAAGTGCGCGCAAATATTCTTCAAGCGCAGAAACACTTTGGCAATGGGGCTTACATGCATAGGGGTGCTATCTAGCACTGTAAGTGGGATAAAAAGGTTTGAGAGGGTACTCTAAAAAAGGCTTGGGCAAAGAAGTGTAACTAGGAATATTTTATTAGAGGCGCCACCTTAGTAATACAAAACACCCTGCGTATATGAGTCTAATACCTTCATCAGCTTTGTCCCAATTATTTTCTAAGCCTGGGCGGAGCAGGCATAGTGCCTCTAAGCGAAGTTGCACGGAGTTGGAAAACAACTCCGTGCAACTTTTCTCCGCTCCGCGCCCTCCACCCTCCCAAAATGATTAAAAACAATAAAAAGTAATAAAAAAAGGCACTTACCTGCCGTGGCTGCCTCCTCCTCGCCATGGCCGCTCTCCTTCCTTGTCCTCATCGTCCTTCTTCTTAGATAACCCGTACGTTGTACGTCTTGCGCGTGCGCATGCGCACTCGCAAGACGTACAACGTAGGGGTTATCAGTGAAGAAGGACGGCGAGGAGGAGGAATGAGAGCGGCCATGGCAAGGAGGAGGCAGCCACGGCAGGTAAGTGCCATTTTAATTACTTTTAATCACTTTGGGAGGGTGGAGGGGCCGGCTAACTACGCTCCGCCACCTAGTCGTAGTTTTGTCTAAACTCCGCGTTCGCAATGGAACGCGGAGTAGGCAAAACTACGTCAACTATGCTGGCGGAGCGTAGTTACCCCCCCGGGCTTATTATTTTCATGGAGAAAAATGCAGGTACTCCCGCGGCCGGGCTTACATACCCCCCACCCTCCAAAAAAAGTAAAAGTGGGGAGCCACGGGCAATGGCCAATGGGTCAAGGGAGCCAAGGGTCAAAAATGTTTGGGAACCACTGCCTTATATGCACAATTCATCGCTGTACTCTACCTGCTCGCAGTATACATGAAATTCACTCGACTGTCATTGGTACATCAGCAACCTGAAGTTAGGAAAATGTAAAGAATTATAACGGAAACCCTACTGTCTTTATTCCTACAGCTGCAACAAGGTCAATTACAGGGCTGGAAGATCTTTTTTATAGACTCGATCATGTTCCCTGTTTATGCTTATTAATTGATAATGAAATGAATATAGTGGTAAGAATACACCGTTGATTTTAATGCCGTTTTTTTTATATTTATTATATCTAATAAAGTATAGAAAGCATATAGGCAAGTGTACGGGCTTGGCTATTCTTTTAGCATGAGTGAATGCTGGGAAACTTCACATCCATGCTAAAAACAGTTAAAAGAATAGGAGAGGCAATGAGAGTTTTAGAAGAGCGAACTATACATTTCAATACATTTTCACCAGGCCTCTTAATGTCAAGCAAATATAAGAGAGTCTTTGGTCATCTCCTGTTTATCTCACAATCATATATGTAATGTGTGAATACAGTTAAATACTAAGTTGGCAGTAGTGTAACATGCACTGTGTTCCTGAAGTACATGCAGTGCACACTAGATGAAGAAGGCGGTGCTATAGTTATATGAGAATTTGTTAATTTCATTACAAGACCGGAGGCAAACATGATGAACCTCTCCTAACTCGTTTGCCAGCAAACCCTCTTCTGCTCTCATTAAAAACGGAACCTCGCATGCCAATTCCAGAGCTGCCGGAAACCAAGCCTGTGAAACCCAGAATGGTGTTACCAAAACCAATTGAGAGCGTCTGTCGTTTATTTCAGTTTATGAAAGTCATAACTCCATGCTATGACATCACAAGAGTTGATGACAATTAACTGTTGTGATGTCATAAAGTCCTTCCAGGGCAGGTGACAGGGCTCTCTGAGAGCCTGTCAGCGCTGCGCTGCTTGTCTGCTGTGACTGAAAGCAGGAAGCCCAGCTGCCGGAGTGGGAGGGAAGGCAGGGAAGGTAGTGGCTTTTGATTAAGGATAGCTGGTAAGATATTTATTTTTCGCATTGCGACAGGGCATGTTATGTATAGCTCTCCCATTATCCTCTGCCCCTGTGCAGTAGTTGAACGCAGGGACAGATAATTTTGGGGGCCATACATAACATAAAATTATAGATGGGTAAAGTGGATGTTTTTCACCTCAGGGTTCTAAGTGACATCATAGACAACTTGAGCTTTGCTTTCGTTGTCTATTTGACGTCACTAAGAGTCCCTTGGTGAAAAACATCCCCATAATTCACAGTTACCCATCTATAATTCTATATGTTGCTGGTGGGTTTAATGCCTCAGGGCCATATGCTTCATGCCATTATCTAAAGGAAAAAAGTCCAAAATGGGGGGACTGGGTTGGGAAGAATGGATTCACCACCAGTGCCTCATTTGGACACTGTCCAAAGACTCGACGTCCCCAGGCAGCCAATCAGCTCCTCCGCCGTGCCTGTGGTCTTCGGAAGAAGTCAGCAACATGCAGGTGCAGCTGTGATGTGTATCATGGTTCGTGCTTCTCGGCAGATATCTTTCTTCTCACATACTTGGCAACTTAGACCCGGCAACCGTCCACTGGCATGGAGGTATTTCCATGAAGGGTACACTAGGGTTAATACTCCTTGATTGTTTTCCCTTTGATCGACACCATGGAGTGTCTACACCCCTCCTCCATCTTGACAGGGAATATTGGCTCTAGTACCCCGCTAGAGTATGAAGCACTGTATCATCTACAGCACGGATAAATATCTCTAGCCACTGCTGACACAGAACAGCTCAACTCCTATTGCACCTGGACATGGCTGGGGAGGCAATGAGGGATAAAAGATTAAACCAAGCCACCGTAGGAGGAATGAGAAACCATGGCAGGCAATGTTTCCAGGTACTCCTCGAAATGTTAAGAGGTGCAGTCCACATTTATTTAATATCAGTCCATCCAGGGCAGAAAATACGCCCTGGCATCAAAAGAAATGTGTCCCCATTAGCAAATCAGATAGCTAAAAAAAGAGTACACATTATGCAAATCAGGGCAGTTTTGAACCTGTAAACACATGCTGTATAGGTGTTTTGCAAGGTATGGGAGACTGTATGGATATGAGCTTGTTGCAGGCAATGTTTAGGGAAATAGTGAAATCACCAGTTAAAATTGACCTACAGGACCATACACCAGGCCCACAAACCTCCAAGAAACCGGCCATGCACTGACTTTTCAGACCAGCCCTTCCGGCACTTAGGAGCATACTTTAGGGGGAGTATTTGGGGAGTGACACCCCTCAAATAAATACATTCTTGGCTTTGTGGTTGGGTCTGGGGGCTCTGAGTTGGGTCTGCTATGCCTGTGCCAGTTTTTCTTGTCATCCTGATTTCACTAAGAGGTTTTAACTTGTTCTTTTTTTTGGACTAGGAACCTAAATATATTTAGGCCCAGACTTACAAAGATTTTGCGTTGAGATTGCAACACCTTTTTGACGCATCCTGATGCAAAGTCCTTTTTGATATATGCAAAGCCATGCAAATGTTGATTTGCGTGGCTCTGTAAGAAAAAGTAACGCAAGGCAGGCCATTGCGCTGCCTTGCGTTACTTTACATCAGGTAGGCTTTCCATGGGTGGTGCATGGGTGTTCCTGTGCATCCACCCATGGATTTTGAAGCAAACCCATTTTTACAAAGCAATGTATACATGGGTTTGCTCTAAAATGGTCTGCCTGCCTGAGGCTGGTGTAACAAGGAGAAATCTCTTTATTTCTCCTTGATAATTCCTTTTTGCATGTGAGCTGCACTCTGCAGCAGTCATGCAAAGAGGAAAAATCCTCCAAGGATAGTTTTTGTGCAGGAAGGGATACACAAACCTATTCTGACCATAACTCAGACACACTTATTCTATGGCGCAAGGGTGCCAGCGTTGGCGCTAGGCAACCCAAAGTGTGCAAGCACATGGAGCAGTACTGCATCATTTCTTTGAAGATATGGCCCAGTTCTGCTTTCTTCAGGTGACACAATGCAATGCAGCAACTTTGCTTGCTGTGCTGAGTTGTGCCAGTTCTTTGTAAATATGTCCCTTAGTGACCGGTTTACCAAAAAAGTAGCAAATCTGCACCCATAGAAGAATTTGCCTTGAACGTTTGCAAATGTACTCATTTTTAGATTTCACAAACATTGGCAGTAGTCGGCTTGGATTGGTAAACCAGTCTCAAGGTTCCAGGGACACTCCGAGCAATGAAACACCCACAAGGTGATGGGATGAATGCTTGCAAATAATCTAACCACAGGCAATCCCTCAGGGTAGCACACCAAACAATAGTTTTTCGTCCAGTATGCCACTCTAGACTCAAAGGGCCTAATTTAGGAATTACCAGACAGAGTAAAGGCAGACAGGTGGCAGAGGATTTTACTGCCTTCACTTCACCCCCCAAATTTAGAGATGGCACCCTGCCTGGCAGACATCTCTACACTTTGGCAGGAACTGCCATCATTGCAGTTCCTGTCAATGTAGAAAAGGTTTAACGGACGGCTCTGACAAACATGACGGCTGGCCGCCAAACTTTTCCAATGATTTTTATTTATCAAAACCAAACTTCCAAAGTGGGAGTTTGTTTTTGGAAAATAAGAAAAAATAATGACCACAAACACCAGTTTTTCTTCCATGATGTGAGGATCATTTTTCTTTGCTTTACTGTCCCTCAATGCCAGGATATACCTGGTGGTGACGGACAGTAAAAAAACAAAAATACATCTGATCGGCCATTCTAAATAGGACCAACGGGTGGAAGGGATATTTCTGATGGCACCTACTCCATTGGGCCTTAGAAGAAAGTTTTACATTGACAAAATTAATTTTATTCCATCGGCGTAAAACATGTGGTCTGACCGACTCCATTGCAACAGAATCCCTGTCCACCAACCTCTATATCAGCCCCAGAGGCACACCTAATACAAATCACTACTGACCGTCCTCCTCATGGGAACTGTCCACACCTAACCTCAGTCTCCTCACACATTCACCCCGTGGTCCACTGCTTTTATAGTTGGGAATTTTGAGATTCCATCTCCCAAATCTCACTGACTAAGCTATACCCCTGCTGGCACTGATGGATTGCCCTAGAATTGAACAAAAATGAGGACGACCCATAGCCCCTTGTGAGCTTGGGTATCAATCAAAGTAAAGGTAATCACCCAACATGGGAGTCATTTAAATATGTGATTCCGGAATTTAAAGTAAATTATCTGTCCTAAAGATGACAGAACTAAACATAAGCTATAAGTCTGTAATGAATTGTCATATGGATTAGTCCAAAGGAAATCGGCATACACGATAAGAGAGTTAACAATGATCTCTATATGCTAAACATATGATAAATGGTGCAAAACAATCATATCCCATTATACATTAACCATGTGCATCTGAATAGAATCAATATTGCAAACCCATAGATCAATGTATGTACAGTTCACTCTTTGTCTGATTGGTATCAGTCCATTATATAGGTTAGTTTATTCCTGAGTGAAGATACAGAAATGTATATGAACAAAGTGGACTCTGTGTCGATGCTTCGGTCTTGAATTTCAGCAGTATGTGAGACGATCCTCAGGACCATGACGGTTAAAGGAATTTAAAGATGACCAGCTCAACATGACACATCCTGGGCAAATCACTTAATCTCCCTGTGCCTAAAAAGTGAATGTGGCCTTATGTAATGTAACTGGTGCTCATGTAAAGGGGTCCAGTACCTTCGGGTTGAGTTTACGCTGTGTGAAACTGCAAAAGGAGAAAGAAAGGGCTCTTATTTGTTTTGTAAGTAAACCATTAGGTTTCTGCTAGCAGAGCCTCCGCTAGTTCCATCTTGAAACCTTTAACTTTGCCGCCTCTCTGAAAAATGGCCTCTGGGGAAGATGCACCAGACTTTTCCATGGGATTTCCCCTCTTGACTTATGTATGTAGTCAATCTTCAAAACTCGTATACCTCAGTCAACACTCTTGGTTTCCCAGGTCTATGAATGAGTAGCTTAGCTAGTCCACAATAATTTTTAGGTTGAGTCTAGGCGGCACATGCGCTGTCTCTTGAGACATTCTGTATCTATTCTGTGGGCTTTGAGCACGCCCATCGTTTTTCATTCACTTTTTGATGTGCCATTCGTAAATCCTTGGTTTTCATAGATGCATTGGTTTTATTTGTCCCGCACTTTGATGTTTAGTTGACTCCTGTGAGAAGACGCCCCCCCCCAAGACTCTGACTTACCTGTTAGTGCACCGCTCTGGTCTGCCCTACTTCCTGGTCCCGATGACGTCCACAGGGGCTGGAGCAGGGATCAAACAGTGAAGACGGACTATCGTTCATCCCCACAGGAAAGGAGCAAGGACGGGCGGACAAGGGACCAATCAGAAGAGTCCGGGGGAGGAGAAAAGGAGCCGAGGAGGAAGCAGAGGGGGGACCCTTCGGACATGAGGCGCGCGAAGGAGATATTCCCAGAGGAAGGAGAGACGACCGGAGGAAACGAAGAGCCACGAGAAGCGGACGACGAGACCGAGGGATCTCCCGACGAGTGGTGTGAGGAGTGGTGGTTCCCCGGAGTGGATGCACAGGAGCCGCCGCAACTCAGGAGAGTTGCGGCAGAGGTGGTACGTGACGTAAGGGAGGGCACACTTGGGGAGGTTGGGAGAAAGGTTGGAGACTAGCGGGTGGTCTATTTTCTTTCTGTGGATGTTGTGCTTGGGGTTTCCTTGGCTCCCTCTGATTGCACAACATTATTTGTTTTCTTTTGTTTGTTTTTTTAAAGTTCTTTTTATTAAATCAAAAACAAGCTTCAGATATAAGCATCTTTCAGTATATATATATATATATATATATACAAGGCATGTAGCAGACAAGACAAATCTCAGGCATTGTAGCATGCAGTATACAATTACACAGTATACAGAGCCGCACACTACCCAGTGGAGTACGGCTCGAAACCTTCCCAGGGAACCCAGTCAGTGCACCCCCTGAGACCCCTCACAGACCCCTATACAACGTCCATGGCCCCCATATTTTCTCCCATTTGCGAGGGCATCCCCGGCTTTGATACACCACCCGCTCCGCACTATGACACCAGTCAATATTGCAAAGCCATGCAGCCACTGTCAGGGGGCTCCGGCGCCCCCCATGCGCGTGCAATGTTCCTCTTAGCGACCCCCCCTGCAAAAACTAACCACGTCTTGGCCCATTTTGGCCATGTAATTTTTCCTGTGACGCCAAGAATGTGCCATCTGGACTCCAGCGGGACCTGTTCACCCACTACAGCCTCCATTACTCGGGCAATGCCCTTCCAGTACTTCTGAATCCTGGGGCAAGATCACAAAATGTGGAAGAATGATCCCCTCTCGCCACATCCCCTGAGGCATACCTCGGAGCCCCCGCCCTTAATACGGACCTGCAACATTCTCGAGGCATATGATCTGTGAAGGATGCGAAGTTGTACCAGTCGGAAGCGCGCTCTAATGGCTATTTCCCTGGGGCACTGGAGGGCCTCCGCCCAGTCATCATCTTCCAAAAGACCCACATCCGTTTCCCAGGCCTCCCGCAAGGACCCAAGCAGTCCGGAGTATTGTTTACCAGTTTTTTGTATGTCAGTGACACTGCCTTCTGTATCATGGGGTCCAAGAGAAGCCTATCCTCCAGTGGGGAGTATTCTGGAAGCACAGTCCCCTCTGTCAAGTGGTTATGAATTGCCGAACGCAGCTGTCGATATCTAAGGAATTCACCTGCACCCATTTGGAAGCCCTCCCGTAGACTATCGAATGTCACCATTTTTCCACCTTTCCAGACATCCCCGAGCACGTCAATACCTATAAGGCTCCACTTTCGGAAACCCTGCAGTCTGTGCACTTCTTTTAGGAAGTCTCCCTCCCATAATGGGGTCTGTTCAGTAAGTTTCCGCTCCCACCCCGTCATTCTAGTTGCTTTATGCCAAATATCAATAACCGTTTTAGTGTGTGGTGGCAGATGTACGGAGCCCCTACCCCTGCGGTACAATTCCCCCAAGTGACTACGCTCACCCAAGACCAATCTATCCACTCTGTAGGCTGGTTCCTCAAGTGGGGAGAAGACCCAACCATTGACGTTACCAAGATGAGGAGCCCAGTAGTATTTCCTAAGAATCGGGACTGCCAGCCCCCCTTCGTACACCCCCTTCTGCAGTTTCTTGAGGGCAATCCTGGGACTGCCCCCCCCTCCCCATATTAACTGGCATAGTTCGGACTCTATTGTGCGAAAGAAGGAATCCGGAAAGCGATTGCACGACATTATCATTTGTTTCCAGCCCCCCCCCCCACCCCCACATTCACATCCTTTCCCCTCTCTTCCATAGCCCGGACAGAGAGAGAGAGAAAGGAATGGTTACTATTTTCTTTATTTTCCTCGTCCCAGTGTGACTCCTCCACAATACCCACAGGGTTGCACCGTCTATAAGGGAGGGGGAAAGAGCCCTAGCAATAAATCCCGGGTACTGACAGAGAACCAGGATCCGGGCACAAGCGATAAATCCCAGGTACTGACAGAGAACCAGGATCCGGGCACAAGAAGACCAGAAATTTTCTTTTTATTTTTGCTTTTCCTACGCGACTGTCCACCTGGGTGTGGTGACGGGTTTATACCAACCTTCCACAAATATACCCCATTTACTTACCCATCCTCTTGTTCTTCTGCTCCTCTTCACAAGCTTCCCGGGACCCCACCAGAGAGCCGGAACACCTAGAAGAAAGAAGAAGTAGAAGGACAAAGTGACTGAGACACCATCAGTGATTCCTTTAAGTTCATTAACCGCAATAAACCTATCCCAAACAAACACCAATACGGCCTCCTCGCTTCTGTTTCCACCCATCCCTCTGACAGGTGGCGTCAGAAGTGGGATCGGAGGAAATGGAGGCCGTTGTAACCAAGATGGCGGAAGGTCAGGAGAGACTTGAGAGGATTATGGCAAAATTCCTGGCTGTTGCGGAGGAAGATCGAGAAAAATTACATAAGGCCATAACTGAGCAAAGCCAAACCCAGGAATCTGTGATAGGGAAACTGGCTGATGCCCTCGGTCAACCACGCAGCCACACGACTCTACCCTCTGTTGTGCTGCAGAAGTATGTTCCCGGTGAAGATCCTGATTTTTTCTTCTCTAATTTCGAAAGAATGGTCAGGGCAGCCACATGGCCTGAAGACAAGTGGGGACATTATCTGGGCCCGCTCCTCGCAGGGGACCTCCAGGCGGCCAATCCCCTTGGAACCACCCCATAGGATGAAGTTAAAAGGAGTATACTGGAACAGATGGGGTGGACGAAGAAACGTATAGGATCCGACTAAGACAGATCAGAGAGGGCCCGCAGGAAACCCCCAGGGCCCTGTATTATAGGGTGAGAGACATGGCCGAGCGATGGTTAAAACCTTTAACGTCTGCCAAAGATCCTGGAAAAAGTCTATTTAGAGCAATTCCTCAACTCCTTACACCCTCCCATACAATGATGGGTTCGCCAACATACACACCTCAACCTGGAGAGGGCCATGGAGATAGCCAATACGTTCAATAGAGCCCAAGAGTTGCAAAAAGGGCGGGAAGAAGGAACATGGAAACACGCAGGAGGAGCCCCACCTAGACCGACCAAACCTCTCTCCAACACAAGAAAACCAGAGACCGTAACCCTGCTGCCGGGACCCTTGCCCATGCCTCCCCGACCCCCTCCCACTGCAGGTCCCCAATGCTTTCATTGCGGCGCTTTTGGCCATATAGCCCGTTCATGCCCCCAGAAAGAAGAACCTATGGATGTGGGGTACGCCAGAGCTCTCTATTGTGCAACCTCAGGAGACACCTCCCCGTATCATCGACAGGTGACAGTCAACGGGGAACCCCAAAAAGCCCTGATTGACACTGGATGCCGACAGAGCGTCATGAGACCCCAGGCTGTCCCAGGAGGAATCCAGCATACGATGGGGGTCGTTAACATGCAGTGCGTCCACGGAGATAGCAAAACTTATCCTATGACAGAGGTATCTGTACAACATCAACCCACCACCCCCCCCTGTACCCCTCCGGGTAGGACTGATCCCAAGACTACCCGAACCCTTGGTTCTGGGCAATGATTACCCCCACATGCATAGCTTACTCAGTGAGGACTGTAAAGAAGAAGCCGACTGGATAGAAACGGCACCCTTTTCGCGAGTGCCTGACCCTGACTGGGCCGAACGGAAGACCCGTAAAAGCCGCAAACAGAAGAGAACAGAGAAGAAAAACTGGACCCGTACTGTTTTGACCAATTCTAGATATGATTTGTGGGAACATGACAGGAATTTCTGCTCGACCCAACGAGAAGATCCCACACTCCGAGAAGCATGGGATCGAGCCACAGAAAAGGAAGACCCATATCAAGTAGGTCCCCAGTTTTTTATCCAATGTGGTTTACTTTATAGGAAGGGGGGGAAAACCCTGCCAACCCAGCTTTTAATTCCCCAACCGTTCAGGGAAAAGGTACTGTTTTTAGCACACAGTCATCTCTTGGGGGACAATTTGGGGCTGAAAAAAACAGAACAGGCAATCCTAGACAGGTTCTACTGGCCAGGGATTTACCAGCAGGTTCGAAAGTACTGTCAGAAAAATAGTCGGTACATTCCACCTCGTGTCCCTCTACGACCCTTACCTATAATAGACGAACCTTTCACCAGGGTAGGGATGGACATTTTTGGACCCCTCCTCCCCTCCCGCAGCGGGTACCGGTATGTGTTAGTCGTGGTGGACTACACCACACGATTCCCTGAGGCTGTGGCCCTACGACACCCCAACACAACCCAGGTGGCCAAGACTATGATTTCCATCTTCTCCCGGGTGGGATTTTCAAAAGAAATCAACACTGACCAGGGAACCCCATTTACATCCAAATTAATGCAACAGGTCTGCCAGCAACTTCATATTAAGCAGATTTGCACCGCCGCATATCATCCACAAACGGATGGCCTAGTAGAACGGTATAACGCAACATTGAAGACCACCCTAAACAAGCATTTGCAATGCAATAGGTCTCGCATTTGCGAGAGTTTAAGCTATTAGCATTGCAAATGACTATGCCTTTTATTTATGTTTTAAAAACCAAAACATAAATAAAAGACATGGTCATTTACCATGCCAATAGCTCAAACTTGCGTAAATGCGAGACCTAATGCATTGCAAATGCTTATTCAATTTAACGTTCCAACATGGCTGACGGACATTTTAGAAGGGTAAATTAAAATAAGCTTTGGCAAATCCGATTTGTCAGGTGTTAATGTTCTAAAGCATGCAAACAGAGAAATGGGAATAAAAATGCTGCAGAGAATTAAGAGTCACAGAAAGGGGCAGGCTGCATAGAGATATGGCACAGTTTGTGCATATTTGTGCATGCCACAGTTAGAATGCGGTTCTACATTAAAGCCAGGTCTACTGGTTTTGCAAATCATTGTTTTCTTGGGAGTAAAGCCCCACTGCCATGAGCATTCCTGGAAGGCAGGTTCACTCCTTAAGTACAATTCCTAGGTGATTTAATCCCTGTCACTTTCCACATTCACTAGCCTACACTGAAGGAGGAAATGAAGAACTAAGTATCAACAAATAGAAGGGATAGTACAGGAGGATATTACCAAAGAAAGAAGAGTGACATAAATAGTGTTAGGTGGGAGAGAGTGATGAGCAGTGAAAAGGGCACTGGCAAAAGAGGTAAGCAGAGAGAACTAAGACAAATGAAAGGCAGAAACAGCAAAGAACTCAGCTGCAAACATCTTCCTGACCACATGTGCGGTACCCTGACGTGTGACTCAGTGGCTTAAAGTAGCTGCAGTGCGTAACTTACTGTTGCAGAATAGAATCCTGCTAGTATTATTTTGTGGCTTACTGTAGCCGCCACACACGTCTAAGTTATCGACTATGACATAAGTTGTTCTGATATATGTTTGAATTTTGGTAGGACAGACAGCTCAGTGGGTTAGTCGGATGCAGATGGTTTGTGTCTGTGTGTGTGTGTGTCTGTTTGTAAGTGACTTCCAGCTTATGGATTCCTATACTGTTAATATGTGCAATAGGTTAATGCACCTGCTGCACTGATTTGGACGCATCGATGTGAACATAAGCTGTAGGTCATTCGACTGGATGCTGGGAAATGTCTTCATTGATGTGCCTGCTGTAGAGACCAGTGTGTAACCCTGGCTGTCAGCTTAGTGGGTTAAAACACTTTCAACAGAGATAAGTGTGCAACTTCTTTCGCATATCCTTATTTCGTGGTATAAAAGGAAAGATGCTCCTGGCACAGAAATCAGTGTGTAACCTAGGGACACATCAGCATTCAACAACCTGAAGTCGGTAAAACTGGGGACATGTCATTTGAAATATACTGCAGGTGTAGTTGTTGGGGTTCAATGATGAATGGTGAATGGATTTAAAATAGCATGTGGAAAAAAAACAAATGGTAAAAGCTCGGAAATTTCAGCTAGAAATAGCCATTAAAATACATACGTGTTTTAAGTAAAGAGATCGCCTTTGCAGCTGCAGAGCTTTCAAATCACAGAGTAAAAACCAAGCATTTGCAATGCAATAGGTCGCGCATTTATGAGAGTTTAAGCTATCAGCATCGTAAATGATAATGCCTTTTATTTATGTTTTAAAAACAAACACATAAATAAAAGGCATTGTCATTTACAATGGCAATAGCTCAAAACTGCGTAAATGCGAGACCTATTGCATCATGCCCCACATTAAAATGTATATGTGCCCCCCATGAACATGCAAGTGACAAAGAAAAATAAAAAAACGCAACCTGCAATGTTTTCCCGACCTCGGAGGGGCACGCAGCATGTGTTGGCATTCATATAACAGGGCAACCTGCCTCAAGTGAGACCAGCAAACAGCAGCGCCGATGCTGGCGCCTTGGCTGCCGGGAGTGGAGCGGCGGGGTTGGGGTGGCAAGAGGAATGCTCCCGAGAGGAGGAAATAGCATCCAAAGTGGAGCGAGGCGGGAGTCCCGCGTTCTGTAATCGCCCAACCTTTTGCAAGGAGGATGCAGGCTCTGGAACCAGAAGTACCGGGGAGGTGTAGCAAACAAAAGTGTGGGACTGATGTTTGTCAGCACAGAGAGGGAACACCCACAGTAAAAACGCAACCCCCTTCCCGTCTAGGAGGCAATGAGCAGGCAGGGCAGCAGCACGGGGAAGCCCCTCTTGACCCACCATTCAGCCCATTAGAACGCTCCAGGGGCGTAAGACCTGGCAAAGCGGTCTTCGGTGAAGTGGAAAAATAGAAAGACTGCAACTATTATTAGTAATTAGACATGCAGGGTATCCCTATTGTTCAGCGCGCCGGCATTGACGGCACACTCTCCATGCCGGATTATAAAGCAAGGCGTGTGCCGATTTTATAAAAGTTAAAGCAAGGCATGGCGCGCTGGGAAAAAATTAAAAATCTAATTATATGGGGTGAGCTTGGAAAAGCGGGGGGGGGGGGAGAGGGTTGTACAAGGCAGTGTCCCCAGCAGAGCTCTGTCAGGCAGCACATACAACGGAAGCATAGACAGCCTGCATCTTCCGGCAGCGCAATTTTTGGAAGCTTCTGCTTTATTGAAGTAGTCCACAATGGAACAATTAAGCAGCTACAGCGTAAGGGGACTGTACTTGGCCGGTGCTCCTGGGTCCAAAACGGAAGTGATGAATCGGCAGTGACAACAAATGAGGAGCAACTAAAGAAGACCTACGCAGGAATCAGCCAATGGTAAGCACAGGCGAAATTTCCCCTCGGTATAGTGCTTACAAGAGGTCTTGCAGACAGCGCATGCGCTGTCAAGGCTCGACCTAAAAAACTATTAAATCTAGAAGCACGGAAGTGGGAGGATATGCTTCCCTTGGCATTATTTGCTATTTGTTGTGGTCAGCAAAAGAGCTTGGGATATTCTCCCTTTGAGCTATTGTATGGGAGACAACCCCGCACTTTATTAGATATGGCCACGGAGGGGTGGGAAGAAGAAAAAGACGAGTCCAGACCCCTTTTAGACTACGTCACCAGCCTACAAACTCAGTTAAACCAAGTAAGACACATCGTAAGAACCAACCTCGAACAGGCCCAAACATCCCAGAAGAAACAATACGACAAAAAGACAAAAGAAAGATCTCTGAACGTAGGGGACATGGCACTCCTTATGATGCCCACCTCAAAACATAAACTGCTTGGGCAATGGCAGGGGCCTTATAGGGTCATAGAAAAGGTGACCCCAGTAACCTACAAACTAGAAATGGATCCGGTCAGACAACATACTCAAGTATTTCATATTAACTTTTTAAGAAATGGGAAGGGTCAAATCCTGTCTTAATGGGAACCACCTTATCCCTAGCCGAACAAAGCATTGATGTGGAGCTGCCTAGTCCATAAAAACAGGAATTAAGGGACCGCTTACACCCTTTACAGAAAGTGTTCTCCCTAACACCTGGAAAGACCTCCCTTATAGAACATGAAATACACACCCTTTCAGTGGAAAAAGTGAGGTTACGCCCTTATCGTATTCCTGAATCACGACGAGAAGCAATAGAGAAAGAAATCCAACAAATGTTGCTACTAGGGGTCATAGAACCCTAAAAGCGAGTGGAACTCCCCTATAGTGATCGTTCCGAAACCGGATGGTTCCATCCGTTTCTGTATCAATTTTTGGGAAATCAATAAAATATCCCGATTCGATACTTACCCCCTCCCAAGAGTTGACGACATGATAGAGAGATTAGGCAAAGCCCAGTACATAAGTACGTTGGACTTATGCAAAGGGTACTGGCAAGTGCCTTTAAGAGAACAGGACCGAGAAAAAAACGCCTTCTCTATGCCTGGGGGATTATATCAATTCAAAGTACTCCCCTTCGGGTTGCACGGGGACCCGGCAACATTTCAACAGCTCATGAATGTGGTGCTGCGACCCTGTGAAGCTTTCGCAGCTGCCTATATAGACGACATAATCATCTATAGTTCCTCCTGGACCGAACATCTAGACCATTTGACCAAAGTAATTCAGGCCTTAGACGACAGTGGTTTAACCATCAACCAAGCCAAAAGCCGTCTAGCTGCCAGGTCCGTGAAATACTTGGGGTATCTTCTCGGGGAAGGGTACATCAAACCCCAGGAGGAAAAGGTAGCCGTAATTTCCCAAATACCATTCGCTAAGTCCAGAAAAGATCTCTGGGCCTTTTTGGGTTTATTGGGGTATTATAGAAGGTTTATCCCAAACTTCTCCCACATAGCCGCCCCCTTGACTGATCTCCTAAAAAAGAATGTATGAACTGAGAAGTTGCTTCGCCAACCATCCCCTATAGAATCACGAGCCTTTCACCTGCTAAAACAAACCATTACATCAAAACCCTTTTTGTTGAGCCCCAACTACCATAAACCCTTCTTATTGCAAACTGATGCTTCCGAAAGCGGACTTGGGGCTGTATTGTCTCAGACAGATGACCAAAACCAAGAAAGGCCCATTATATATATTAATTAAATAGGAAAAAAATAGTGATATGGAGGTTGCCAGGAGGGTCAACCACAAGTAATAAATACAATACACTTATGAATATACACCCTAGAAAAACAAATAATTCCTCAGATCATACAAAATCTATATATAAACTACACCCACACATATTGAATGAGTTCATTGTTTTATATATTTTTATCATAGTTAAGTACACACATCAATCAATAAGTAATGTTATTACCACATGGAGTAGATAAAAAGGTTGCACAAGAAAAAGGAAAAAGAAGTGCTTGTGAGAAAGGAGTGAAAATCAGGAGGTTTGAAGATATGCACTGTTCCTTATTTCAGAAGGGCACTGGTCTATATAAGAGCCAGTGTTATCAGGCCTGTCCACGATCTATTTTTAGCATCTATTTACATTATTTGTGAGCGCATAAATGCAACATCAGCTTTGTAGGGGATAAATAGTGGTACAAGCCCTTGCTGGGGGGATGCGTCGACGTTTTGACCCGTCTTATGCGAAGAGGGCGACTTGGAGCCTACGCTTGCGGGTCTTCTTCAGGACAAGGGGGGTTTGGGCAACCTAATATGGATGCCAAGGATGGCATCAGTATTTTAGTCCAAAGTAGCCAGGAACCAATGTAGCGCGAGCCCGGTATCTAATCCCATGAGTGGAAGGTCCGCAATTAGCGGTGTAGGCGCGCTGGGGAGACAACCAATAATGAAGTCCTCAAAGTATGAGCTTAATCCAAAGCCCTTTGGATTCCTGACAGAGCAGCTCTCTTGAGGCGCGGCGCTCCTGCAATCATCCAGGATGGGATCCCCTTCCAGGTTACCTTAAATAATTGGATTAAGCTCATACTTTGAGGACTTCATTATTGGTTGTCTCCCCAGCACGCCTACACAGCTAATTGCGGACCTTCCACTCATGGGATTAGATACCGGGTTCGTCCTACATTGGTTCCTGGCTACTTTGGACTAAAATACTGATGCCATCCTTGGCATCCATATTAGGTTGCCCTTAACCCCCTTGTCCTGAAGAAGACCCGCACGCGGAGGCTCCAAGTCGCCCTCTTCGCATAAGACGGGTCGAAACGTTGACACATCCCCCCAGCAAGGGCTTGTACCACTATTTATCCCCTACAAAGCTGATGTTGCATTTATGCGCTCACAAATAATGTAAATAGATGCTAAAAAAAGATTGTGGACAAGCCTGATAACACTGGCTCTTATATAGACCAGTGCCCTTCTGAAATAAGGAACAGTGCATATCTTCAAACCTCCTGATTTTCACTCCTTTCTCACGAGCACTTCTTTTCCTTTTTCTTGTGCAACCTTTTTATCTACTCCATGTGGTAATAACATTACTTATTGATTGATGTTTGTACTTAACTATGATAAAAATATATAAAACAATGAACTCATTCAACTGAAATACGTGTGAGTGTAGTTTATATATAGATTTTGTATGATCTGAGGAATTATTTGTTTTTCTAGGGTGTATATTCATAAGTGTATTGTATTTATTACTTGTGGTTGACCCTCCTGGCAACTCCCATATCACTAATTTTTTCCTATTTAATTACTTCTTTCAAGTCAGTCAAGGACCAACTTTTTCATAATATATTGTACCCAGGTCCTGTGACGCTTATTGGGTTACCCCATTATTTCATAATCATTATATATATCGTAGGAAGGTGGAATCTGACTGCATGGTTACCCCCACTTTTTTCCTGGTGTTTTTCTGTTTTTTGACTAGTCTGACTGGGATCCTGCTATTCAGGACCCCAGTCTATCTACTTTCTCCCTCGATTGGTTGTGTTATGTACTTTAGGTACACTCCAGATTGGATTCTGGGGTACCCTTATCAGTCCCTAGTTTATGGTACACCATGTACCCAGGGCATAGGTACCCCAGAGGCCTCCCAGGGGCTGAAGCATGCATTGTGCCACCCCTGAGAGGCCATTCAAAATGACACCACAGGTCTGCTACTGCAACCTGTGTAAGGAGGTGCATGCACCCCTTACTTAGATATAGGTTACCTATATCTACTCTAAATCACTGCACGTATAAACCTATCTGTCACCCCTATGGCAGGCCTTATCAGTCCTGAAGGCAGGGTGCTGGGTTTTGTGTGAGAGGGTGCCCCTGCATGAGCAGAGCCCCTCTGCAGCCTTCGGAATCTATTCTCCGGGGTTGTCTGTGATGCAGCCAACCATATATACTTAAGTGCATTATAACCTCGTGGTAAATGCTAACTTTAAAACGGCTGCTTAGAAACATGTCGTGTTTGGTGTCAAACACCTTGGAATCATACCTCCACACCAGTAACTGGTGTGGGAGGTATGATTCCTCCCTTGTAGTACCACTACTATGGGGCACCGGTCTACCCGGGACCAGCTTTCTCGACCTGGGCAGCACAAAATGGATGCTGCCAGCCACAGACACGAGTCTGCCCTCCTGCTGCTGAGCCAAGCTCGAGCAGAGGAAGGCCTGACAATAGGTTTCCTGTCACAGGGAGGTGTGACCACCTCCCAGACAGGCTTTAGTGTATTGGGGCTGGGTGGGTGCACTCTTAGAGTGCCAGAAAGTCTGCACTGGGGGCACATTTGGTGTCCCCGTGCATAGTCCAGCTCAAACCGGTTGCAGGAGCCATTGGCTCCTGCTATGGTGTGAAACTGGATAAAGGACATGGGTGTTGCCACCCCTCTGTCCTGACCCTCCCCTAGGTGGGTCCCCAGAGTTAGTCCAACATCTTCCTTGGGTATAAAGTAGGAAACCTGACTACAGGACTTTAGATTTTACCTGGACTAAACTCTGCAAGCAGAAACCAAGTACTTCGACGGTCTACACTTCGCTGGATGACAGAAGAATCTCCCTTGGAGTAAAGGAGTTATTCCCCTGCAGCAGCAGGCACCTAGACGCATCTGACCAGTTTGCATCTCCCAAGCTCCTGAGGACTCCGAAGATTTCTGCAACACAGGAGGTGGGTTCCCGAGCGTCCCTGAGGTCGATCTGCTCTCTCAGCAATCCTGAGACCAGTATCCCTCGTGGGGACCGTGCAACCCGAACCCCTGTGCACCGTGTACTTTTGCAGCAGCATATGCTTTTCGGCAATCCCTGAGGCTGTGCTTTAGACTACGTGTAGTCCCAACCCCGAGCAGCACTTCCACCAAAGATCTCCGGCCTCCACTCCACGAGTGCTCCGTGGGCTGGTACTTTGTGATTCCGCTTGAGGTCCCTTCGCGATCCCTGGTCCATTGGCCTGTGGGTCCTAGCGAGGGTCACTTTGACTTTCCTTGGACTTCCCTGGTTGCTCCAGACGTGCCCTGACTCCCCATAGCTTGGAGAGTCTCCTGGACCTTGCTGGTCCATACTATCACTTGTTTCCTCTGCCCGCGTGGGTTGCCTTTGCCAAGGCTTGTTGGTGTTCAATCCGGACACTGACCCCTCAGCACTCGACATCCTTTGTGGGACAGCTCACCTCCGGACTTTGGTCATCGTCAACGTCTCCTGGTCCCCATGGCTGCAGAGTCAAGCATCTGATCTTCGCACCTGGAGCACCCGACATCGGTGGGCATTCGTCTATCGAGTCCCTGGTCACGTGAAGTGACCCAGACTCTGTCCCCTCTGCTTTCAGGTTCTTCTTACTCTGAATCCAGGCTTGGATTCCACCTGACACTTTTCATCTTCCCGGCAGCAGTACTTCTTCGCATCACGCCATTGAAAACGACGAGGGTTTCCGACACCACTTGACCCCTATGCACCCGGCTCCTCTGGGATAGGTAACACGGGTACCTCGGTACTCACACGGGTGCTGGCCTTAGAACCTTCTATGTTCCAAAGGGTTTGCTTGAAGTCCTCTCCGAAGTGTCCTTAAACTGTAATTATCCAACTACGACTTTCCCATAGAGTTATACGGAGCTCGCGTCTGTGTTCCCACACTGCACCCGTCCTCCGTGGGCTCCCTGTGTCACTCCTGTGGGTGGTTCCTTGGGGTCCCAGCGATTCTACGTGCTCTAGGCACTGTGTCTATTGAAGTCGTGGTTGTTATACCACTTTCTTAGTAAATGGTTCGGTCTCCCCCTGGAGCCCGCTGTGTATTGTGCTATTTACTGTCGTTCTATTGATTTAATATTGTGTACTGTTAGACTTGGCATCTTTTGGCGTGTTTCCCCTGACTTTTTGCTTTCTGACCTCCCGGTTTTGACTCTGTTTTTGCTGGTGTGATGATTCTGCGCACTTTCCTCACTGCGATCCAGTGGGAAAGTGCAAGTGCTCCTGTATAAAATGTGTTATGGATTGATGTTTCCATGATTGGCCTATTTGGTTATGTGTCAGTCCCTTGTAAAGTGCACTGCGAGTGCCAGGGCCTATAGACCAAATGCTGTTGGTGGGCTGCAGCACTGGATTGTGCCACCCACGCAAACAGCCCGTAAAGTGTAACTCGGGCCTGCCACCGCAGAGCCTGTGCGCAGCCTGGGGCTGCCATGACGACTTGGCAAGTGCACACACTTGCAAGTCCCCAAACCTTCCCTTTGCTACATGTTAGTCACCCCTAAGGTAGGCCCACGGTACCCCTGTGGGCAGGGTGCGGTGTTCATGCGAAAGGTAGGACATGCCCGGGTGTGTGCGGCATGTCCTGATAGTGAATTACAGCCTAGTTCGTTTTTCACTATTGCAAGGCTACCTGTTCCCCCTAGGCCAGAACGGGCAGTTTTGATTATTACAGCTTATAATCCTAACTGACCCCGGGAACATGGTAGAAATTCGAGTTTAGTATGCCTGGACTCAGAATGATAAAATGCAGCTTTTAGTAAGGTTGGTTTTAACATTCTGTGTTTGAAAATACCACTTTTAGAAAGTGGGTATTTTCTTGTCTAACCATCCAAGCCTGCCTCTGCGAGGTTGTGTATTCCGTGTCTGGAATGTGAGTGACAGGGGCTGGGGGATACCAGGAGACAGGGTGAGTCAGCACAGGGCTGAATAGCAAGATCTACATGTAGATGGGTGGGAGGGGTCGCACCTGGGCCCTGAATAGGACAGTGCCTTCCCTCCACAATGCTGGCTCCACCTCCTGTGGTGCGTCTGATGTCCCTGGCCCACTCACTGAAAGAAGGGATGGAGACTTGTCAACAAAGTGCTCCAGAACTGGTTTGGACTAGGCAAAGGCCTCTCTGCCTTCAGAGAACAAAGGAATTTGGGATATAAATATTGGGGCCCTGACCCCATGAATTTAGATCTCGCTGGAATCAAGGAACCTGCCAAGACGAAGAGCTGGAAGAGCTGCCAGGAGGAGTACTGCCCCTTTGCTGTGTTGTTGCTTTGTTGGGCTGGCCTGCAGCTGCTGCTTCTGCCTTGGGCAGTGAAAGGACTGGACTGAACTTTCTACAAACTTGTGCTGAGTATCTCCAAGGGCCAGGAACCGAGCTGGCCTCCTGTTAAGAAGTCTCAGGGACTACAAAGACTTCACAAGCCTCCGGGTACCGCTCCTGGAACGCTGTTTCAGTTGCCACAGAGGAAGGGAACCGCAACTCGACTCCGTCAACCGAATCCATCCCTGGCCGGTGACCTGTTTGCACCGCAGACCGCATCGCCCCGCTTCGCATCGCAACCCTGGTCTCACCGTGGGCGACGTCCGACGCCGCCAACATCGAGCCGCTGCTTGCACCGTGACCTGTGGGCACCGCAGTTCGCATCGCATCGCTTCACTGGGCCAGCCGGACCAGACCGACACTGTCGCTGCAACTGGCTCAAGAGTCGAGACCGCACCGCATTTGGGGCACCGCTCGCACGTCTGCGACGCACCGCTCCGACTCGCACCGCTGTCCGACGCCAGCTCCCGCACTCCGGCTAGGTCGCCTGCATCGCAACCTGTCAGCACCGCATCGAGCATCGTCTCACCCTGCACCGCACGCCTTGGACTCACCGACTCCGTCTGCACGACGCTCATCGAGCCGCTGCCTGCACCGCATCGAGGGACACCGCACCTTGCATCGCTCCGTCTGGCACCGCAACCGCGACGAACGCCGACCGGCTCGTACACTCCGTACCAGCCACAACGAGAAAGGTACTGTGACCGAGTCTGTTCATGACTCTGCTGGCCCGTATCGACGCGGTCGGCTGGAACTGTTAGGCTCTGTGGTTTTCAGCATCACGGTAGACTCGGACGGAGCTACCGACTCGTACGAACTTTGCTTTTGTGCTATTCCTGCAAAGAAGAAGTTAACGTATCAAGTATTCATTCGTAAAGTATAGTATTGTGGATTTTTGTCGTAATTGGTCTTGTCTTGAGTATATAAAATATTGGTTATTTTTCTAAACTGGTGTGGTGTCCGTTTGTAGTGCTTACACTGTATTACTGTTGGTTATGTGCAAATGCTTTACACACTGCCTCTGAATTAAGCCTGACTGCTCGTGCCAAGCTACCACGAGGGTGAGCAGGGGTTACTTCACGAGTGTAACAACCCTTACCCTGACTAGGAAGAAGGGTCCCTACTTGGACAAAGGTGCAAGCCCTTGCCAACTAGAGATCCCATTTCTAACATGTACTGTATATTCTAATCTCGGGTAGAGATTAGTAGAGAGTGTTTTAGTAATAAATACATATTTTTATATAACACTTGTGTGGTTCTCCTTTCATTTAGTCATTCAGGAGGTGATATTCTGGTAAAACAAGCTGCTTTACATTCCTTCAAGATTAAGCCTGAAGGCTGCTCTCCATAGCTACCACTAGGATAGCTTTCATAAAGGTTATCTTTGACCTAATCATCAATAAGGGTCGTTTGGACTGGTGCAAGGTGCCCACTTAAATTAGTGGGCAGCATATACCAGGCCAACTTCTCACATATATTAGCCGTAAGCTCTTCCCCCGAGAAACCAAGTACGCAGTCATAGAGAAGGAAGCATTGGCCTTCAAGTGGGCCATTGAATCACTGTGCTACTACCTGGAGGGTAGGGAATTCCTGCTGTACACAGACCATGCCCCTTTAGAATGGTTAGCATGAAACAAAGGACATAACAACAGAATATTAAGATGGTTCCTAACAGTACAACCCTTCCGTTTCACTATCGTACATAGAAAAGGAAAGGAATAAGCAAATGCTGATTACCTGTCAAGGTACCCCCATGAACATTTTCTTGCAGACAAGAAAGTTAGGGAAGGGGGATGTGAGAAGACGCCCCCGCCCCCCCCAAGACTCTGACTTACACGTTAGTGCACCGCTCTGGTCTGCGCTACTTCCTGGTCCCGATGACGTCCACAGGGGCTGGAGCAGGGATCAAACAGTGAAGACGGACTATCGTTCATCCCCACAGGAAAGGAGCAAGGACGGCGGACAAGGGACCAATCAGAAGAGTCCGGAGGAGGAGAAAAGGAGCCGAGGAGGAAGCAGAGGGGGACCCTTCGGACGTGAGGCGCGCAAAGGAGATATTCCCAGAGGAAGGAGAGACGACCGGAGGAAACGAAGAGCCACGAGAAGCGGATGACGAGACCGAGGGATCTCCCGACGAGTGGTGTGAGGAGTGGTGGTTCCCCGGAGTGGATGCGCAGGAGCCGCCGCAACTCAGGAGAGTTGCGGCAGAGGCGGTACGTGACGTAAGGGAGAGCACACTTGGGGAGGTTGGGAGAAAGGTTGGAGACTAGCGGGTGGTCTATTTTCTTTCTGTGGTTGTTGTGTTTGGGGTTTCCTTGGCTCCCTCTGATTGCACAACATTATTATTTGTTCCCCCCCCCCTCACATTCACATCCATTCCCCTCGCTTCCATAGCCCGGACAGAGAGAGAGAGAAAGGAATGGTTACTATTTTCTTTATTTTCCTCGTCCCAGTATCACTCCTCCACAATACCCACTGGGTTGCACCGTCTATAAGGGAGGGGGAAAGAGCCCTAGCGATAATGCCCGGGTACTGACAGAGAACCAGGATCCGGGCACAAGAAGATCAGAAATTTTCTTTCTTTTTATTTTTGCTTTTCCTACGCGACTGTCCACCTGGGTGTGGTGACGGGTTTATACCAACCGTCCACAAATATACCCCATTTACTTACCCATCCTCTTGTTCTTCTGCTCCTCTTCACAAGCTTCCCGGGACCCCACCAGAGAGCCGGAACACCTAGAAGAAAGAAGAAGTAGAAGGACAAAGTGACTGAGACACCATCAGTGATTCCTTTAAGTTCATTAACCGCAATAAACCTATCCCAATATAACACCTATAGGGCCCCCTCGCTTCTGTTTCCGCCCATCCCTCTGACAACTCCCATGACTACAGGCACTATTACATGTAGTCGTTCCCTTCACTTTATTTCTGTTACTTACTGCGCACTATTTTTTTAGTTAGTGTCAGATCGTTGTACAGAATGTTGTGTTGCACTTAGCTGACGGCATTTTCATTTAACAATCACCTCGCAACGCGTCCACACAACGGGAGATACGGCACCCCCTAACGGCATTATCATTTAAAACAAGCGCCTCACAACGTGTCCATAAAAATGGAGATACTGCGCCCCATGCCCCAGAAAGGCTTTCCCGTATTTTTAATTTATGTGCTTTTGATAAATACAAACATTTTAAATACCGCAGACTCCACCCCAAGGTATCGGAGCGCCTCACGCAGAGCCTCCCGCCGATACTCGACCCACTCTAGCCCAAGGTCTGCCGCTCACGCTCTTACGCCACATCCTCAAGATCATCATTTAACATGGCTGGCACTCCTTTGGAATGCACAATTATTAAGCGTTCCAAAGCAGCGCCGGCCATCTTGTTGGTTTGTTTTGACATGACCGGGGAGTGGTGGCCGTTGTCTTTCGTATTTTGATGAAACAGGCACTCAGACAGGCAGTTGGGGTAAGCTTCAAATATTGCTGGCTCTGTCAAAGAGTGCTTCCATTTTTGTTCACTGCCGTCCAGTGTTAGCAAGGCATGGTACAAGTGCTTTATGCAAATCTGAGCATTCCATTCAGTGGCCTGGGGAGAAAGCGCCTAGACAGAGAAAATCACAAGGTGCACAGACACAGCAGATCCCGAGCGACCACACATACGACCCATCTCAGGATACTTGAAGCACATGGCATACAAAATCCATTATTGGGCCGCACAAAAATATTTACGCAGCGTTGGAAAGTTGAAATTCAGCTCTGGTGCTTGTAAATCCTCAGAATGCAGGCCATCATCTTTTCTCTTTCTTTTGTAATTTATTGTGCATACGGAGGTACCAGTGGCAAGACTTAGTTATATTTTACCACACGATGGAGTATTTTTTTGTACCTCGTTATTTGGCATTGAAAGCGTGTATGTGCAGCACCAACAGTCATTTATTATGGGCTTGTTTTTGGTGTTAAATATTCAGGGCTTCCATGGGAGTCAAGGATGTTCCATCTCCGCCTTATTGCTGATGGTTTATAGAGCATTTTCTCATTACAGTTACCAAGGCGTGCTTGGGTGAGAGCCTACATCACATTGTCATTGGCTTTCAGGCACATGCATCAAAAGAAAAACTGGTAGCAAACGGGCAGATTCTCAGAATCTGCCCCTTTGCGACCAGTATTTTTGCATTTAGGATGCATCATCCCAAATGCAAAAAATCGCAATTTAAGTCATCTCTAAATTGCGATTACTTAAATTACGATTGCATTTAAGGAATCGCAAATTGAGATTCCTTAAATGCAATGCAACAAAGTAAAAAAATTGCGGTATCGCTATTAGGGGCGCAATTTACCATGAAGTTGAACTTCATGGTAATTTGCAAAAACTTTGAGAAATGCACTAAAGTGCATTTTTCAAAGTTGAAGGTTACACACACACATGTCCTTGGGACATATGTGTGCGCAACATATGTGCACGGATCAATTTCAGGGGTGCAACAGGGTGTCCTTTTGACACCCCTGCACCCTTGAAATTGCATACACAATTTGCCAGTACCTATTGGTACTCGCAAATAGCGCTCGCTATTTCCCATTCATTCCTTAGGGCCTGTAGGCCCATAGGAATGAATGGGAAGCCATTCCTTATTTGCGACTCGCACTTTGCGAGTCGCAAATAAGGAATGTGAAGGAATCGCTATTATTATAGCGATTCCTACATGCATAGGATTTTGCGAATCCTTAATTGCGAATCCTTAATATTCGCTATTAAGGACTCGCAACATCCTAGCTTGATGCATGTGCCAGTTTGCTCCTTAAATCTGTGGAGATTGAGTGCTATAGAGACACACCTCCAGAGCTATTTATTGACTACAATATCGTTATTGACATGGGGGGAGAGGTGAAAGCTGCTTTACAGAAAAAAACAGCAAACCAATTTCTTTCCAAATTTTTACCCGGTTATGCAGTGCACATTACTGAATGCAACAAGGCGCCAGTGAAACCGATTGTGGTCAAGTCAGGCCATAGTAATGCCCTCACCATGACTCACTAACTCTCCAGTACTCACTACAGTCTCACTGCTATGCCCTACCACTCACTGAGCCCCTCACTGTGGCACACTCCCACTCAAGAACTCACTACAACCCTTACTGCAACACCCTCCCACTCCAGCACTCACTACAACTCTCACTGAAACACACTCCCACTCCATAACTCACTACAACCCTCACTGCAACACACTCATCCATCAGCACTCACTAAAACCCTCACTGCAACACCCTGCCACTTCAGCACTTACTAAACCCTATCTGCAACAAACGCACCCTCATGCACTTACTGAGCCACTCACTGCATTACACTCCCACTCCGGCACTCACTATACCCCTCACTGCAACACACTCCCAATCCACCACTAGCTAAAACTCTCACTGTGGCATCTACCACTTCAGCAGTCACTACAGCACTCACTGCAACACACTCACTCTCCAGCACTCACTAAACCTCTCACTACAACACACTCCCCTCCAAAACTCACTAAGTATTTCACTGCAACCTCTAGACAAATCTCTCCACTGGCACACCTCAGCTCTAACCGCACCTGCTTCAGTCCTCTCTGTCTCTCTCTGACCCTCATTGCACCCTCCTAGCCCTCACTCTGCCTGCTTCGATCGTCATACTCAAGCTCACTGCACACTCCTTCCTTGTTAAAGCTTGTTAGAAAGTGTTATAAAGTGTTTAAGTGACATGGTAACTGCTGGTGATTTGATTGATTAGTTATGTGCTCGTTTATTCTTGACTCCTCAAATAATAAAACGGGTGGCACGCGTGAGCACAGCCAATGTTAGGCTCGCTAAGGTTAAAGCTGCTCTCCCAACAACTTAGAATTTTATATACTCATTGGTAGGGACTAGTCATGAAAAGGATGGCGGTGAGGCAAAAAAGGGTCCCTAACATGGCCCCATTGTGCCTCTTGGCCTGGGGGGTACATGCAGGGGGGCACATGTTGTGCCCCCCTGTAAATATGCACCCCAAGTTCCTGCATCGTGTGGCATGTATGTCACACCTTGCAGGAAGGTGCAGTCCGCGCTCTGAGAGCGACAGTCTGCCTGTTAGGCTCTTTTATGAGCCTGACAGACCGCCACTCTCAGACTACCGCAGGACTGCTCGCCAGACCAGGTTCAAACTCCTGATGTGGCGGGCGGTCACACCATGGGTTTGCACCATCTGCTGTGGGACCGCCAAACTCATATTAAGGCTCATTGTAATGTAACGCTTGCTTTTGTTTTATGCTCACTTGTAACCTTCTCCTCATGTAATGTTACTGTTCCTATTGTGAAGCGCTCTGACACCTTCGGGTAAAGTCCGCGCTATATAAAAACGCATAAATAAATTGTCTATTTACAACGCCAATAGCACTGCACTAACTCTCGCAGAAGCGAGACCTATTGGCTTTGTGTTGTAAAGGAAGATACAGAGTCCAGCTGTATAGATAGAGTAATCCTTTATTGTAGCTTGGTTCCAGGATAGGTGAGTAGGATAAGATAGAAGGTATAGATGCAGCCCCACCAGGAGCAGGCTCCTAGCCGCTCAGCCTGGGTTAACCAACTGACACTCTAAGCACAGAGAGGCACTCAGGCATTCTATGATGTCATGGTGCATTCCAACAGAGCAGTACAGTGGGTAATGGTAGAGAAGTAGTTTACCACACATCCTCCTTCCTTGGGGAACGACAGCAGAAATAGCGGAAAAGACAAATAAGATACCTCAAATAAACATGAGCATGAAATGAACACATTGAGATGCAAATATCTAATGGTGTAGTACATGAGGTATCAGGAATAACACAGGCATGAAAAGAATTGCATTAAAATGCAAAACATCAATGAATACATTAAAATTGCAAATATCATTAATACATGCCCCATCCCCTCCCTTAGGGAAAAACAAAGCGAGGCATAGATTAAAAACCCATGCAACAGAGAAGGGTGGTCACACCCACTCCCTCCCCATACGCGGGTACACCACAGGGTAGTCACCCTGGTAAACAAATGTGGGTGTGAACACTGACCCTTGGGAGAAAAACAACATACCCAAGAAAAGATACGAGGGAAATATTCACTCTAGATAACCAGAAGAGTGCAACCTCCACAAGAAAGATACACCAGAGAGGAAACGCTCTGGAAAGGACAAAGGTTCCCCTAATTAGGGTAGAAGGCATGCTGACACTTGAAAACTAGGATAAAAGGTCCGTTAAGGGTAACGGAAGAGGTCTAAACACTAGAGAAAAGCTTCTCACTCAAAGTCCTACGAACATGAAACCCTTGGCCACGAGTTCCAAGCAGGTGGACTTCGACCGGAGCATAATGTCAACATGAAAAGATGCCCCATGGGTGGTAACCCTAGGAGCTAACCAAACAACATCCACCAAAAATAGGGAACAACGCAGGGTACTGACCCTGGAAAATTAGAAACGAAAAATTGGGCATAGACTGGCCCCACAACCTCCCCAATGAAGGGTACACCATAGGGTAAAGCAACACCCTAGGAAACAAAAACTGGGCATTGACTGGCCCAACAACCTCCCCAATGAAGGGTACACCATAGGGTAAAGCAACACCCTAGGAAACAAAAACTGGGCATTGACTGGCCCAACAACCTCCCCAATGAAGGGTACACCGTAGGGTAAAGCATCGCCCTAGGAAACAAAAAAAAATTGGGCATTGACTGGCCCAACAACCTCCCCAATAAAGGGTACACCGTAGGGTAACACAACACCCTAGGAAACCAAAAATTGGGCATTGACTGGCCCAACAACCTCCCCAATGAAGGGTACACCGTAGGGTAGAGCATCACCCTAGGAAACAAAAATTGGGCTTTGACTGGCCCAACAACCTCCCCCATGAGAGTACACCGTAGGGTATACAGCACCCTAAAAACGACATTAGAGCATTTGACTAGCCCCACAACCTACCAAAACAGGTACATTCTACACTAACCAAAAACAAGACTTGAGCACTCACCGCTCGCACACCCTCCCCAAACATGGGTACATCGCAGGGTATCCGTCACCCAAGAGAATAGAATCAAGTCACTGACTGTCTCCTCAACCACCCCATTATAAGATACACTAGACCCCCAAACCAGCACATAAATGGGTACACACAGGACCAAAAACAGAATAGGGGGGCTGACCACTCACTAAGCCTCCTCATGACAGGGTAAACCACCCCGATAGCCTCCCCAATAAAGGGTACACAGTGCAGTAGAAACTGGAAGAGAATTGCCTTACACCTGTTAAGGGTCTTAGGAACAAAACACGTTCATAGACGCACACACCCAAAACAGGACAAGCATAATAATGGCAAGCAATATATTGAAATGAAAGTCTCAAGCTCCGGTGAGCGCCCAAAGTTTCCACCTGACGAGAGGCTCATGTTAAAGGCATATGATCTGCTATCAAAGTACTGTTTATGTGACGGCAGACCTGAGAAACTCCACGCTAGCTAGTGGATGCTGTGCTTGTGTCCTCACAGGCCCGCGGTCACCAGCTTGTAATTGATCACACATCTCACCGGTATACAGCCAGAGTGTAAGTTCTTCCAAATTACACGACCCCAACATTGGCTTTTCACTGGATGTATGCAGTTGCTACCATGTTTAAATGCATCTTGCGAAGTTCCGATGAAATATTCAGGGTAGCGCACAAGGACCAGGCTTGTCCTTGTTGACGAAGCTCTTGGCTGAGGGAAGACGCCGCAGAATTACAATAAACTTTATTGTCCCGCAAACGTGGTTGGCATACTGTGAACAACGCTAGAAGCTGCATAGGAGACTCCAAACAAAAGATGGCGGCACGCAAGGGAGACGCGCGCCGAGTGGCTCCAGGGGCGCTGCTGCTGCAAGACGTCCGAAGGCAGCCATGAAGACTGGAACAATGTGAAACGTCACAGAGGGCTCTCCGGCTGATACTCGTGAAAGGGTGAGAAGCGCGTGTGCAATTTGAATTTATTTTTAAATGTCTCCTTGACAGTTTACCTTCAAACCACACGGCATGTTTTTTAGCAACAATAACAAAAGTAGACTCACCCCAAAGAAGATCAATGCACCACAAACACCGAGCACTTTTGAACAGACGCGCCGTGAGTCGCACACATCTGTTTGCACAGCTATTTACCGCCACAGGTTCAGAGACGTCAGCCTATCTCTCCACAGGCTCAAAACGTCACCTTTCTTCTGGTGTACTGAGCAGCAAACAAGTCTGTAACCTCCGTTTTCCCAGCAGACGACGCTGTTGTCAATTGCCAGACTCCAGTCGCGGTGCCAAACCGGGAGTTGCTGGAAAGACTGTACAAAAGTCTTCCAGGTGACAGCAGAGTGTTGATCGGTGGGATGACGAACGCCGAGGTTGCAGGCTGTCCTGATGGTAGAGGGCACTGGTGGGGCTGACCAGGGCGTTTCTCTGAATTTCAATTGACGTTTTGAAAGTCCTTAATGTCCTTGTTTCCTTGTCCTTTAGTTCCTTTAGTTGTCCTTACTCTTTACTCCACACGTAGGTTCAAGATCGTCGCCAAAATGTTGTAAAGGAAGATACAGAGTCCAGCTGTATAGATAGAGTAATCCTTTATTGTAGCTTGGTTCCAGGATAGGTGAGTAGGATAAGATAGAAGGTATAGATGCAGCCCCACCAGGAGCAGGCTCCTAGCCGCTCAGCCTGGGTTAACCAACTGACACTCTAAGCACAGAGAGGCACTCAGGCATTCTATGATGTCATGGTGCATTCCAACAGAGCAGTACAGTGGGTAATGGTAGAGAAGTAGTTTACCACACTTTGCCAATGCTTGTTCTTTGTATTCTGGTAATTGTAGTCCTAACTGTGATAAATAATAAACATGATGACAAGTCCCAGAACGCAAAAACCTGACAACTTGAGCTTCTCAAGGCCGGACCTTGAAAACTTGAAAGCAACGGCAACAAGAGAAACCATTTGTAACATCAAATAGAATGTCCACCAACGATTAAAGCATTTATAAAAATGAAAATGTATTAGCAAGCATCAGGAAGCGGAGCTGACCTAAGATAAACAGAAGCAGAAAAAGTTTAGTAGCTTTTTGGGGGGGGAGGGCGTGCTTAGCACTCGTTGATAAGTCTAAACGTTTTCCTAAAGGAATTTTGTGCGCTGAGATAATGTCCTGCAAGCCGGGCGCTGCTCCGGTTCCAAGCACGGCCGTCGCCCTCCCCCCTGTCGGTCACCTGTGTAAAGCCAGTGGGCGGCGCTCCTCTGAAGGTAGGCGGAGCCGGGGCAGAGACTGGGGCTCAGAGGCTGTCAGCGGGCATGGGAGCAGCGCGTTGAAGGGGTCTGAGGAGGGCACCGCGGGCACTGACAGGATTAAGTGCCCTTCTGCAGAGGGATGGTCACGGTAAGAGGCCAGCGGCGCTGCGTGCAGCCTCTAAGCTTGTGGTTTTTGGGGTGCAGGGCACTCTCACTTTTCAGAAAAGCAAAGCCTGCAACTACTTGGACTGCATTTTTCATGGCTGGTGAATTACACCAACCTTTCTAATAGGCGCCCATCTCCAAGCACGAAGTAGTAAAGCAACTTCAGCGGGGTCGTTCCGCCGCGGGTGTAAATACCGAGGCCAACTTTTTCTCATTAGTTTATGCCCATAGCTTTCTTTTTAAAATCCCAGTTCCTGATGTTAAAAAAAAAAAAAAGACTCTCCTATTTCCATTGATTGGCAAGCAGCCGACCGTTTGTTTGCGTGTATTTTTATTTTTGACAGAACAGTAACAACGTAGGTATCTCTCCTCCATTGGTAAACCGCTGTCTGCGTACAGCAGGTAAGTTTCTGGAAGTAGGGCGGCAGCGCCTGCTGCCCTGCGGTGGATGTAAAACAAACAGTTCCCTCCCTGGCCCTCAGCGCGTCGGTGCCCTGCACGGGCAGCGCCGTGCAGGGCTCTGGGTTTGCAGCGGTTGAGAACCCAGCCGTGGATTTCTGCAGGGCACAGGATGGGATTATTATTACTGGACTGATGTGTATCAGAGAAATGTCGTATATTAGGCAGAAGCGGGCAAGGCTGCGTTTTCTAGCGGCGCGCAGCCACTCAAAGTGGTACAATGTGTGAGAGGAGAGCCCTTGAAGATTTGTGAATCCAGAAATCTACGGGTTTCACTAGTCAAGTTCCTCCTCCAGTGGACGGTTTCCGATGCATGCTGGTATTTGTAGTCCTGCAATTCTGAGACCTGCCATTGATGCTATCCATGAACCGGGAGTGGGCGAGCTGCTGGCACTCCAACACTGGCAGAGCTCTCAGGCTGGTGTTTGGGTGTTGTGCCCTCCTATTGCCAGTGTTGTTGCATTCTGGTGCTTGCAGTTTTGCTTTTCCAATGATAAATTCAGGACTGTATAAACACCCCTGCCAGAATGCACAGAAAGCAAAAAAGACTGGCTGAGCAACGCACGGCAGAGGGCCCATGTGAGCTCCCGGGTAATGCGTAGCGCAGGGGGGCACTCTGCGGGGCTCCTCATTCATCCCACGACCTGTGAATATCTGTGAAATATAGGTGTCTCAAGGGCCCTTTACTACACTCTTGGGTTAAAGTAGGCATCATTTTTCATTCCTCTGCTGCGATGGGGCAGTTTGAGGCCTCCCGGGGAAGTGATGCTTTTCTCCTTGGCTCACGTTTTTCCCCTTATGCTCTTTTTGCTTTACACTGGCAGACATTGCTTCGTGTTTGGTTATGGATTACTTCCCGCTCCCAAAACCACTCGCCCAGTAACTGCGCAAATATCTCCTCTGTCAGGGCTTACTTCTGTGGGCGTGGTCTGTGGTAACAAAGGTGAGCCAAGCAGAGGGTGTCTTATCAGGCAGGTCTTCAAAGACGTTTCAGCATGTGACTAGTGTCAAGCAGGGGCCCTGTTGTGCAATCCCAGACACACCCTTGCAGCCCTGTTGACTTCCACATGCATGAGATATTAGGTTGGTGGGATCAAGGTGACATCTAACTCCAGAGGCTCTTTTCTCGCTGGACTTCCAGGGCTGTCCACACCTACCCCCTGTGGCATCCATAGTCTGGGGGCTCAAACACTAACTAGGGGGGTGTTAACAGCCTGCAGTCGAGGCAGCGAGGCAGTTCTCCTTCTGTGCTCTTACCCTAGATATCTGACCAGAGGTGATCCAGGCTTGCAGCTCGCACCCAGCCGGACACCCGACAAGAGGCACCACTACCCAGGACAAATTGGGCCGGCCCAGTGCCAGCCCCACTCACAGTGGGTTTGGGTGCCCTGTGTGGCCCAATCGCAGTTCTCTTTGCCTGGCTCCTCGACATGGTGTCCATGGTCAGGCCTGGTGTCATTCTGTCCTGCTGCATGGGCTGGTGTAGCAGTCCGTCCCGAGGAATGATGTGCCAGAGGAGGGGGATACGTTTAGTGCCCACTAGTTGTAATCTTGGGACCCTCCTCAGGGCCTGTCTTGGTGGCCCTTCCCTTCAACAGGAGCGCAACCTGTAGGCTCCAGGGCACCTGCCTCATTGAAGGGGACTGCACACCCTTGCAGCTACCTCACATCTGACTCCCAACAAGTTGGGGCCCACCCAAGGTGACCATCAGGAGAGGGCACCCAGCTCCCATTCACCCTCCTCATAGTGCCAGGCCTACCACTGGCCCTTCACTCACAGGGCGAGACCCCTGCGTCTCTGCAGAGCGTAGCTGTGGTGCCATTCATGTGGCATGTGTAGCGATAATGGGACGCATTTCTAAACACCATGCACAGGGTTGGTTTCCAAACTTTGACGAATAAGCGAAGATTTAAGGGGTACATGTTCCAAACAAGGTATGAGAGCAGTGGAGCGTGAGGGAAGCCGTCACTGCTGAGAGTGGAATGGTCCGAGCAGGTCACTGGTTTAGAATCTACTTTCAGTGCACACTTGGGTCAAAGACGGAGCGAGCCTTCTGTAAGGGAGCGCACTTTATCATCATCTAGTGATGAGCAAACTCCTCCGTAAAGTTTTTGTGCGTGTTTTCACAGTTGTATGTTTAACATGCTGTAGGTGATGTACCCTGCGTACATACATGGAACATCGACACTGCCTGTAATGGGACGTGTGTTTTTGGGGGTGGGGACGTGTCACGCGATTTGTATTCGGAAAGTGAAGTTTAGTACAGAAAGCCCACCTGCGAGTCGCGCGTTATTTAATTACCTTATACTATGGGCGTGAGGTGAAAACCCGCGCAGTTGTAACATTTTAATAAAATTCACATTGAAAGAAAACCAATTAGAAATAGAATGAAGCATTCAACAGCATTTCTGGCCATTTGCATGCCTACGGTAATATGCTCGTTTACTTGCCCTGAGTCAGCACTGTATATGATCCTTACACTTCCCCATGTACATTTTAAGTGCATAGTTTAAGAACACACGTAGCAGATGTTTGAGAATCAGGAACACATTAGTAAAACATAGCTACGCCTAGCGATAAGTTCTTCATGGCGTATACACGTGTTTGTGAAAGAATGAAACGAATGCTTTAGTCTCGAACTTTGACTCTTATGCTAAAACTATTCCGTTGTTTGTTCCAGGCCCTTTTGAATTGCATTCCAGTGTTTCTCCACAGCCCACGCGTGTTTACCAATCTCGCTATCTTGTAAGAACTTCCTTTGTGCTCCGTGCTTGTCCCATGTTGTACTTCATGCTCGAAACACGTCTTCTCTGTTGGACTCTTGTTGGGTTTTATGAGAGCTGCACGTATTATTATCCCTTTAGTTCAAAACTCGTCTGAGTTAGGTTTTCAGCTGCACAGGCCCGTCAGTGGCATCATTTGGAGACTAGCGGGCGGTCCCTGGGTTTTTCCACTACTGTTTCTTGTTAACATGAATGTGTAAGGCTGCAAAACGTCACAGCTGTCGAGGCCAAAAATTATTTTCTACTTTGCAAGTTGAAAACATTCCGTATTTAAATGTTCTCCACGTTCAAGCAACGTCCTTGAAAAACTCGGTCATGAAGTGAGTGCAAACACAGGGGACAGTGCGGACAGACCCAGCGCTACCATTGTTTTTAAATAAACACTGGTCGTGTGTACTTTAGCTGTGATCTTTGCATCTGTATGCTTCCTCCCAGTTCGACGTTAGGGGTTCAAATAGTGGACATGGTTGAAGATGCAAGGATTTTAGCTGTTTTTTTCCTGCCTAAAAAGTTGGCCGAAGCCGGCCAGCACACATGATGCCACCGTGTGTAACATCATCT
Source organism: Calotriton arnoldi (assembly GCA_963921515.1). Taxonomy (NCBI): domain Eukaryota; kingdom Metazoa; phylum Chordata; class Amphibia; order Caudata; family Salamandridae; genus Calotriton; species Calotriton arnoldi. The sequence continues at coordinate 79,350 of CAWUFW010000409.1, forward strand.
CCTCACAGGGTCTCCTGGCGAAGAGCCGATATCACACAAAGAGAAAATGAGCTGGAACCCATGCGCGGAGAGGGTTTCCAGCTCTTGAGGCGGCTCTGCATAGCAGTTGCACCCTAAGGTTTTTGCACCTTTGCCCTGGCATGGGTGTTACTTTAGAATCTTTTCTTAGTGTTTTTGGGTGACGGCAGGAGGGACTGCTCCGGTGAATGCAGGGCTCCAAGTCGTGCCCCTCCTCTGGGAACCGCCAGCTAGTAGGCCCCTTCACGATGAGTAAGGCAGTGACTGACTCAAAGCCCTGCCCGCTCCAAAGTCCCTCCTCCTCCCCACACCTTGGAAATATTTTAACAGTTGGCAGGTCTGGTTGACCTTAAACGAGATTCTGCGTTCTTAGTGCTGGTAGAAGAACAAACCTGTGGTGGGGCTGTGAAGAACAGGTGGTAGCCGTTGCTGTTTGTGCTTGACCCTTTGATGCCTAGTGAGCCACCCCACTGCCCAACCTTGTGTTCTTGGCAGCCCCTGGCCTGTCCCCTGAGCTCTGTCTGCAGGGCTCTGCTGCATTGATTCCACTGCAGACGGCAACCTTTATAGAGTCACCACAAATGGTCACAATAGGGCAACAAAGCATCAAAAACAATTTCTTGGAGCTGGATGCCCCAGGGCTAAGATGCTTTGTGCTGGGAAATCTCAAACTGACTGGCAGCAATGCCTCGCATCACAGCTACGAGAGCAGGGTAATGTGGGGTCCAGTGGGACGGGATTCAAACCCTGCAGGGGACAGCTCAGCTTCCCACTCTAGTTGAACAGGAAGGCAGGGCATTTGGGATTTTGCATAGGGCTGATGGTGTGGAAGAGGGGATGGAGAACTGCTGCTGTGTGTATGCTTTCCCTTTGCATTGATTGGCCCTGAAGATGTCCTTCTTTATTCTCATTTATTTTGTTTGCACGTCACATTTGCTGAGGGAACCCAGCTTTCTGCTAGAGTAACAGTGGCCACAAGACACCAGTTAGTTTGCTTTATAACACCTTACATCTATGCCATAATTATATTTCTGGTTTTGTCCCTGTGCCAGATTGTATAGGGCCTTCTGTGTGCTTTTTTTGTACTGTTTCTAATTTTAAATGCCCCACTTGTCTGCCTATGAACTAAAGATTTGTTGGTGTTCAAAGGTGTAGCTGTCACTGAACATTGAGACTGTAGATTGTACTTTCTTAAATCGCATAGTATCTGAGTTTCTAAACCCTGTACCACCACATTGAGTATTTTTCGCCGGTTGGACTTAACCTTGGAGGGGGGGGTTAACTTGGATATCCAATTTGAGAGTAATACCCTGTGAGTCCTTGGGACGCCAATGGTAGATATCAGTACCTACTACGAATACTGCTGATTAATGACTGACTACTACAAGACTCAAAGAAAAATCTAGGAGTACTCCCTTTACCCAATCTCTACAGGAGGATTTGGGTGAGGAATCGCCGCCTTGGGATATTTTTGAAAATAATTGGGTGTAATGCTGATATTTGCAGAACAATTTTCAAAATAAAGTGGTTAAAAAAACAATAGTTTTACAGACCTCTTTGAAGGTTGGTTGCATAGTGTTCCAACAAGCCCGACCCTCCATTAGGGTCTTTGTGAGCTTTGAAAGGATCCCTCTAAAAAAACTTTGAGAATAGTTGGGCTTGCATCGTTTTCTAGCTCAATTTTCCAAACAGTCGGCCAGAATTAATGACGAGTTAGAGAAATGATTTGGTTTGCACAAACCACAGAGCCAACAGTGTGTTTAGGCTGATAAATCCGAATAATCTGGGATTGCAACCCATCATTTTCTGAAAATGCACATAGCATCTTGTTTCACATCTCTGTTCCAGCAGCTTTTGTTGACTGACCATCCACTTTAAGGTGGCTGGATGGGGAACTGAAGTTACACAGATCTCACAATCCCAGGCCTTCGACAGCAGAGGCAGCCATTGATCATGTAGGCTAAGGCAGCAGAGCTGGCGTTCAAGTTACCGAAATTATACGGTTTCAAACCACATCATACACTTGGGTCACAAACATCTTACAAGCCTAGGTCTCAGACAGTAGTCATCAGTGCCTCTGAGTAATGATGCAACAACTGTAGAAGCAGCAGCCCTATCGTACTAAGGAAATAACATAACATCCGAAATTATGTGTCCCTAAATGTTTGCATGCTTTGCCATGACGTTTATGTGTAGTCTTCACAGCTATTCAGGTGTCCAGCAGCCTCCTGGACAATAATGATGATAACTGACCTGACAGGCAGTGTGTATTTTCAGGTGGCAATAGGTGTAGGGCATTATGCCTGTTTGGTGGTGTTTGAGCCTTTACTTTAGTTTACCTGTTTAGGTGTTTTTCTACAGTATTTGTTGGCTTTTGGCATAAACGATCCAAGACTTGTTTTTATTTGTAGGTATGAGTAATTGAAGGGTGGTTCTTGTGTTTGTCCATTGATTGAATCCCTTTTTGTATAAAATATGCATTAATGTAAAATGGAAACTTTCCACATTCTAAAAGTCCAACTCCTATCTGTTTTCTAATGTCATTTTACATTTGGTATGAGGTAAATTAAACTACACTCCTATGAAGAGAGAGTACCGTCTAGCGCCTTGATTCGGTGGGGTAGATATGTATCCTATACATCAGAGAGACCTCTTACCACGAAAAGACTGTTGGTTGGTGTGATTTGACGTTTTTAGGGCCTTTCTCAAGCACAGATGTCAAGAACTTCCAAGCCGAGACTTTGAAATGTTTGTTGAATTAATTGAAACACAGTTGACTTACCCATGATCCTGTGTCAGAACGCAGGCTGTGCTTTGTTGGCCTCAAGAAAAGAAAAGGAAAAAAAAAACGATGCACCGTAGATTTTAGAAGCTGAAAAGGAGGCAACAACATCATTTCGTGGAAAAACAATCCGTACAGCATGTTGTTTAAATTGCTGCTAATGAGCCAGAGAGAGTAGGGAAGAAAATAACGTTCTTAAGTGTTTACCTTTTATTGGCCAGTTTTTATTTTCATGTATTGTGTCCAGATGTGAAACCATACTTCAGAATTCTCTCAGCGTTCAGAAATGAGAGGCACTAAGAAATGAGGGAGTGTCCTTTGGATCTGTGTGGAACTTAACTTCAGCGTGTGACCTCTGACTTTTCTAAGCGCTGTAAACACTGCACAACCTCCTCCATGTCATGACATTGTATATGACCGCTCATATGCTGTGTCCCGCACAAGAAAGCTAACCGTGATTAAATTGCAGCTCGCTTCTGAAGATGACTGATGGGTATTCAGTGTAATAGTGGCACCGATACTCTTATCGGTTTTATAACATTTATTGCAGAGTTCTCCAAAGTCGGTCCTGGAGGGCCGGATCCATGCCAGATTTTAAGATAACTACATTTATCTAAATGGGGATATGCCAAAAATCTGGCATGGATCCGGCCCTCCAGGACCCATTTTGGAGAACCCTGATTTAATGTATGTATCAAGATGTGAAACCACACTTCAGATGGTTCGCAAAGGATAGAAAGGAGAGGCACTGAGAAACCAAGGTGTCCATTTAGCTTCTGCTGAAGCTGGCTTCAGCTTGCGCCCAATCACTCTCCACCCAGTGCACAAGGCCCCTCACAACTATCTTCATGTCTTGAAACTGATTGCACGCATATCCATCTTCTCTTTATGACTGTTCAGATATGCCCCCCAAAAGAGATGATGATCGTGATTGTGGCTGAGGGTGACTCATGGATATTCATAGTTTGATTGTGACATTAAAGCACTTTAATAGAGTGAATGTCACTGTTTTTGGAGCTTATATTTTTCTTTTCTACCATCCTCTAAATCGATCTAAGTGAGCCCTCTGCCTCGTAAGGTATGATGATCTTTGTAAATCTATGTTTGAAATGTTTGCGCACAGGAGTTTGCTTTTTGAGATGCTTCTGGTTCTTTTGTGAGCCCTGCATAGTTATTTGTCTCTGTCTCTCGCTCTCCCTCTAGCTCGCTCTCCCTCTAGCTCGTTCTCTCTCGCTCTCTCCCTCTTTCCGTCTAGTGCTCTCTCTCTCGCTCTATCTCTCTGTCTCCTTCCTTGAGGATGACTATCTGGGACACAAAAGGGAATTCTAGTTTCCTGGCAGTGGTAGTATTTTCAGCATAGCCTCTGATTTTGTGTAACTTGTGTTCACAGATTGCCTGGATCTGTGTATCCTCTGAGTTAACTGTTATTGTGATTTTGCGCATGAATGTACCACTACCATATGGTCATGTTATTTCCTTTTCCCCTTGACTATTTTTGTGTTTTTTGTTGCAGAAGTCTCAGCTTGGATTTCTTTGTCAGATATTGTATGAGCCTGGTGACCCCAAGGCTTTGACAGGGCCTGCTTTAGCGCTGGTGGCATCTGGTGCAACATTCTTGTATGTCTCCCCCCCCCCCCACCATATGACCTCCTCGGATTCCCTCACTACCACCCGGCAGAAGTGCCCTTCATCTCTTCATAGCACTCTTTCAAATACATTTCATTTGTTTTAAAGTGCTGGCAAAAGACTTTTCTAATTTACTCAGCTATCCACATAAAATACAGATCTGTTCTTTGCAGCAGTCATATTAACCCTCTGCGCTACTTTATGGTGAGTCAAAACTGCCACTAGACACAACTCTGATCCCTCTCTGTTACAGGAACATTAGTTATCCTGACATTTTTATTGCTGCCTGAAAGCTGGACGCACAAGGAACTCTGGGGCAGGTGCTTTTAAATCCTACCTTATTTCTGAACACACCTCCAAGCTCCGTGCCCCACCTCCGGGTCAGCGCCTAGTGTGGTCGCGCCACTCTAAAACTGGCCCTGCTTTATGATGTAAGAGTCAAAATAACTTCCACACCGCTTCTGTTTTCTGAGTGAGTGAAGTTATAGGATAATGAAATAATACACCACTGGCATGCTTACTCGTCGGCTGATTGCTCATCCAGAGGAGTAGCAGGGGCAGACATATACCCACCCTCAGCCCTAACCCCAGTATAATCATAAGGCTTTAGACAGACGAGGTAGAGCTAATTTGTACAAAATGTACAGTGTAGCAAGGTGTGCCCGATCTCACAAGAATAGGTCTTGGCTTACTGTGGTTGTGTATTTCATCTAGGCCCCTTTGAAAATCAATTGCTTACTTCCTAAAAGTTTGGGAGAAGACATTTCATGGTTTTAATTTTAAGTCATTCCTTTGTAATTGTGTATCTTGCCACTTGAATGTTTGCAGCTAATTTTACTTAATTATGCTCTAGACAAGGTTTCTTTCAGCGGCCCATTTTACATGATCCTGGATAATGTAGTGATGCCTTAAGGATGAAGCCATTGGTTAGCGAGCAATGCAAAAACAAAAAGGTGATGGATGGAATGCTTGAATTGAGCTCAGCCACTGGAAATTGATCTGGGCCGCATTCCAATCCATCATTTTTTGCCCACCATGCCCCCTCAGTTTGGACCCATCCATATACAAATCAGACTTGACCATGCTCCTCATGGGAACAGTCCAGCCCGAACTGCCAGGCCATGTCCTCCCTTAACCGGAACACAAGCAACCTAGGAATGGCTTTGCCCTAGTTAAGGCTCTTCAGCCAGGTATAGCTTGGATTCAGAGGCACATTGAGCCTGGGACCCATGTCTGGGCATACCCAGCGCACTTATGGGGGCAAATGCAAAAACAACAAGGTGATGGAAGGAATGCTTGTATTCATATCAGCCACTGGCAATCACTCTGGGCGGCATCCCAATACATCGTTTTTTGCCCACCATGGCACCTCCGTTTGGACCCAGCAATATGCAAATCAGTCTTGACCCTGCTCCTCATGGGAAAAGTCCAGCCCGAACTGCCAGGCCAGGTCCTCCCTGAACCGTTCGCCATGCCAATGGATTCAGGCTATCCTGACTGATGAGGGGTGATACCCCAAAACCATTCCTAGGATGCTTGTTTCCAGTCCAGGGTGACCTGGCCTGGTAGTTCGGGCCTGACTGTTCCCATGGGGAGCAGGGTCGAGACTGATTTGCATATGGCTGGGTCCGAACTTGAATGGGGCGGTGAGCAAAAAAAAAAAATGGATTTAGACCCAGATCTCTGACTGGGGGTAAATGTTTGACATTGTTGAGCACTCCGTCCATCACTTGTGCTTTTTGCATGTGTCACCCTGAGTGGGACGGGTCCCGTGCTCGCTATGCCACTGGATTCAGGATATCCTGGCTGAAGAGGGGTGATACCCTGAAACCGGTCCTAGGATGCTTGTTTCCAGTCCAGGGAGGACCTGGCTTGTCATTTCGGGCTGGACTGTTTCCATGGGGAGCAGGGTCAAGACTGATTTGCATATGGCTGGGTCCAAACTGGAATGGCATGGTGAGCAAAAAATACCAGATGATTTTAGGCCTAGATCTCTGACTGGGGGTGAGTGTTTGACATTGTTCAGCACTCTGTACATCAATTGTTCTTTTTGCATTGGTTAGCGAGCCAGCAGTTTGTTTACCTGCTGTAGGATTTAAGGAATAGTGTAGTAAGTACCTAAACCAATCACCTCAAGTCAATTAAAATCCAGTGTAGACTCTAGAGTTGTGTAGAAGGTGTTAATAGCATTGCCCAAATAATGGTCTTCTTGAGATAAATACTTGTGGAGACCACAGTTGTTTATATTAATTCAGAGTGGGACTCTAAAATTATAAAAATATTCTGTTTATAAACGTGAATAGTTTAATTCATTTCTGTGGTATATTTTATGGTAAATGGGGAAAAAAGTAAGAATTCATGGCCACCAAGCAAAGATAGTAACTTGGTGCTGTGTAACGATGCAGAATTCCTGGCATTTAAGAAACTGGGCTTACAAGTAATTCTAGAGAATTATTTTAAAACAGGTAGTACATTTTACACGTAGTCTGATCTGAAAAGAGGGTCATGGAGATGGAAAGTTAGGAAATCCCTAGTTCCCACAAGTCTTGTCACTTTATCGTGATCATTAGTCTCTTTCATATTCTTGCATCGAATTTGGTTTACCCTACCAGCTCAACCCAGCAAGGAAGTATTACGTTACATTACTTATTAAGAACAGTTAACACAGTTAGAATGCTTTAGTTAGATTATGTGAGAAATAAACCAACTGCATTATTTTGCTGGGAACACACAACTTCTCCAACTTTTTAATAATGCGTGCACCCTTGCCATGAATACTACTGCCAATTTCCAAGCTAATCCCTGCCAAATCCCCGTGTATCACTCACAGAGCAACACCTAAAATTTGACCCTGAATTCCCTATGGCTGAAATGACCATGTACAAACCTAAGTGAAACATACACTCATCAACTGGATATCTCCCCTCTATTCCTCCCTGCAAGAGAGCATGTTTAGGGGGTGACCTTTTTGCCCAAGGCAGTCAACCTATGGAACAGCGCTCAAATACATTTGAAACATAGATTGACACCTCCCCCTTTACAGATCACTCAAATATTGGCCCTTCACATCCAGCCCAGGTGGAACATTATGGACAACACCTTCCACCATGGAAATATCTGTGCATACTGTGATTGGGCCCTAGTACTTTATCCCTACTAGCGAAAATGCTGCCAAGATTTACTCATAGTTTTAAATCTCCCATAGTACATCCATCATTACTCCTAAGGCCAAAGTGTGAATATCATTAGAAATGAATGAGATTGGTAAATCTAAATTTAAGTGTGCTAGATAAGCAAGTCAAATTTATAATCCATCCTTTAAATAAATATACCCTTTTCAACCACTTTGTCCAACCTCCTTCTAACTGAAACCCTCTGTTCGCCTATTTCACAGACGTGAAACTCAAGCAGTAGGCACCAACAAAGACCCCCATCCTCTTTTTCAGCCTCTGCATCAGACCTATCCATACTCCTATTGAAGTTCTGTATGAATTTTCTCCAAGTCATTTTAGAAGCCATCCACTGTGGACAACTCTAAAACGAGTAGTAGCTCAAGGAAGGATGGGACGTCTGGTTTACACTATCTTATCCAGAAAATCCTGCCTCAAATTGTCGAGATACACAAGTGAAATCTATGCCTAGAGATCAGCCCAGCCTATAGAAACTACCCATTCATATCACTGCTTTGCCTATTGTGTTTGTTTTCCAAGAATGACACACATTCTCAGCATAAGATCTTAAGACTTCTTCCCCATAACAGCTAGGATCCTGTCATCAAACCTTTGAACTGTTATCATATTCCTACTAATGTGAAGATTAGACAAAGTCAAAACCTATACCTCTAATTGACACACATTTCTTAAAGATACATTTAGTAAGAACCCAGGGACTACAGCAATTTCAAGAGGTCAGTCAAGTCATTGCTCACTTCTTGTAATTCTATAACAATAAACACTGAAAGATAAATTGGTGGGAGAGATGACCATTGCTGGTAGTCTAAATATTCAGACATTCAAAATCCATTGCTCCATCTGTACTTCTGTTAGTCAGCTATAGAAAAATTTATATTGTTCCTGATGTGGTCCAGCCAGTGTTTATAAGCTAATGTCAGTCTTCTATCCCCTGTGCCCCTTTGCATACCCCATCATACACTTGACTACGAGAAATCACTAAACAGACATATATATCGACAGCAGCTCTCTTGGATGCCGTCTAGCCCTCGCCCACAAGCTAATTTATGTCAGGCTGCCACATACCAAATGCTCATAGCCAGGCTCTTAAATGTTCATGCTCTGCCCCCTCATGGAAACCAAGTTTTTGGTATCCCACAGGGGAGTGAATAAGATCTCCTTTTATTGACCGAAATGTTGTGGAATGGGTTCTTTGCTCCAGAGGTGGCTTTGCCTATTCCAGATGGGTTTAAAACCCAGTAGCGAACCATAGTGGTAGCAGGGATATTGCTCCTATCCACCGCGAGCACAGTCTGTGCACCATTGCTGACTCTCATTCGGATGATAATGTGGATTCAATCATTTGTATATGCACTTTTATCTGTGGAGATCATTATCTACTTTCTCTTACAGTCTGCCTGATTAGGATTTTAGTGCTCCTTCAAAGCTGTTATACCTGATGGGATCAGAAGATTAGGTATTTTGGGAGATTTTAATGTTCACAACAAAGGAAATCCTAAATCTCGACAACTGTGGGAGACCATGGGGCTGTTCATCCTCTCTCAAGTAGTTTAGACCTCCATTCATATCCACGATTATTTGCTTGATCACATATGGGTGGCTGTCCTGCCTTTTCAGGTCTGTGATCTTTCTTCACTCCCTTGATCTGATCATAAGCTGATTACATTTATTTTTTCAGTAGACACTCTGAAGGACAGAGCATCCAAAATCTAAATTCATTGAAGTACATCATGAATAAAATGAATACAAGATTAAAATGTAATGCATTCTTAAAATACTGCATACGGTTAAAGTGCTTTATAATTCAGTAAGATATTAGGGGGGAACTGTGGGGAAAATGGAAAAAATGAGTAAAATGACAGTAACAGAAAACTCCTTTTTAAAGGCCTTAGTGAGCCTTCCCCAGAGTGCTCCTCTTTTACCTTTATTCATTGAATTGGGCCATTGCCCTGTTGCACATGTTTTAAAACTAAGGCCTTTGTTATACCGGCTTAGATTACATCATACACATTAATTAGCTCCCTATAGCTTAGCTCTAGAAGATCTTCGATATCTAACTAATTATCAATCAATGACTTGTCTTACACACATAAAAAATTCCTTGCACCAACTAGGGCTGGGAGAGCTTTGGGGAAAACCAGACGGAGGCAACCTGGGTAAAAAAGGCTGTTCTTAAAGAAAGATTCTATTATTTTCCATGGGGGAAGGAAATGGGTATCTGTAAACAGGGTTCACTTACTGATAAATATGTGGATCTTAAGTGCTTCCTTTCATTTTAACCCTTATTAGACAACCTTATATTATCTATGTCCTAACCGCTTTTTGTCAAATTTAGGAATGGAACCTTGCCGACAAAGGGTCTGATTTAGATCTTGGCGGATGGGTTACTTACTCCCTCACAACGGTTACGGATATCCCATCCACCAAAATATAAATCCCATAGGTTATAGTAGGATTTATATTTTGGCGGATGGGATATCCGTCACCGTTGTGACGGAGTAACATATCCGCCAAGATTTAAACTAGGCCCAAAGTATTTTTGTATGTCCTGGTATAGGGGCAGCAATGGGAGCAATGATTATCCAGCTTGAAGGGAAGCTCCTGAAACGGTGCCCCATCTGCTTTTCTTCTGTGATGTCTATAATGCCCCGCGAAGAAAATGGATTTTACCAGTTTGTCGCCAGCTGAGAATTAGACAACATCTAGACGCTCTAAGAATCCTTGGCTGAAACAGATTATTTTATAGTATACAATGTGGCTAAGTTTCTGACCTCCATGTGAATAATGCAAAATAAACTTTCTATGCCAGTGGTGATATCTTAGTGTATTATAATTAAGTCTCCCAGTTTTCCTTTTTTTTTTTTTACTGTTTTTTACAGATAAATGCAGACCGAAAAGAATGTGGTTTCTATCCGCATTTATTTTTAAAAGCGGATAAATACAGAATATTGGCCTTCTTTTAAGTGACTCTCTATGTTGTCTTTCATGAATTATAGGTCAACAGATGAGCAAAGGACAGCATGGAAAATTAAAAAACAGGATGAAATTTCTTTAAATAACCACATATGTCAACATAAATTTGTGGTATAATGCTAATATTTACCAGTGGATGTATTGTTATGTTATATTTGGCAGTTTAAATAGCCAAAACACAACAGACATCAAAGTATGAGTGTGCATCTATCAATTAAATAAATATGAAAATGTACAATCTTACGACTTCATTTATCTGCAAAATACAAAGTAAATATGGATAAATACAAATAAAATGGCCCAAAAATAAATATGGATAAATACAGACGGACATGTTAAAAAGAGAAAATACCATAAAACTGGGAGCCCTAATTATATTGCACTTTAACTATATGCACTATTTTAACTATTTTAAGAATGCATTACATTTTAAGCTTGTATTCATTTTGTTCTTTTTAACTATGATGTGCTTTGATGAATTTAGATCTTCTTAATCCATTGTCAAATGAAATGTAACATTGTGTTTTTATATCACTGATTATGCAGTGTTTTATGGATTTTGTTCGAAGTAAACATTGAATTGACTTAACCCCTTCCGTGCTCATGACGAGCTCAGCTCGTCATGCTGCGCGGTAGCGCTGTGCGCATGACGAGCTGAGCTCGTCACGACCCCACCCGCGATCGGAATGTCCAGCACACAAGCGGAATTCCGATCGCGGTCAAGGGGTTAAATTAAGATCTCAGTGATTTCTCGAATGGCTTCTCCTGGTCCTATGGTGTCACTGATGCAGTCAACTACCTGGTTCTCATTCTGTTCACCTGAGATTGAAAAGATGGAATCCTTGCTAAAAATGTGGTATTGGGTTTCTTGAAGACCCCTGTGGCTTGTTTGCAAGACCTATTCCTGCCACCATTTTGAAAGGTCTTGTTGAGATTATCGATCTGTCTCTTGCGACTGGGACCCTTCCGAAAGACTGCAAAAAAGGAGTGACATGGAGGCTTCTTAAAAAACACAACCTAGACAGCAGTAATGTTCTACCAATCGCTACTGCCAATTCTGAGAAATATTACAGAGCAGATTGTTTCCAGATAGTTGACCTACTATTTGGAAGACTCCTTCCTTTTGGACCCTCAGCAATTGGGCTTCTACCCTGGTATGGGCACTGAAACGGCTATGGCCCTTACTTTAGAGGAATTGAGGTAGTTTGTTGACCAAGGCGATTCTGTGACCTTCCTCTTACTTGATCCGTCCTTGTCTTTTGACACTGTAGCCCATGATGATTTGTTAACTCAGTTGGTATCGCTCTGCTTGAGTGGTTAGGTACCTCCCTGGTTTGCTTCTTTTTTGGACAGTGGCTCTGAGATGGTCCTCTTACCATCCTTCTGCTCCAAGTTCAGGGGGTCTCTTGTGGTGTTCCTCAGGTCACATCCCTCTCTCCCATGCTTTCCAACATCTACACCCTATCTAGGATGTCCCATAAAATCCAATGGCTGCTTTATCCTCTTGTATGCAAACAGTACTCTAAGAATCATTCGCTGAACCATCATACGCCCAGTTCTGCTTATGCAGTTGTCAAAGTATCTGTTCTGCTTTGGATGTCTCTAAACATCTTGCCACTTAACACTACTAAGAGCAAACTCTAACAAGTCAGCAGAAATCAAGATACATGGCATAAATCCCTATCACCATTATCCTTGGGTATGGCACCATGGCTGACAACTACAGTGAATTCTCTTGGAGTTTACTTGGACTACCAACTTACTATGGCGCTCTAGAGGAAGGCAGTGGTCTCGTCTTTTTTCAGTTCAAAGTTTCTTACTTTCTTTCTGCAACAGCTTTCTGGTCCAGTCATTGCGGCATGTAAAGGTGGGATTGTTGTGACCTTCATCTGGGTTGTCCAGATCATGCTAAGTATCAAATGCAGAGTGCAGAAATTTGCAGCATGATCGTTTGTGTCACTTGTGACCTGAGGAAAAGAGATCACATTTCTCAGGCACAAATTGAATTGCTTTGGCTTCCTGGGAAGGAAAGGATTGTCTTTTAAAGCCCTCAGTCTTCAGCACACGGTGTTATATGAATTGGAGAAATCCCTTCAGAGATCCCACTTTACACTATAAAAATGGTTGTGATGGTTACGCTTCAGTAGCTCACTCCTGTTGTCATTCCAAGGTTCAAAAGATCCACAGTGGCTGCAAGGATTCTTTCTGTTCTTAGGCCTCAGTAGTGGAAATCTCTGCTTCTGGGGTTAAAAACCTTTTCCCTCATCTTGCTTTTAGGAAAGTTCTAAAAACTCTTCTTTTTTGTTAGCGAGGATTCCTGATGGGCCTCTTTTTATCGGCTGTATGTTTCAAACGCCTTAAGGCCAATTGGGTGAGCCTTTAAGTTTCTATTCAATTCGAGAGCGACCTCAGGACACCTCCAATACTTACTTCAACAAAGTCAGATTCAAGAACTCACCACAACACATTGTGTCCTCTCACGTGCATTACAAAGGCAGGCTACCTCAAACTTGAAACAGTCTGTTTGTTCTTAGTTCTCTTACTCATGATCTGGTTTTGACCATACTAAGTGACTGTACTACAAACTTTGTAAGTTTGGTTCTTAATCGTGCACTACTCGTACCATTTGCTTTACCTCTTCTACCTATGCAGCAGTGATTCTAAGATGCCACTGTTTAATTTTCTTTGCCTGTCCTGCTTACCTGGCTTCACTTTTTCAGGAGTGACTAGTCACTCAACAGGAGGCTGTACTTAAGATATCATACAGTTTTGAAAATAGTGTTTATGATGCATGCATCACCCATATCTAAGATACATCACTAAATCATACTGTTTGCCATGCACACCCACTAAAAATCACAATCCCATAACTAGCTTTCATTGGACATCCAAGAGCACTTTCCACCCAACACCACTGTTTTAATCTATCGTATTAGTGGTCATCCTTTGACAGCACACGTTGACACCAACGCCATACAGCGGGAAGTGCACTGCCAAGACAACAGCATTGTTTGCCACCTTACTAATCAAGCCTCAAAAATCATAAAAGTATCACTAGACCTGCAGGTCTAGTAAATTGAATAATCTACTCAACCTGACTGTAATGTACTTGAGCCATAAATTGGTCTCATTATGTCTTCCTGGACAAATATTTTACTCTGCAGAACTACCTTTTTCTTTATTATCACATATGAGATCACTTTCCAATATGTGAGTTCAGCCTTCCTGCTGTACGAAAATACCTATTTGGTTTGATTTAATAGACTAACCATTTGCTCCAGGCATAATAAGAATCTAGCCCACATATAGGGTGCACATGACCCCTGACTTGCCTCTTAGCTCACTAATAGCATAGCCATCATGGCAGGGGCAGGAATGTTTCTCAGTTCATCTTCAAGAACTTACTATTAATAAATATATTACTAAAGCATGAGGTGGTAGTGCACTGTCATTTATACACGCCACATTTTCCATTGAAATGGCCAAAAACATTCTCCTGAACATTCAGTTTTACTTCTAAAACTATATAGTGTATAAACAATTTGTGGAATTTGGGTTGCAGTAAACATATTTATCATTTGCACACCACCAAGTAAAGTGTTCTGATTTGTCTTCATCCTATTAAGTTATTTGTTTTCATCACACAGAATTCCAAAACCAGGGCTTTCGTAACTACTGAAATGTATTTTGAAATGTTTGTACAGTTCACGTTTTAGCTATTTAAATGTGTGTTAGAATAAAACATGAGATCCTACAGCTTTTCATTTCACACTTTTTGCACAGCACATTTATCAGACAGTTCACTTACAAATCCTCAAACTTTGCAGTCGGAGAAAGAAAAGTAATTGTAGATGTACCTGACTTTTGACCTTTGTCTCTGAACACAGAATAATTGTGACAAGATTTAAAGGCATCTTTAATGCACTTTGTGTGTGAGCAGAACATCTGTTGTTGATCAGCTCACCAGAAGGGGCGAGTATATAACTTGCCCTGATAAAACCTGACTTGACCTGGCGAGTGGGCGAGTAGATTTGTGGAGGCCTGCTACTGTGGTAGCAAAACCTCTATGTGTGTGCCTCACACTACACACTATCTTTATATAGACAAGTAAGACCACAATATCTGGAGATCTTGTATTTCTACGAATCTGATAACCAAACCAACCATTGATGAACACATTCAATTCACAAATATGAATAATACATCCAGAATACAGTGATAAATCCAGCAATTGAACCCATGATCAACATTGCATATCCAAACAGCTCGCAAAAAGCATATCAATCCATTTCACACACTTGTACTTCAACACACTTTACAAATACACACTCCATACATTAATCAATTCACCCTGTTTATACTTACACTCCAAATCATTTAGGAACGCAGTGCAAGTCAGACCTTCAGTGAAACTCCGACATCAGGAACCTCTGGTGGAGTTCCAGAAGAATCCACTATTGTCTCAGAATGGGCATTAGAAAATAAGAGAACCCTTTGTGGACCCTTTAGAAAGTAGAAAGAGGAGGTGGTGTTTAGTATGCAACCATCCTCTACTAACAATTTTTGGGTGCAAAACCGTACCTCCAATAATCAAGACACCCCAAAATTCAGTGACCCCAAAATTTGTCCTCGTATGGTTCTCCCACTGGAAATAATTGTGCAAAAAGCCACCCTGCCTTACATCAATTTAGCAGAGTAGCAAAAACAAATAACTGGAACCATTCAATAATTGAGTTATAGATTAGGGAAAAGTTAAAGGGTTTTATTGCAAAAATCTCAAAAAACAGCGATAAAGAATAAATGCCATTAGAGTCAATTGCAGAATTATACAGAATAGTCAAAAATTTGAATCTTTCTAAGACCCAAATGAGCAGCCACAATGAGAAAAGGGTCGGACAGCATCCGTATTAGAAAAAGACAATCTCACCCCCAAATCCAGGGTTTCTTATACACCATTCATGCATAATAAATTAGTTAAAACTATGAGTTCATCATGGTATGATCGCAAGTAACAATTCTTTAGCAAATTAGAAACGTGCACGTCTTTACCTTAACACGGTAGCACTATCCCATTTTAAGAAAGCATCCAGGATTTTCTGTGCTACTACCATCGAACATAATATGAAACATTTCAACAATATCACTTCACACAAATGAATATGGCCTGTCTATGCAGCAGAACTACATCAGGAAAACCTTGGAAGC
Source organism: Calotriton arnoldi (assembly GCA_963921515.1). Lineage (NCBI taxonomy): Eukaryota > Metazoa > Chordata > Amphibia > Caudata > Salamandridae > Calotriton > Calotriton arnoldi. The sequence goes on from CAWUFW010000409.1 coordinate 95,145, forward strand.
CGAAACATATCAGGAATACTAGAAAATGCATTTAAAGCTTTGTATTCATAACTGCAGGAATAAACCATTACATCAGGTGTCTTTGCTCTGCGGAGCTTGTGAGGAGAGAAGATGCACAGAGGGACAAGATGGGAGGAGTGAATGACTGAAAAAGCATCCATACTATCTAAGATGGTGTTTTCATATAAATGTGGCATAACTAAATCAAAATTAATAAACACACTTCCATACATCATATTAAACTTGTTTCAACGGTTAGCATATTAACATCATTTGTGGATTGGATCCAACATAAAAATTATTTCTATTTATTATTATTTAGTGCATAAAAATATAGGCTTGGAAAAAGGCTTCCACACTAACATACACCTCGCATAAATACCATATCCTTGTGCACCAACATCACTACCGAGATTGTGATGCTTATTTATAAAGTCCTTTGCATTGGTTGTGGAATGAAGACCTCACCACACAGTCAAATAAAGAAATTGAACATTCATATGGCACAACCATCCATACGGCACAACCATCCATACACACTTGAACTCGGGACTATGGTGGCCATGCAGCTTTTCGGGCTGGTGACGGCAGCAGCATTACAAGCTGGATGTGAGCTATTATGGAGGCCTGATGCGTACTGACATCCTACTGCCTGCTTATGTCGTTATGTCTTTCTTTCTTATCTTTAGTCCAAACTCCTTATCAAGAGTGATACTTGTACACGAAGGGTCTTTGTCCCTTGATCCACGCACATTGAGTATGGTGCGATATTATCTATCGGCTTGCAGATCTCTCCTTTGTAATTATAATGAGGTATTGTGCAAAGCGACTACACCCAGACATGGGTGTTCTATTGCATGACTAGTTAAGGGATGAAAGTACATACAAAAGCTCATCTATTTATATCACTGATTAAGATTGGAAGTGGATAGTAAGATACAGGAATACAGTTTATAGTAATGTGAAAAAATAGAAAATGAGTAAAGAGCTATGAAACAAAATTCAACAAATATTCTGCTAACAACACCCAATCAACTACCAACGAACAACACATATGATTGAGCAATGGTGATCTGCACGAAAAGGTACCCAGATTATTAAAACACTTTGAGGCCCTACTAATGATAAAAGATGCTATACAAAAGGCACAGCGTGGTACTAGAACACCGCTGTAAGAATATGGTCTGACACTAATAGTGTGCTCAATGCATGGTTTACAAATATTTCGTACCATTGGAGCTAATAATAGAAAATCTGCGCCGAATGATACAATAATTTGTAAGATATGATAATTTTGTGTACAATATTTTGACACACAACGACTGTTAATAAACTAACATAAAATGAACTCTATATTCCAGCCATCCAGTCTTTAAGTATACTTTCTAATAAGTAGGTTTTTTTTTTGTTGGCTTCAGGACGAACCAGAAACTTTGTATCTTCATTCTTCAGAGTAACAGATTTCTGATCGTGGAGGTTTAGAAGTCGGTTTGAGTGTAGATGAAAAGCACTGACGAAATTAACACAAATTCAGTTTTGACGACTTGTTTTCAGTGTAGAATAACAGAGGCGCATTATAGAAGGCTGGTTTTCTATAACCTAAACCATCGCTTCAGATCCAAAGCCACTTCTTGGCGCTTAAAATAGATTCTTACTCTTCCCCCCCCCTATTAATCTTAACTTATTGTTTTAAGTATGCTGTTTCTAAACCAAAAATGCAATGTTTCTGAAACAAAGTTTATGCACTTTAACAAGCAGCGAGGCTCTGTTTGGCGTAAGAGGACCTGATTGCGGCTTGCAGTACGTTTTTTGTATAGAAAATGTGAAAATGACGTGCTTTTTGTTTAGAATATGTGAAAATCACACACATATCACATTAAAACTTTGATGAATAAAAGGGTAGTTTAGGTCAAGACAGGATGCGTTCTTGCCTTGGTAAAAGCAGCCTTGAACGAATTCACTGATCTAATCTAAGAGTGCAAAGTTGAGCGATGTGAAGATACGATGGTTGATATCGTAGGAAACTAGACACAATTCCAATCGCCACGTGTTTCTAGTTTGACATTACATTGTGGTCATTAAGAAATATTATGCAATGGGGTTGGCCCTCTGGGGTAGTTCTAGGCTGGGAGAGGAGATTGGGGACTCGATTTGATGCTCGGGCCTACTGCTTCACTTGTCAATAACCATGCGGAAGTGATCATTCCCCCTGTTTCATATCGTAATTATGACGCAGGCCCTTGAACCCTTCCTTGAGTGTGATTCACAATTATTTGTTGTAAGATACTGAATTTTTCAGAGCATACATTACGTGAGCGATAACTGTGCTCTATTGATTTTGGTGATGAGCCAGGTGCTTTCTTTCCACGGTTTCCGGGTTAATCCTGCTTTTTTCGTATCAGAATAGAAATAGGTATTTTACTGCTTTTCATGAGGAGCACTTTGTGGAGCAATGAAGCTTATACTGGGTGCGGTGCCGGAGATGCAATGGAAATGCTGATGCAATGTGCATAGATAACACATCATTAAAAAGAACAGGAACACGTTTTATATAGTTCTTCACGCTGCTCTTATGCTGTTTCTTTTTTTTTTGTGTGTAAATATATTTATCAACTATTTTACATTTCATGATGTGTACGTAGCATGAGTGTTAGGCAGGAATACAAATAGAATGAATGAAACAACTTATAAAGCGCACGAATATCCGGAGGCGTCTTGGCGCTGTATCGATCAGAAGGAACCAGGCGTGAACTGAGTGGTGTCCATAAGGATCATTGATTAAATAACCAGGTTTTGAGGCTCTTCCTAAAAACCAAGAGTGAAGGCGCCGTTTTCAGTTCAAGTGGCAAGCTGTTCTAATGGAAGGCTGTAATTCTGAAGAAACCTCTCCCCCCCCCCCCCAGGTGGCGCGTTTGAAGGAAGCAACCCTCAGCAGACTAGCTGAACAAGAACGCAACATTCTGCTCAGACTGCACCGCACAAGGTTTTTCTTGAGGTATGGTGGGGCATTTCCATGAAGTGTTTTGTAGGCCAGACAAAGCGGCTTGAAGGTAATGTGATGGCAAACCAGAAGCCAGTGCAGTTGTCTAATCAAGATCCTGACTGACTGATATTTGGGAATTTTTAGGAGAAATCGAGCTGCCGCATTTTGAATGGTCTACAGTTTCTTAAGTAAACCCTTCGGAAAGCTGACATGGAGACTGTTACAATAGTCCAGTCGCGATAGAACTAAGGCGATAACCACTGCTTTTAATAGATCAGCCGGAAGACATTTTTCGATTTTCTTTCTCTATGCCAAACAAATGAGGAGGAAGTAATCAAGTTAACTTGTTCTTTATATTTTAGCTCACTATCCAGCAGAAACCCCATGTTTTTTTACTTTGGAGGTTGGCGTGGGTGCAGTGCCCAGGTCGGAAGGCCACCAGCTAGACGACCAAAAAGATGGATTATTGCTGAACTGGATAACCTCTGTTTTGGAGGAGTTCAGCTTCAGGCAGTTGTTGGCCATCCAACTACTCACTGCACCCATGCAGTTGTTAAACATGTTGCCAGAATAACTTAAGTTTTTTGCCAATGAGACTATGATTTGTGTGTCATCGGCGTAAGACGCCAAGGACAGACCATAGGATTTAATCAAAGCAGTAAGCGGTGTAACGTAAAGATTAAACAGCGTGGGGGACAAAGAAGACCCTTGAGGAACCCCACAGGGCAAGCAGTAAGACCCTGAGTTAAACGTACCCGGTGACACCACTTGTTGGCGTCATGAAAGGAAAAATTTAAGCAGCACCAGTGCTGAATCACTTATCCCTAGATCCTGCAGACGGTCATGATTGACCGTATCAAAAGCTGCAGACAGGTCCAGCAGAGTCAGGTCTGCATTACCCCCACTGTCTAGAGATGATCTAATTTCCTCTGTAGCTGTGAGCAGAGCAGATTCTGTGCTGTGATTTTCTCTAAAGCCGAACTGCGTATCATCCAAGAGATGATTAGCCTCCAAAAAGGAGGAGAATTGGAGATTCATAATTGTTCTGCTAATTTAGCCGGAAAGGGAAGTCTTGCAATGGGTCAGTAGTTTGTTGGGGTCTAGATAGTTAAGAGTGGATTTCTTTAGCAGCGGAAGCACTGACGCTGCTTTCCAGGTGGTGGGAAAAATACCAGTCTTGAACATGGTAGAAAAAATGACAAAAAGGTGTTGTGCTATGACTTCAGGGACCATGTGAACAATCTTAGGGGGACACGGGTCATCGGGGGATCCTGCTTTGATCTTTTAATAAGTTCAGCAATCTGTGCCACTGAGGGTATACTAAAGTGTCTGAGATTAGCTAGCTTGGTGCTTGGATTTGTAGAACTGTTTGATGAACCGCTATTAGTGAACTCGTTAAAAATATTCAAAACTTTTTCCTGAAAGGTATTGGCTAGGGAGTTGCAGAAATCTTGATTAATGATTGCCGTTTCAGCTCCCATCGGGATAGTCAGTTTTTTATGGTTTGGAAAAGAGTTTTGGAGTTGTTGGCTGAATTTATTTGTGATGTAAAATATTAGGATTTAGCATCCAAGATTGATTGTTTGTACCTGCTTAGACAGGATTTATACTTGTCTCTCCCCTCTCTGTTATAATTAGACCGCCATTTGCGCTCTTGTCTTCGGCATTCCTGTTTGATTGTTCTAAGGGAGTCCGTAAACCAGGGCTGAGATAACTTTCTATAATTTGTATTCGAGCTTCTGGCAGGAGCAACAACGTTAAGGGCTGAGATAATCCAGTTATGGTAATCCTCTGCCATCTGATATGGACTCGCCTCCTGGATGATAAGTGATAGAGTCGAGAGTCAAGGTCAGTGGATTTTGTGCCATGCCCGCTTCATCTGGTGAAGGTTCTGAGTCCTGAGGGAAGAGTTATTATGTAATTTTAAATGCCACATTACAGCAAAGTGATCTGTCTAAAGTATGAGTGTAATTAATATTGGGGTTATTAGTGAAAATTCCATCCAGCAGATGGCCCGCAGTATGAGTGGGTCCCTCCACTATCTGGGCTAAACCGAAGCCTGACCGTGTATCTACAAGATGTTCTGTATCAGTGTCAGACCAGTTTTCCAGATGGAAATTGAAATACCCAAAAATCGTGAAATCAGATTTCAAAAGCAATGTTTCCAATACATGGCTGATTTTATCCACAAAACGTGCTCTAGTCCCCGGCGGGCGATATATAAGCAGGCCATTGAGTGATTGGATTATTGCGACTTCGATGTTAAAGATCACTGCCTCGGTGCCTTCGATGAGGACTGTAGTGAACACTGCTTACAAATGTTCTCTGTTAAATATCGCAAGCCCCGCCCCTTTTAATAGGTCTATCAAGACGGAATACAGAGTAGCCAACAGGTGTAGCTGCAATGATTGCAGCCCCTGAGAGGTCATCTGCCCATGTTTCTGTTACAAATAGTAGATCTAAATGCTGATTAGCAATCCGATCCGAAACCTCAGCTTGGTGCTTTACTACCAATCTCGAATTAATGAGGGCTCAAGACAACGCTGAGCCATCTGCTCGAGGGTCAGTGCTATTAACAGAGGTTTTGAAGGTAGTTCCCTCCCCAGGCGAGCACAACTTATGGAAGATTTTGTTACAAGTGAGACAAACGATGGGTGCTGATTCTGACAGGTCTGAGAGACTCAATGGAGAACAGGTGGCTGATTCATTCACGGTATTAAGATTGAGTAGAACTTCTCGTGAATATTTCAGCTGCTGAGGAAAATCTGTGCCAAAACAATCAGGGGGACCGGCACTGGGCGCGGTCCAGGCGTGGGCGGGCTCAGACGGGCTTGCCTTTGGCACGCCCGCTGCGCACATCCGCTGCGTGTCGGCTCCATCGTCTGCTTTTATCCAGAGAGGAAGTGGTGTGGCTGAGCAACTATACTGCAGCCTTTCCAAGATGGCGCCTCTAAGTGGGAGGACGGAAGGGAGTAAAAACTATGAACCCTTCCTCCACTCAATCAGCATGCGAGTGCTGTGGTAGACCGGGGAGGAGTAAAGAATGGCTACTATCTACAGCAGACCGCAATACCGGTAGGGGAAGAGTTCCCACACTATTGTTTAATCCCCCTAGTAGCCAAAGGAAGCCAAAATATTAAAGATTCATCAATAATGAATTAAAATGCATTTAAAAGGGCCAGAAAAGGCTTGGATGTCCATCTCACTTGTGTGCAGCTAATCTTTACAACTCCCTGTGCATATTGTAGGTGTAGACCTTTCGGCTCCACAATAGCCTTGTGCTTCACATTATGGTCTTAGTTGATGTGAACTGTAATAACATAATAACCGTACTTTGACCCAATTTGGAAAAATGTGTGTGCTAGTGTTGTGGGAATGCGGGGTGGGAGAGAAGGAGAGGGTCAATTGCACCGAGGGCTTTTGACCAGCCCTTGCGTGCCGGGTGGTGGACCTGTTGTGCCATGCGCTGTGGAAATCTGAGTTTCCAAGTGGGTGCCGTGTAGGGTTAGTGTGTTGGGTACATCCCACGGGGCACAGTTGCGTGGGAGAGTTGGCACCCTCTGGACAGGTATCTAATATTTATGACTGGTGCATATCCCCTAGGAGGGTCTTTTAGCCAGCACCACTGCCAAGAGAGCTTCCCAGCGGTCAAGCTCGGTAGCTCCATGCTGATCCCCTATTGTTTGTCGAGTGACTCACTCTCTGCTTTGGTCCATTTCTCTACATCCTTCAGCCATTGTGTGGTGCCTGGAGGTTATTGCGACTTCCATGTCTTTGCTATGGCAAATTGAGCCAGGACCAGTCTTAAGTTTATAAATTTGACAGCGTGTTTGTGATTCGGTGAGCACAGCAGGACACTCAGTATGCAGGGCTTGATGTCTGGAGTAAGTGGCCTGCCCGTAAGAGGTTGGAGCATGGTAGTGACGTGCCCAGTAGCGTGCAATTGCGTTGCATATCCACACCATGTGTGTCAAGTTCTTGCAGAGCATTAGGCAGCATGGGCAAGTGTCAGATGCGCCAGGGAACATCCTGTGCCACCCGCTTCAGTGTTAGGTACATTTGATGTAAGTAGTTTAATTGGGTCTATTTGAAGCGGGGGTTCCTTGTTATGCTTTTAGTGTATCCTAGAATCTCATCCTATTTGCTGTTTGTGCACTCAGTGTCTAGAAATTCTTCCCATTTCTGATTGAGTGAGCTTAGGCTTTGGTGTAAGACAATAGAAATTGTCCCATATAGAACTGTTATTGCTTTCCCCTCGGTCCTGTTTGTGAGGCGGGTCTGCAACGTTTGATCCATGGGTGGTTCAATCTCCCCTTCAACTCAGGTGTCTCTAATGGTGCATATCCCTTAATAGGGTCTTTCATCTGTTTTAGCCTGCACCGCCACCAAGAGGGCTTCCCAGGGGTCAAGCCCGGTAGCTTCATGGAGACACCCTATTGTTTGTCAAGTGACTCAATTTTGCTCTGGTCCATTTCTCTATGTCCTTCAGCCATTGTTTGGTGTCTGGAGGTTGTTGCGACTTCCATGCCTTTGCTATGGCACATTTAGCCGGGACCAGTCCTAAGTCTAAAAATGTGACAGTGTGTTTGAGTTTCGGTGAGCGCGGCACGGGAGCGAGTAGGCAGGGCTTGATGTCTGGAGTAAGTGGCCTGCCCATGAGAGGTTGGAGCATGGTTGTGACATGTGGCCAGTAGCGCGTGATCGCAATGCATGTCCACACTATATGTGTGAAGTTCTTTCTATCAGAATGTTAGGCAGCGTTTTCAAGTGTTGGATGTGCCAGGGAACATCCTGGCCACCCGCTTCAGTGTTGAGTACATTTGATGTAAGTAGTTAAATTGGATCTATTTGAAGCGGGGGTTCCTTGTTACGCTTTTAGTGTCTGCCCACGCGCGGTGATTGTGGTGCATGGTCAGTGCTTTGAAGCGTGGAGTTAGCCAGAGTGAGCTGTCTGGAGTGTATGGTTTGATTCATGGGCAATTCAGTCTTCCCTTTACCCCGAGTGTCTCTAATGGCACCAAAAAGCAGGTTGTGTGTCAGAAAAAGGCATGTCCCTCCCTCCCAAATGTCGATCAGGGTATCATAAGTGTGTAGGGTGTCACTGGAGAACAAGTCTTCCACTGTGAGCACTCCCATATCTGTCCATGTGCAGTGATTGTGGTACATGGTCAGTGCTTTGAATCGCGGGGTGAGTCAGAGTGGGCTTTCTGGAGCGTATGGTGCACATAACTGTGTCTGTTGCATGCATCGTGATAGCATCCTCTCACCATGTTCATCTTCCTCGTGGTCGCAGTGGGTCGGGGGGGGGGGCAATGCTGCCACCTCCTCAAAGAGAGCTAGGTTCAATCGTATGCGCCAGTTCCCGCTGCACATCCCCGGACCCTGGCGCCAGCCAGCACATTGGCCATTGTAATTGTTTGGCTAAATAGTACGCTTCATAGCCATAAACCACATTGATCCATATGGACCAGCATGGGGAGATGCTGTTGAATGCGTAGTGCCAATAGCTTCCCCATGATTTTACTGTCAGAATTTATCAGCGACAGTGGGCGGTACGACTGCATGTCAGTGGGGTCCCTGTTGCGCCTGGGCGGCACTACTATCAGAGCCTCTCTTGCATATTGAGGGAGGGACCCGGAGTTGAATATCTCCGAGAACATGCTAAATTGTCCTGTGACTAGCTGCGTCTTGTATGCAGAGTAAAGTTCAGTCGGAAGCCCATCGGGCCAGATGCTTTCCCCTCAGGGAGTTGTTAAATCACTGTCACAAGTTCCTCCAGTGTCACTAGGGCCTCCAGAGCCATCCTCTTGGTGTGGGTAGATGTATGGTCGCCAGGTATCGGTTCGCCTCTGACTCGGAATAATTCGCAGAAGGAGCATATAGGGACTGTAGTATTGCACAAAGGCATCCTTAATTTCAGCCTGGGTTTGTTTGAGCCCCCTGTTGCATCTTGACCCATACAAATAAGGGGTTTAGCTTGTTTGGACTTGAGGCACCAGGCAAGTAAGCATCCCGCCCTAATACCCTCCCCTTGTTGGTTTTGTGATGTATTCTCGATAATGCACTTTGCGAAATGGGATCAAGTTGGCATTGCAGGTGCGTCTCACGGCTACCAGTCACTGGAGGTGCATCGGGTTCGTGGCGACTCAATGCCGTGCATCTTGAGATGCTTGTTCAAATGCGTTGAGCTCTTGTCGAAGCCCCTTTTTATTACCGTGAGTGGTATTATGCAGTGCCCCTTATCACTACCTTGTAGTGCTCACTTCAGGGAATCGTGAATCTCCCCCGGTGCAAGGACCCAAATTGTGGCAACAGCAAGTATGGTGGCGGGCGCCCCTGGCCTGGGTGTGGGCCCACTTACAGTTGCAAACTCAAGAGCCACCCAGTAGCTTCCTCACGCCCCAGCCCGCACCCGGTGCCGACCCACCGTGGCAGTGGGACCTCCTTGGTGAAAAGGTAGATCTGGCAAGTCAGTGTGACTTGTGAAGCTAAAATACACTGCATCATATGTGTGCTCTTTGTAATTTCTATTGGTCTGATCAAAGGTGTTGAAACAATCACAGAATCCTTAGGGAGCAACAAAGAATCCGACCAGATATCATTTAAAAATATTTTTTGGGTAGCCAAGGTTCACTAGATTTGAAATATAGGGCGAAACATGTAGATGCTGAGAGAAGAGTAGCCACTTGCAGAAAGTAACTAATCCACCCACTTTTGCGCAGAAGCTGGTTTTAGCAGGGCCAAGCTTGGTTAACTTTCATCCTGTACCTAGTCTGCAATTATTTACCTTTGCTTCGTATTTACTTCTACTCTGGGAGTGTTTCTAAACTGTGACTTCAGGCAAGTTCCAGATACTAGAATTGCAAATTGTGTAGTTCAGGAGAGCGAGAAGGAAAAAAAAGGGGCGTCAGCATGGACGTCATTTAGGGGCTCGCCAGGAGTCGCATTTGCGACCCCTGACTTGTCTCCAGCAACCTCTGGCACTGTCTTTGCGACCCCTGGCCTTAAACGTGGTAAGGGCAGTGGCAGAAAAAGAAGCTAAACCAGTCTGTAGTGAACCTTGTTTACTTTCTGTCCCCCTCGGCTATATCGCATGCATGAGAAGGGATAAACTCTCAGCACCAGCCAGATATAGCAAAGTAACACACTTGCAGAAGAAATATTTATTTTGCATGTAGCGTGAACCCCTGTAAAAGGCATCTTTGCACCTCGTACTACTTCTCCTGACCATGTGAAGGGGGTAAGAAATACATGAACGAGAAAGGTTAAGGTGGAAAGAATCTGAGGGGGGGAAATAATGCAAGAAAGAGGACACCACAGAAAGACAAGTGAGAGACAAACACAGAGGTGTGTGTGTGTGTGTGTGTGCGTGTGCGTGTGTATAAAGACATCAGAGAAGGGTAACAGGTGTGACACAGATATAGACCTATGTGAAAGAATGTGCCACAGTTGAGAGGTATAGGTGATAGAAATATATGCATGAGACAAACAGATGAGAGTTAGAGGGGAAGACAGGTGAGAGGGGATGACCGTAGGAGAGATGTGATATAGATGGACAATGAGGAACAGATAGCTAATGGATACAGAGAGAGGGGTAGAGGCAGGTGTGAGAAAAGTTATATAGACACAGATGGGAGGTAAACAACTGAGAGGCTAAGGGAGGTAGGTGATTCTTATTAGAAGGAAACTGCTCAGAGGTGGACAGCTAAGAGACAAATATGAAAGAGGGAGCTGAGACAAGGAGAGACGTGAGAGCAGGGGTTTAACATAGACCCCTGCAGCCCATGCGGAGCAGGGGGACTCCCAACCATTCAGGGACCTCTCAACTCTTCAGGGGGCCCCATTTAGCCCAAGACTAATGAATAACTGTGAAATATGGGAAACTAACGGGCCCCTCTTCCCACTCTGCAGGGAGGCCCCATCATTTTGCCTTACGCCACTGCGTGGAGGGGCGAGAGACTGGTCAGAGAGTCTGTTCAGAGAGATGGAGAGGGTAGAGGGAAACAAGTGAGGTAGACCAGTGAGAGAGGTGATAGAGAAAATGATCAGCTACCGCACAGAGGACAAGTGTGAGCGAGCGAGGCGAATTAAAGAGACGTGTTAAATAGGCAGGTGGGAGAGGTGGGGATATGGACAAATGAGAAAATGACAGCTAAAAGAAGGGAGACAGTTGAGAATGTGGCGACAAAGCAGGATGGGAGATAGAGATAATATAAAGGTTAGAGGGTGCGACAGAGGTTCTAAAGATACAGGTAGATATCCGGTTGAACAGCCTTCTGATTGAACTGTATAAGCTCACAAAATCGCCCCCTACCTAGTGAAAATGTTTCAGGAGAGTAGGGAGGAGGGGAGGCTACTAGAGGACCAGAGACTGGCCAAAATTGTGGTAATACATAAAGCAGGGAATCCGCTGGAACTATGTACGCCTTATAGGCCAATCTCCCTACTAAACACGGAGGTCAAAATCTTGGCCAAATTGCTGCCAACCCGATTGACGGAAGTGTTTGGCAAATTGATCCATCCCGATCAGTCCGGCTTTATGCCCGGTAGAAATACTACACTTAATTTGCGATGCCTACATGGGGTACTAGGGCGGGTGAGCTGCATCCAGGAGGATGCCGTGGTGATGTCAATGGATGCCCGAATGTCCTTTGATATGATAGAATGGCCCTTCTTGTTTACAGTCCTGGAACACCTCTTATATATGGACCCCTTGGCACAAGTGTCTGTGAATGGTGGAAGATCTGCGATCTTCTGGTTGAAATGAAGCACGAGACAGGGTTGCCCCCTTTCCCTGTTGATCTTTTCCTTGGTTTTGGAACCATTGGCGGTATGGATACGGGGAGACCCACTGATCAGGGGGCAAAGGTGGACCGAAGACTGGGAAGATAGGATCTCCCTGTATGCGGAAGACATCCTCCTCTGTGGCAAACCCTTATTCCACACTGCACAGGATACTCCATATATTTGACCTATACCGGCAATATTCGGGCTATACTATAAATTGGGACAGCCAGGCTCCCTCCCCTAAGCCAATCACAACGCTGCAACACAGCGTTGTGTTTGGTCTGAGCGCTGTGGATCAGCGCTCAGCCAGGGAATGGGGGCCTGGGCATGTTCTCCAAGCAGGCTGTAATGCAGCCTGCATGGGGAACATGCAAAGTGCGCATGACTGTTTGATCGGCCCGAGAGGGCTGGCCAAACAGTCCTTGCGCACTTGGAGTGGGCAAACCACTACTCCCCTGCTCTGAGAGCAGCCCCACCCCGCAAAGCTGCGCAGCAGGAACAATTACAATGGTAATAACCTCAAGTTATTATCATTGTATTTGTTCTTTCTTTCACTGCTTTGCAGCAGTGGGGCAATGCTCCTCTGCCTTAGCGTAGGAGCCGTTACTGCTCAGCACCAACACTGAGAGACTGGAAGGTACACATGGATTTGACTATGCAAGGGGAAAGGGTGGTATATGAGGACAGAGGGTGCCCACAGATATGGACAAGGATCTGGGGGAGTTGGAATGAACAAAGGGGAATGCTTTGCGCACCGGTTATCAGCGTAGACCCGACGGAGAAGGAGTAAGTCCGAATGTTGGACAGTTCCTCCCCATGAGGAATGGTAGGAGGGGATGAGTAGACTGAACGGTAAGAGGGGTATGAATGACGTGATGTTTAAGTTGTACCAAGCTATGCTATACACGAAGTGTAATTGCCAAACTGTCATGTGTTTATTTACTGCAATAAAAAGATTTACTAAAAAAAAAAAAGATACAGGTAGGTTAGAAAAAGAAAGCTCAGGAAGAGGTGGTGAGGGGAAAAAGGGGGATATGAAAAGGTGATATTAAGACAGACAGGTGAGAAAGAGACCAAGTAAGCGAGGTGGGAGACAGGTGAGATAGAGTTGTAAAAGAGACAGGTGAGAAAGTCAAGTGAGAGGGGAAGGCATGTGAAATTTAAGGAGATCAGTAAGAAAGACTCAGTTGAGATCGAGGAGACTGGGTGAGAAAGAGACAGCAACAGGTGAGAAAGACAGGTGAAACAGATAATCAACAAATAAGAATGTTGAAAAACAGACGGTGGAAGGGAGAGTGACAATGGGCAGAGGTCATTAAAAAATCACTTCTTGTAAGGTCATTGTGGTCAAATGACATGAGATGTCACTTCCGCTGGCATTTTGGTGAAGTGACGTCCATTTGTAACAGTCAGTCTCTCGTCATGAGCTGCTGCTTCCTCCCTTCAGCAGCAGACTTGGGCCCCAACAGTCAAACCAGCCAACTGGCAGCCTGCAACATCCACACTTTCTCAACATGGCCTTGCTTGTGTGGGTGGCACAGTATGGCGTGCACAGATGTGTAGGCCTGCCTGCGTGCTGTCCTGTCTGGTCTTGGTCCACAATGGAAATATTTGGTTGGCTCAGGCTGGAAAGTTAGCTGGAGCCACTGTCCCCTCTCCCATGAGGGCCGCTTCATTCAGCAAAGTTTGAATCAGTCCGGGCAAGCGGAGGCTGTGGCTTGTCTGGTCCATGGCTGAATGACTGAACGCACTGCGGAGGGTGCAGCCTGAAGGGAGACTGTGGCGCACAAGACATTGTTTGTTTGCATCTTCATTCTGTCTCCTCCATCTTGGTGATGAGAGCTGTCTCTAAGGTGCAGTCTCCTTCTGGTGTGCCAGTGGCAAGCTACAAAGTGCCAGCCTGTCCACATGCAACAGTTAAACGGGTTGCTTGTGGTGCCAGGATTGGAGTGGTGGTGTACGTAGGATGAAGAGTGCGGGGACCACCCTGTCCTGACAATTCGGCACATGGTCTGTGGAGAGGCAAGTGGCTTTGCCGGTTGGGGTAACGGCAGGGGCCGTAAAGAAGAGTGTTGAAAGTCACTGTTGCGATGACTGTATCGAATCAGTGAAACAGACATTTGATCTCCATAGAAACAATTGATCGTGTAATGCACTCTGCACTGCATTCTGCACTGTGCAGTCCCAGGAGCCCAAGCCTTCTCTTTTCCTTCCAGTTCATTGAAAAATACAGCCCCATCTCTGCATACCGCAAAAACTGAATGCTAGCCCTTTTGGATAAAGGCCCATCCTTATAAATAAATTGCTGAGCACCAGCAGTCTCCACCACAAATTAAGCATAGCATGTTTAGAATATTGACATAGAACCTTGAGAACTGATCTACAAAAAACAGGACCAGCGATGAGTTTTTAATCAATTTATGCTGCGTGAATGTTATTTACATATTAAAGTATAGGATTCTGAAACTCTGTGGGTCTGACTCGCATAACATTTTGTACATGCATGTTCAGGATAGGTGCGTGGAAAAAAGCCACTTGCGAGGTAAATTCCCGATCCTAATTCTGTGAATCAGGATCGAGATTTTACCTCACAAATGACGTCTTAACTCACAGAGTTAGAGATGGTAGAAGTGTACTCTTGCAAAAGACATTTGTGAATGGAGGAATTCTGCAGTACGCTGCCTTTACGCTCGCATTTCAGGAATGACAGATGTGGGGTTATAGGTGCATTTGTATTACAGATGTAGAACAGTTGAACAATATATTGATAAATAGCTTCCCAGAAACACGACCATCTGTTATTTTTATCTGGGAAGCTATTTATCAATATATTGTTCAACTGTTCTATTGTTTAAACATGATGTACTAGGATATCTATATATAAGAGTAGGTGTCTTTCTCGGGTGCAGGGTCAATTGTTAGTCTTGGATAGTGGTGGTTTGCAACCACCCTTTTGGGATGTATGCGGGTCACATCCTAGACCCAATGCACCGAGGTACAGTGTAGATTTAATAGGCTTTACAAGTAGTGACGTCTGGTGCTGGATCTTTAAAGCTCTGACCCCTTTCTTTGTTGGTATTACAGATGTAGGGTTATAGGTGCATTTGTATCACCGATGTAGGGTTATAGGTGCATTTGTATCACAGATGTAGGGTTATAGGTGCATTGGTATCACAGATGTAGGGTTATAGGTACATTTGTATCACAGATGTAGGGTTATAGGTGCATTTGGTATCACAGATGTAGGGTTATAGGTGCTTAAGTATCACAGATGTAGGGTTATAGGTGCATTTGTATCACCGATGTAGGGTTATAGGTGCATTTGTATCACAGATGTAGGGTTATAGGTGCATTGGTATCACAGATGTAGGGTTATAGGTACATTTGTATCACAGATGTAGGGTTATAGGTGCATTTGGTATCACAGATGTAGGGTTATAGGTGCTTAAGTATCACAGATGTAGGGTTATAGGTGCATTGGTATCACAGATGTAGGATTATAGGTGCATTTGTATCACCGATGTAGGGTTGTAGGTGCATTTTTATCACCGATGTAGGAGGGTTATAGGTGCATTGGTATCACAGATGTAGGAGGGTTATAGGTGCATTTGTATCACAGATGTAGGGTTATAGGTGCATTGGTATCACAGATGTAGGGTTATAGGTGCTTTTCTATCACAGATGTAGGGTTATAGGTGCTTTTGTATCACAGATGTAGGGTTATAGGTGCATTGGTATCACAGATGTAGGATTATAGGTGCATTGGTATCACAGATGTAGGAGGGTTATAGGTGCATTGGTATCACAGATGTAGGGTTATAGGTGCATTGGTATCACAGATGTAGGGATATAGGTGCATTTGTATCACAGATGTAGGGCTATAGGTGCATTGGTATCACAGATGTAGGGCTATAGGTGCATTGGTATCACATATGTAGGGTTATAGATGCTTTTGTATCACAGATGTAGGGTTATAGGTGCATTGGTATATCAGATGTAGGGTTATAGGTGCTTTTGTATCCGATGTAGGGTTATAGGTGCTTTTGTATCAGTTGTAGGGTTATAGGTGCTTTTGTATCAGATGTAGGGTTTTAGGTGCTTTTGTATCAGATGTAGGGTTATAGGTGCTTTTGTATCACAGATGTAGGGTTATAGGTGCATTGGTATCACAGATGTAGGGTTATAGGTGCATTGGTATCACAGATGTAGGGTTATAGGTGCATTGGTATCACAGATGTAGGGTTATAGGTGCATTGGTATCACAGATGTAGGCTTGTAGGTGCATTTGTATCACAGATGTAGGCTTGTAGGTGCATTGGTATATCAGATGTAGGGTTATAGGTGCTTTTGTATTACAGATGTAGGGTTATAGGTGCATTTGTATTACAGATGTAGGGTTATAGGTGCATTGGTATCACAGATGTAGGGTTATAGGTGCATTTGTATTACAGATGTAGGGTTATAGGTGCATTGGTATCACAGATGTAGGGTTGTAGGTGCATTTTTATCACAGATGTAGGGTTATAGGTGCATTGGTATCACAGATGTAGGAGGGTTATAGGTGCATTGGTATCACAGATGTAGGGTTATAGGTGCATTTGTATCACAGATGTAGGGCTATAGGTGCATTTGTATCACAGATGTAGGGCTGTAGGTGCATTGGTATCACAGATGTAGGGCTATAGGTGCATTGGTATCACAGATGTAGGGTTATAGGTGCATTGGTATCACAGATGTAGGGTTATAGGTGCTTTTGTATCAGATGTAGGGTTATAGGTGCTTTTGTATCAGATGTAGGGTTATAGGTGCTTTTGTATCAGATGCAGGGTTCTAGGTGCTTTTGTATCACAGATGTAGGGTTATAGGTGCATTGGTATATCAGATGTAGGGTTATAGGTGCATTTGTATCACAGATGTAGGGTTACAGGTGCATTTGTGGGGAATTGATATTTGTCTGTTTGCTCATCATGGGTGTCGTGCTGTGTATTTAAATTATTACACATGTGGTGAATCTCGCTTGTGGTGCACTTCTTCGCCTGAGGTGCGCTCCCCTACATGTCTCTTCGTAGTGAGTGAGAGATGTGTTAATATTATGTTTTTTAAACTTTTGTTTATAGCAACACAGAAGAAGAAGAAAAAATGGAAGCATTAAGGTACACTTAAGAGTACAGTATTGTATGTACACCAGCGAAGTGTCAATATTATATTAATCCCTGTTTTGAGCATCGCTAGCTGAGATTTTCACCCTCTTGGGTAAACGAAACCTATGATGCTTATTGTCTTTCAGGGAAATACCGGTTGGAGGGAGAAAGGGGGGGGGGAGTATAAGAGGTTATCATCCCCAAAAATATGGAGTACAATATGGGTGTCTTACAGGCCAGCAAGCAGTAACAGTAGTTGGGTGTCAAAATAATTTTGGTAGAAGTCCCTTTGTGTTTCTGGAGAACAAACCCTCCTGAATACTGGGTATATAAATTGTCCCTTGACAATATAAAAAAAAATAAAAGTACACTTACCTCCCTGCTGCCAGCCGCCATCTCTATGATCCTCTTCTCCCGCGCCTCGGTACTCTTCTGCTCAAGGAACTGCAGTTCCCATGAGCACAGCATCCCAGACTTCCCTACGGCCAATCCCAGCGCTTCTCAAGAAGGGGCCTTTACTTACTTGACTAGGAAGAGGCAGGGATGTGCCTTCAGACCTTAAACACTACTAAACCACTACCAGTGTAGAAGTGAAAAGAGTTACTGAGCCTTCGGACCTTACAAAAAAAGAACACAATAAACGTCTATCAACACTCTATCAGTGTAGAGATGAAAAGAGCTAGGAGCCTTCAGACCTTACAAACACAAGAAAAGAATAAGCCACTATGAATGCAGCAGTGAAAAGAGCTAGGAGACTTCAGACCTTACAAACACAAGAAAACAATAAGCCACTATGAATGCAGCAGTGAAAAGAGCTAGGAGCCTTCAGACCTTACAAACACAAGAAAACAATAAGCCACTATGAATGCAGCAGTGAAAAGAGCTAGGAGCCTTCAGACCTTACAAACACAAGAAAAGAATAAGCCACTATGAATGCAGCAGTGAAAAGAGCTAGGAGCCTTCAGACCTTACAAACACAAGAAAAGAATAAGCCACTATGAATGCAGCAGTGAAAAGAGCTAGGAGCCTTCAGACCTTACAAACACAAGAAAAGAATAAGCCACTATGAATGCAGCAGTGAAAAGAGCTAGGAGACTTCAGACCTTACAAACACAAGAAAACAATAAGCCACTATGAATGCAGCAGTGAAAAGAGCTAGGAGACTTCAGACCTTACAAACACAAGAAAAGAATAAGCCACTATGAATGCAGCAGTGAAAAGAGCTAGGAGACTTCAGACCTTACAAACACAAGAAAACAATAAGCCACTATGAATGCAGCAGTGAAAAGAGCTAGGAGACTTCAGACCTTACAAACACAAGAAAAGAATAAGCCACTATGAATGCAGCAGTGAAAAGAGCTAGGGAGCCTTCAGTATCAAATTTGTCTAGTTGCAAAGCTCTTGATTAGGGTGGCTGAGATATGCAGATTAAGGTTTTTGGCAGACTAGGACGATGGCTGGAAATGATCCCCTGCAATAATATGCTTAAAGTGACGGACAACTTGGAGGG
The DNA here is from genome assembly GCA_963921515.1 of Calotriton arnoldi. NCBI lineage: Eukaryota > Metazoa > Chordata > Amphibia > Caudata > Salamandridae > Calotriton > Calotriton arnoldi. The sequence goes on from CAWUFW010000409.1 coordinate 113,566, forward strand.
CTAGGGTATTTTATATGACCTAACTGAAGTGTTTAATATATGGGATAACATGCCCACTACTATATATTATAATGATATTGCAAGTCACTGAGGAGTTCTGTGACCACATAGCAGAATGAGGCCGAAGGCAGAGTTCCTTTATAAGGTCATGAAATTCTGAGATGACTTGCAATGTCCTTTTAACTTATGGCAGAGGGTATTTTATTTGGTATAAAACATGTCACACCATCACTCTTCTTGATGGGCTGAAGCTTATAATGAGTAGTAACATGCGAAGAGATTTTCTTTCCAGTAATGAAATATGTGCAAAAACATAAACCATGATAAATCTCTCCTTTCTTCTAAAAAAAAAAAAAAATGTATCAGATCTTTTATTGAAAACATTTCCTACATAACATATATTGTAGGAGCATCAAACAATGTTGAACACCTAGGGGCCGATTCCGATCTCGGCCGGTAGGGCACCGAATCGGATTCGGCTTAACCGGATCCCATTCGGAGTCCTCTTTCCCGACCGATTCGAACGTGCGGCCGGGCGAGTATGATGCGAGCACACGCGAAATCGCCGACTGACTCGCGGGTCCGAAGCGCTCCGACCGACTCGCACGGACACGACTTGCACCGCGCAATGGAGACGTTCCCCGGCCGGGCAAGTACGATGCGCGCCTCGAGCAGTCCGACCGACTCGCGCCGTCCGGCTCGAAAGAGCAGTCTGAGCCGGACTTTGGGGGTCCGTTTCGGACCCCCCTGTACGCGTAGCCGCGCGAGTCGCACACAGGGGGGGACCCATGGGTCCCCCCTACCTGTGCATGTACGCCGCGAGTCGCATCGACGCGTACCCGCTGTAGGGGGCGCCCTTGTTCGCCTCGCACCCATTGAGTCAATGGGAGCCCGCGTACGCGTTGAACGACCGGCTCCCATTGACCTCAATGGGAGTCCGACCGAATCGAGTCCGATTGCATGCGTGCGCATCGTACTCGTTCGGTCGGACTGCTAGGGTCCGATTCGGTCGGAAATCTCTCCGGGTCCGGCTCGGTCGGAGAGATTTCCGGCCCGAATCGGAATCGGCCCCTTAGTATAAACCCATTTTACCCTTCTCCCACCCCCGTGTACTCCTTTCTTCTGATCATTATTCATTTTAGAAAAAATCATAACGAAAAGCCAGTTCTCGTTTTTCATTTTTTAAATTGCAGATGTAGTAATTCTCCTTGACTTGCCTTTCGCCTTCTCCGATGACATTGTGATGCCATAACTTACTTGTAATAACTTATTACTGTTAAGTAGTTGTCATTTTGTCATTACAGGTGGCTAGAGACGTCACAACTAGACTGTAATAAGGAAATTAAAGACGGGTACTGGGATTGCAGGCTTTCGTGTTTTATAATGTATTAAAAGAAGCTTATTCCACTGAAAAAACATACACATGCAGTGCGAAAATCTATTTAAGTTCAGCTTGCATGTTAAAAAAATTAAAATGTGGAAGCTAGACTTGTATTGTGAAAAACTATTGAGGCAGTTGTGGAATAGAGCAGCAAAATTCTCAGAGCTGTAACTCTCAGCTATTGGATAAAGGGAAACCATAGTGACATCAGCAAGTACATGAACCACAAGAGGAAAACAATATGAGCAAAATAACTCATTGGCATGAATTTAGAAGTGGAACTAAGTTCTTCTTCAGCGTCTATACACGTGGAGGTGAATGTGCCCAAGGCAGGGCCAATGAACATAGAACGAAGAACCAAAAGTTCAAGGGGGCAAGAGAAAGAATAGGAATGTCTAGAAACGTCTAACACATGTAAAACAGCTGGGTCGGATAATCAACACTCTATACTTCCTAGGAACTTTGAGGAGAGGTCGTTGCAAAGCCGCTAACACATCTGTTTGGGTCATAGCTTGAGAGAGGTGAAGTGAAATGTTGATGTACAGAAGCAGTCTGGAGAATAAAGCGAGAGACCCTGCAAATACTGGTTAACACACTTAATCCCGAAAAGCATACTGGGAGATCAGTAGAAGAATAATCAGTTGAACAGAACCAGTCGCATCAGTCCAGCCCAAATTCCTTCTTCAGGGACTGTTAAAAATGAAACACAACACGCAGGGAAGCCAAACATTGTTTAATGCAAAAAAAAAAAAAAACGGCAGCAAAGCATGTATATTAATTATATACACAAACTTTAGACTGGAAGAAGGTTTCAAGTTAAATACGGAACCGGTCGTCTCTGGACCCAAAGTAATTTAACATAGTTCTAAATTATATAGTGCGGGAGACAAAAAGATTAGCTATGCAATGTAATAAAAGCTCAGCTTTAATGAACGTAATTAATGCGATAAAAATACAAAACATATCTAGAAAAATGGGTAGGCGTGAATGGAATAAGAAGTAAATTGGATACATACATCGAGGCAACTGCAATTTAAAGTAAAATATTTAGAGCGGATCGTAGCTGACTGAATTTGATCCACTCTGAGAGGTGACATGTTTATTAGTGGGGCTCTTAGTCATTGTGGGAAGCATGCCGTGTTAACACAGACAACAGACTATCGCTTTGCGTCTTTAATTTTTTTTTATAAGTGAGCAGTAAAGGTTGCTGCTGAATGAAAGATTAGTTTATGATTTATTGGGTGGATTAATATTTTCAGGTTTTCCAGCTGGAAAATGTGCAGGCTGTTAAATTACTTTTTACAAGGTGACACTGAGATAATGGATGGAAATGTCTGCCTCTTTCATTCCTTGGCTTTCTGTGGCCAGCACAGCCAGATTTAGAAATTAACGGGCCTAGTCAGCTCATAAAATAAGTGCTTGCTTCTTTTGTATCATGAAGGGGGTCCCTTCCACCTTTCACTCCATGAATAGACCTCATGCTTTCCTTCATGTGTTAAACATTTACCTGCCAAGCACTCTCTTGTTAGGTGGGATGCATAAGCTATAAACATTTTGCATTCTGGGACTTGCAGTTTAACTATTCTTACTCTATGTATGCGCATTGTAAAGTAATGATGGATTTGGCCAGCTTTCGGGCTCGCAACATGAGGCGCTCATAGTGGTCCTCCCTAAACCTGGATGAGATCCCTTAGATGTACGGTCATACCGCCCACTGTCCTCCCTGAACCTTGACTGCGAGCTTGTGGGAATGGTGCTCGCAAACAGGCTGCTCCTGTTGATCGGTACATTGGTTCATGACGATCAATCTGATCTATACCAGGATTATACATGACACACATCTGGAGGCGTATGATAGGGTTGTGGTAGCTCTCGACATCGAGAAAGCCTTTGATACAGTGGGTTGAGAATTCTTACTGGCAATGCTGCAACTTATGGGATTCGGGGTGGGGTTTATGGGATGGATTTGTATCTTAAACTCAAAGCTGACAGCAAGAGTGCAAACCAGTCAATTGACATCAAACCGCTTCCCAATTCTGAGAGGCACTATGCAAGGTTGCCCACTGTCACCATTGCTCTTTGCGATCGCCATGAAGCCACTTGCATCTCGACTGTGGGCGCAAGACTGGGGATTCAGGAACTCAACGTCCATCATATAAAATCCCTGTATGCGGATAATGCACTAGTCTACCTGTACGATGTTGGGGCCTTTCTGCCAGACTTGATGTGCTTACTGGGCGACTTCAGGGCTGTCTCAGACCTCAGAGGGAATTGGCCCCAATATTGCTTGTTCCCTTTCACTCTGACCCCGGAACCCCACACAGACGCTTTCCCTGAACACCGACTCAAATGGTGTTATGAAACGTTTAAATATCTATGGGTCCAAATATACCACATTCATCGGGCTCTCAAAGAAGGCAATGTAGATAGAGCAGTACGTTTCGCACGTGGATTCCCCCCCACCCCCCTTCTGGTGCTTGCTACCCCTGTCTCCACTGGTGCAGGTGGCATTAGCCAAGATGCTAGTGCTCCCTAGACTGCTATACGTTTTTGCAGCACTGCTCATAGTGCTCCCTAAATGTTTTTTTTCCCAGGACGTCAGTGGCCTCCATATATCTTTGATATGGAGACCGGGACGCAGACGTGTGGCTCTTGCCATAGCACAACGCCCACTTCTCAGGGGGGGGGTATGGGTGCACCTAATTTTGAATTGTATTATGCAGTGGCACAACTGCAGTGGGTGCTGCGCTGGCTGTATGTGAATTCAGGTGCTGAGTGAGCAGCTGTCTGCTCTAGGCTTGGCGAAACAAGTGTCTGCACTTGGCTAACAGACAGTACTTTCCCACCTCAGCGTTGATTGAGCCTGATGATAACTGTGAGGATGTCCTGGCATTGGTTTGTGCATGGATGAGTCCCCATTATCCCCTACTCACCATTGATTACCTTGGATCAGTTACCGGGCATGCAGAAGCTGGCCGACCAACACGACCGGACACTGTTGAAAACGGCAGGGATTGACAACTTGGGGGATCTCTTACATGAAGGCTCCCTCATGTCCTTCATGGACATAATGGATACATACACCATGGCCACAGGGCACTTTCTAACGTATCACGCTATTCAGCACATGGTGAGAACTACATGGGGAGATTGAGAGGTGAAACTGCCTCAATCGCCCATCTTACATGCGCTCCTCACACATTGGGGAATGCATCACGCCATCTCAACATTATATGTGGCACTGATGACTAGTGCTTTGGTGGACGTGGGGAAGGCGCTGACTTGGTGGAGTGAAGTGTTTCCCCAACCGTTGATGGTTAAGGCTTAGACGTGAGTTCTTCAACACATCAAAGAGGTGTCTCAGAATCCTAGATTTACGCAGTTTAATTACACACACCAGGCATACCTCTCCCCTCGACATATCAAGCGCATGTACCCTGCATCCACATCTGAATGCCCGAGATGCAAGCTTACAGAAGCCGGGTTCTATCACGTGGTTTGGGAATGTCCCCCAGTACAGCTGATGTGGGTGGAAATCACAACCACCACAGCGGAATTAGCAGATCACGCACTGACACTCACCCCGAATCCTGCCTCCTCAGTCTTCGCCCCAAAGCCAAAGGGGACAAACACCTACACCGATTTATTGACCTGGCAGTTGTTCTCTTCAAACGGTAGATTGCAATGCAGTGGAAAGTACCCTTGGCCCCAGACACTACTAAATGGCTGGCTACGCTACTAGAATGGGCATGTGCGGAATTGAGTGTGCTGCGCTCCCTGCGTGCTAAGGGAATGGCAAAGGTGAGGGGTGAGAATCGGGCCACTTGCATTGTGAACATCAAAGCCAAAAACAATACACGCCCACCATGAAGAGAATACCCTGCGACTACTGGACTACCACTGCCACGGGGCAACATAAGTATCCCACGGGCCTCCCGCACAGCTGCAGCCCAATGTGCGAGGGATTCTGGAATTATATACCAGACCTTGCACCTCGGGGTCGTTGACACCTTCTCCTGCACTCAGTATGTTTATGCTTGTTTCACCCTGAGCCCCCTCACACTGCCCATTGACAACTCCATCACTCCCTGGCCCCCCACACGAACCACTATAACAGAGATATTATGGGAAATGCTCCTATATCACTGCAAGTACTTTGAATGTGGTTATTGCCATGACTGTGAACAGTATTTTTACGTATATGTGATGCACGCTACTTAAATGGCGTCATTTGTTGGTGTGAAATAACAAAAACCGATTTTTTTAAAAAGTGATGATGGATTAAAAGCCGATGACCTGCTGAAGATGTCACACTGGACCTTGGGTTTCTTGATACCAATGCAACCTTTTACATTTGGAATACCCTTATATATTACATCACAATTAAGCCTCTGCTTATAAGGAATCTACCGGGAAAGCCCCTAAAGTGAGATCTTTGGCTCCTTGTGTTTTCCTACAATAAACTGTCTACATTTTGTGAAACTGCACCTTCTTTTGGTGCATGGGCCACAAGGTGATGGAAGAAAATACTTATACTAACTTCTCTTAAGCACAGGTGCTTCTATGGGGAGCAGTCCATTCCATCATTTTATCTCCCCTGTGATTTTACAGAAGGTGGCCATTCATATTCAAGTCGGTCTTGGACATTCCTCTTAAGGAGCACTCTAGCCCGAACTGTTACCAAATGTGCCTCTGTATGAAAACTTCCAGATGTATTTTCATCGATCACTTTCTGGTTATCCGTATTAATACTACAGACACTTGCCAAACATTACCTCAATCCTTCTTTTAAGTGGTTACCTTGTGAAGCTTGCATATAAATAGTCATTGTCTGCACTTGGACTTCTTTAATTCTCCAGAATCTCCTCCAAATGTATTATTATCCCGATGGGTCATCACTGAACAAAGAACAATTTAGTTCTGTTGGAAGCATATACCAATTGTAGAGCTATATTTCGCTCTTAGCTGGGCTTTGGCTAAACCAATCTCTAACCTCCATTCCCAAGTAAGCCTCCCATGACCAGCTCCATCTCAGTGGCCTTTGTCCAGTATCACTTTACCTGTCTCCATTGCCTCTGCCAAGAGGCTGTGATTGAATGAATGACCCCAAGGCTGAGTGCCCTCAGCAGGCCCCATCTAAGACATTGACCACCAGTGCTACTTTGTGCACAGCTCTCCTACCACCCTCTTATTTGAAAATAACTTCCCTTGCTGTGGCAGTCTAAAGCAACAAAGAACCCCGAGTCCTTCAAAGCAGTCGTTCAAGCCCTTACCTTATTGTTACTGGATTACTTTAATTCACTGGTTCTAGGCTTGCACTGTTCCTAACTATATGCTTTGCCACTCACCAGTGTAGAGCACTCAGACTGGGAGCTGGTCAAAGGGGCTGGTAGGTAGCACATCACACTGGTCGTACCTCAACACCACTGATTCTCCTGGTACAACCCGAGATAATCTCAAAATGTTACATACAAAGCCCCTCACACTGAAAAATACTTATTTAGAAGAAAATGAGTGCTCCCTGTACAAAAGCAACCTCCGTAAAGAGCTGCAGAGATTGTGGCTGGTCAGTCTGAACTCCGGGCTCCCCTAATTATAGGAGTGGCGTTTGAAAGTACCTTCTGGTTGCCCCCACGCTCGACCCTAACCTCTGGAGATCACACCTTCTGTACCACACATACACAACTGATTTTCTTTCTTCCTCTAGATTCCTAAAATAGCCGTGCGAAACGGCTCTAGTCCTCCAGTCTAGTTCCTGTATCCAGCCACTCTCTCGGCTACCCACCGTCACATGGCTGTTTACTCCCATTATTTATTTGCAAGCAAACAGTACCCCACAGTTCCTTTACTGTAGCCTCCCAGGGCTATGTAGTATTTAGGGGAAAAAATATTGAGAAGCAGTGCTGCGCCAACCACCTTGCTCTATAGTGCTATATAAAACTCAAATAATTTAAAAAAATGTAATGGTAAAAGATTTTTTTCCTTTCCCTCTCGTTTCATTCTTGCTGTTTTTGGAATATCAAACTCTCCCACAAGAAAGTCTTTGTGTCCCACACCTTAATGGAAGGAGCTTGAACTGCACTTTCTATGCTGTACTTTTTCTATCTCTTATTTTTCAGGCACGATTCATTGCTATTTGGAAAATCCTTAACTGGTAACCATCTTCAGTTTTACCCATGATAGTTTCACCATATGCGATGCATGCACAAAATTGCCATGGTGTTTATTTTTTAACGTTCTAGACAAACTTTATTGATCATTGTTATCTCAAATATAAGATAATTAACATTCTGTAATGAACAGACATGCTTTAACAGAGAAGATGGTGTAAAATAGAACTTCATATCTAGAATAATACTTGTAGACCTATGAATGATTCAAAACAGAAAAGAAAGGAATTGATACAAAAATCCATGTATGATCAATAAGGAATTTAGAAAAATAAAGTTAAAAGGAAAGAAAATTGAAGGAGAAAAATGAGTGAATAGTGGGTAATTAATTAAAAGTTAGAAATTTTAAGAAGTAAATGAGAAGTGAAGCATATGTAATAATAAACATGGAGCATTATATAGAAACAACAATCATTTAGAATCATCATGTTAGCCTATAGATAATTGTGGGAATTATTTATAAATTGTGCGTAACATAAAATTAATAAACATTTTCAGGGAGTTTAGGCACCTCTTCAAACAAAGGTTGATGTAAAGCATACAAAATAGCAGTAGAATTTAGGTGAATTGTAACAGGAGACCATAGAGCTTCCCTTTTCATAGCAAATGAGAGGTGCAATATAGGCTCTGTCAATTCTATCCTCTTAACATATTCTGCACCACCAAGCTTAAAACTGAATGTTTTTTTAGTTCTTCCAGTTTTTGGTAATTTGTTGTAATCCAACTGCTACCATAAGGTCAGTTATTTCAACATTTAACATGCTATCACTCCAATCTTCTGATATGCTGCCTGGGAACAGATTGTCCAGGGAAAAATTACATTTAATTGAAATACAGAATGTATCTGTTCCCAAACCTTAATCCAAAACTGGTGAGTATAATGAAAACTAACTATTAAGTGTTTGTAGCCTGCGTTACATTCATCTCATGACCAGCATGTGGTAGGTATGTCGGGAGTTATCTTAGACAGAATTTGAGGAGTTATAAGAAGTTTGTGCAAAAAATAAGGATTGGGTAGTGTTTGCAGCTCTTGAAGATTTTTGAATCTTGAGCCAAATTGTATTCCACAGATTAACAGACTAGTTACCATTAAGATCTTCTTCTCACCTCTGCTCCACCTGTGATTTTTGCCTCTCAGTATCAGAAGAGCTAATAATTTTATATAGAGTAGAGCAGATGGTTTTGAAACAAGTGTATCGAAAAGGTCATTATCCAATATTGTGAAAACATTAGTGATCAGAATTTTAGCATATATATATATATCAGATACAATTTGTGCTAAAGTGTTAAACTTGTATTCAAATACATTTGGAAACTACTGTTGACACTACCACTGTCCCAGGGGGGGATGGGTGCCCCGGACATTCAGCTGTACGCTTTCAGTGCACAAGCACAATTTTTACATTTTTGGGCGCACCAAACTCCCTTCCAACCGCACACGGCTGTAGAGATGGACGTTGCGGCTCCGGTCCCTCTGCAGGTGGCATTGTACCAAACCTGTAAGCGTCCTCGTGGTGAAATCAACACGGTGGAAACCCTGAGATGGGCATGCGACAAGCTACGGGAAAGAGCACGTCTAAAACTTTTGTACACCCCGTCCATCCCCCTGGCCCACAACCCTATGCTACCCACAATGGGAGAAGGGGCAAGCAGAGCAATAGCACACAAAATGGGAATACGTACCTTTGGAGACCTCCTATCCGGGAGAGGTGTACAGAGCTCCCCCCGAACTCTCAGAGGGGCGCGCAGTTTCCATTTCAGAGTTATTCTTTCACCATAAACTCAGGACTACGTGCAGAACATTACATTACACGTTTCCTAACCCACCTCCTACATTGCTGGCCCTGGAGAATGTGCTGAAGTCTGAATCACCCTGCAGACTCATCACGAGAATCTATAACAATATGCAAAACTCTGCCCCCATATTTACGCCCAAGGCCTTTCAAGCATGGAACACAGACTTATCCACTCCGCTGTCTGAGGACCAATGGGGGTTCTGTTGCAATCAAGTAATGGCACTGTCCCCCCAACTACAAACTTCGCATAATTCATTTTAAATTTATACATAGGTTCTATAGGACTCCTTCTCAGCTTCACCGTATGGGGATTAGGGCGGACGACAGCTGTTGGAGATGTGGCTATGCCACAGCCACATTTCTGCCCATGGCATGGGATTGCCCTCGGATGGTCACATTCTGGACCATGGTTTTTGCTACTATACACGACCTCATCGGTACACCCGGCAACCCGGATCCCCTATTGGGTTTATTGGGATACGTCAAGGACACACCTAATGGGACCAGGAAACTACATGCTATGTTATTACTGCTAGCTAAGCGACTGGTTGCTATGCATTGGGGTAGGAGGGGTATCCCCTCTATGAAAGACTGGATTCGAGACGTGACGTTCAGTCAAACACAATTGCCCACTTTCTGGGAGCTGATGCCATCGGCCTCCCGGCTAAGGGATATATGGGGTCCTTTCTTGGAGTGGGCCCGAGCGCGCCAACAGGACGCCACAGACACCACGGGGTCATCTGTAGACCAATAGTCATACACACCCATGTCTGGGGGCGACTATTGTACAATCCTCATACCATTGAGAATGTAACAAAACCGAGTTCACTACTGTAGATATGCGTGGGCCCCTTCTTAGGTTAACTGTCAGATGCAACTTTTGGCCTCCTTTGTAAAGTATATACCAACCATTATCTGGATGTAAACTGTACAATATGCTTTGTTTTTTATTGCCGGATTTAAGAACGACAGGTGTGTTATGTAAAGACATGTGGACATTATTCATACCGAACCGAGGTGCGCTATGAGTGAAGTAACTGGCTACTATGTTATTGTTTGTTTTATTGCAAAATGCCAATAAAGAAATAAAAAAATAAAAAAATACATTTGGAAACTGAAATATATGTTGTGCATCAGAGAAAGATAGTACTGTATTGTCCTTAAATAATTGATGAACCCATATTAACCCTTTCTCTCTCCATGGTTGCAAATACATTGTTCTATTTTTAATTGTAATAAGTTTATTGTGCCAGATAGACAAATTTAAGAAATTATCTCCATCATTGAGATATGGAAATAGTATGGGGTACATTAATCTTCATGCTTTTTTTTAAGGATGGGTTGCAACATAAATGAGGGTCATTGGAAAGCAGATTTAAATTAAAAAGGAGAAATCATTTTTTTTCTACCTGAGCCCATAGAGGACAATCCTCATAAATGTTATCTAATAGCCAATAAGTGGATTGTTTTAAACAAAAAGCATTGTGATAAGTTTGAAAATCCAGAACGTGAACTTCACCATGCTGTTTATCCTTTTATAACTTCAGTAAGGACATACGTGTTTTTTCCTTCATTCCACAAAAAAGATGTGGGTAAGGAATTAATTTTCTTGAAAAAGTAAGATGGTATATTTGTAGGAATTGTAGATAGAGCTATGTTGAAGATCCTATTATTCCAAGAGACCTTAGCAGCAAAGAATTAAGCTGTGTCCAATTAATCAAAGTCTACCAGTAACCCCAGATCAACTAGCCCTTAACTTCTTTGCTAACCCCAAATGTAATTTTAAGCCACTTCGACTATTTTGCGGCTCTGAACCCATGTAGTCTTTCTTTCTTTTTCAACTAGAATTTCTCATTGTGCATCCTCTCAGAGGCCTACCTCCCTGGGCTCGCACTCCTGAAGCAAAACCTTATGGTAGGCTCTGTAAATTGTACATTTTAAGCTAACTTTTCAGTTACTTTTCTCCAACCAAACCCCCAGGGATTGTGTGACCAACATTATACCTTTCTATAGCTGCCCAGAGCACAATCACAACCTAAAATTATCTCGGATTGTGTTATTCAGATTATGCTCAATTAAACTGATGCTTCTTGTCCTACAGAAGGCTTAGACTTTCAAAGAGGCTGAAAAACTGAAAACTGACAAAGTGGTAATTGACGGAGTTCCCTCACATGATTGAATAAACATGAGAAGTTGCACCTTTCACCTTGACAGCACAATCTAAACGCCTAAAGTCGGGGTTACTAATGTATCCAAATTTCGGCCAGGTGAGGAGGGCGGAAAAGCATATGTCCATGTATACCATACGAGTAGTTTACACTTGGGCTAGCCCTATGTACTCATGAGAACAGAGGGCTAGCCCAGGTGTAAAAGTAGCCAGGCCGGATCCATGTTTGCTGTAATGGCGAACCTGTACAAACTGCCTACAGTAAACTCACAAAGCAAATGTGTGCATTATCGCCAGGAGCTTGGCGACACCACCTTCAACTCATTCTGATAACAGGCGACATCTTCTTTAGCTCGAGGCACAGACGGCTGCTCGTTACTCAAAGGGCAAACCATCAGCAGTCATGTTTAGCCTAGTCCCACCTATGTGTTGGAAAATATAAAGAAGACGCTTGTCTCATGCAAAACAATAAAAGCGTGTTAGGTTAGCGCCAATGCTCAATATGTATATTTAATGTGTATAAACTAGGGCACGTGCATCGTAGTGTGATATAACAATAGTTGATGCCATGTATGTAAAGTGAGTGGCAGATGCCTCCTAGACCTTGAGCAGAGGCTGTAGGTAGACAGATTATTGCTGAACATGAAAGTAGCAGAATTGGCAAAAACACCAAAAGCAACTGTTGGGTTTCCAAGAAATAGTGTAGAATTTATTCATATAATAACTACAGTTGCGTGCCCGAAATGTATGCCAATCTGTACTGAAGAGCATCTTTGCCAAGGGATTTGCGTATGCAAATATCGAAGGTAACCACTCGTCTCTCTGAATGATGCATGCTTGCTGTACAACATTGTGTGATGGGTAATGCTCTAGTAGTGTAACAGCTTGAGGTCTTCATCGGGCCCTCACTTCCTGCACAAGTGGCTGACACGTGAAATGCTATAGGCATGCGTTTTATATGCACAGAAGCTACCCCTAGCTGTATATTCTAAAGATGTAAATTACTGAGGAGTTTAGTGTCCTATAAACTACGTGATCACGAGTTGTATTCTTTATATAGACAATGTTCTCAAAGAGGACCTGCATATGTTCTAGATGGTTTTAATTTATTCTACTTATTACCAAAAATGTAAACTGGTGTTTTCTTTTTTTGATTCAGTACGTGCCTAGCATTTTATGAAAATGTTGGTGAAATGTGTTGAGGTGTAAGCATTGCAACCCTGTATCACCTTGGGTTGCAGCCACTCCCGTGAGCATCATTTCTGTCAATCGGTTTTCACTGACCCTGGTATATGTTGGCAAAATAACAGTAGTCATTCCTTTTCTATTTATTTTCAGTGAAAAAAGGTGGGTTTCTATTATGGTTGTTAACGATGGGGTATTAATCAGTGTAGTAAGAAAAAATGCCTGAAAAAAGCAATCGGTGTGGTGATTAAAGTACGGAATTATGCTGACAGATCAGCCAGGCAGCCATTCCGTGCCCCAGAGCACAGCTCATTGCATCACACATGAAAATGCTCGTGACCTCACGAATGTCACCTGCAGGCATGTTTCTCACTAAGGGGTTATAGAAAGAGGAGTGAATAAAAGCATCCACATCACCACTCCAGAATATATTACTCACACAAAATAATGGGACGCTAGTTATTGCAACAAAAACTACAAAATTTGTGTACGGGGAAAAAGGAAAGTCATTATCTTAAAGACGAGAACCCTCACTCACCCAAGGGTGACATGCTTCATCATTGGGTCCCCTCTTGCGCACTGCGACCGCAAGGTGCACAGTGTGGGCTACAACTCTCCCTCTGGAGAGGAGCGTGAGGTGTTTTCTAGTATCCCCAATTTAGGCGATTGGGGTGAGGGGCAGAGTGCAAAAAAATAATAACTAACAGTGCGTTAAAACTAGCTCATGGGTGACTAAACTCAATTTATTCCATGTCCCCATAGACTAGGGTTAAAAAAGTCAGTGATATATAGGACTGAAAGAATGTCCTATTCGTCAAAGGTCAACATGTTTCTGCCAGATGACCAACGAGGTTCGCGGCATTCTTCAGGACCTAAAGCGATGTCACTCTGCTGAACTTTATTAAAAAAATTAAATGTTAAAAAAAACATACTTAGTTGTCATGGTTATTATGACATGGTACCAGCTGCAGTCCGGTCCAATGTCTAGGCGGTAGTATAAGTTTACCTCCACCTTATAGGAGTTTCTACCTCAGATCACAGATTTCTCTTGTTCTTCTGTGTCATCACATACGCGGTAGAAATCAAGCCCAGCAGCCAAAGGCCACAACTTGTGCTGACTTCCCCAAATGCACAAGGCTAAAGATGTGTGCTGTGTTCATTCGTCCGGCCCCAGAGCCTGATGACCATGGCCGTCACTTATGCCCATTGCCCACTGGGCCTACCCCTCAGTCCGCAGGGTACAACACCCTGTGCCCTTGGAGGTCTCCAGGCACCGTCTTCAGAACTGGAGCCCTCTGCCCACTCCACCTGCCACACGTCCGGCAGGCTCTGGCATGGTTCTATCAGAGACGACCCTTGTCAATGACCATGCTTGGCATGGCATTTAGTCATGCTTTGGGAAGAAGCTATACCCTCTTACCTGGCCCTATGCACTTTCCAGCAGCCTCCAGAACGTATCCCTTTTGGCCACACCCTCTCCCGAGTAGTCTTCCAAGTTCCTCATAGTGCTTGCTGGTTTCAGGGCATAGTATTTAGCTGTGACTTGTGCCCTCAGCGCATGGATTTCAGCCAGTGGGTCTTGTGCTCTTACTTTCCAAGCACTGGAATTTCAGTGGATCTGTGGGTACAGAGCTGAGTGCCAGTGAGGAAACCATGCCGGCTGCTTGATACTGAGGCTGATGTACAAGCCACTTGTGTGAGTTTGTGAGGATGTTTGTGTTGGGAGAAAATTGAGAATCTATTTCCAGCCTGACCCAGGCACTGCAGCTCGTATCTGAGCTGTTGGAACCAATAGCTGAAAAGTGCTGATCTGTTTCATTCTTTTACGAACGGGTATGCAGGATATAGGTTATAATATTTTGCAGACTTGAGACTTGGTAAGTTGGGTTATTTCATTGCTTTTACACAGCGCAATTTACTTGTGATGCAAATCACGGGAATTTCAAGTTGTCCCGTGTTGAGCTTGAGCACCTTATTTGGTCCCAACCTCTTCCTTGCTTTTTTTGATGTGCTAGTCTGTGCTTGTCGTATAACAAGGAAGTTCAAGTCCCACACTACAAATATTTAAAGCAAGGCAGGGCTGGACCAGCCACTCTTGAGTGACACCGGCACTGGCCTTTTAGGTTGCATTACTTTGGTGGCTGATCGCCTCAAGCTTCCAACAACGCCATAGAAATGCAAGAACCCAAATGTAAGGTTATGCTGCCTAAAATGATAGAATTGGTTGAAAGTGCCACATGTAATAAGTGCGTCTTTTATTCAGACATTGAGCAGCTCGTGGATGTTGGCAGAACTAATGTTCAATCTGCAGCATATGTATGTTTAGTGTCAATGTTCTTTTTTTTTTTATTGTCTGTCTTGACAGCGAAGCTGTCGCCAGACAATTGTTATCATCACTAGAGAGGGGCTTCGGCTTTGCCCACGTTGTGAGTTTGGAGTACATCTTTTGATTGGGCAGAAGTTGTGTGCTTCCATAAAAAAGTGCTTTCCCTCCACAGAGCTGTGATCATTTTGTTTGTTTATCCAGCTGGCTGAGCTTCAACTTTGAGGGGCACTCGCATGACCTTGTAATGCTGTAACAGTGTCTTAGATAACTAAATAATCTATAGTGTTTGTCTTTCTCTGGCAGCAGCACAGATGGTAGGAAGGCACTCACTAACCCCCATGGAATTTTAGTTCTGGCTTGAAAGTGCAACTGCCACTAGTTCTTTTAACTTACACCTATATTATTCTACAGTTCTTTGCTTCCAGACAAATTCATATCCATTCATGTGCTATTTACTTGGAATGCTTCACATTACCATACAACATTCCTTTAAAACTAGACTCTCTGGCATTGCTGCTCTGTGTCTGCCGCTGACCTACACCTCTGGTGGCCAGAGTAAGGGCTGTCAGAGGTTTTTTCTATTTGTTCGCCCGCCCTATTTCGAGTGGGCAAATAAATTGCAAGTTTTTACTTCCGCTTGCCGCCATCCAAAACATGATGGTAAGTGAAACTAAAAAGATTTCAATGATTCCCCCCCACCCACCTCGTCATGGGCGAAAACTCCCATGGCAAAGGGGGCGGTCATTGTCTTTTTAATTTTCCAAAAGAAAATCTTGCTTTGAGTTTTCTTTTTGAAAATAAAAAAATGTTGTGATAGTGTGCGGTAATGCTCCACCATGTTGACGGAGCCGCATTTTCAATGCATTGACAGGAACCGCAGTGACAGCAGTTCCTGCCAATGTTAGAGATGTCTACTGAGGAAGTGGCCATCTCTAAATTTGGAGTGCGGTTACCCATCAGGGTGACAGAGTAAAATACTCTGTTGCCCTCACGGAGTCACCACACTCTAAATAAGGCCCTAAATTATCATTAACATCCTTTTTATTATAATATGTTCTCTATGGAGAAATGACTTGGGCATCACGTCCTCAGCTGTTATTGCACAGAGGGAGTGGTTTAGGCATTTAATGTTCCTAGAAAACAGAGCAAACCCAAGAATAATTTGGGCATGAATTAGAACCCTCATAAGTCACTCTAGCTTTTTGCTCTGAAGAGGCAGCTTAGTGTGGAACTTGTGGCAGGAAAGACTGGATTTAGTGTGGATCGAATTATTTAGCAAATAGTCTGCTCCCACAGATTTCAGTGGACTTTTAGCTACTGTGATAAGCTTCCTGGATTTCATTATAGAACAAAAGATGCAAATTTTTGTCTCTTAAAGGTAACCTATGACATTATGGGACTAAACCATTAAAGGGAATAAATCTTATCTATATTCCGATGTAATTGTTGACTGTTAATATGTCTAAGTAAAATCGAATTTAATGCCTGTCTGTTTTTATATTAACATGTGAAAAAAATTGTCTAGTCCAAAAACTGATGGTTTGTTTCTTATCTTCCTGTTTGCCTTACGAAGTTTCTGATTATCCTCCCGTTTACAATGGGTACTCACTCACTTTGACATTTTAAACTAATATATTTCAGTTCTGATGCTCTGTCCCGGTCATAAACATCTTTGCATTTCAGTGGTGAAGCCAAGCATTTGTCTCTGCTTCCTGCCAATGAACTTAGTATAGGACCATCTATGTGAAACTTTTACAACTTCAAGACACATTTTTCTGAGATACCAAAAGATTGACTGTTCTTTACACTTGGCACAAGTAGCTTGTGGTTTCCCGCTGTGATTTTTTTTTTTTTTTTTTAACACATGAAAGTCCACCAAGACAACCTCTCCTGATAGTAAAATTCACGTCATTCCTTCCTCTTTCGCTGCTCTCCATCAAACAGGGCAGCCAGCCACTGGCTCGTAGTGCCCTCTGCTGCCTGCACATGGAGGCTTTATTAACTACCTAAGTACCAGAAAGGCTTCTAGCTCGAGGTCCTATGCCGTAGGGGAGAGGCATCTGGTAACTCCTCTTGCATCGGACTAAAAATGCAGAACTCAGAAATAGGCCTCTTCCACATTCCCAAACCGTCCCAGTTCTCAATGACTGCAGTGGCTTAAAGTACATGGTGTGTGTCTGGGGGGTAATGTTCCAGGGTTCCCCTTAGGAAATGTTCCAGGGTGTGGTAGAGGAGTGGGTGGTGATGCAGTAGCGGCTGGCATGTAAGGAGAGTGCTGGGGCGGGCGGGAAAAAAATAAGTTATTAACAAAAAAATACACACCTTGGATCCTGCTGCGACGTCCTCCTCGCTCGGGTCCAGGCAGGCAAGAAGACTCTAACGCAGCGGGACCAGGAAGCTGCAGTAACCAATCCTGGCGCTGCTTCCATGCAGCATGAAAGCAGCGCCAGGATTAGAGGGAGTGGCCTCTATCGCCGCTCCCGAGGGCGCTGGAGCCCTATGCGGTCTCTAACCCAGCTGTCTTAAGACAGCTGGGTTAGAGAGGTATAAACTGTGCATGTTTGGCTGGCCATCGCAAGACGGCCGGCCAAAAAGACATGTGCAGTTTAAACCTAAGTGCCCTGCCTAGCACTGCTTTCTGCTGCTCCCTGACTGGCAGCAAAAGACACACAATTGATGGACGGAATGCAGAACAAATCAAAACATTCACCCCCAGTCAAGAGATCTGGGTTAAATCCGTCATTCTTTTGCTCACCATGCCACCCCAGTTTAGACCTGGCCATATGCAAATCAGTCTTGACCCTGTGCCTCATGGGAACAGTCCAGCCCGAACTGCCAAGCCAGGTCCTCCCTGGACCGGAAACAAGCATCCTAGGACCGGTTTCGGGGTTTCACCCTCATCAGCCAGGATAGCTTGATTCCAGTGGCACAGTGAGCCCGGGACCCACGTCTGGGCATACCCGGCGCACTTAGGGAGAGAAAGCAAAAGACACACAATTGATGGACGGAATGTAGAACAAATCAAAACATTCACCCCCAGTCAAGAGATCTGGGTTAAATCCATCATTCTTTTGCTCACCATGCCACCCCAGTTTAGACCTGGCCATATGCAAATCAGTCCTGACCCTGGTCCAAACTGGAATGGCATGGGGAGCAAAAAAACGATGGATTTAGGCCCAGATCTCTGTACTAGGGTGAATGTATGACATTGTTCTGCATTCTGTCCATCAATTGTTGTTTTTGCATTTGTCACCCTGACTGGCAGCAGCAGAAACCAGAAAGCCCCACCCCCCATCCTGACGTTTGGAAAAAATATAATGGTAATAAATAAAGTTTATTACCATTTTATTTTTCCATTACTGGGGGCAATTTGGTAAGTGGGGTGACACTCCTCCGCCTTAACGGAGGAGCCGCCCCTGTGGTGTTGAAAGTTGGGGGGCTTCTTGTGCCCAGTTGTATGAGCAGCACTGTGGCACAAGGTACCCTTTGCCTCAATGCCAAATCATGTATCACCCCTAAGTGCACTGAAAAGAAGGCTTGGAATGCCCCGCTCCCACTACGCACCCTGTGTTAAAAGCAGCAGCATTGTGGCACCTGGCAGACTCCCATATAAACCTTTTGAAGTGGAACTGGCATGATTGACTAATACAACGCTGGCAGAATTGAACAAGCCTTTGCAATGCAATCGGTCTTGCATTAGTTACATTTTGAGGTATTGGCGTTGCAAATAGCACTGTTTCTTTATGTATGAGTTTACAATTAACCAGTGGCGGGGACCCCGAGAAAAAATAAGCAAAGCAAATACATGGCAGAATAAGTAAACTGCAGCATTTTATTGGTTCTTAAGGGGGAAAGGGGAGGAGAGAGTGGAAGGGAAAGAGAGGAAGAGTGAAGGGGGTGGGTAGGGAAACAGTGAAGGGGCAGATAGACCGGAAAGAGAGATATCAAAGAGTGTTAAAAACTGTAGAGAGGCATATTCAAGTTCAGTATGGTTCCGCATTTTTTAAAACACATGGATGCCGCTTAACCTGTGAGCGTTAAGGTACAGTCAGATGGGACAATGATTCAGTCCTGTGATGTTGAAATGCACACTGACAGCACATGGTTGTAGATGGGGTCCTGGTACAGTGGGGGGGGAAGATGAATTTTTAGCTACGCTAGGCGGTAGAGCACGGCGGTGGCAGAGACTTAGCCCAGGAACAACCTGGGCGGCCGAGTAGCAGCCGAGTAGCAGCGCTCATTGAGAACAGCATTAGCCCCTGTCAATACTTAAATTCTGTGTTTCTTTAGTCACAAGCTAGACCAGTAAATGCCTGCCAGGTTTAGTCCTACACCAGTCAAGGAAATGGTGCCAAGTGAACACAGGGTTTACTGCGTTACAAAATAGAGGTGGCTAAAGGAGGGGTAAAAGCACGTGCAAGTGTGGCAGCTCGGGGGTGGGAGGGTGGGGGGGGCAAGGGCCACATTTTTGCTACTTTGGCCTAGGGACTGGCAAGAGTGGAATTGCAACTTTAAGGGTGGGGCTGCCCAGGAGGCTTTGAGAAAAGGAGGATGCCTAGGCAACAATAAGCAAACTCGGCAAGCGCATGCGCTGCCTATGCGCAGTTGCGGAATAATGGAGGGAGGACTGGCTGAACTGAATTAACCAAGCCATTTATGTGCCATTTGCAGGCTTGAGCCATGACTCGAGAATGGATAAATGAGTTAACACATGGATAGATTGAATAATGAATCGACTGGTTAATTGAATCAATCAATGAATGAGTGCACCTGTGGATGAAAGAATGCATGCATGGATGGATGGCTGATGAATGGAATCAACGGATGAAGATGAATGGAATCAATAAAAGAATGCTAGGCTATCATGAGTGTATGAACACATGGCTAGTGGTTTGATAAATTCATTCAACAAATGAGCGTGTTGCCTCACAAAAGCTGAGGCTATCACAAATGAACGATCGCAGAAATGAGTGCATTAATGAATGAATAATTAATTAATGGATTAATTGAATCCGTTAATATTCTTGCCTAATGAAAGCTGAGGCTACTAGAATTGAATGAATAAATCAATCAATTAATGAACTGTTGTCCCATGGGAGCTGCATCCACGTAGATGTAGTCCTGTAATTTGTGGTCCTGTTGGTGAGTTTGGTCATAACTTGATTGTAAAGCTGGCTTGATGAATCAAATGATCGCTGCTGGCACCTGCAGGCACCTAAACGTCATGGCTCTGGCAATACCAACTCAGTGCTTCATCCTTCTAAGGTCGACAAATCCAGTACCATTAAATTTGGTTACAGTAGCTCATATAAACAGAAAAGGCGCGTTATAAAGTGCTATTAAACGTCTAATTATTATAACTACTGTGAATGATCTGCAGTATTTTAAGCAGGGGCGTAGCACAGGAGAGGTACCAACCTTCCAGGGGGCCCTAACCCTTCAAGAGAGCCCCATAAAAAAATAGAGTTGGCGAAAGGAGGGGTAAAGGCGCGCACGAGTGTGGCAGCGGAGGTTGGGGGGGGGGGGATTTCGTGCGAGGCCCGCATTTCGGCAACTTTGGCCAAGGGACTGCCAAGAGTGTAATTACAACTTTAAGGGGGTAATGGAGCTTCCCAGGAGGCTTTGAGATAAGGAGGATGCCTGGGCAATAAAAAGCAAACTCGGCAAGCACATGCGCTGCCTAGGCGCACTTAATTACTGATTTCTCAGCTATTATTTACATGCGGAAACACAAACAGTGCATAAAGTTTACGTGGTACATGGTATGATCCTTTGCATGCATGTGGTGCCCAAAAGGCTCCTGCATGGAGCCACTTTTATCTGAAGCTGTGTAAGGCGAGAGTCTGCCAGTAATTATAGCAGAGGGGGGAGGCAGGTGTGTGACGGAGACGGGCCAAGCTTGCTGAAGACTTTTTGAGTTTTCTGAATAAGAGCAGCGTGCTGAAGTCAGCCGGTGTGCGCTGGCAAAGTCCGTTCTCCCCAGCACACCTCCCATGCCTGCTGTCTGCTGCCCAGGTAATCAAAAGCAAACTCGCACTTAATTACTAATTACCCAGTAGGAAATCTTGTATCATGAGAACCAGGCGGCAGCAGCTACAGGAAGGCAGGGACCGAGACTCCGGGCCATGCGTTTGAAAAGCAGAAGGGAGGAGGAGTCAGCTGCAGCCGGGGAGAGGGAAGAAGCGTGGGCGCGCTGAGCTTAAAGAAGCACAAAGGAAAAAAGAGTGCCCCTAAACTAATAAATAACATAAAGAGTAACAGCACTTGTAACAGGGGCAGTCCTCATGGGAGGTTACAAACCTAGAAATGGAGTGACTACTGAGCTTACTAACCAATGAAAAGTAGACATTATGAAGGATATTAAAGGGAGCCAATTAGAAAGATGGGCGGAGCTTTACGCCCATATCCTGAATACTGCATGACTCGAAGAGACAGCGCAAGTGCTGCCTAGGTGAGACCTAAAAAGGGAACCCCTTGGTTTAATGGAGCAAGACCGTAATATTAGCAGCACCCTGCAATACCCGAGTGAGCGCGGAGGTATACATCACAAGCAGAAGTCAGTTCTGATGGTGCATACTTTACTGAGGCAATTATTCTAACTGGTCATTCCTGGCAAACAAACTGTTAGGAACATTTTATGTCATTGGTAATAATTATGTGATTTCTCCTGGGTCAGGTTTTAGGATCAATATTTTTGGTGTCCTTACTAGCAGGCAGCGGACCTCCTGTGGCGGAAACATTTTTTTTTTTTGCACCAGCATCTTTTGAATTTTATGTTCTTAAATTCATCATTGTACCCAAAGATTTTTTTGAGGGAGTATCAACCCCTCAAACTCCTTTTGAGAGGGTTGGGCTTAGTTGCTGTGCTTGCCTGCTCAGTGGTGCAGTATTGAGCTGGTACTAATCTTTTTTTTTTTCTCAGGGCTGCTAGTGTCAGCCAGGGGATTGTATTCTCCTAGGATATTGAAAAAGATTAAAACTCTGGCAACAGCATCTCTCTTGTCATCTATCATCCTCTATTAATGACCAGAAATGTTCTGAAGGACTGGAGAAGACAGTGCTTAACTTGAGTTGTTGGTTTCCAGTGCTCAGCACCAGCACTTAATCATCAACGTTAGCGCTTTTCATGAGCACCAGTTAAGGACACATTCATTACGGGGAGATTAAGTGATTTGCCCAGAATCACAGGATGTTGAGCAGACACCGAGACTCGAACCTGGTTCCCCAGCTCATAAGTTGGCAGCTCTGGCCAATACACCACATCCTCCCCCCCACTTTCGTGGTTAGTAGTTGGTTCTGTTTTAGGCGGCACTAACAGGAGAAATGGGCTGGTGCAAGCTGACTCATGACGAGAGCCCTGCATTTGTTTTTTTACAAATTAATCACTGGAAGAAGAGCAGATGAAGCCCGACTTAATAAAAGTGCGAACAGTGCAGAGACGGGCAACTGTGTAGTCTGATTTAAGCCGTATGTAAATAAATAAATGGAATCAGGACAAGAAGTCCTTTCACAAAAAGAATACACAAGTGTCTTGAAACCAAGGGATTGCGAATAATAATTTAATTGGGTTTTGGGGGAGTAGTGAATTGGATTATTGTGAAGTGATGAACAAGATTTGGGTGGATTCTAGCCAAGTGGATTCTAGTCACGTGCTAAATGTAGTTACAAGGGCAGGTTGAAAAGCTCTGGGGCGGAAGCAAGTGTGCTTATCTTTGTCAGTAAAGGGGCATTGTGAAGTGGCTAGAAGTTAAAACATGGCTGTTTTGATGCAGAGATTTGTCCTAGAGTTGCTGTTAAAAAACATGTTAATGTGTGGTGACTTAAAAGAGAAGTTGGAGGAGTGGTGCTGGAGATGGGAACTATATTTCTGGGTTGTTTGGTAGTAACTAATGTATATAGGGGTTAAAATATATGTAGATAAGCACAGGGTGGAATGGGGAAATTTAGGTATTGTTATAGTTTTCAGCAGACAGTTTGCTTCAACTTACTTATACGGAACTATACAACCTCCCATCTGGCTAATACCATTTGTCCTGCTAACATATGTAACTTATTGGCTGCAGGCTGAAGACTCGTCTTTGACAATATCTGATCTGCCATTATGGCCTCAGTCAGCACCTCTTTTGGAAGGATTGCACAGTCAGTGGCTAGCCACTTATCTTAGGTGTCAGTGAGATGTTAAGTTTGTTTCCTGACTGAACCAATAGAGCATAACATCTGCCCCGCAAGAGGTCCCCAGGGACCCTAGAACGTGTCCACTCTCAGGGCTTGTGTCTCACAATCCCACTGTCTTCTCTGGGCCTCTTTCAGGAACACTTATTTTGACATGATGACGCTTCCATATGCCCACCAGTCCATCTCCCACAGAAGCAGGATCTCTGTCTCTCTTCCCTTTGATTCTCACCTCCCTCTGTTAAATGTTTACTCTGGTGGGTTGTGATCTGCAGCTTTCACACCTCTATTTGAAGAGCAAACCATCATTCAGTACACCAGCTTCACACTGGGTAGGAAACTGTAGAGGATGCACAGTGCTAGTAGTATTTTAATGTCCTTTTCTGATCTGAGGCTTACCACTAGTCTTTGCTGTTGTACATTCTACCTTTGCACTTACCACCAGCCTGCTCTGTATTGAGCAGTGGCTATATGTACATCTACATTATGATTTTGAAGCGATCTGCTTTTCTTAAGTCTTGAACTGTCCTCTGTGATCAACCCTTCCTTCAATAGTATTATCCTCTTCTGGTTTATTGTGTAAAAGCCTTTCTTGTTGGGTTTTCGGTTTGTCCTTACATGGTAGACATGGCCAATTAATTAAAAATGATAAATAGCAGGCATTTCTAGCCTCCATGGTGCCCGACGGCAGTGGCTCGCATTCATTTGTAGTAATTGTGCGTTAGGCTGGCTCTGGGCAAAGAAAAAAGCCTTCCCGGCCAATTAAATCGATGGGCTTGACATGCCGTTCATGTCTGTGGCAGTTGTTCCGTGTGAAGGGCTTGAATGGGACGAAGGGGGCTACCTGCCGAGCGAAGGAGAAAAGAGCCTTGAAAGGAGCTGGAGCTCAGTAGTGCAGCTAAGCAGATCCTGCAAATTATTTACTAACAAAGCTGTCGGGCTAGCCCTTCATAGGACGTGGCCAGTCACAACTTGATATCTGTGCAGTGCTTCAGATTTCCCACATTGCGTGGCCATAGATCACGACTTGAGAGAGCATTGATTTCATTGGCAAGGACTGTGCTGCCGTAGGTAGGAATGATGGGCCACCGAAGTGGCTTTTACTATTAACTTACGCCAAACCACTTGTGGAATTCAGAAGGTCTCGTTTGAAGGTGGGTGGGTTTTCATTCAGCCATGGTGATTTCGTATCATTCTTTCCAACTTTGAGACACAGCAGTCCACTGGTTGGGGTTCTTAGGAGTGATCCTAGTATAAATCTACTGTAACCAACCTCACCCTCCCATCCCGTTCTCACAAAGAACTAAATTCACTTGTGTGAAATCAACCAGCGAACCAATGGGATAGATCGAATGAGGGTACTCCAAACAGTGGTTTAATTACTGAATACAATAGTTTACAAGATAATAAAAACATATAGCTGAAGCTCAGGCCCAATGCTTTTCATCCAACAACTGTGCTTAATCTTGGGTAGTCTGTCCTTCTACACTTTCACTTTTAAAGCGTTGATCTTCCATAATGATATCATGTTTTCCCACCACTATGTTGATTGTGAGATGTCTAGTAACCTATAAATATCTTGTTTAAAAAATCGCTCAGTGCAGGATACTATCAGCTCAGTTCAGTAACTCGGCTGCAATAAGTATTATACATCAATTCATGATTTTACATACCCTCCAGTGGATCTATTAAACATTAAGTTAGGTTAATCCATGTGTGGCGCGGTGGAGAAGGAGACAGGGATAGAGTTTTCAAACACTGCTTTATTTTCGGTGCACAGTTGTGAGGGTTTCCCAAGAACAACACGCAAAGTCCCACGTTGGTGCCTCTTCTTCACTCTCTTACTTCAGGGAGCAAGGAACCTCTAAGGCGTCCGGCTTTTCCAGGACAGGACTTGATCTCGCTGTACCGCCACACCAATCATAAGGAAAATAAAGGGAAAAGAAAGTCTCGGTAAGGGGGTTGTTCCGCTGGCTTAAGTAGTGATCAGGGAAAAAGGAGTGAAGGAGGGTACACCCAACCGCCACCAGTGGTTCGCGCTCTTACTTGCAGTAGGGATTTATGCGCTCCGTGACTACAGCTATGTATCAGCGTGTTTAGACTGCACTTGTGTGCTGCTTGGTCCTCCCTTCACTTCCCCGCTTCCCCTTCCCCACACAGCCCCTAGCTGGCCCCGTACCTTGTGGAGCCACGACCCTCCTGGGCCGTGGCCGCTTTCTGCGCATTGCCGGAGAAGGTCCGGCTCCCTCTTTTCGTCTTCTTTGGTCGGCGTCTCTCTTCGTCTGGCTTCCGGGATATCCTCTTCCGTGGCGACGGAGATCGTCCGCTTCCCGAGTCCAGGGCAAATAAAGAAAGTCTCGACGTCCCGTTTTTCTCCAGACAGCTCCGGCGTCCTTGTCGACGATCCTCCAAGAGAACACCCCGGATGTTCCGTCTCTTCCGCTTTGTAGGGGGATACGGTCAGCTGACCACCTCACATGATCGGCAGAGGGAGCTGAAGGTGGTAGAGTCTTAAAGGGACAGTACCGATCTGGTCCAAAAGACGGGGTCTGTAAATAGAGGAGTGGACAGGGAGAAAGGTAAGGAGGCAATCGGTCCTGCAGCAAGTCCGATGAGGAGGGTCCACAACCCGGCTCCTCGTCACACCATGTAATGCAGCATTTCATAGTAAGCCATTCAGCATTTTATTTTCAACCCCCAGTTAGGTTTATTAGGTTCATTTGATTCTAAATATGAAGGTGAAAAACTCCCATCTACAAAACAATACCCAATAACACAATATAAAATACTAAAATGCTAATTAATTTTCTTAAGGGTAAATGCATTTCTTCATCACGGTTATGGCTTTTTGGCTGCACAGTATTTAGTTGACGAGGCTTTTATAAACAAATATTAATAGGTTACGAGATACATTTACCATAATTTACCTTTCATAAAGTTTTGTCATAGAATTTTTTTGACACAGTACGTTTTGTGCCCACCTGCTTAAATTTCCTTCGCCCAACCATCCTTGTGGTGCGCAACTAATGCTCGTGGCTTCTGTCAAGACCCTTTACACAACTTCCCACCTTCCCTCCCAGCACCTGCTGTGCTCATCTTTTGTTAAATGAAAAATAACTAAATCAACAAATCCTATTGAACCAGGGAACTTGTTTCTTTTTGTCCATGGTGGGATTCATGAGTACTAGAAGGATTAGTAAATCCAGAGGATCTCATTGACTGGTCCCAAATGAAAAGATTTGTTTCAACAGCTTCTGTGAAATGGCAGTCGTCAAAGCCTGCATGTTTATCAAAAACTGTTGGTGGAAATTAAGGGAGCATAGGGAGCTTTCCTTCACCCAGGGAGTATGTGGGAGGGTGGCAGATTTCCCTCCAAAATAAAACAAACTGCCTTGTTGATGAACGATTTGTGGAGCTGCTATCTTGGATTTGGGGATCTGCATTGCAGATCCTCAAATCCTGATTCTTGAATACACAATTTGATCCTAGAGTTCGGACTTTTGAATATAGGTCCAAATTCAAGGATCCTGATCTGGGTAAAAAAAAAAAAAGTAAATCTTAAAGGTTTATGCACACGACCAAAGACTGCACAGCTGGTTCAGTATGATCGGTCTTGGTTGTAGTGCCTGGCTACGGTCCACATCCAGCCTTTGCTGTGCACAATTGCATGCATAGAAAATGCACACTCTGGAAGTTAGGTGCTGTGCTTGTCTGGGGACAAGCCCCGCAGCCAACCCCTACTGACAGCCTTACATGTTTGAGGTTGGACACGGGGCCATGCTGCATGGCATGCCCTGCAGCCAACCCCTGTTCTACAGGACAAAGGTCAGGCGTAGCAGGTTATCATCACAGTGCTTTACTGAAGGCTAGGTTATATATGAAGACAAAAACGAATATGAGCAAGGCTTTTTTTGTGGTTTGGTTTAAATCTGGTCAATTGTAAAATATTTACATTTCAAAACAGTGTATGGCGTGCTGGGGCATGATGTTAAATTATAGACATCTTGTTTATTAATTTAGACCATTGGTAGACCTGGGTCCACTAATGGTCCATGCACTCACATTTGAAAAATAAATGCGATTTAGATGAGAGTATTTTTCCATCATCCTATTCGAGTTTTGTGGACCCACCAACCTGATCTGCAGACCACAGCAATCTGATTGGCCACTGTGTCACAATGTAAGTTGTGAGTTAGAGTTGCAAGTAAAGGTTTCATCGAGAATATAAGGTGGCAGGATGAGCCTCCCCCAAGCCCAGGGACCACTTGTTGGGGATGGAGGGTGTTGGACAAGGGTAATATAGTGTACACACCATTTTGTTTAATCTCTTTTTCAGGGCATGGTCCACAGGCACCAAATTGAACTACAGGGTACCCGCCCTCTGATGGACCAGCTTGTTTGTGGACGTCATTAAAATGTAAAAGCACCGTTCTGTGCAGCAACAAACAGGGCAACTACACACTGGTGGGTTAGCGTCACAGTGAGTTGGGCGTATGCATACATTTCTTTTTACATTCTACCATTCCATACAAGGTCTCAGTACCAGACACTTTCAGAGTCTTCAGGTTATACAACCAAACCACGCTGCACATGGTCAGAGGCCACGGACATCGGAGGTTTTCCTTCTGGGGTAAGGGTATTGCAAGGCATGTAAGCATAGTCCACCCAGAACAACCTATAGTGTTCCCTTCCAAGAGAAACCATACAAAATCAGACAAAACAGTGCATGTAAGGCAGTCTACGTAGTGTACTGCATAGAGTGTCCCTGCCAGCGCAGATACGTGGGCAGCAATATTTTCCATGTGAAAAAAAACTTATCTTAGAGCATGTAAGGGCCATCAAAAAATAATGACCCAAAGTACCCAATGGCACACCATTTTCAGACTAACTATAGTAGTGATTGGACACTAAGGACCTTTTTGGTTTAGACACAGTGAGGGAACAACAAAGAGAAGGGGACGGGTGTTTACGGCAATGCGGGTTAGAATCAGAATATATTAACCTGGAGACCATGGAACCAGGGGGTCTTAATATGAGCGAAGATCTTGACGTGCATCTGGATATATAAATACCAAGGACATGCAATGTTTTTTCTCCTGCTTTGGCCTAACCACTGAGCAATGAATTGTCTGCAGCTATAATGAAGTGGGAGCTTTGGAAAGTTCCCATTTTCTTGTAAAGCACAAAGAAATATCCTATTATCTCATTCTTTTTTCTTATATTTCTTTCTGTATATAAATGATTTAGGGTTTTCCCATGTGGGATGTACTTATAAGTAGCATTAAAAGCAGTTTTTATGACTGCGCATTTTAAATGTATATTTGATGAATGATTGAATGCCCACTAGGACTTTATTGTCACAAGTAACCCAAAGTGTTAATGAAGGAGCAATCATTGATTAGAAGGGCCCAAATGTTCTAAAGAACATCTGAAATGTATTACATCTATATTAATTGATATTATATATTACCAAATTGGTATGATGCATTTTATACATTGTTTTCATTTTAGAGGAACGTAATGCCCTTTAGGGTTTTACAATTTGGCCCGCAGACCTATAGTACAGGAAAACCCAGTTTTTTTAAACTTAATAAATAATGATGAAATGTGAAAAATAGAAGAAAGACTATGTCAACATAATATGTTTTCTATGTTGCTTATCTAATCATATGATCACTTTAAATTTGAGGTTCTAACGGTAATGCCCATCCGTGACCAAGGCTCGGAGATAGGAGCCGAAACGTGTTGGGTCTGTGGTATCCTGTTATAATGGAATGAAATAATGCACATCTTTGATATCTTTTGCATGGCAGCCCCCCAGATTTTTGCCTTCTTTTGCTGAACCCATTTTTGTTGGCTATGGAACTTTACTGCTAAGCAGTGCTAAAGTGCTTGAGCTCTCCCTTTTCAACATGGGAAAATTAGTATATACCCAATTGACACATTTAATTTATTTACAAGTCCTTGGTATATGGTACTGCATGTACCCCGGCCTGTAACTTAAATGCTACTAGTGGACTGCAGCATTTATTGTGCCACTCACTAAAGTAGCACTGTAAAACATGTCTCCAGGTCTGCTGTTATAGCATGGGTATGCTGTTTTAAAACTGCCATTTTAACCTGGCAAAATAAACCTTTTGCCACACCTAAACCTTCCTTTTTAGGTCTCGCCTGAGCCAGCGCATGCGCTGCTCTGGCGAGACATTTAGTGTGTGGGCTTTTAAAAGTGCTACCACAGCTTTTTGGCTGGCATAGAGCGTGCGGTTACGCGCACAATGACGAGCAGAGGCGCCATCTGGCTTTCCTCTCTCGTCATGGTGCGCGCACATCGTACACCACTCGCTAGCCTGCTTTCACTTTTGCCGTCGCACGCGCGCGCGCACCACTCGCATCCACTTTTTCAAACGCCTCCTTCTCTCCCTCTCTGCTTCCCCTCTCTTCGTACACTACCTCCTTTCAATTCAGTTCTGTGCCCCTACCACTATTTGCCCCCTTCCACGCTTTTCACCTTCCCTTTAACCTTCTCGCTCTTTCTCCCCCCTTCTCTTTTCCCCTCCTCCTGTACCCTCCAATACCTTCCATACCGACAAATGCAGCAGCCGTCGATGTAAATATGTAACGTCGTTTATCATTACCGCTATTGTGGCATATGTAAATCTGTCACGCTTTTTCCTTGTCGCTTTAGAGAAGGAAAATGTGAACTGCGATTGTATCGCTCTTTTTTCCAGAAACTGCTGCCACGCAACATTATGTAACATTTCACCGAGAGGAACAACGTGAGTGGTAGTGACGTTTCCCCTCCCTGTCTCGCTCGCTTGGTTCCTCTCTAGAATTTCGCTTTGTAATACTTCCTTATAGCAGCGCTATCACCAGAGCGTATACGGGAACAGAGGCACACATTGGAAAGAAAAAGATAAGCAGGGTTTCGGTGTTGGCATTCAAATTAAACAGTGCACTTCAGCCTAACGTATTAGGGGGTTTTCCAATCAACCATGGAATTTTTCCAGATGTTAGATGTGACGCAGCCGAAATAAATGCGGTTTTATTAAACCGTCAGAGTATTGCTGGGTGTGGTAGGCGCTCTGTATCCTGAGTTTATAGGCGTCAAGAACATTTTACAGTTAAATAGCATCCTTAATGAGGGGGATATTCGCTTAGGCCAGGCATAAATATGCAAAGTTCTCCAAAAATATAAGTTCTGAGAGAAACTGCATGCGCTTTTACAGCAAATAGAACATTTTAAATCTTGCAGGAGTTCGGTTCCATATCAAGGAAGCTAATTAGCGCGTGCATCACGAAGTAAAAATAAATTGATTCGCCCTATTACAAGCATTTGCAATGCAGTAGGTCTACGTATTTACGCGCGTTTGAGCTATTGGCATTGTAAATGACAATGCCTTTTATTTATGTTTTAAAAACTAAAACATAAATAAAAGGCATTGTTATTTACAATGCCAATAGCTCAAACTCGCGTAAATGCGAGACCTATTGCATTGCAAATGCTTCTTAATACTTACAAGTCACCCATAAGGTAACACCTAAATGCCTATAGAGCATGGTGCATGGTAGTTAAAATGTAGGACATGTATAATTTGTTTTACATGTCCTGATAGTGAAAAACCTGCAAAGTCATTTTTCACTGTGACAAGGCTGGGTCTCCCATAGGTTGGTCCTGGTTTACATTATTACCCTTAATAAGTACTAAATTCTATTTAGGAGCAGCTAAAAAAAGGATTCAAGGGCTCGTTTTAATACTAATTTAAATTCCAACTTATTGGTCAAGTTGGATTTGATATCACTATGTTGGAAATTGCACTATTAGTAAGTTGTCATTTTCCTGCATAAAACCAAAAGGCTTTCCTGCAAGTGTTCAGCTGTCACCTGATACCTGATGGCTTCCCTGTGATGTGATGTGTATTGCTCCCAGACAGTGGACAAAGGGCTCTGGGAGTGGGAAGGGGGACTCTTCCTTTGACATGATGGTCTGGGGGACTATGCCCAGCTACTTCCTGAGTTTTAAATGATGCCTACCTTGTCTTTGCAGAGGAAGCTCAAACCTTGTTCTGCCTCCCTGTTGTTTATATTCAGGCTGGCACCAAACCCAGTTAAAGTGGAAGTGACCACAACTGGTTTAGGAGGTGGACAAATGCTTGCACTCCACCCACTTGCTGGCAATGGGCATAAAAGTAGACCACACAGACCTCTCCTCCGAACATTCCTGGACCTGTTAAGAATCTGAAGAAAGACTGCCCTGCTGTCTGAAGAACCTGAAAGAAGACGAGTTGCTTTCCTTTGATCTAAGATCCCAGAAGTGACTCCAATGGTCAGTTGACTGACCTCTTGTTTAAGCTACAGAGCCACAACAAGCTTCTAGGGGCATCTCTCCCTGCAACTGCCCGCTGACAAGTTCCAACAGTTTTTCGTTATTATTTACCTTAATGAGATGTCTGTTAAATGCCTCACCTGACATTGAATTTGAAGTCAACAGCTTCACTTATAGTCATTCGCCAATTTTAAAGCATGCACTACCAGGACCTATAGCAAAACCAAAGGGGATGATGGACGGAGTGTTGAACATTGCAAGCACTCACCCCCAGTCAACTGATCTGGGTTTAATCCATCATCATTCTTTAGCTCACTCCGCCACCCCAGTTCAGACATGGCCATATGCAAATCAGTCTGACCCTGTGCCTCATGGGAACAGTCCAGCCCGAACTGCCAAGCCATGTCTTCCCTGGACCGGAAACAAGCATCCTGGGACCGGTTTCTGGGTAACACCCTTCATCAGCCAGGCTAGCTTGAATCCAGTGGCAAAGTGAGCAAGGGACCCACGTCTGGGCATACCCTGCCAACTTAGGGCGAACATAGCAAAACCAAAGGGGATGATGGACGGAGTGTTGAACATTGCAAGCACTCACCCCCAGTCAACTGATCTGGGTTTAATCCATCATCTTTCTTTAGCTCACTCCGCCATGTCTGAACTGGGGTGGCGGAGTGAGCTAAAGAATGATGATGGATTAAACCCAGATCAGTTGACTGGGGGTGAGTGCTTGCAATGTTCAACACTCCGTCCATCATCCCCTTTGGTTTTGCTAAGTTTGCCCTAAGTTGGCAGGATATGCCCAGACGTGGGTCCCTTGCTCACTTTGCCACTGGATTCAAGATAGCCTGGCTGATGAGGGTTATGAACCCGAGACCGGTCCCAGGATGCTTGTTTCCGGTCCAGGGAAGACATGGCTTGGCAGTTCGGGCTGGACTGTTCCCATGAGGCACAGGGTCAGACTGATTTGCATATGGCCATGTCTGAACTGGGGTGGCGGAGTGAGCTAAAGAATGATGATGGATTAAACCCAGATCAGTTGACTGGGGTGAGTGCTGCAATGTTCAACACTCCGTCCATCATCCCCTTTGGTTTTTCTACCAGGACCTATAGACAGCCCTCCTTAGTATGGAAAAATAATATACAAACATTCCAGAAGTGAGCACAATGGTGTACACCATTTTAACAACGCTTACAATCATATTGCGATTTGAACCATCTGTGAGTCACCCATATATTATACAACAATGTATGCTTCAGAATTTTCACAGAACTTTTGGAAATAAATATCTGCACTTTAAAAGCCTCCAGTTTGAATAGAAATCATCTATAGCTCTACATGATAACTCTTAAACTTCAGCATGTACACAGATATTCACAGGTGAATAATGCATTGTGAGGAGAATCTTTAGTTTTCCTCATATTTTTAGTAACAGGCCTTTTGAATTAAGGCACAAGCTATTTGAAACGTACAAATGTAACTCACTCTAGTTGTAGTCAGTATCTAACTTGTTATAATGAACTAATGCTTACTCTTAAATGTTTACTGGTAGCTAAAGTGCCCATACTGAATGAGACTTGTCCCCAGTACTTCACCGTTTCTTTTTGCGGGACAGTAACTTGGATGTTGTCATCAGTGATGTCATCCATTATGTCTGTTAACATGTCATGAGTGATTAAATATGTGATGTCATAAAGCAGTGCATGTTTCTAGTTAGGTCAGTAAAGTATAACCAATGAATTAGTGTTTTCTTTTTCCTTTTGAAACGTTGTGCAATTTGGTATTGCTTATGAGAAATCATGTTTGACTTTAAAAGTGATTGGTTTGGTGGACTTTTGGCAGGGTCACTGGAATTATGTGGGTCAGGGAGGACCAAATTATGCGGCAGGAGAGGACCAAATTATGTGGCAAGAAGATACATTATTCAGCATTATGTGGCACATTTTGTGTCAGTATTACCTTATTATTTTGTCATTTTTACACTTGTTAACACTGTCTGGGCAAAGGTTTCACCTCATTAGTACCAGTTTGGCGCCTAAGTGCAGCAATAAGCAACAGAAAGAGGAGTTAATCTTTTATGAAGGGTCTTCTACTGCGCAGCAACACGTGTTGCAGCTTTTTTAGTAACTTTTGATCCATTTGAGGTGGAAAAACTTTTTTGTTAAAATCTGCAGATTATCCAGCAGATTATGGATTATGTGGCAACTGTGGCAAATCCATAATTATGCGTAAATCGTTGCAGCCGCAAAATGAAATAATTCCAATGGCCCTGACGTTAGGTTTACAACGAGTGCATTTGCTGTCTTAGGCGCAGCCTACCAGACAACTACGAGAAGCAAGGCTGGCAGTAACTGCGCCTCTTTTACTGTCAGCCTTGCTTCCGTAAGCAAGGACTATAAGTACAAAGTGTGCATTTACGCACCGCTTGCATGTTTTCAAAACACATACATAAAAGGCATTGCATTTACAATGCCAATAGCTCAAACTCTCGTAAATGCAAGACCTATTGCATTGCAAATGCTTGTTGTACAAGAAGCAACTCGGGCCATCAAATTGTCAAATCTGTAGGTGAAAATAATGTACTCTCCCATATGCCAAATTCATTAATTGTGGTGTCCCCCCCTCCCCCCCCTCCCTCCCCCCCGCCAAATACTTGTAAAAGGGAATGGCTTAGCTTTACCACCACTTGCACTGTTTCAACGGTGCTCTGTTTGCACAACAAATTCGAGGAACAGAGAGCTTTGAGCCCACGGCAGGCCTGTCCTTGAACCCGGGCAGTGCACCGCAATGCCCTACGTGCGAATGTGCATTTATTACTAACTGCACTGAAATTTCTTTGCTAATAGCACTCCTTTTCCTGATCGGAAATGTCATATTACGATTTTATGCAGTCGATTCATTGAAAGCAAAAGACGAACACAAATATTTAACTTGGAGACTGGCTCCAGTAACACTCTGCAATGACCCGGTAATACTAAAGCTTCTGAAAAGGTCAGACGGAAACCTGTAACGCAGCACATCCTTATCAATACAATTACATAGATGCGCAGGTTAAATATAAGGATTTTATTCACTTTATGGTTAGTTTTTAGCACTGATATTTTTGTGGAATGCACCACTATTCTATAAGTAGCCAAGTGCTTAAGAAATGGCAGATTACTAGACAGGGTTACTAATGCACCTGGATTGAGGGCCCTCTCTGGCAGTGCAAGGCCCTTACAACAAGCATGCACAATCCCATTACAACAGTTTGAAGGATGGGAGACAATGGCTGATGCAGTTGTCATGAAACGCACTACCTCAGTTTTCAGCACTATTCGGTTACCTATAACTTGAAATTGATTCATCTCAGCTCAAGACTATCCCCCTTGCAGCATTTGTTCATTTCTCTCATAGGAATCCTATTCAAGGGGATTGAAATACAGAGATCTGTGGCCGTATTACACAAAGTTTCCTGGGAGCGCAAACATGGACAGTGCGGCGGATACATATTACGGCCCCTCGTGCACATATAAACTATGACCCTCTAAAGAAACATTTTATTTGTTGAATTTATTTGAACATTTATATGACTTAGCCAGTACTTGGAGTGATGTGAGGGTGCCTTACAATTAGAAAGCAGAGTGCGGGTGTTTGCAATACTATTGGCAAGAAAATATAGTTGTAAAATGCTCATCTTTGGGCAGAAAAGAGAGCAATCTACAACATCCAAAATAAGGTGGTAACAGTCCGCATGGTGTTGTACTAATATGCGGCATTATTCATGGTCCGTCAACAACACTATAAACAACAGTAGGTCAGAGGCTAAAGAATTGTATAAAGAGATGAGTTTTTAATTGTTTATTTGAAGGTTTATATCAGTAGGTAATAGACTCGGGAATTGTTTAAAGAGATGAGTTTTAAGTCGTTTTTGAAGGTAAGAGTAGAGTTAATTTCCTAAGGCTAGGACTTGCTGGCTCCAGGCAGACATAGCAGCCCCTAAAAATATATTTACTGGCAGTAGCTGCTTTGAACTTGGGAACTTGAAGTCTTTGCTTCTCCCAGTTGCAGATCCTCCTCAGATGGTCAGGAGTTCAGCCAGTGAGGGGGAGTGTTTTCGTGTATAGCCTTATGTGTAATGGAGCGCAACATAATCTTGGTTGGTATGGGTAGCTAGTGAAGGTTTCTGAAGGATGGGTGTGATGTGATTGTTTGTTTTTTTAACTTGTGAACTAGTCTTGAGGCTTGATGGAGGATGGCTTTCAGAAGGCATATGTGAGATAGGGAGGCCCCGCCAAAATGGCTTTTCCAAAGTCCAGTTGTGAGAATATGAGAGCATGCACCAATATTTTCAGAAGTTCATCTAGGATTAAGTGCCAGATTTTCTTTATGCGACCATTACAGGTTTTGTGATCTTATGGAAGAGAGGGAGAGTTGTAATGATTGTGAACGTCCAGAGATATGGCAGTAGAAGCTAGTGAGGGCATAAGCCTTCCAGATTGAGTGAATTCAGGAGTGATGGACACTCCCCCGTCACCCCCCCCCCATTTTTGCTGATGTTGAGCATAACAAACATTTGTTTTTCTCTGTTTCGTAGCAGAAAAGTGTCTTTCACCCATGCTTGGACATGGAGACAATTTCTTACAATAGCAATGTCTTGTATGTTGAACTCTTTCAGGTACAACTCTGCATCAACCCAAATAGTTTCATACAGAAATATCTGGTTTCATACAGATGTTGAAGAGAGAAGGGACTAGAATCGAACCATGAGGAACTCTACATGATGTTGTGGCTGGATCAGGATTGTGATCCTAATTCTTACAAGGAACAGGAGGTTCGTCAAGAAGGATGAGAACCAGTAAGGGGCTCAATCATTGAGCTCCATGTGATGTTCAAGGACTGTATTAGTCTGCCAAGATCAAGCATGTCAAATGCAGCAGACAGATCAATGGATACAATAATTCTTACCCTTAACCTTACCAAGGATGCAGTGTACATTGTTCTGTACTTTTAGGGGAGCGGATTCCATGCTGTAGCCAGCCCTAATACCAGATTTATGACTAGATAGTAGCCCTTCCCTGACAGTGTGAGATTTTATTTAGTGAGCTGCAATGCTTTCAGTGGCTTTCCCAAGCCACGGGGGGGTTTGATATTGGGCAAAAGTTGGCTGTTTGGAGAGGCAACATTTGTTTTTTGATGATCCATGTGACCTGACTGGCTTTCACTGATGATGGAAAAGTTCTTTGGGTGAGGGATGCATTTATTAGCTTACTCCCGGACTCACAGAAAATGGGAAGGATACATTTGATTCTGGCCAAGAGGGAAACTCTGAAGTAACTTGTAGGCCTCAGCATTTTATGTTGAGTTTGCTAGATCATCGGAAGATACTGTTGGGAACATTTCACATAATTTTTGAGACTTTTTGATTGAGGCGTAGACTTTCCTTTGAATTTGTCTTTTATTTCGCAGATTCTTTTCATTAAATTGAAGTTGTGAAGGTCTTTTGATTATCTGGGTATTGTTCCATGCAAGGTGTTGAGATTTTTTTGATGTGTGTTAGAAGAGATCAGGATACATTTGGTGAGGAAACCAGGATACATATGGAGAAGAGATTATTTGATCTTGTATGAACTGGGGTTTTGCCCCATGAAAGAGGGCTGTTTATTTTTTTCCGGGCCTCTTCGGCTAAGTAAGTTCTTCAGGGAGAGTTTATTTTTCATCGTTCCTCATCAGTTTTCCTCTGTCTTTCTTTCAGTGGAAATCTGCTCTACGTCCAGGTCTGGGATGGATTTTTAATGAACGAAGCAAGGGAAAATGTTCAATTGAGATGAGGTGCTCATTTTCCTGAGTCATTCTGTCTACATCTTTTGAGGGATCAAGTTGGTCTAGAATTGGGACAATGTTTTCAGAGTAAGGTGAGTGTGATGTTTTTTTCAATCTTGTGTTAGTCTTTTCCACATGGTGAGTTTATTGGTGTTACGTTCAGCAGGGCTAAATGTTTGTGGCATGGAGTAGCATAGAGTGGAGTGTCGCAGCATCGGGGAATGCAGTGACCTAGATTATAGTGGTGCAGTGGCGTAGAGTGCAGTGGCGTAGAGTGCAGTGGCGTAGAGTGCAGTGTACAGAGTGGAGTGGTATATAGTGCAGTGGTGTAGAGTGCAGTGCATAGAGTATAGTGTTGCAGAGTATAGTGGCATAAAATGCAGTGGTGCAAAGTAGATTACAGTAGAGTCCAGGTGAGTAGAGTGGTGCAGAGTGGCATAGAGTGGATTGTGTGAGAGTACAGTGAAGTGGCGTAGAGTGGAGTGGGGCAGAGTGAAGTGGTGCAGTGTAGAGTGCAGCGGTGCAGAGTAGATTAGAGTGGCGTAGAGTGGATTGGCATAGAGTGCAGTGGTGTAGAGTGGAGCGGTACAGAGTAGAGTGCATTGGTGTAAAGTGCATTGACATAGAGTGCAGTGCTGTGGAGTGGTGCAGAGTGGACTGCCTAGACTATAGTGGTGTAGAGTGCACTGGCCAAGAGTGGTATAGAGTAAATTGGCATAATGGCTGGGCTGGCCAGCTAGGCAGGAGGGCAAACCCCCTGAAGGCTGGACCCCTTGAGGCCGGTTTCGGACCCCAGGAGGCTGCTTTCAGTCTCCGGATGTGGTGGTGCAGTTACGTGGCCATGCAGCAATTTGCAGTGTTGCCCGTTTGATTTTTTGGAGCTAGTTTTAGGGTGAATGCGCACGTCTGTACTTGCGCACCAATAGCAGGTACCTTGGCACCTACCTACTTTAACAGAGCGAGCACAGTAGACACCAGAAAAGAGGTTGGAGATGTGCATGCATGGCAGTTAAAACTGCCCAAGTAGTGCCCTCCCAGAGCATGCTGTTAATGTCAATGGATTTGGCTACAGACACAGGCACTTGAGGTAGGCTGCATGTGTACCTACTCCTCGTCCTCAGGGTTCCTGCAATGGCAGCACCCTTGGCACTTTGAACGGGTCATCAGTATGTGTGAGTACTTTTCTTGACAGACGCAGCAGGTATTATATTGGATTATGGTGTAGTTCCCTTTATTTTTTTATAGAATCCTTTCTCTTATCGACGTCTTTTAAGGTGCAGTCAGCTTTGTTTACTTCACCAGTGTGTGCAATAGAAAATGGGAAACATTTTGCTTGGATTGGGAGAGATGGGTTGTAGACGAGAAATGCTTGCATGTGTTGCAAAAGTTGTCTTTAGCTGGTGCTCCTTCTGCTGAGCCAAGATTTGATACTGCATGAGTCTCTTCATTCTGGAACCTGTAGCCATGTTAATCCGTTAAAACACCCATACTTCAAGTCCCAGAATGCAAAGTAAAAATCTGTACTGAAGCAACTTGTTATGCAAGTCTCTGGAAAACATTGTAGCCATATGCAATGTGTGTACCTGACAATTTGTTGGTTATTCTGGAGAGAGCAATTGTAGATAATAAACGTCCTGCTTGGATTTGGAGTAGCAGGAGTTAGAGAAGTGCTGTGAGGGGAGGACTAACTTCGTGTAAATTAGCGCTGAAAAGTGGAGTGGCGTAAAGTGGAGTATGCATGGTATTTGTAGTGCAGAGCTATTACAGACAACACATTTTCAATTGAGATGACCATTACCTTTGCACAGACACACAGTTTTACTGATAAAAGTATACAGCGCACAAACGATAATGCGTGGAAATGGCATGATCTAGTGTATTGATTTGTTCTGATCTTATTAAAATATATATACTTTTTGTAAGTCTGTTTATTGAAACAACGCTCATCTTACAGGGCAGGACAGAGAGAAACGCAGTTGTACATATAATAAGAAGTGACACCGACGTATACATCGTTTGAGCAGTCATCATTGGAGTCAATGGCACTGTCATGGCCTGTAAATGTACAGTGAATAAATTGAATAATATGCATGACATAGTAAAGTTACTCAGTCTCGGCTCTCTTCTCTAAGCAGGATACTGTCCCAGCTACCCTGAAGTCTCTCCAGGCCCCCCATACCTTGTCACATTTCCTAGGGCAACCACAACTCCGATATATCACCTCCTCTGTCCTCTGACACCAGTTAAGGTCTGACTCCCAATCTGTTACATTTGGGGAAGTTGATGCGCCCCATTTCCTTGCAATATTGTGTTTTGTGACCACAGGCGCCATCGCTAGCCATATCTTCTGGTATCTAGGCCAGCTTTCCCCTCCCCACCACCATCAGTAGTAACCATTTAGTATCGAGAGGCACCTGTAAAGGCGTAACCCGGGACATCACCCCACCACCCGGCGCCAGAACCCCTGAATCACTGGACAGTCCCATAGGGTATGAAAAAAGGTCCCATCCGGAGCACAGCCTCTAGTACATAGTGGCGTATCAGCCTTTCCAATTTTATGAAGGAGGGTCCGTGAATAATACATCCTCTGCAGGATCTTAAGTTGGACCAACCTAAACCTGGTTCGAATAGCTATTTTGCGTGGTCCCTGAAGAGCCTCCATCCAGTCATCATCAATGTCACCCACATCATCAGTCCAGGCGTGTCTTAGGGCACCCAATAGATCTGGGGAGTTGTTGACTAACTTCCGGTAAATAGTGGAGATTCCATTTTAGAGTATAGGTTCGGAGAGCAAAGAGTCCTCTGAAGGCGAAGCTTCTGGCAAGTCTTGCCTTCGAGGACATGCACCCACAGCGCATGTCCCAGTTGGAGGTATCGATAATGCTCAGTCTCTGCCATCTCCTACACCAGACGGAGGACCTCAAACCTTATCAGAGACCGATCTCTCCACACATTGCCCAGATGTTCTATGCATTTTGTCGCCCACCGAGAAAAGCCCATCAGAGTGCCCACCTCACATAGCAGATCACTGTTCCATAAAGCAGTCAGGGCTGTGAGCCTGTCCTTCCAACCCAGGGTCTCCCTCCAGATTCGAACAGTCCCCATGTGTGATGGCAATCTCTTTTCCAATCTTTTACAACAGAGGATCGCCTCATACCCCCACTTCCCATCACTTTTCTGTCAACCCGATAGGCCGGTTCTTGTCCATCAGAGAAAACCCACTCATTTACCAGCAGTAACTGGGATGTCCAATATTATTTCCTAACATCCAGGATAGCGAGTCCTCCATCATATATCCCTCTTTGTAGTTTGCCTAGCACGATGTGCGACGCACTGCCGTTCCATAAGAGCTGACGGAGTTCTTGGTCTATTTTACTGAAGAACTCCACTGGAATCGAGTAGGGTGTATTTTGTAGCACGTATAGAAAGTGTATGAGGGTCATCATTTTATAGAGCGCGGCCCAGCCCATTAGAGACAAAGGGAAGGAATCCCAATGTGTCACGTCATTGTGGAGTCGTTCCAGTTGGGGGAACAAGTTACTCTGAATAAACATATAAGGATCACTGGTGATGTAGATCCAGAGGTACTGGAAGCCCTCGGTTACCACCGGCGCCGTGCATTCAGGAGGGAGCCGTGGCAACAGCCCCAACAAGGGAAAGATGATGGATTTGGACCAGTTAATAAAGTAACCGGAGTAACTACAGAAGAAATCAAAGATATTCAATATCCTGGCCACCGTAATGGTCTTGTAACATACAGTAGGACATTGTTGGCATATAGAGAGATGTGTTCTTCCCAGCCGCCGGTGGCTCTGATTCCCCCATGCCAGTGGGTCCTGTCGAATCCAGGCTGCAAGTTGCTCAAGCACCAGGACAAAGATCATGGGCGAGAGAAGGCACCCGTGTCTGGTTCCCTTCCGCAACTCAAAACTGCGGGACGTCGTTCCATTGATCCGTACCCTGGCCATGGGGCCCGGTAGAGGAGTTTCACCCATCCACAGAATTTCGGTCCAAAGCCTGGCCAACGCAGCGAACAGGTAAGGCCATTCAATACTGTTGAACACCATTTTGGCATCCAGTGCCATCAACAGTGCCTGATCTGCGCCCGGCAGGCCAGTCATGTGAAGCATGCCATAGGGTCTCCTCAAATTAAGGCCAGTACTCAGGTGTGGCAAAAAGCCTGATATACAATGGTAGTAATGACTTTACTTAAGCACATCGCCAGAGTTTTAGCCAACATTTTGGCATCCACATTTAGTAAAGATATGGGCCTGTAGGAACTGCAATCGGTCGGGGGTTTTCCTATTTTGTGTAAGACCACAATCGTGGCGATACGTTGGTCATCTGGCAGTCGCCATGGGTCAATGCCGTCTGAAACATATCCAGCATAGGCTTAGCTACTTTGTCCGCCAGCCCCTTGAACAGTTCAATGGGCAGGCCATTGGGCCCAACAGCCTTGCCAGACTGTAGGCCCCGAATGGCGGTTGCCAATTGTTCCTCCGTCAAGTTTGCCTGCAAAGCCTCCACTGCGTCACTCACAAGTGTGGACAGGGAAATATCTTGTAATAGTTCCTCAGTTGTTTCTCATCCTAGTACTCAAGGAGGTGTAGAGTTCCTCATAGTAGGTTGCAAAAGTATTGGCTATCACCTTGCCTGTAGTCTGTAGAACTCCCTCCCCATCAAAGACTCCCAACACCTACAAGCGGTCTCTGTCTCTCTTTTCAAGCCAAGCAAGGAGTTTGTTGGCCTTATTGCCTACATCATACAACTGGCATTGCCAGTGCATGGGAGTGTGCTGACTTTTCCGCCAGGATGTCCAGGTCCTGTTGACGAAGATGTAACTGGTGGCACAGGTCAGCCCCCCCTCCGTCACCACTCTAGTCTCAATGGCCATTATGTCCCTCTCTATAACCTCACTGTCTTTTTTTTCTTTTTAGTGTCTTTCTTCTTACCTTCGTATTAAAATATTTGTTTCCATCACACTTCAAAATTTCCAAAACGTGCTTTATTTGTGCTTTCCTAATTCTGATATATTCTGAAATATCTGCATAGTTTATTTACAGACATTTAAATGTTGTGTGCTAGAAAAGAGCCTTTCTTTCACAGCGAGAGTATCACATAAATCCTGTCACTTTGAAGTCAGAGAAAGAAAAGTAAACGCCAAGCTCCCTCGCAAGATGGAGCCTGACCTCTGTCTTTGAATGCACAGCAAATGTGACAAAATTAGAATAAAATTTAAAGGACTGTTTGCAGAAAGGGCGCACACAGAAGGATACAGTAAATAAACAATGCTCGACACCAGCGCCAAACTAAAGCTGGACAGCCTAAAACAAAGCCAGCAAACAGAAAGTAAGCAAATGTGAGTTACAAACCACAAAGCCAGTGGTAAGCAATGTGCAGAATGCATTCCCAGGGAAGCTTCAGAATGTCCTCAAGATGTCTTTAGCAAACCAGACAACTGTGCTGTCTTTTAGGCTTTGACCTAAAACAGCTCGTTGTCGGAATATGGAAAAAAACGTGTTTCA
Source organism: Calotriton arnoldi (assembly GCA_963921515.1). Lineage (NCBI taxonomy): Eukaryota > Metazoa > Chordata > Amphibia > Caudata > Salamandridae > Calotriton > Calotriton arnoldi. The sequence continues at coordinate 156,411 of CAWUFW010000409.1, forward strand.
CGTTTTTTTTGGCTTTTGCAGAGAAACCTTAGCAATAATAAAAGCTACTGCACAGACACTGAATCATTTCCTCTCTGTCTATGAGTTTCAACCACTATTTTCTGAGCTGCTATGAGCCTGGAGACTAAGCAGAGCATTGTAATAATCTAGCCTAAATTATCAAACATGATCCTGCAAAATCCACTGCATACATTTCACCATCATGAGCCTGGTAAACAAACATGAGCGCTTACTCTTGACATTTACACTTGCAATGTAGAGTGGTTATGTAGAATATTTGAGCCATGAAGAGTGATCATTTTAACTAATTGACAATCACAAGATTTAGACAGTAAAACAACAGGACTTGGTTTCCATTTTCCAGTCTGTCCTGCAGTAAATTAAAATACCTGTAAAATAGAGCCTATTAAAAATTAAAGTAATTAAAACACCTGTAAAATAGAGACTCAACTTTTGGTGAGGCACGACTGCAATAAGGGTCACCGACAATGGTTCACACTTGCTTTGGATGTTATTATATTTCTACTTCAGGTTCTTCTTTTCTGATTTCTGTTGGAAATAGTTTCATAATATCTACAAATATGAATGCTTTGCAACAAACTGAATCTTCAGATTTCCGTAAATTTTTTGTGTTGATGAGTTGACATCTTCGCTTATTGAGCCTAAGCACCGCCCATCAGCTGCTTCAGACGCACACCTTCACCAAAAATCTATGGATAATACAAATGCAAATTCTTTGTCATGCAGAAAGTTTTTCTCCAGTAATCAAAAATATTTGGCTTGAGCTTTTAGTTTTTTGATCTTCTGAACTTGCTATTTTGGAGAATTTTTGCAGAATTTAGAATCCGTATTCCCTGATAGAAATACTGTTTTAAAAATGCAAAATAAAGCATTATCTACAAAAAAAAGTCCAAAACCATTTGTGCAAACATATACTGCTGAATTTACTAGGGAGAAACAAACTACTGGTGCTTCCTTAAGCACATCCTTAGGAATCTTTGCTGACATATCAGGCTATTGTTTCACTCAGGTTAATGCGTCATCACATATCTTTTTTTTCTTTAGATCTCTTCTACAGACAGCTTTTATGAAGACCTATTGCTTCCAATATAACTAAGTGGATTTTGGGTCGACCCCTCACTCATTAGTGAATGGCTTTGTTGTCCATCTCACTTGTGCGCTCCTGGTTTGATGACTTTTCTACCATTTCTGGTGCTTGCCTGTCCAGGAGTATTTCAGTCTCACATTGTTCTGATAGGATGAGTACTTTCAGCACTCAGAATGCCTGTATTTCCTTGCTCTCTCTCCTAGTTTCGCCTGTCTCTTTCCAAGAGCTCGCTTCATTTCATCCCTATCTGCTTCCCAATTTTTCCTACCCCGCTCTCATCCCGCTTCTTGTATTGATCATAAATGTTATCTATTTTTAAGAGGACCCAGCAGCAGCAAAGATCTGCTGGGCCGCTTGAATCTATTTTAATTGACCATTCAAACAAAGCCGCCTGCCATGTTATTATGGATAATTTAAAATGGGCGCCTGCATCATAATGCAGGCGTGCACTTTGTCAGCCATCTTGGAATGGGTTGTCTTTCATTCAAAATGTATTTCACGGTTGCCAGCCATGCATGCACATGCATCTTGATGCATGAGCACATGTGCAATTGGCAAAGCAAATAGCTCGGCCTAGACATATTAGCTTTACCAGTGCTTTTTTCTATTTATCAATGAGTGATCGATGCTAATTGTTTCAGTGAGAAGCAAAGTAAATAGGCCTCCTTTTCTCTTCGGATGTGTGTTTTCTAGGCTCTGTGTGTTGTTCATCTTCCTTTATTCTCAGGTCTTATTTAATGTATCTGTCTGGAGTCAAACACACTTGCAGTTTATTCCTGGTTGTGTTTGTCCATATACCCAGCTATTTGCACGAAATGTTATATAATCAAATATTGATGATAAGGGCTAAGCAAATATTACAGAGATAAAAGTAAATGAAAACATTTTCTGCTGCAAGAAATCTACTCTTCTGGGAATAAACGCATCTGTTTAAGCCATAGCCCTGTACAAAAGTAATGTCTGTGCAGTGAAAACCTTTAAAAGGGCTTCCGATGAATAATCTCATACTTGGTCTCCAAACCCAAGCAGAGGCTATGAAGCAGAACATCATTCTGGAATGCAGATGCAGTACTTGGCAGAGAGGCCAGTTGTCTTCTGTACAAGCCATGGCCTCTAAGCATTCATCACCCACATTACTTTTGGGCTCCATTGTATGCTCGTCCCTTTGAGACTCGGCGGCTCAGCTGGAGCACGTCTCTGGTGTTGCTAAAGCCTGCATCATGGAGCATCTGGAAGTCCATCAACCTTTGTGTTTGAGGAACGGTGGAGGCCATTTGCACCTGATTAACTGTGCACATTCTGCCTTTATAATACTCCCTTGTGACACAGGGCTGTGTTCCACACATGGCTCCCATTAATAGCTTGTAAGTTATTTTTATGACTGTACTGGACTAAAATACTAAACCAGATTTGTTTATGTTTCTATTAACTTGTGGGTGTGGGTCCATGCCATTTATTGCATCTCAAAATTGGGTTCCTTTCTTGTTTAATCTTCAGGAGAGAGCATATGTTAACTCTTTCGAGCAAGATGGGTCGCTTGCATTGAATTTCAAGCCTGAGTTTTCTTTCACGCATATCTGCTAGATTCCAGGTTTTCAGAACTTCATTCGAGGACACCAATTACTTTGCACTTGGGGGAAAGTATTGCAGTAGAGAAGTCACCGATATTTTCAATGTAGATACTGTGCCGCACACTACATTAGCAAATCAAATGAACTATGTATAGTCTTGGTACTTCCGTCCAGCACCTAATTTGTAAACATAAACACATAAATAAATGCCAGTGCACAATATATGTTTTAGGAGACTGCTGTAGTTGGCGTTACGCACTCACCTTTTTGGCAGCGGAGTCAGTGCCCACCACTGACAATCACACTTCAGTTTAGTGTATTTTATATTTTTGGTTTAACCTACAATTGTGCAATACTTTATGAAATTCATTTTGGAGATGAACTTTTCAATTTGCTTTTCAAATGGACTATGCACCTCCGGTCAGAGGGTTCGTAGATATTTGCCACCTTTTCTTTTTCTGCTAAAATTGTAAGTTGCATCCAACCCTCCTGCTTGTTCATGAAATATAGGCGGGAAATTATTCCTTTGGCGTCTGCAGCCTTCCCGCTTCTCGCTGTTGCGCACAGCTGTCGAGCTCTCGCCGTCCTGTTCCTCCGCACGTCCCACTGTTCCAGGAGGTTGACCGTCACAAACCTCGCGGTAACATCTGTTCTGTGTCAGCAGCACCAACAGACGCCCTTGAGTGGACGTGCACTGTACAAATACTGCAGTTATGTAACTTCGGAGCTGTGCAGTGCACCTCACCCTGCTTGGCTGCACGCTTGAGCTCGCGAGCTTTACTGGCTCGCCTCCGTGTAGCTCTGCAGGCGGCAGCCCGCGCGCTCCCAGTGCAGAAGCAGCGCTGAGAGCATTGTTTCCTTGGCCCGACCTCGCCTATTCCAGTTCTCGTTGCTCTGCCCCCTCTGGCTTTCATTCCCACAACTACAGTTCCATGCAGGGCCGGACTGGAAACCCGTATAAACCACGGCGCAGATGCACAGCTGCCAAATGTAACAAGCATTGGCATAGCCAATAGGTCTCGCCTTTGGGGCCTTATAAGTGTTTAGCCAGAGCTATTGACTTTGCCAATGTCTTCAAGCTGTGCTGTAGAGAAGTGTGGCTGCTGTGCAGCATGCTGAAAAGTTATAATAAAAAAGTGTCCGAAGCATTTTTGTTACTTTATATATGACCAAGAAGGCATTATGTAAAACTGAACGACCATATTAAAAAAAGTATTTACAATAAAAAATTTCCTCAGTTTTCTTTTGTTCTTTCAATGCTGGCAACTTGTTTCTGCCTATTGCAATGGTTGTTTGTTAAAGCTTTTTTTTTGAGGGGGCATAAACAATCGGAGGGTGAAGGTTGGGAACTAGTACCTGTATTATAACACTAGCAGTGGCCAGACGCTAGGGGAGAATCAACAGATGCCAGATTCCGAGAGCAGGCTGAGGTGGTGCTGAGTGATGCTGAGGTGGTAGTGGTGGTGGTGGTGGTGACTGTTGCGGAGATGATGCTGAGGTGATGCTGAATGATACTCAGGTCTTGCTGAGTGATACTGCTGTGGTGCTGAGTGATACTGCTGTGGTGGTGCTGAGTGATATTGTCTTGGTGCTGAGTGATGCTGTGGTGGCCCTGAGTGATGCTGTGGTGGCCCTGAGTGATGCTGTGGTGGCCCTGAGTGATGCTGTGGTGGCCCTGAGTGATGCTGTGGTGGCCCTGAGTGATGCTGTGGTGGCCCTGAATGATGCTGTGGTGGCCCTGAGCAATGCTGTGGTGGCCCTGAGCGATGCTGTGGTGGTGCCGAGCGATGCTGTGGCGGCGGCGCCGAGCGATGCTGTGGCGGCGGCGCCGAGCGATGCTGTGGCGGCGGCGCCGAGCGATGCTGTGGTGGCGCCGAGCGATGCTGTGGTGGCGCCGAGCGATGCTGTGGTGGCGCCGAGCGATGCTGTGGTGGCGCCGAGCGATGCTGTGGTGTTGCCGAGTGAGAGAGAGAGTGAAGATATAATGCCCAATTAGAGAGGGTGGTGAGAGAGAAAGCGAGAGAAAGGGTGTACATAGAATAAAGAGTGGAGCGGGATAGAGAGAGAGAAAGAAGGGGAGAGAGAGTGAATGAAGGAGTTTGAAAGAGAAACAGATAAAGGGGTGAGAGAGAATGAAAGGCTAAAAAGATAGAGGGAGAGTTAATTAAGTAGAGCGAGAATTAGAGAGGGGAGAGAGAGAAGGAGAGAGACAATAAGAGTGGGGGTGTGGAGTTTAAATAGAGTGAAGAAGTGACGCGGAAAAGTAACCTTAAATATAGCTTTGTGCTTTGCGCGAATAAATATATAAAAAAAAAAACAGAGTGAGACAAAAATACTGGTAATTAGGCTGTGACTCCCAATATAAAACAAATAGCGATATAAGGTGAAATCAACCCACCGAAGCAATATTTCTAACTAGACAAAAAAAGCTTGCATTTCAATGCTAATTGCTGTTGTTTTTCATGTGACTGTAGTCCAGGGCCGTCAGTTGGTAATGTGAGCTGCTGCTGCGATTGAAACATCAGAGTCCAGAGAGTTAATGAGCCATGACGAGGAAATGAGGAAGAGATAGGAAACCCAGATGGCAGCTGCGCGCGTGCACGCTATCGTGAACGCAAGCTGGTCGCCAGCCGAAAGCCAGTGGGTTTGCACTTCCAAAACCCGCTTACTAAAACTCTCGGCCAGACCAGCGCAAGCGCTGGTGCAGGCCGAGACCTAAAAATGTCTTATGTCTGACATTTCCATGGTTTCAGTGTACTAATGAGTGACGGTGCGGCCAAACGAATGACTCTTTCTTGCAGGTAAAACTAAGCGAATGAATTCAGTTAAAGAGATAAGTATCAGAAAGTGCCCCTTTTGAGGAAGAGGAAGAAGCTCTCAAAAGCCTTGACCTGTAATGGGAGGTCACGCAGTGCTTAATTTGTAAAAAATGCCAGGGCTCTCGTCAGGAGGCCGCTGCAGCTTGCATTGCCCCTGCCATGCTGCCAATGATAGTGACCGCACAACTGCTAGCCATCACACTCCTAGAAGTGTGAAAATTCGGACTATTCCAGGCCACGACGCTATACGAATGGCGTGGGCAGCATGTAATAGTCAATTTAATGTATATTGAACTTATAATTAACTGTTGTTGTCATCTCTAAATTAGTTAGACAGCGCCACCCAGTAGCAGACTGTCACAAGCACTGGTGTTGACAATTAAGTGCCGTATTTCAGCACCGGAAACCGCTGGCTCAAATTAAACACTGAAGGTCAGTAACCTACTTGTCTATGCCAAGCCCTGGCAACTGACTTCAATTCGGACTCTGTCAGCCGCGCTGACTGCCTGCTCTCTTCAGATGAGGCTGGTAAAAGAGGCAGGCCAGGGCTCTGGTGTAGTGTGGAGCTCAGTAGAAGTCATCGAGCCTCTGTAAACTTGAGCCAGATGCCTGGCTCTGGCTCAGCTCGACGCCCTCTTGGACCTTTGAGCCCAAAACGAGTCGGGCTTTCCTGTGGTTTCTGCCTGCCACCCACCCACGCTGTAACAGGCCCCAGGACCTGAAGATTAAGCATTAACCTGTGATGGGAAACGAGAGAGAGCAAGAGATACCATCTAGTGGCTGACTTGCACATGTAAACCAGGAAGCAGTCTCAGCTTCCCCGCTTCTCCAAACTATGTGATCCTTGGTGAATATTTGATTTCGCAGAGCTTCCGTTTTCCTCATTATCAAGTATGAAAGTACCTTCAAATATGCGAGTTCAGGATGTGCTTGGTACAAAAACCTTTCTTGCGTTCGATTTAATAGACTTTAACGTTGCTTCATGTAGAATAAGAACGTAGGCCACATTTATGGGGTAATCACTAGGTGGTAACTGTTCCTAATTGGAAAAGAAAGAGAGAAGCAGACCAGTTTGGTAGCTCAAAGAGACTCGTGAGTAAATGTAACTCACAATGGAGGTTGGATACCGATGAAGGTGGGGGGAATTCCTCCTCTAGGAAAAAGTGCCCTCACACACCCATGTGGGTGTATGCTTCATCATCGGGCATTTTGCTCCTCGTGGGGGTGATGCTGCTGTCCCCCACGGGCCCAGCGAGATGGCTCTTTGTCGGAGATCTTTTAAGGAGGAACGCCGCAGTTGTGAGTGCGGGTATGTGGGTAGAGAAACCGTGTGAGTGAGTTAAAATTACCCCCTCGGTACCCAGAAACAGACCTTTATTCAGGAGTCCGAGTGATAAGATTAAAAACCGGGACAAGGAAGACCTCTTCGAAAATATTGCAGAGGCGTGAGTATTTTCTTGCTGCTCTCTTGTCCGTGAGTGTAAGTGCAGGTGATGGTGAGTGCATTAGGTCGACATGTTTAGCGCTTCGATTGGGTCCCTAGTGGATCCCGTAGCGCTTCATCAGGCCCGTGGTGGTGGTGTAAAACAATACAAATTGGAGATGGCGACACTCTATATTCCTATTGTACCTAGATTCAGGTTATTAGGCGCCAATGTGCCTATTTGAATGTCCGGTGGGCGTTCCAGGTTCCAACCCCTCAAATAGTAAAGATTGGCCTCATCGGCAAATCAGCACGGTAATGAAGAAGTAAACAGTGCTCCTCCTTAGATGCAGCCTATTACCTGCCCCGCCGCTGCTCGGTTGCCGGTCGGACTGGCACTGTTTACTTCTTCATTACCGCGCTGATTTGCCGATGAGGCCAATCTTTACTGTTCTCTTGAGAACAGCCAGCAAGGCTGAGCCAGGGACTTGTTCATAGGTCAGGCTGGCTGGGGCTGCCTGCCCAAGCTGATAGTAAGCGGAGAAGGCCAGTGATTGGCCTCGTGGACCAGTGGAGCGCTGTGGGATGTTGCTGCATGTGGCTTTAACCCCTGCTGCTGGGCCCGTAACCCTGACTGGACAGAGACAAGTGACTTATCTGGACGGTTCTTCTCAGATCCAAAATCCTGGGGTGGGGTAGGGGGTATTTCCCATAGCTACTACTGGCCGCCAGAATGAGGCAATTTTGGGGAAAGAAAGAATCCTCCTACACTAAACTGCAGCCAGACCCAGGTTGCCGTGCTGCGCCACCCTGTCTGGAACTCGGTTCCTTAAGTGGTTCAGCAGAGCTGTTGAATGGGACCCAGAGGCCAGAAGCAGGTTAACTGCTGGCAGGTCGAAGTGATGGTGCTCATTGCTGCAGGGATACGCCCTCCAGTAACCAGCAGCCACCGCTGGGCCCAGTAGAGTTCTGACACAACAGCTCCCCTACTCTTACCCAGACCCTCAACATCCTGCGTTTCTTGTATGGGGGCTGGAGAAGCAGTGCCACCTTTAGCGTTGGTGGCGCCCGGTGCGACAGTGTTTGTTGGCGCTTCCCCAATGACCACCTCCACCACAGATTCCCTCACTACCACCCTTTAACAGTGCCCCTCAAGTCTCCATAACCACACTCTCGCTCAGATGCATTTGATTAGTTTTATAGTGCCACTCATACCACTGTAGGGTGTCCGAGCACTTTATATCACACACACATTGCATAGAGACAATCAATCATACTTGTGTAAATCAACGTATAGGAAATGTTACGGAAGACTACAGGGTGTAGGAGTCACATGTCATCCATACTGGTAGGCAGTATAGTTTAAGAGTGCTTGGTCTGAAGAGCTGAGCAGCTAATGAAATGGGACGGAAAACCCACTAGAGAGACCCCCCTATGGGAGGGAACTAGACTAGCTGAAATTGGAAAACTGAGAGGCTTCAGGCAGTGGGATTTAATAGGCATTTCCAAAATAGGGGATGTCTTAGAGAAAGGCACATTAGCCTCATTTACCACACTACAAGCCACATATCAGCTCCACGACACTCAAGCCTATGCATATCTCCGACTGAAACATGCTTGGGTGGCGGAGGGATTGGACAGGGAGACGCTGCCGGAATATGCCCTGCTGGAAGGTCGACTGCTGCAGGAGGAGATTCCAGTCAAAGCCATTTCGTTTACATATAGAACTCTAATCAACAATATGCCTGATAAACTGGGTCCACTGCGAGCTAGAGGGGAGCTTACCACTGGCCCAATGGATGACATTGATTGGGAGGCAGCTCTTATGCATCCACGCGAAGTGGCAATTAAACTAAGGCTGCGTCTCATACAATATAAAATTTTACATCGGACCTACTTTGATAGAGTAAGGCTACATCAAATAGGGAGAGCAGCAACCCCGGACTGTCTTAGATGCCGCACAGCTTGCGGAACATTTATACACACCCTCTGGGAATGTAACAGGATTCAAGCGTACTGGGGGAAGATTGTGAGAGGGCTTAACAATATACTGGAAGTCCAACTTGAGTTGGAACCTAAGTTTCTCCTCCTGGGAATCCCCACAGATGTAGATCTCCCACGACACAAACTCACATTGGCCAATTTGGGGCTGGTGGTAGCTAAGCGGGATATAGCTAGATACTGGGGTGCCCAACAACTGCCTACACTTCATGAATGGAGAAAAAGTCTTGATCTGTATATGGTCGCGGAACAAGTGACATACAAGACTAGGGGCTGCCCTCGGAAATTCCGGAAGATATGGGCTTCTTGGATAAAATATTATGGTTTGGAGGTAGGGGAGGAAGAGGAAAAAACGGGAATGATATCGGGAAGATCGGGGGAAGAGCCTTGAATATTGTAATGTTTGACCCTACTGTTGATGTCTGTGAATAATATAATTGTGACCCTCTCTGCTAGTATGCAGCCCGAGTTTGAGCCCATTTACATGCTCACCTTCAGAAGACATGTTGCTATATTATTTGCCCTTCGAAATTGCTATAGACTGACATTTAAGCTGTATCGTGTATTCATGATTTGTTTGTTGTTAAGTTCAACCTATAAAACAAAAATAAAAACATTTTTTTTTTTTAAAAGAGTGCTTGGTCTGGAGAAGCACAAACTCGGAATTTAAAACGTAACACCATGGTTGGGGGTTCTCTTTAATAATAAGAATTGATTTCTACCCAAGTGAACTCTTCATCCAACATGGATAATGAAAGACGGGAAAAAGTCATAAGCTCTAATCTTATACCTTGCAGTTTGCATACAGCTCATAGCTCACTGTTCTATATTTGGATTTTAACTTATAAACTGCAAGTAACAAAAGATTGTCTCTGACAAAAGCAGTAACCCACTGACCTATTTACATAATATGCACTTTGTGATCTGCATGGTACACGTTCTTTGCAGAAGGCATATTAACCCTCTGGCATATTAACCCTCTGTGCTACCTTACAATGAGTCAAAACTTCCACTAGGCAAAACTCCGATCTCTCTCCAGGAAGAACATTAATCACTGGCGTTATCTTGACATTTTTATTGTTGCTTGAAAATTGCTGGAGGCCAGGAATGTGGCAGGAGGAGCTTTAAAACCATAATATGGTTGCAAAAAAGGCGCCCCCACCGGAAGTTAGCACATGGTGTGGTGGCACCAGTCGCACCGCCCTAGAGCCGGCCCTGCAGAGTAGTTCAGGGCAACAAAGGAACGGGGCAGCTCGGGAGTCCCCGGTGTTACGGCAGGTGGGTCAGTGGCCCGGTGAAGTTACAGCCGGGACTGCCGATTTGACTCGTGCTGGTGGATTAGGTGCGGATCAACTCACACAGCAGCGCTCGGCAGACGTCGCCCACCTCACGGCCTGTCACACTCCGCTGTTCCCGGTCATGGGCATGTCTATGGGCATTCGGAACATGTTGGAGCGAGTGTCGGAGCATCCACTTGTCACCAGAGATACTTCAAACAGCGAACAATCGGTATTGTTCTCAGCAGCGAGCTTGAAGGAATGGCCATTTGTAAAGCGTACATTGTTATCGATTTTATTTATTTTAATATGCCCATAATCGACCCAAAGAAACAGGATCAGTAGTATATCTAATATCTATGTGTTAGAAATGTCGACTGCATCTATAGTTTTGCCCGAAAGATGTAATAAGAATATTTCAGACTTTTTCAATGTATATCTTCTAGCAACATATCAATAAGGCATGGAGCTAGCTTTCCATTAATGACACGTATGTATGGACCCTGTTGGTTGACAGAAGTAACACCATTCACAGAGCATTTGGCTTCTTTTGGGCTGACCCAACAGTTGTGGTATTGGTTTTGTGAAATCTGTATGATCTCGGCTAGTTCAGATTGCCTTTGTGAGGTCTGGGGCAAATTAGGGCAGTTTTGTTTCCAGGGCCCCAACTGGCCTCCAACGCACGAGGATCTATTAGTTTGAACTGAATCTCTCCTTCCCCTCCCTTGGTTTCTTCGAGGTTTTCTTACCTCTGTTCACCACTATCATTTTGTCTTCCCATTCCTTCCTGGCCACTCTCTCTAAGCACTTGCTGCAAAGACGGCATTTGCAAGAACATTAGCTTATATTCATTAGATTATTCTGTTCTATCCTGCACAGAAACACATTGATTAGGAACAGAAGCCAATTCAGAGAGAGCTTCGGTCTGCCATCCAGTGCAGATGCTTGTTAGTTGTTCCTATTCTTAGGGTACCCGTCCCTGTAGAAATGAAGCTTCTTGAGCATTTTCAATTTGTTTACCAGGCACACCTTGTGGTGCACCCCTAGTATTTTCCCTTGCCATGGGGAAAAGCAAAACCTCCGGTAGATCCTCCTCCTCCTTTTCTTCCACCGATTCTGAGTTGTCGCTAGTAATTTAGGGAAACCCAAGGAAGGAGGTGGTGCTGAATGGGGCAGAAGCCCTCCTCCCTCAAGTCAGTCATTTCTCAGTTTCTCGTAGGGGTCTTTCAGTCCCCTGACCTGAGAATCTTCTGTACTTTTCATAGCTTCTTCATGACAATTTAGAAATATTGTCCTTTGTTATGGGCTAGATATGTTTTTTTAGTCCTTGCAATCATTTCTTTTGGTTTTTCTAAGTGTTCATGGTCAAAGGTACCTTTTTCTAGCGCATACTTTTTGTCCACACAGCTACTGCACTTGAACCAGTCATTAGTGGACATGCACGTGGTTGGTGGTACATCACATGAGCAGGAGTCTCTCTTGTTGGGGCTTTTTGACCTTTAGATATTTCTGCCACCGTTCCCTTACAGTACCTCACTAGCAATCAGGTACACGCTTAGCGGTCTACTTACCTTGGACCACAGCTTATCCCATGGAGGGAGTGGGTACAAGGGAAAAAATGGTTAGGGTAAGTCTAACAGCTCTTTCCTATCTTTTCTCATGGAGGGGGCATCTGTATGCTGACCCCCTTTCGTTTGGAAATCTATGGCCCTTGCCCTTTGGGGCTCGCAGCATTTTCCACGGTCAATAGATTAGTGCACTTCTTTCCTTTACACATTCATCTGTTAGGATCTGTGCTAGGGGTTTTAGGCACTCCTTTGCCCTTGCTTTCCGCACCCTTCTAGAGCCCCCTGCTCTATATCATGGGCTGCAGGCACACTGCATACTCCTGATATCCAGGAACTCCCCTGTACCTATCCAAACCAGATTACAATTTCAGAATCTGAATTCTTTACATGTATACAGGTAATAAACACAATCAGACTTAATATTTAGTAAATGTAGAAGGGCTATAGAGCTGGTTAATCTGCTCGGGCTGAGTTGTCCTCCACCCAAGTTTCCCTGTAGAATGCTCTGTCTTATCTTTGGTACCTGCTCCGCTCCCCACCTCCAGTCACGCATAGGCACTTGCTGGCACCAACTCATCAGGATTGGTAAAGAAAAAACTGCACATACACCATTCAAAGACTTAAAATGTTTATTAACAAAAAGAAAAATCTATGTCAGAGACTCAGTCAGACCGAGGGTCCACCTGAACCATAAAGATGAGTGAGCTCCAGAAGCAAACACAAGTAGATAGTGTTTTACAAACAGGTTTTCAATGCAGCTTGTATGAACTTGTTACACAAAGAGAACATTGCAGGTGAAGAAGTCTGAGGTCATAAAGTGGGAGATGTTCTATGAACATTTCAAGAACATACCATGTTTGCTGTAAGCTAATAATACTTTTCTCATCTAGAGAGCCAAGATTGTGAAAGCGAGGCTCTTAAATTGTTGTAGATGGGCGCAGCCATTGAGACACCGCATGATCAAGAAAACATGGCCACATCCCCAGTGTTTAATTTGTGCCAGTGTTTGCTGGGCAGCTGGCACTCTCTTAAAACCTAGGTGAATGTTGTACCTGTGTCTGATTCTTCACCTTAAAATTTTTAATCAGAAAATGCTGTGTATTTAATTGTGATTGAAGGATGTCCATTGCTGACATTGTGTGGTACAGGATTGCCTACTGGAATGCCTTCTGTGTAAGCCACATTTTGTCTGCAGTGCAAACTCATGCTTAATTTGTGGCGCTAAGGGACTTCATAATGGCACTTCTGTTTTGGCTATCCTCCATTGAGTGCAAGTGGATGTAGGGGCCACATTTACTATACTGTGTGGTTAAACAGGCCACCTATTGCATGAGGCTTTGAGGAAGATATTGAAACACGGTTGATCCACTGCAACTGTTGGTTTTCAATCTCGCTACCTTTTGAGAGTCCTGCGATATATGCTTTTAAGACTTTAAAACAAAACTTTGTCTCTGCATATGCCAACAACAACTGTGTGTTTCTTTGTTCAAAAGAGTAGATGCTCAGCTGATTCAATTACCAGATGTCCAATGATATACCCCTAACTTGGTTATACCTCTCTGAGATGCGCTATTTTGCTTTAACACTGTCCGACTATAGACTAGTCTAAGTTGTTGGCTAGCATCCACCTCCATTTACCAACACACCATATTTTTGTTGTGAAAACAAACTATTACAAACCCAAATGTAATGCCATGATTTTATAAGACACCATCGGTTGAGTTAATGCTTGATGGAAGCAGATAAAGCTTGTTGGGATAGATCTCCATCAACTTTGACCGCCTCGATTTTACAATATTTGACCAGTCCTCTTTTCAAGTGTTCAAGCTCCGAGTGATTACAAACATTCAGAAATAGCAATCTTCAGCTGAGGCCGCAGACCTCTGTTTAATCTAGGCTAAGGCTTGGGCCTGGCTGCTGAGGTACATCTTATTGTTCCCCTTAGTCACTCCACTGTAACTATGGCTGTGTGATTTTATCGATTGTCATTGTTAAAAGTGAACCTCCATCCCAGTTACGCTATCTATCGAAGGGCGGTCGGTTTGCCTCAGGGACTTTTCTCTACTTTGCTCAATTGATATGCCACCCTACCCAACATATGCCCCAGTCACTTCCAGTGAGGAACATGTTTATAAGGTGATGTTGCCACCACTATGCTTCAGACTTTCTTTGGGCTGTGGGATATACTGTGCCAAATAATGCTAAATTTAACAATTTTAATGCAAGTAAAAAGTTCAGTTTTAGTTTCATCAGACTACACCCCTTTTTAGCAGAATTTGCAGATTCTTTTTTCACACTCCATATGGGTTTCCAGGTGACTTGCCTTGAGTAATCGCTCCATTGTATTCAGGCCACATTTGCAGAGTACTCGGGTACTTTTGTCACATTCTCTTTGTGTACTCTTTAGCTAGCCTTGGGCATTGTACCCCGGCTCAACATTACACTTACCCTCTTGTAGCCTTTCTAATCCTACTTGTCATGCTCATCCAGCTATCTTGCAGGAATGCCTGAACGAGGTGCGGTTTTCTTGGTGCCATGCTTTATTAGTGGTTCTTTATTCAATTTGACCTTGCTCCATTAGACGCTACAAGGCCTTTGATATTTGTTTATGCTTGTCTTCCAATCTGTGCGTTTCCACACCACTGTCCTAGAATTTGCTTGAAAGCTCATGGCTTTTCATGGTTAAGTCTTTGCTTTGGAGTTCACTACCCAGAAAAAATTAACCTACAGGAACTACTGATTTTTAAATTTTACTTCAGAAAAGTTTTATTAGGATTTCATGCAGACAGGAAATACAGGTGAGAAAGTACAGATAAAGGATTCTACATAAAGAGTGATACCGACAAGCTGTGTGAAAAACAACAGTATATCTCATAATCAATGAGTGTTACATATTTGTGGAGAGGTGGTGTGACGTTCGGTTGGCTAATGTTAGCGTGGTAAGAAGATGAGATTTATTTATATTAAATGTATTTATTATTTATATTAAAATTATTATAAAATAATCGAAATTGCTACAGTTGAACGGGTCGCAGAGGGCCATTAACTTTTTGCGTATGAATTAGAAGACAGCTGTAATGCCTACACTAATTTAGGATTTATATTACAAAGAGAGAGGATATCGGTCGAACCAAGATATCTACGTTTTTATTTATAAGTAATTTTTGATACTTTTCCAGAATGTTATTTTTAATTGGACGATGTGGGGTTAGTTGTGTAGACAATTAAAAAAAGGTTCATGCATTTTAATTCCAGGCTGCTATGCCATGAAAGGTGAATAATTTTAATTGGGTGTAGACTTTCCATAAACCCTGTACATTATACCTAACTCATTTGCTTACTCCCACTTTCTCTAAACTGTATCCTCTGGTGGCCAGATAACGCAACCACCCCGAGCGGGTTACGGTGTGAATGTTTGATAACTGTTACCTACCACGGTGTTGCAGTGTCTCCCTTCTTACACTCTAACGATCCGAAAGGCTTAAGAATTTGCAAGCTGTATTGCCAGTGCAGGTCAGAATGACGGGCACTGCCACCCACAGCTGTTACTTTGTACAGTTCATTAGGTCGAGCCTAGCGGCAGCGCGGATGCGCTGCTCGCTCTGCGAGGCATGCAGTAGTCGAGTATGCTGTGGAAGCCTGGCCTTCTCTCCACCCATATTTTTGATTGGCTGGTGTCATTGTCCCTGGTAAATGCTGGCTTCCGATTGATAATGAGGCTTGTTAGTCCCTCCTTGTTACCGCCCTGTCTCCATTTGTTACCTCCCATGAGGACTGGATCTTTTACTTGTGGCGTTGCACAGTCTCCTTCATAAGTCGGTAAGCACGATTTTTTTAAATTTTATTTGCAACGCAGTCTGCTTTCACTTTAGCGGCCGTGCTTGTATATTTAATTAATTTGCTGCACGGGCCGAAAGGGAGCGTTTCTACTCGCTAATCTAACTAGCATTTGCAATGCAATAGGTCTCACATTTACGCGAGTTTGAGCTATTGACATTGCAAATAACAATGCCTTTTATTTTTGTTTTCGTTTTTAAAACATAAATAAAAGGCATTGTCATTTACAATGCCAATAGCTTAAACTTGCGTAAATGCGAGACCTATTGCATTGCAAATGCTTGTTTTTGTACAGGACTCGGGCTGTCTGCTGGGCCTGCTGATTGTTGTACATTTGCCTCTTTCCAGGTGAATTTAGTTGTGACCTTCGGTCCCAGGCGGCCCCATGATTCGGAGGTAAAATGGGCTGATCTCATTAAAATCACCTGTCTTACACCAGGGGACACCGGTTTAGATGGACACTGAATTACAGTATTTTTTTGTCTTATTGTGAAAGTGCCACCCAACAAATTTAGTTCCATGGCATCGGTTAATAGTAATAAGAATTCATGGATTCTTTTTGATTAAAAATAGCCCGTATTCTGGACTGTTAAAGGAGCGATTAGCGAACTTTTTCTAACTCATGGTTTGTAGCAACACTGTATCTTGTCATAGCAGCCCAGAACATTCGTTTAAGCAGTGGAAGCACAGCGGGATTTTTTGCAACTGAGCTTTTCTAACTTTATTTTGTCGAATAAAATAAATGTACCGTTTTGGTGATTTAGTGACGAGTTTATTCTACTGCTTCTGATCCTTTACCTTCTGTGCCTTAGAAAAATAAGTTTCAATTTATACAGGTAAACAGTTGTTGAAAACCCTAAGACAACTGCTTTTAATTTTCAGTTGCACATTGATGGTTCTTTGTGTGTAGTGTCTCTTACAAATCCTCTGATAAAATATCTGGGAATAATGTCACCCAGTATCAATACAAGCACAAAGGTAAACCGGCAAGAATATAAAATCGGTTTTATTTAAGATTTTCAACGAATAATAACAAAGCGCAGTTACTCTGTAATAGAAGTGTGGAAGAAAGGTTACCTAAACCAACTCGGATTACTTGATTACAATTTCTTTTTGGTGTTTTTTTTCTTGCGCTGGGGAGAAGCTGATCACAGACATCACATACAATTTTTTACCATTTGCCGCTTCCTTGCTTTGAGATCCTCGGCATGGACAGGGTCAAACCGGTCTATAGGGGAGGCAGTGCCTGATGGGTTGGTCTGACAGGTCAATCAGTGGGTCGAATTTTTGACTGTTTGTGGGCCTGTTTCATGGTCTGCTGGGCCTGGTTTTACTGTTGGTTTTCCAGATATTAAATCAAACCTTGCCTTCGCAAACTCCAATCCATGCAGTCTTCCTTACCTTGCAAAACATTTATACAAGTTCAAAACTGCCTCAGTTTGCAAACATGGGCCACTTTTTTTTTTTTTAGCTTTCTAATCTACAAATGATTGCCAGTTTTATTTTGGTGCCAGGGCCTATATTTTGTCCCAGTCCGACCCTTGGCATGGAGGGACTCGCTCATTAAAGAGATAACTGATCACTGTTAGTCCCAGCGCTAAACAATCACAAAGCAATACATGATCCAGTAAGTGTTTTTCCAGGTCTGCGCTTGATAACACAGCTGTCTTCATGATCTATGGTTGTCAACTCCTTAAGATACATACATAGCGTGGGATTTGGCTATGCCCAGAGCATTTTTTGACTCTAACCTCATGGTACTGGCTATCAGATGTATCATTTCGCCTTCTATGGAGTGCTGGCAATGCAAAATTGCAATGCCCGAGGGGCCACTTTACATCTCAAAAATACACGGAATCATTTCTTACATGCTATGTATGCAGAAAACAATCCTCTGTTTATTATATTTTCGCTGCTGAATGCTTTTTTTTTTTTTTTTTAAGTTGTGGTCAGAAGTTGAATTCAAGTCACACAGAAGTATATACACACAAGTGCACATACATTGGGGCATATGAGTCAGCTGCTTAAAACAAAACCATCATTAGCAAAAAAAATCCATTAAGTCTGGATTCAGTGTGGTAACATATGGAATCAGAGGCTTGCACATTAAAACAAGACCTATTGGATTTGCTAGTACTTGCTGATTTTGCTGTACCGTTAGCCAAACGGGTATAGTGCCTGTGGTGTCATGGACGGAAGGCTGAAGCACACTCTGTACTGCTGAAATATTTAGTTAGTTGAGCATGGCTCATCCTAAATACACTTATGAGGTTCCACGCATGGTAGAGCTATTCCCCTACAGGTGTGGGCGTCTCTCTCCTTCAGGGGTCTGCCTCATCACTGGGCATTTCCTGTCTTGTCCTTATACCCTTCAGGAAGTAGTGTTGACCAGTCTCCGGTCTCTCAGGGAGTGGGACATTCATGTCGACTAGACATTACCGGAACTGGGAGATGGGCTAAGATCATGATTCCTTTGTATATTTATGTATTCATACTTATAAAGAATTACTGGCAGGAAGCATGAGCGAAACAGGGTACCCAGAAATGAAAGTCTTTTAACACAAGGTAAATTTTTATTGAGTCACTAGTGTGTTCCACTGATTCACCTACATCAGTCGATCCCCATTTTTAGGTTGAGCCTGGGCAGCGCATGTGCTGCTCTGCGAGACATGCTGTATTCAGGTTTGGACTTGAAACTCCGCCCATATTTTTCATTGGCTTGTGTCATTGTCCTTTGTAAATGTTGGCTTCTGATTTGTTGATAGGCTTATTAGTCCCTCCTTAGTACCTCCCTGTCTTCTGTTACCTCCCATTAGGACTGGCCCTTTTACATGTGTCCTAACTCGGGAGCTTACATTAGAAGTTTGGAGAACTATTTTATATTTTTTAATTTGATATACACAGGACTCGCGTGACGCCAGCAATGGCGGCCGCTTCTATGTATTAGCAGCGTGCCATGTGCGCTTTCACTTTGGCTCTCCCCCTGCACTCGCTGGACGCCGGCAATGGCGGGCGTTTCTATGCATATCAAGCGTGCCATGCGCGCTTTCACTGTGGCTGCCCCCCAGCACTTGCGGGACGCCGGGAATGGCGGCCGCTTCTATGTATGACCAGCGCGCCATGCACTCTTTCACTGTGGCAGTGCAATAGGTCTCACATTTGCGAGAGTTTGAGCTATTGGCATTGTAAATGACAATGCCTTTTATTTATGTGTTGGTTTTTAACCCCTTCGCTGCGTTCGTCGGCCAACGGCCGTCGCGAGCACTACCTCGGTAGTGCTGCGCACGTCCGTTGGCCGACGCGGCCCCGCCCACTCCTTTAAACCGCCGCACCGCGGTGGAATGTTCGCCGCGGTAAAGGGGTTAAAACATAAATAAAAAGCATTGTCATTTACAGTGCCAATAGCTTAAACTCTCGCAAATGCAAGACCTATTGCATTGCAAATGCTTGTTAGGTCTCGCCTACGCAGCGCGCATGCGCTGCATAGGCAAAAAGACCTTTTGGAATCGCTTCAGCTTTTCAGCCAAAAACGTGCACGCGTTCCATTGCCTTCAATGGCAACGCGTGCACGTTTGGCGATTCACTTGCGGGAGCGAGCAGCTGGCGCCATATGGTAGCAATTATCGCGCCTGGCTGCTCACTCCCGCAAGCCCCCTCCTTTCTCCACTTGCTGCCGCGCGAGGCGTGCGCGCTTGTGCTTGTTATAAGGGCTGTCAGAGAGCAGTCAGCAGTGCACTTGAAACTCTGAAGAAACAGATAGATGTGTTCAGAAAATAGAGAAGGGCTTGACACTCAGATAACTCAGTCACAAGCATCATCTTTCTTTCTAAGGGCACAAAATGGTAAGCGCAGTCAACGAGCAGTTTTCCAGGAGTGAGAGAGGACTGAGAGAGAAACTATTCATTTACAAGACGCAAATCTTCTGTACATTTGGGCATCTCTGAAAGGAGCTGTCCATGGCAAAGGTAAGAGTGAGACTGCTAAGGGCAGTATGATGCACCCTTCTAATGCAAGCCGAATATTGTGCCGTGCTATCAATTACTACGTCACATGCAGGGCTACAATCGTCGAAAGTGTGAAACAGTCGCCGGGTTTGCGTAGACACCCAGAGATCTGCAGGAAGGGGCAGAGTCCTTAAGAGTTGCTTTGTCTCTTCTGCCCCAGGCCGTTGACCTCTACTCCCTCCTCATCCAGCACAGACACCTGTGATTTCACACTGGAGAATGTAAACTAATTCCAAATATGTCACATAAGCAATGCAGGAAAATAAACTCGGTGGGCTTTCTTGACAGGGATCATGTGAAATTATCAGCATGGTTTATACATTATCGCAGTGCCCTTTTGAGGGCTATGATTTTGACTCACTAAATATCTATATTAAAACTAAAAAAAAGTCATGTCAGTTAATGGATTCTGCCAATGTACAATACCCACTGAATGACTGGCGGCACACCTGAAATAGGTGCTCGAGCTACGGAAAAGTCACACCACTACAATAAACACACTCCAATGAGGGCTCTGGGAGCAGTCTCAGTAGCAGCGCTTCAAGAACGTAAACCCCTGCCAGCAGAGGCATGGAGGTAGGTAGGTCTGTATGGTAGGACACCTAGGCACATAAAGGAAGAGTGCTCTATTTTCCCAGGTCCATGCCTAAACAGCATATCCAATCCACGTTTTTCTTTTCCACATGATACTTTAGACCCTGTAAATCTCAACTAGGTTTGTGTTACAGGTTGACCATATAGGCAATCAATATATACTTTATTCGATTTAAAAAATAAAATCATAAAAGTTGAACACAATAAAATACATTAACTACACAGTTACAGCAATAAAAGAACAAGCACAAGTTAACTAGCTTTTAAAACACCAGAAAGATACCATGATAAAACAAGCATTGGCATAGCCAATAGGTCTCGCTTTTAGGACCTTATAAGTATTTAGTTATGCAGCACAATATCCTTGGTGCAACAACAACTGTTGCATGGCTAAACACTTATAAGGTCCCAAAGGCGAGACCTATTGGCTATGCCAATGCTTGCTTTTCTTGTAATGTTATCTGTTGGAGACACTGAGGTTCACACCAATGGGTTGTCTGTGGAAAGTGACCAACGCATCATTTTGTTTGTGTAGATCTGCACTTTCTCTCTCAACACTGCCTTCCCGCTGCTTTTTCACATTCTACCATGTATATTTTATTGCTTCCAGGCAGGACCTCTGGGCTGCATAGGCCATAGAAGCATGAACTATAGTTAGGGTGAGGGCTCTGCTATCCTTCTTTCCTAGAAACTCCATTTGATTTCAGCTGGCACTTACAACTGGATATGTTTACCTTCATTTTCTTTATATTTCTCTATATTAGAAGTTCTTAGTTTCAACAGCTACATTTTGATAGGTCTGAAAAGCTGGTGTTGACAGTGACAACACTTGAATTCTGGAACAGTTAAGTCACCAATGCCCATCTTGAATTACATTAAATGAGAGAGCATGCTGCCTCACCTCCCTGAAGTGGAAGGCTACCACTTCACGATGTAACTGCTACAAACCCAGTATAAACTGATGGCTGTAATGTAACATAACCAACAAATGTATGCTACCTTGCTTCTTTACAACATAATGTATAAACTGTGTTCATGGATGCAATGGTTAAAAGGAAAATCAATAAAGTATGTTTGGGAGAAAAAAAAAATGGAAGGCTACCACTATTCAGATTCGATTGTCCATCTTGTGCAATTTTCAAACAGAGCCGTCCCTGCACTTCCTGTGCTTTGCCAGTCTGGTCAAGTGTTGTCTGAAGAGAAGTTGTCATTTTTTTCCCTCACATTCCTGGTAGTTTTGTTGGTCCCTGAGAAGATGGGCAAGATTATTCCAAAGCTTAGCATGTTAGGCCTTAACTGCGCTTCCTTAGTTTCTTCCACCTCTTCTTTGGATGGTGGATTAAGGCAGAATGGCTTCATTGTATGTTGTGCTGACATGGTAGTGGGGTTCTAGTGTTTGCAGGTGGGTGGGCTGCTCACTGTCCCACATGTTTTTCAACATTTATGTTAAGCCTTTGATCTTGTTGTTGAGATCTTTTCGTTGTTCCGCTATGACCTGCGTCTTGATCAGAATGCATCAGCCTTTCTGATTAAGCTGGGAGATTGCCTTGTGGCCATGACGTGGGGTGGCAACAATGCTAGAGTTGAAATATTGAATGAGAATAACAGCAAATTATTGTTCAGCCATAACAGCACGTATTGCTGGTAAGATGCTATCTGGGCCATATTGCTAGGCACTGCACCCTTGCTAGTAGCCATGGTGAAGTCACAGGACTGAGCATCGACAAGGATCTTTCATTCAAGGCATTGTAGTTACTGTGCCATTTGTGCACGTCCATGTTTTGGTCCTACTAGTGTAAAGACCTTCCTTTAATACCCAAGTCACGTCACCACAGATTCATCTCTCCGTGTACACAGTTGTGAATTGTAAATATAATGGCTCTGACTCCAGAAGATAAAAATCTTTGCAATTAGAAAAGCTGTAGGACTGAAGCAATATGATCATGTCTGACTCCAGGAAGGAGCTTGACTGGTTGCCTTTAAAAGAGAAAATCCAGTTCAAGACACTATCTTTGTGGTTTGTTCTATGTTTTTTCTTTAGGATTATGATAGCGGTTACCGTTTCTTAGCTCTCTGGAGTGTGGGTGCGCCCTCCAAATACATAAAATGGGCTTTACTTACAAAAGACTTTGCGGAAAGGAGCACTGAATTTGTAAATACATTGTTTGTTTCAATAGAAGCCACTGCAGGGCCTTGAGAGATGGAGGCAGTGTACTCCTGCTTCCAGAGATTGAAGCACATTTTGGCTGCCCTGTTTTGCACACTTTTTGCCTTTTGGAACGCACCTAGACAGTATTACCACAGTCTCTACATGGAGAGTCATACAATTTACACAGGTTGTTTGATTTGTTGTGTGAAGCTAAGGAGGGTCTTTCCAAGGATGCCTAGTTGGTGGTTGGTTTTGGATTGAAGGGGTGATTAGCACTGAAGAGTATTCTAAAGTGATGTTTGCCTTTTTAAGATATATCGAGGCTCTCTGAGTATGTGGGATCCTACAGCCGATCATTTGGCTTGCCCCAAAGTAAGTGAGATTTTAATCCATTTATGCCAAAGAAAACTGGCCTCCATCCAAACAAATTAGAGTGTGAGGCAGAAATGTTGGTCTCCCTCTCCTGCCGGACAGAAGATCTGTGCATCATATGTGAACAATTGGAATCCAAGGCCGTGTTGATTAATGATTGGTTATAAGTACCAGTAGACTACTTTAAACTACAGAGGAGGCAATGGGCTTTTTGCAAATGGTTCTCATAGTGCCAGGTGTTCCTTTCTTGGTTTAAATGTGTGTGTGTGTGATCTTTAATCAACTTGACAGCATGGCAGGTGATTCCAAGCCGTTGCCTCAAGCGGAAGTGAATTTGATGAACTACAATGTCACATCACATGCATAAGAGAAGATTAGGTATGTTTATTGGTTCTCCAGGGTCATGTTTGTATAAGTGGCAGTATAGAGGGATTGTGTTCCTGCAGCTGGTCTGAACCCAGGGTGATGATTCTGGAGAATGCCGTTGGCCTCCTCAAATTCTTGGAGTCGGATGAGTTCTTGTCCAAGAATATTGATATGGAATTGTTTAGAGATTTGCCTGCAGCCAGTTACATCCTCTGGGCCAGCCGTTAGTTCCTCGATCAACATGGTTAACATAGAATGTTTTCATTGCCAGGGAATATTATGTCAAATTTGTGTTTTGAGGGACTCATTGATGCCAGGTGGTGGTGTTTTGGGAGATTTCCTGTTCCACATTGCCACTCCTAGGTCAGGAAGCAAATTAGAATCCTTGTCATTCTACCAACACCCAATAACAGTAAGTAGCTGATGTTTTGCCACTGGGGGCTGGTTAAGAACATCAACCCTCTCGCTTCACTGTAGGTGATGTGCTTCGTTTTGCCTCTAATATTGTTCTATGACAATTGCAAGTTGAATCCTGTAAGTCTTCCTTGCCTATCACATGGGATACAGAAACCGGGAAGCATGTTCTCCAACAAAATACTGCTGTGAAACATCTTCAGATTAATTTGAACCGTTTCCTCTTGTCCAGAATTCTCACTCTGTGTGGTACTTCTGGTTTGTACAGGTAACACAGAAATTTATTTTCTCACTGCATTTAGTCTAATTGCATAGACCATTGTAGGCATTTTCTTTTTCTAAGCTGAACAAATAATTGACACAAGCAAGGCCAGAATCTGTAGCCACTTCTCATTCATTCCAAAACTGTTAGGTTTTTATTCAAGCAAGAGACTAAGCTCCCTTCTTTCAATCCAAGCCTGCCCTAGAATGCAGAGAGGACTTTACGTTCTAAGGATATGAGGTGGTCCTTTAGATTTTTCATGGCCAAGGCTAAGCATACGGGTGCCGGAGACAGGCTCTTCCATGCTGGCCCCTCACTGGAGAAACAGGCATCCGAGACTTTGATTGCTCTTGTGGCATCTTATACTTTAGAATGTTACAAACTTCTTGTCTCATTCATAAGAAGAGTACCTATGCCCATATGGTGAGAGCCACAGAGGTAGCTGTCGCTTTACAATGCGTTGTCTTCTAGGATGTTGTCTGCAAGACAGCCACATGGACTACTGCGCACATGCATTCTGCATTTACCTCACTGACCACTGCCTACTTTGACTAGAGCAGTCTTAAGAATTTGTTTTGTGAGCTACTACTGTTAAGATTACCTTCTTCCCCTTCATAAATGTTCTGTTCTCCTATGGGTCTTGACCAAGATGGACTGAATGTACTTGTAACATGGTCCTGTCGGTACTCTTCTAAAGGTGATACTAAACAAGTGTGCCCCCTTTGTGGCTGGCACCTGAAAGTGGTAAGACCTGGAGGTGAACAGGGGCTCATCCCATTCAAATTTGTTCTATACAAGACATGTTTCAGTACTTGCCTTGTGCCCAGGGCATCCCATTAGCCTCGAAGAAAGGAGTCTAAAGGACTATTAGTAAAAAAATAAGTCACTAAGATAAATAACCTTTACCTATTTTGACATATAATCATATTTGCATTTGTGAGCCAGCAGTTCTGCTCTTAGTTGATGCTTTATTACAACATGGCTGTTGAATCCTGATAATGAAATCATCTTTTATGAAGTAAATAGGTCTCCAGGACAAAAACAAGGAATACAAAAAATTGAGAAACATGCTTCTGGTCAGCGACAAACAGAAAGTATTTTAATAAGCATTTTGCAAATATCAGCATTTCCCATCATGAGTGCACGTGAGGCCTCAAGTACCTCACAACAAAAGTAGGCCGAAGAGAAAACAAACATCTTAATCAAATCACAGATTATGAGCTCATTGTCAAGACTCCTGTTTCAAATCTAAAGAGAAAATGCTTACCCACACCACTTTAAGTTTAACTTGCTTAAGTTTATGTGGCTCACTTTTCATAACAATGGGAAAAAAATCAAACATCTGTTTGTGCCAACCAGCAGAAACCTAATTCTCCTCCTGAGCCAAGTAAGCTAGAGCAATCTCTTAAATGTGTAAATTACACCTTTCTCCAACATATTATCCAACGCATACCATTACCTAACCTCTTCAGTCCTCCATTTTGTTGTTAAATATTCCCTCTGGTAGTCATTATTAAACCAGTGTATTCCACTACTCATTCACACCTCCTCGTCTTGTCTCTACACACCTCTGCGTGCATGAATGATTCTCGTACTTTTTCACTGTTGATAGCAGGCCTTCTGTCACTTGTTCTTTTTGTCTGGCCCATTACTTCTTTTTCATCTAATTCAAGATGGTGATTTAAGCTCAGGTCTTTGATTTTCTGCCTAAACGTTATTGATCATATTCCTTGTTTCTGTGTGAGGCATCCTTCCAGTTTGCACCCTAAAGATTATTTGTGAACATTACCAATAGATGGTTTTGGATGCAGACCAATTCCAGCAAAATTCTAGAAGTAGTGGCAGCTCAGGACAGTTGTTCGATGAAGAGATTGGGTGATGTGGAATTTACTTCAACTTAAAAATTGGCTGATCTGTAGTTCTTCTCCCTGCATAACCCTTTTGACCCATGGATGGTTTTAGGCTCCCAGACGTTTTTGGTCAACCAGTTAAAATCCAAGCTGTATTCAAATTGTAGAATTCAGGTGTGAAACATTCTTAAAGCCCTGGCCATGAGAAACCCTTTCACCACTAGTGAAGGTTACATCCCCCCTCTTGATCATAGTTTATAGGTTCAGCATGAGTTCCTTAAAATTGATTGTTTTGCCATGCAAACCCAGTCTCCGTGATCTGATGCATGCTCCTGCCTGTGTACGCCAGCACCCTCCACGCACTCAACCCCGGAAAAGATCACGCCTGCTACCGGGCCACCCCGAAGCGCACCCAAGGGCCCTTCACCTGCCGGAACTGCAGCTTCGCCAGCACCCGCCCCACCAAACCACCGCCCAGGAAAGAACCCAACTACCTCAGATGCATCCTCCTCAACACCCGCTCCGCCCGCAAACACGCCATCGAACTCTGGGACCTTCTCGACTCAACCTCCCCAGACGTCGCATTCCTGACGGAGACCTGGCTGAATCCCGCTTCAGCCCCCGACATTGCCATTGCCATCCCGGACGGCTACAAGATCACCCGCAGGGACCGCACCAACGGAGTCGGAGGAGGCATCGCCATCGTCCACAGGAACACCCTCAGAGTCTCAACCAACACCGACGACACCCTCAGCACCGCCGAACACATGCACTTCCAGATCCACACCGATCCCAACACCACCCTCAGAGGAACCCTCATCTACAGACCCCCGGACCCTGACCACAGTTCAGCGATTCTATCGCTGACTTCGACAGCACACACGCCATCGCCTCCACGGACTACATCCTCCTCGGGGACCTGAACTTCCACCTCGAGAACAACAAGGACACCAACTCCACCACCCTGATCGACAACCTCGCCACCCTCGGACTCAGACAGCTCGTGACTACACCCACCCACGCCGCCGGCCACACGCTAGACTCCATCTTTTCCGCAACCCACACGTCTCCTTCAACCACACCTCCGAACCCCACTGGACTGACCACCACTGCATCCACTTCACCTACAGGAAGCCCACCACGCACCACCGCACCGAACAAATGCCTCGCCGCTGCTGGAGCAGAGTCACCGAAGACCAGCTAACCACAACCCTCGCCCTGAGCCCACCCGCCGAACCCTCCGACCCCGACACCGCCGCCCGCAACCTCAGACAGTGGATCGACGACTGCGCCAACACCCTCGCCCCGCTCAAGAATCCGCCCAACAGCCACACCAGCAAGAAAGCCACCTGGTTCACCGAAGACCTCCAGGCCTCCAAACGAACATGCCGAAAACTGGAGAAGATCTGGCTCCACGAACGGACAGCGGACAGCTACGCCGCCCACAAGAGCGCCACCCGCAGTCACCATCACCTCATCAGATCCGCCAAAAGGGCCTCACTCAAAGACCGCCTAGACAACAACGCACACAACAGCAAAGAGCTCTTCAACATCGTGAAGGAACTCTCCAACCCCAGCTCCAACACCAACGACATCCCGCCGTCGCGAGACCTGTGCGACTCACTGGCCACCTTCTTCCACCGCAAAATCGCCGACATCCACGACTGCTTCAACACCACGACCGCCCCGGCAACCACCGAGACCACTGCCCCCACAACCACCAACCGCCTGCTCTCCTGGACCAACATCAACGACGAGGACACCAGCGAGATCATGAACACCATCCACTCCGGCTCACCGCTAGACCCGTGCCCTCACCACGTCTTCAACAAAGCCAGTACAGCCATCGCGCCCCATCTCCGGAAAATAATCAACATCTCCTTCGAGACAGCAACCTTCCCGGAAAGATGGAAGCACGCCGAGATCACCGCCTTACTCAAGAAACCCAAGGCAGACCCCAAGGACCTCAAGAACTTCCGACCCATCTCTCTGCTCCCGTTCCCCGCGAAGGTCACCGAGAAAATCGTCAACAAACAACTGACCCGCTACCTCGAGGAGAACAACATCCTGGACCCTTCCCAGTCCGGCTTCCGCAGCAACCACAGCACCGAAACTGCCCTCATCGCCGCCACCGATGACATCAGGACCCTGCTAGACAACGGAGAAACAGCAGCCCTCATCCTCCTGGACCTATCAGCCGCCTTCGACACGGTCTGCCACCACACACTACGAACACGCCTTCACGACGCCGGGATCCAAGAGAAGGCCCTGGACTGGACCACATCCTTCCTCTCCGGCAGAACACAAAGCGTCCGCCTCGCCCCCTTCCGATCCAAGGCCACCAAGATCATCTGCGGCGTACCCCAAGGCTCCTCCCTCAGCCCAACGCTGTTCAACATCTACATGGCACCCCTCGCCCACGTCGCCCGACAGCACAACCTCAACACCATCTCCTATGCCGACGACACCCAGCTGATCCTCTCCCTCACCAAAGACCCTCACACCGCCAAAGCCCACCTCCACGAAGGAATGAAGGCCGTCGCCGAATGGATGAGGACCAGCCGCCTGAAGCTGAACTCAGACAAGACGGAGGTCCTCATCCTTGGCTCCAACCCTTCAGCCTGGGACGACTCCTGGTGGCCGACATCACTGGGAACAGCCCCGACACCCACCGACCATGCACGCAACCTAGGGGTCATCCTCGACCCCACCCTCTCCATGACTAAGCAGGTCAACGCCGTTTCCTCATCCTGCTTCAACACCCTCCGAATGCTCCGCAGGATCTTCAAGTGGATCCCCACCGAAACAAGAAAAACAGTCACCCAGGCCCTAGTCACCAGCAGGCTGGACTACGGAAACGCCCTCTACGCAGGAACGACGGCTAAGCTCCTGAGACGGCTGCAACGCATCCAGAACGCCTCTGCACGTCTTATCCTCGACATCCCCCGACGCAGCCACATCACACCCCACCTGAGAGACCTGCACTGGCTCCCTGTCAACAAGAGGATAACCTTCAAGCTCCTCACCCACGCACACAAAGCACTCCACAACTCCGGACCAGCCTACCTCAACAGACGACTCAGCTTCTACATCCCCACCCGCCAGCTCCGCTCCACCACCCTCGCCCTCGCCACAGTCCCCCGCATCTGGAAAACGACCGCCGGCGGCAGATCCTTCTCCCACCTCGCCGCCAAGACCTGGAACACCCTCCCCACCAACCTTCGGCAGACCCAAGACCTACTGGCCTTCAGAAGACTCCTCAAGACCTGGCTCTTCGATCAGTAGCAGCACCACCCCCCTCTTCCCCCAGCGCCTTGAGACCCTCGCGGGTATGTAGTGCGCTTTAGAAGTGACATGATTGATTGATTGATTGATTGTCCAACTGAGGGAGAAGCAGCACTTAATGTCCACTCTGTGCTTTCAGACCAAAGACTTTCTCTTTGATGAATTTGTTATCCCAAGCTTGTGTCATTGTTTTCTTGCAAACTTTGATGTCCGGCCTCACTTCTTTTTCAGTTACTTCTCAGTTGGTAATCCATAACCAATAGCTCCTTGGACTGTGTCTCAAAGATTTCTCTTGTACTCTCCAAGTACTTCAATGTAAAGCTGATTCTTCTATACCTCTGGTCGCTTCTATTGCTTTTCCAGGGGATCGGTTGCTCAGGATCAACAACAATGTATGTGCCTATTTACATGCAAATTTTTAAAAAGGCCTAACTGAGCTCGAAATTTATAGTAGATTTATTAAATAAAACTCTTTGAAATTTAGTTGGAACAATCAATAGTTTTTAGGTTGAAGTCAATGAGACATCGCAGCTGTCTGGTTGCAAAGACATATTGGAGACATGCTGAAAGCTAACCTAGCAATGCATTCCGCCCATTGCTTATCATTGTCTTTGTGTGTTTTGTCATTCACATTTGCTTCCTTTCAGTTCGCTTTGTTTTAGCCTATCCAGCATGTCTTTGTACCTCCTGCGGAATATTGCCTGTTTACCTCCTCTCTGATTGGCACCTTCTATTCTTTCGTGAGTACTCTTTTCAGGAACTTTTTTTTTCCTTTTCTTGAAGCACTCCATGAGTGTGTGTGTTTTTCAGATGCTCCCTAGTATTCCTCCACCCCCCTCACTCCCATGACTCACTCTAGGGGTTTCTTTCAAGCATTGTGTGTTTCTGTTGACCCCCTTAAAAGCCTTGAATGTAAGATCGGATCTTGTCAATCCCACAAGGCTTACATGGTTGCATGTTTTGCCTATTATGGTGCCTGCTTCAGAACTTCGCTTTGTGACCATCTGAAGACAGTCTTAAGAGCCACTCGCATACAGGGTTTTATACAGTAAGCTTTTTAGGCTGCTCAGCAAGAAAGTGCTTTTATTTTACTGTTATTAAGGTGTATTACACATGTGTAAATGTTCCACTGATCACCAGTGCTGGCTACGCTTTTTCTGTCAGAATTGCCAGTGAACACAACGTAAGGTTTGAAGTCACTTACCGTCCCTTATGCTGAGTGATGCACATTACAATGGAGCAGAGCCTGGGACAGGGCAGTGAATGTTGGGTATTTTGAAAAGATACTTGGTTTCAGTCTGCTTTACCTCAGTCTGTAAACACAAGCTCCTAGTGTGCTGCACTGAGCCATGAAACTACGGATCTAAAACTGCATGAAACATCATATCCGGCCTCACGACCGCTGTTTGTGTATTTTATTGGCCTTAATGGGTGGATCTGTGTGAATTGTGGCAGCTGCCTGTGTACTGCTGAGAGTGGCTAAGGCCCTGCCTGAAGTGGATAGGATGCTTTATTTTAGTGGCAGGACACAAAGTAGCTCTTGTGGTTGGAGGGGCGGTGCAGTGGCTGAGGGAGAGGTAGGTAGGTGTCTTACAGTGTCAGAAGAAGCTTGGGCATAGTTTTCAAGTTCTCAATGTCTGTGTGCTTGTGTGACGTCAATATTTCTACTGTGATTGTGTCACATTTCAGAGTCTTATTTATGACACCTTAAGTATGAACAAAAACCTGTTTGTTCCTGCCATTACCCTGTCATGGGCTTTTATGTTGGCCTAATGTCTAGCCCTAGTTAGGTCGAACCAACCACACAGTGCAAGACACATTGTAAGCTTACCAAGAACATAGAGGGGCTTATTGCCTGCCCATTGCTTACTATTGGTGTGTTTTACTGTCACTCTCATTTGCCTACTTTTTATACAATGACTTGCCTTGTCCATCTTGTCTGTCCCTCCCCTGGAGCATTACCAATTTACTTGTCTTTTCACTGCTTACTTTTAAGGATCTACTTTTTTTGTCTTAAGCTCTCCACATGAGTGCATGTGTTTTCTAGCTAACTCTCTAGTGTGCTTCTCTTTACTCACACACTCTTTATTGCTCTTGCTCGTCTTTGTGTGCTTCTTCCTTGTGAATCTTTCTCATCTGTGTGCTTCTCCCCCTGCAGCTCCATGTTGCTCTCTCTCTCTCTCGTTTGATTTTCTCCCAACACGCTCCATGGTGCTCACTCTCTATCATTCATTTACTCTTTTCCAAATGCTCTCCATGTTGCTTCCCTCTCCTGTGCTCACATCTTGCTTCCCCCATCCCCTGTTTTGCTTCCACACCCCTACGGTCCCCCGTCTTGCTTCTTCCACCCTGTGTTGCTTCAGTTGTACAATGTTAGCACAGGTAGAAACATACATATTTATTTTTATATATATGTATACAGTCAACAGCACTCTGCTTGCACCGTGCGCAGTGGGGGTTTGACCACTAGGGCTGGCTGCAGCCAACCCCACACTGCACAGGGCCTTCAGTTTTGTCATCAATGACATAATTTGAGATGTCATCAGTGAAGTCATAAATTATGTCATGAGTGATGTCATAAGCAGTGCTTGGCAGGGGCAGGGGGTCGCAAGTTATAGTTAGCTCTGCGAACTATTACTGGTGAATTTCTGTGGTTTTTTAATTCAAAATGTTAATGTTGTCACTGACAAATTCACCTAACTATAAAGTTACTATAACCTTTGTTTTTTTCAGTGAATTCCCAAGGTTTTTTGTTTTTTAAAACCGATCTTTTTTTTTATCACACTTAACTATAACATTACTTTAACCTTTGGTTTTTTCAGTGATTTTTTTTAACGTAAAGTAATATTGTATTACTATACGTAAAGCCAAGCCCCCGCTGCCTTATGTTTTTAAATGAAGCCCATTAGGTCCTGGGTACCCCAGGGACTTATATTTTTTAAAGGGTAAAGAGGGCCAAGTGGCCCTCCTCTCCGAGCCTTGCTAGACCCTGGGGACACCATCCCCCAGGGCCTTTATTATGAAGGGGGAGAGGGGATGCTTGGCCCCCGCCCTGAGCCTTAATGGACCCTGGGAACCCCATCCCCTAGGGCAATTACTAAAATTAAAGGGGAGGGTGGCCATGCGGCCCTCCTCCCTGAGCCTTGTTAGGCCATGGGGACCCCATCTCCCAGGGCCTTTTTTAAATTAAAGGGGAAGGGAGCTATGTGGTCCCCCTCCACGAGCCTTGTTAGGCCCTGGGACCACATTCCCCCCAGCCACTCCTTTAAATAAAGGGGAGGGGGGGCGCAATTGCTCAAAACTACTGAACGGACTTACACCTAAACATAAAAAGCACTCTTTCTTGACATAGATCTAGTTTTCTGCCAAATTTGGTGTAAATCTGTTCAGCAGTTTAGGCCAGGGGCGGCTCCTCCATGTGGACGGAGGAGCGTCGCCCCACTGCTTTATGAATACCATTTTATGTTTCTGCTTCTCGCACTGCGAGAAAGCAGAAGGGTTTGGTTGGGGGCGGATGGGTGGGTGGTCCTGCTCCAGGCAGGGGAGGAGTGGCTTGCCCACTGTTGTGGGCGCTGACTGTTTGGTCGGCCCCCAGTCATGCACACTCCGTTTTCTCCATGTAGACTGCATGTAGCCTGCATGGAGAAAACGGCCTCCCCATAGACGCCTGTGCAGTCGGCGTTCCAGCCAATCACAACGCTGCCATTGTAGCGTTGTGATTGGCTTGGGGGAGCGGAGGGAGGCTGCCTGCTTGGCTGCTTCTTGTGTGGAGGAGAGGACACAGGACGACGTGGGACCAGACCGGAGACGGCCGCGAAGGTAAGTTACATTTTTTTTCCATTTATTTAAAATTAACACCCCCCCCCCCCCCACCTGCGAGTCATGCCGGCCATAAGTTCATATGGGAGAATGAATGGGGAAAATGCGTTTTGGCATCCCATTTTTTCTTGTCTGCGCTTGATGGATCACCCGAAACTTTCCATGTGCAAATTAGTCAAATAGTAGCATTTTTTTTGTAGAGTTTTGTTGAGATTTGTCAAACATCACCACAGTTATTACACAAAAATGCATTTCCTATGGAAACATTATCCTAACAATAACTACCCGGTGGTGACTGCCACTGAGTAATACACACATATATACATATATATATATAATATATGACAAATATATATATATATACACATATATTCACTGAAAAAAAGAAATGTTAGAGCGACATTCTAGTTGGGAAACAAAATTTAAAAAACCTTAAAAATTCACTAAAACACCAAAGGTTACAGGGAAGTTATAGTTAGGTTTAGATTTTATACACACAAAACCATAGAAATTCAGCAGTTATAGTTATCTCAAGTAACTATATCTCATGCCCTAAGGTAATTATAACTCGCGCCCTTACCCTGCATAGTTTTCTCATCAATAATTTCACTGCAAATGTTGCAGTGATATTATCAATGATGTCATAGAAGATATCATGAGCAATGTAATACGTAATTTGCAGTGCATGGCGAGACCACGAATGATCGTTACCTTAGGGCATGAGTTATAGTTACTTGGTGGCCGCAACTTTTCTCTCGGGTTGCGGGCAGCCAATCACAGCATTGCTGTTGGCGCATGGATCCGCGGATCCACCATGGTGGATCCGCATCTCTAGATATGTATAAAAAAAATTATTTTAATATTTCCAAAACTACTGAACAGATTTACACCAAATTATAAAAAAAACATTCTTTCTGGACCAAGATCTAGCTTTCTGCCAAATTTGGCGTAATTCCGTTAAGCGGTTTGGCCTGTAGTTGTATCTAAAATCCCAATAGGAAATTGCATGGGGAAAACGAGTTTTGGGACCCTCCATTTCTCTCAGCACCCGTTTTACGAATCATCCCAAAACTTTCCAGACAACAGCTGAACTGAGAGGCAAACTAGTTTTGAACAATTCGTGAAGATTCATCAAAAGGCACCAAAGTTATTAGCAAAACCAAAAACACTTTTCGTTTGGAAACTAGGTCCTATCTATAACTACGTACTGGCGGTTGCCAGTAGGTAATTCCTATATATATAGATATGTATATATGATAGTTTTTTGAAAATGTATTTTTTGGCGGACCCACCCAAACCCCCCCTCCTTTGTTTTGTAACTCCTAATCTCCTCTAATTCTAAAAGTACCCTTACCTCCCTTTTACTTTACTCACCTCTAAACCCTAAAATCACCTATAT
This sequence comes from Calotriton arnoldi, assembly GCA_963921515.1. Taxonomy (NCBI): domain Eukaryota; kingdom Metazoa; phylum Chordata; class Amphibia; order Caudata; family Salamandridae; genus Calotriton; species Calotriton arnoldi. The sequence goes on from CAWUFW010000409.1 coordinate 190,529, forward strand.
CTTCCTTTAGCTCTACCCACCCTGAAACCTAAAATCACGCTTACCTCTTTTTACATCTACCTACCCCTTAACCCTAAAATAAGCCTTACCTCCCTTTACCTCCACCCACCCCATAAACCTTAAAATTACCTTGTACTCCCTTTATCTCTACCTACCCCGAAACCCTAAAATTAGCCGTACCTCCCTTTACCTCTACCCATCCCTAAACCTTACAATTACCCTTACTTCCCTTCCGTCTACCCACCCTAGACCCTAAAATTACTCTTATCTCCCTTTACCTCTCCTCAGCTCATAACCTCAAAATCACCCTTACCTCTCTTTACCCCTACCCGCACCTTTACACCTTTTTTTAAAAATAAAATTAAACAATCATATTATTTAAAAACACACACTTTCCTGGGTGGTAAAATACTGCATGGTACAGCTTAAAACCTAAAAAAAAGTCCTTAACAGCATGGTCCTTAGCTGCGTGGTATAGGTACTGCGTTGTAAGGGCTGTTTCCTTCCACTGCATGCTTTAAAATAAAAACACTCCCACCCTACATTTTTTTTTTATTTGCTGAACAACTTGCTTCAGTAAATAAAAAGGAAAAAAACGCCCACTTCATTTAGTAGGTACGTGGTTGCACCTACAAAATGAACCAGAATGCTCCATCCTAGGCTTTCTTCCTTCGTCTTGACTCATGGTGCACAGCACCGGGGATGCTGTACAGCAATTGCTAAAAACCGTAGGCAAAGCCAATAGGTCCCCAAAGGCGAGACCTATTGGCTTTGCAGATGCTTGTTATTATAGTGACTGGGTTAGAAATGCTACGTAGAAGTTGTAGGCAGGGCAATGAAATATTTTTTTTTAAATTATCCAGTGTAACTTTACATGAATCAATTCATTTCTAAATTACTGGTGACATTTTCAGTAGTGTTATTTGAAAGAGTGTGTTAAATAATACTGTCATCTAAATTAATAAATTGTAACGCAACCCTTGAGGATTCATGCAAACTTATGTACCCCACAGCATTTCTGATGACATCACAGTCTGTAACATCAATGACCTGATAATTAGTTACTGAGACAAACAATTTTTCTCATAAATTAATTATGTGGACTTTGGACCGTAAATGATTCCTGAGCAAATTATTTATTTTACCAAAAATATTCTCTATTTTAAAATGGCAGCAAAATAACTACGTCCTAGAAAAAAGAATCGATCAGTGTGGTGAATCGGGTGATTTTAGCAGAATGTATTTCCGATTTTGAATTTACGGAGTAAAATAAGCTGCCTGCAAGCCTTGTCCATGAATTTCTGCGGTGACGTCAACGGTGATAAATCATATGAGGTCACGTGGCACCAAGCAATTTATCATTCAGTAAGAAATATTGAAATCCATGCCCCGCACAATGATCCCATTGCTAAACTATATTTGGAACATGGTAAACAGATATTTTATGGCGATCTAACGAGAGTATCGACTTACATCTCTGCCACTTAGTTAGGAAAGCAGAGTGAAGACCCACTACAGCTCTAGAAGCTTGGCAAAAGTGAGGCTCTGCATTGACATGGTGTATTTTCCCGGGTATAACAGTGCTGAAGAGCACGCTTGGGGGTCCTAGGTATGCAGCAGGAGAGAAGCTGAAGCAGCCATTTACACAGCGACTGTCAGGGCCGGACTGGGAACCGAAATCAGCCCTGGCAAACTGCTCAGCCGGCCCCCCTGTTTGAAAGGGCCAGTTTCGGCCGATTTTGTTACAGGGGGCCAATATTGCCGGCCCCCGGTAACAAAAACGGCCCCCCAGGGGCCCAAAACCAGCCCCCACCCTGGCAGCCCACCGGGGAAATGCCCGGTGGCAGCTACGGCCAGTCCGGCCCTGGCGACTGTATCTAATAATCTAGATGCACACAGATGTGGGAAAGCTCACTTTCACTGAGGCAGACATCTTTTAGGTCAAGCCCACTAGACAGCGCATGCGCGGTCTGTTGGCGGTGTACAGTCCTGTTGGACACGTTCTAGTGTTCAGCTTTGTGCTGTAACCCCACTTTACACCCACCCATCACAGCCAGGTGACCCTGCTAATAAAAGGGGCCGGCGCACGTGCCCTGGGCCAGTTCCAGTACCATACTCGAAGTGTCCGTGCAGTTATTTACCTGGCATGTGGGCCTAGGGCCCAAGACACCACCATGGCGATGAGGGGGTCGGCCCGGCATGTGTGCAGCAGCTGTTCCTGGTGGGGAGAAGAGTAGCCAGGTCATAAGGCATCTACTGCCAGCATGACAGCAATCAACGTAAAGAGAGAGTAAAGCCTCCCGGAGAGTGAACACGCTGGTGTCCACCAGCAATGTTCCTTAACCCCCACCTGCATGCCTTGCAGCCACCGCCGTGCTCACCGGCTCTGGGGACAGAAAGGTAGAGAAGATAAAGTGCTGCAGGTAGCTCCGTGGGCCCTCAATGCTGGAGGCGCCTACACAAACTACTGGTCCCAGCGCAGGAGAAGTGACTGGCACCGTGAGAGGTGGACCACCACTCCCGCACCTAAAACACTCATGCAGGGCAAGCTGACTGAGCCCAAGTGCCAGCGACCAAGAGAAGAGAGAACCACACCAGCCAGGCAACAGGACAAGTGGTACGTCGGCTGCCTGCTGAGGCCTTAACCGGAGCGGATTTGGGAAGTAGATGAGTCGCCCGGCCTTTCCTGCATCGCGTGACCCCCATGCCCGTATCTGCTGTCTCAGCGTGGCCTACAGCCAGTGAGAGATAGCCGCGGAGAAAAAAGGCTTCCCTCAGCTACCCAAAAGCCGGAGAGAATGAGGCAGTGTACCTGCCCTGAATATTGACGCCTGTGTCTGCAGCGCCCCACCAGCAGTCAAGATAAATTGAGGCCGCCATAAGGCATTGCGTGGCCCCCGTACTAGCAAGTGAGTAACCAGCGCCCAGGGCATCTGGGAAGGAAGGACTGCCTACCCAGTCAGGCTGCGGTACCTCAAGAGACCGCTCATAAACCCAGCGCTGAAAGAAAAAAAAGAAAAATCAAGTTCAGTGCAAGCCGATGTTTCCCTTAAGGAAAACCAGCACTGCATCTCCGTGCCTGGCTGGAGAAGGCAGCTATCTCCTCATACTACCAACCCGGCGCACGCTCATGCTCCCAGGAGAGGCCGCGTTCCTATGGGCCATATTCTAAGCCTTCTGTTGGCAAAGCAGTTTTCCTGGTATCATGCGAGGCCACAGTGCCACCTAGTGGCCATCTGTGGTTACCACGCCCATGTAATGGGAGCAGTTTAGAATGAAAGGCCCGCAGAACTGAGGAAAGCTGCTGTAGCCCACCATTGATGAGGCGGTCCCCACAGGGCTAAGTTTGAAAAGCCAAGCCCTTGCCTTACCGCACCACCCTGAGCGAAGGAAGTAAAGACTGGCAGTGCCCCCACATACTTTGTCTACCTGCGGCAGTGAACCGGTCGTCCCCCATCAGTGACGGTACAAATGACTGTCTGCAACTGGAAGGCGGGGAAGCAAAGACACGAGTGGAGTGCTCTGCAGCGACATCTAGTGGCCGCTCCCTGTACTGCGCCCAGTAAGTGTATGAAAAGGAATGCGGCCCGACAAATAGCCAGTAGCAACAGTCACAACCACTGCAGCGCTGAGGTTTCTGTGCAGCCCTTAGGAGACAGACTACCTGTGCAGGCCACACGGCGCAACCAGAAGCACATCAAAGAGAAGGCCATGTAGGCACCACACGCCCTAGGTGGGCTGTATAGTGTTTTGAGGGGAGAGACTGTGAACCCCTGCAGAGAGAGGGAGCCCCAAGACGCAATCCCTGTTGGACAGCTAGCCAAATACAAGTATCACTGAGCGCTACACACACACACACGCACCCAAGGCCACAAGCGCAAGGAGAACATGCGCTGCATGCGCGTCCCCAGTGGCTGTCTGACGCCAGCACAAGCAAGGAAACTGTGCCACATGACGCTGGTGGTGAACAACCACCACCACCGCAAGAAAGAAGAGCAAGCACGCCAAGCGCCAGAAGAGGGCGCCTTGAAGAAGGACCAAGAGCGCAGAGTCTGAGGTACGTCGGCGCAGGCACCCAGAAGCTTCACAGCACGGGCAGGCGCCCAGGAGAGTGAGACCCCTCCACAGAGAAGAAGCGATGCTGAAGACAGCAGGGAAAGCCTCTTTATCTCCACAGCCCCAGCGAAGCCCCGCAGTGGGCCAAAGACAGCACAGAGTGCCCTCCCTCATACTGCCTCAAGACCGAGTCGCCAGTGGCCCAAGACAGGCAAGAGGAAAGCCACACACTCCAAGTGGTAAGCTGCCACCACAACATGTGCACTGAAGACATGCAACACGTGGCCGGACGCCACTTCACACTAGAAGCAAGAAGGAGCATGTCACACGAAGAGACTGACCCTGCCAAGCATGCCTGAACGGCGGCAGGAGTAAGTGCCATGACTGCGCAGTCTTGAGGCACAAGCACAATGCCCTCGAGCGAAGGTGACCTGCCATCCTGGCAGAGGAGCTCCGCGAAAATCCCTGAGGAGGGGTTGGGGCCTGCGAGAGATCCACGAGGAGTAGAAGCAAGTCCTACTGACAGGACTGACCTGCAACATCCGCAGCAAAGAAAAGACACAGTCCTAAGAACAGGATGCGACCAGTGAGATGTCTATGTGGCATGCACATGAGACATTTGGCATGATGCCACATCAGAGTGAGTAACCTGGTCGGAAGTAAGGAAGAACGTGGCAGGACGCCACATACCAAAAGAGGAGAAGAGAGTGGCACGATGCCACAGGGCGAACAACCACCACAGGTGCGCAAGAGAAGAGGGAGGAGAGTAACAAGACAGAGGACTCAGAAGGTGTTCATCAACACAAGCCGGCCACCGGGGTGCAGAGACGTCACTAGAGACAGCTCCGCGGGAGAAGCAACCGTAAGCCGCTAGCAAGCGCGATCTGCGTCCAGGCCCCTCTCTTCACAGTGCGACCATCAAGTCACCTGACACCGGCTGCTTGGCATCGATGGTATCACGGCTAGCACGTGCTCCTACCAAATGATAACCACAAGTGGCCACGAAGTCCCTCCAGTCCTCCTCACCCCAAGATATCATCTCATGCAGGATATCGCCGCCTGTCGCCCATGTGTTAGAAAGTTATCGTACTTATTACCCAGGTGCATCACCAGAAACACTTAAGGAGCATCGCACCACCAAAGTGGATCCAGATGCCTGGAACATCTGAAGACCAACAAGACATTCCTGGTGCCGTGGGAGGCTAGCCACCCAGAAACCTTCTGTGTGCCCCCGTGAACCTGAGGCCTGCCGAAGAGAGCATACTCACCATTGTACCATCCACCCTTGGGGTTGCACAAGGCTTGGCCATGGCCCTGTTGGGAGTTCCGCAGCGACCCCTCAGCACAGCCTACGAGAGGCCCTGTACAGCCCACGCAGTCATGTGGCAATCCATGGGCAAGGGCCCCAACGGAATTCCTGTGAGAGGGGAATCCCAACAAGAGAGATGCGTCTGCAGCAGCTCCACGACAGGCACCGGGAAGCATGGAGGTCGCAGAGGGAGACTTGTCACCCTACCGCTATCTGAGGAAGGCATGTGAACCTGAGTCCTGACAGCCAGAGCACACAGACCCTGAGACGCCATCTTCGGCAGGTGCAAGAGCGACTTGTTTGTGGTCCTGTTGGCAGTTCCTCAGCGATGCCTTTGCACAGCCTATGAGCGACTCTGCACAGTACACAAGGTCCTGTAGCAGCCCAGCGGAAAGGGCTCCAAGGAGACTCCTGTGAGAGGGGAGTCCAGGCAGGAGACTAAGTCTGAAGCTGTTCTGCCAAGGCAATGGGGAAGCATCATCTCCGTCGAGGAAGGCACTTATCCACCAAGGCCATCCTCCGTGTTTGCAGGCTTGCCGTCCACCGGAGCCTGAGTTGTTTTTTTTCAAGAAATCTCCGAAATGGACTCCACCACTGCTCCATGTGCACCCTTATTTGAACTGTGTAAATAGTCTCCAACACTGTGACACCAGGCCGGTCCGAACTACATCGCGAACTACATTGCCGAGGTGGACTAAAGCCTCCTGACCGTGTGGTCCAGAGCTCCAGCACTGCCCGGCAGATGGCCTGAAGAGACCCAATGGTGCTGTGCATTGTTGTTTGTTTCCCACATGTTGGACTTTTGTTTGTTTCATTTCCAATAAAGTTTGGGAGGGATGTAGTGTCCTGCTGGACACATTCTAGTGTTCTGCTCTGTGGTGTACCCCCACTTTACACCCACCCATCAGGCGTCACCGGTCAGGTGACCCTGCTAATATAAGGGTCCGTGCGCTCGTGCCCTAGGCCAGTTCCAGCACCATACCTGAAATGTCCGTGCAGTTATTTACCTGGCATGTGGGTTTAGGGCCCAAGACACCACAGGCGGCAGTTGAGTCAGTCTGCTCTATCGTAGCAATAAATTATCCAACCGCATGCTGTGTGAAAGGTTTGGTTTTGTATAATTTTATGTCATACGCTCACATCATGTTTCTAACACAGGAAAAGTGTTTTGGAACAACATGTCAGTCGGCCAGCGTTTTCGAAAAGCAACCTTCGAGAAAAGAGGTGTAGGAGAGAGCACATATAATTTAGTGGTCAGATAACTGTGAGTCTGCCTCCATAGGAGGGCATTCTGGTGATTATAATGCTGACATGATACAGAATCCCGCCAAGATACCCATTCTGTTTTTAGGTCTCGCCCTGAAAGCCAGCGCTGGCTCTGGGCGAGACATTTTGTAGTGGGCTTGCAGAAATGCGACCACAACTTTTGGCTGGCCTAGAGCATGCGAGTACGCGCACAGTAACGCGCTTTCCTCGCATCGCTCCAGGCGCCATGTGGCTTTCACCTCACTTGCTCGAGGCGCCATCTGGCTTTCATCAAAGAATTCTACGGCTGAACAAGCAGGAGGGGCCGGACAAGGACACATTGGCTTTTTTGTTTAATTTAAAGTTTATTCAATTCTACGGCTGAGCAAGCAGGAGGGGCCGGTCAAGGACACATTGGCTTTTTTGTTTAATTTAAAGTTTATTCAATTCTACGGCTGAGCAAGCAGGAGGGGCCGGACAAGGACACATTGGCTTTTTTTGTTTAATTTAAAGTTTATTCTTACTCATGCTTTGACTTTTTTTTTTTAAAGTTCATTCTCTGTGAAGGCAACATTGGCTATTTTTTTTTCGGCATTTAGTTCTTCAGTCACTCTTGACCCCCCCCCCCCCCACTTTTTTACACACTTTCTCTGTCTTTCACTATTTCCACACTCTCTCATTCTCTCTGTTGGACTTGGCCCTTTTTCCCAGAAATTTTTCGTTTTTCCCCTAGCCGTTTTACCATGTATGAAACTCACTCAAGATGGCTGCCACAGGTCCCTGCTACTGCAGAGGGGCCTTACACGCATACACACTATTAGCCAGGGTCGGGCTGGGACATAGGGATACAGTATCCATTCCGTCCCCGCCTCTGGGCCACATAGCCAGGCATGTAGAAGGTTCCAGAACCTTCCGGGCTCTGGGAGGAGTTATGTTTTGCCGCCTTTGGGAGAGTCACCTGACCTAGGAGTATAAAAGGCTTGGAGGGAAAACTTTTAGTCAGTTGGAGACAGTTGATGAGGCACCACTGAACCTGGGAGAACCTCCGCCGGAGTATAGGCTTTAGGGCCTAGGGGGGAGACCTACACTACTGCTGCTGACAGGGCTGAGGCCCTGCTGGAGTAAGATAGCTGAGGAACACCCACCACCCACTGACCTTGCCCAGTGTGAGGGGACCCAGGGAACCACCTTCAGCGTGCGGGGAGGAACATCAAGCACTCCCAGACCACCAACTCATCCCCCCCTCATGACAAGAAACTTCTGACAAGAAACTCTGACAAGAAACTTATACTAAGGAACTTCTGACAAGAAACTCCTAACCAGAAGCGCCTAAGAAGCAACCAAGCTGGAGCAGTCGCAAGACACCTTAATTTGAGGAGGCCTGACCGTCCAGCCAGGCCTGAAGCCTAAACTGCCCAACTGGGGATCACCAGGTAAAGCGCCGTACCCTGAAGCGCTAGACCTTCACCCCCTCACTATTCCTGCCTACTACTGGGCTGCCCCCAAGTACTTTTCCAGTCAGCCCTGCCCACAGGCTGCTGGTGCGTCCTTCTTTCTGTCACCCCTCAGGTCACTGACCTTGTGTAGAGATCACCGCCGCGGCCGTCGCCGCCTGAGGAGAAGTGCCGTGAGGTGAGGTGCGCCGTCGCGCCCTCACCTAAGGGAGCGCTGAGGTGAGGGCAGCCCCTCGAGTTTCTGTGGTGAGGTGCGCCGTCCGCGCCCTCACCGAAGCCTGCACAGATTGCCCCCATCGCCGCCGTCGCGGCTGAAGTAATTGCCACTGGGCCCTGGGCCCTCATCGCCGCCGTCGCGGCCGAAGAAATTGCCCCCGCCGCCGTCGCGGCCCAAGAAATCGCCAGCGCGATCGAGGCCTTTAGGCCCCGCCGACGCCGTCTCCAGGCAACCGGGGTCGCCGGGCGTGACCCCAGGAAGGCCGCGCAACGATTGGGCGCCGGCCCCGGTCACGCCCCCAGCGCCGACGGAAGCCCGGGAAGAGCCCCGGCAGTGCAGAGGGAGACGGGGAGCCGGCCGGAGAGGACTGCCGGCTCCCGCTCCCTTCCCCAAGACCCCGAGCCTGCGCACAGACCTTACCTGAACCCGGGGGCCGGAGGAAGGTGATCCCGGCCCCCGCAACGTGCCGCAGCTGCATCCCCTTGATCCCGGGGGCCGGAGGAAGGTGATACCGCACCCGCAACGTCCCGACAGTCCGGCCTGAAGGCCGAAGCACCCCGACCGGTCCCCGCCCTCCAGAACACGGGCCGGGCCTGGGGGAGTGCCAGTCGCAAAGGAAGCGCGACCAACAAACCAGCGACAGGTGAGCCCAGGAGGCCCCTAGGGCCCACAAAACGCCACTGGGGGCCGGGGGCCACCATTAACCCTATAATTAATTGGGTACACTTTCCCCATGAGGCGAGGCCCCGGAGAGGAGTGGGCCTAGCCTAGAGTTAACCCCTAAGGGTCATAGAAGCCCCAGGATACTGGACATGTCGAGGGTTCCCTACAGTATTTAATAACTTATTGCAGATGCCTATTGTAATTACTGCCTAGGCCATGCTTTTAACTGCGAAGTCTTTTACCACAGGGGGAAAGTATTTAATTGAATTGAGTTGAAGTGTTTTATGTTACAGGTGTACTGGAATTGCGACGCCCACTGTACTGAATGTGGGCGCGCCTAGATTAATGCAGGCCTATTTAAATGTAAAGTGAAAAGCCTTCTTTTAAGTAATTGAATATGCTAAAGTGAACTGCATGTCTAGGCCCCTGTTTTATTAACGTACCTTGAGATCATTATTAAGTGCTACGTGTAGGAGATAATTCCTGCGTCCTCTTAGTGGCCTACAATGTTGATGAGCTATGATGCTTTAATTTAAAATGTGCACCAGTTGAGTAATGCAATGAATTTGAATGTAGATCTGAATTAATCTACCTCATCTGATGCCAACTTAATTTATTTATAAAAGATCTTGATTTTAAATACAAAAGCCTGGTGTGGTGTCATGTTATTGCGTTCGCATTTCTGAGTCAGAGTAAGAGTGTGCTGCACAACTGCCTTACACATTGCCTTCGTGTGCTTTCCCGCTTCGCGCCATGCTACCGTGGCGGACTCGGTAAACCCGGTTCCAACATTTGGTGTTCAGCGGTTGGATAAGGACTGGTGTTTGTGCAGCACCCTACAGTGACTCCGTGTGCGCCGCAATTAGACACCTATTGTAATGAAAGTGCTAGGAATTCTTTTGTAATTGCCGATTGTGTACATTCCTGCGTTAGACCTGTTACCTACAGTCTAGAACCCCTTCCTTAAATTGTCTGGGACCCCACCTAGGAGGATGGAGTTTGAGTTAGCCAACCTAGAAAGGTATACGGTGACACAGCTCAAGGAGTTCTGCCTAGAGAGGGGGGTGGCCGTCAAGCGAGACGCCAGGAAGGAGGTGCTTCAGGAAGCTTTGAGGGCATGGGTAATGGCCCACCCGGAGGGAAGAGGGGACGAGGAGCAGGGGGAGGCAGACAACCCAGGAGAACTGGACCTACTGCACATTGATGATAGCGAGAATGTGTTGCCAGGAAGACGTTCCAGGGCAGGCAGTAGGGCATCAGGGGGGAGGTTGTCGGCAGAGGAATTTGAGGACAGAAGGAAGCAGAGGCGATTAACATTAGAACTTGCTAGGATGGAAAGGGAGCGAGAACAGGCAAGGCTAGCCATGGAGGAAAGGAAGCTTGCACATGAGCTTAGCCTGAAGGAACTAGAGCTCCGAGACTTGCAGATGGAGATGCAGGGCAAAGTGAATGGTGGCAGCGTACCTGCTGGGGTTCCACAGGAGCCCAAATTTTATCTACCAAGAGAGGTGATAGCCAGTTTGGGGAGTGATCCTGAAGGGAGTGGTGCAGGGATCTTCCAACCCAGCGAGGTGGGAGAGGTGGAGAATAGCCCAGCTAGGTCCCAGGATAGTGAGCGGGTTGTAGGGCCTCACATCCTATCCATAGGAAGGAGTGAGACGGGGAGGGGTCCTGAGGTGCCCCAACCGCAGTCTCAGGGCCTGGAGAGTTCCATAAGTGAACCCCAGGTTGGGAGCCTAGGCTGTCCCGATGGGCCATCCATGGTAGGGGATCCCCCAGTGACAGGAGAACCCGGGGCGTATGTATTCAGAGCTCCAGGGGTTCTGGGGTCTGCCCAGCCACAGGATTTAGATCCTGGGCTGGGGTGCCAGGTTCAGGGGCTGCCTGACCTGGCGGGAGGGACGTCTGTAAGCAGTGTCCCTCCGGAGCTGACTCCCAGGGGTGCTTCTCCAGGTGGGAGGGTGCTGAACTCTGGGAGGGGGTGCAGAGGAAGGGAGGACTCGCCTCGGGCACCGGGGCAACCTAAGGGTTTAGACCCTGGGTTGGTGGATCGGATGCAGGGTCACGGCCCTGGAAGAGTGAGAGAGTGGTGGTCTGAGGGTGCCCCGCATAGGAGGAGAGGACGGAACCCCAGAAGGAGAGGTAGGGGGAGGAGAGCCTCGCCCCTGACTGCTGGTCAGCCTGAGGGTGCGGACCCCAGGTGGGTGGACCAGTGGCAGTTTGGAACTGCAAGGAGGAGAAGGAGAGTGGCCAACGGGCCTGGGGCTACTGCCCCCCGCTCTGTGAGACCGCAAGGGCCAGAGACATCTGGACGGCCTAGCGCCCGGTCCTGGCTGCAGCCAATTAGGGAGCGCCCGTGGGGTGGCTTCGTTGGTCCAGGGAGGTTTGAGAGAGGGAACCACCGGGTTCCAGAGTGGAGAAGGACCTGCAGGACCTTCCTGCAGCTGGGGAAAAGGCCCGCGTCCAAGTTTTCTCGCCCGAAGCAGGGAAGCCCATCAAGGCATTGATCGGTCTACCCTGGCTTTTGGCTGGGAGGGGGTTGTGTTGGACTTGGCCCTTTTTCCCAGAAATTTTTCGTTTTTCCCCTAGCCGTTTTACCATGTATGAAACTCACTCAAGATGGCTGCCACAGGTCCCTGCTACTGCAGAGGGGCCTTACACGCATACACACTAGTAGCCAGGGTCAGGCTGGGACATAGGGATACAGTATCCATTCCGTCCCCGCCTCTGGGCCACATAGCCAGGCATGTAGAAGGTTCCAGAACCTTCCGGGCTGTGGGAGGAGTTATGTTTTGGCGCATTTGGGAGAGTCACCTGACATAGGAGTATAAAAGGCTTGGAGGGAAAACTTTTAGTCAGTTGGAGACAGTTGATGAGGCACCACTGAACCTGGGAGAACCTCCGCCGGAGTATAGGCTTTAGGGCCTAGGGGGAGACCTACACTACTGCTGCTGACAGGGCTGAGGCCCTGCTGGAGTAAGATAGCTGAGGAACGCCCACCACCCACTGACCTTGCCCAGTGTGAGGGGACCCAGGGAACCACCTTCAGCGTGCGGGGAGGAACATCAAGCACTCCCAGACCACCAACTCATCCCCCCCCCCTCATGACAAGAAACTTCTGACAAGAAACTCTGACAAGAAACTTATACTAAGGAACTTCTGACAAGAAACTCCTAACCAGAAGCGCCTAAGAAGCAACCAAGCTGGAGCAGTTGCAAGACACCTTAATTTGAGGAGGCCTGACCGTCCAGCCAGGCCTGAAGCCTAAACTGCCCAACTGGGGATCACCAGGTAAAGCGCCGTACCCTGAAGCGCTAGACCTTCACCCCCTCACTATTCCTGCCTACTACTGGGCTGCCCCCAAGTACTTTTCCAGTCAGCCCTGCCCACAGGCTGCTGGTGCGTCCTTCTTTCTGTCACCCCTCAGGTCACTGACCTTGTGTAGAGATCACTGCCGCGGCCGTCGCCGCCTGAGGAGAAGTGCCGTGAGGTGAGGTGCGCCGTCGCGCCCTCACCGAAGGGAGCGCTGAGGTGAGGGAGGGAATCCCCTCGAGTTTCTGTGGTGAGGTGCGCCGTCCGCGCCCTCACCGAAGCCTCCACAGATTGCCCCCATCGCCGCGGCTGAAGAAATTGCCACTGGGCCCTGGGCCCTCATCGCCGCAGTCGCGGCCGAAGAAATTGTCCCCGCCGCCGTCGCGGCTGAAGAAATTGCCCCCGCCGCCGTCGCGGCCCAAGAAATCGCCAGTGCGATCAACGAGGCCTCCAGGCCCCGCCGACGCTGTCTCCAGGCAACCGGGGTCGCCGGGCGTGACCCCAGGAAGGCCGCGCAACGATTGGGCGCCGGCCCCGGTCACGCCCCCAGCGCCGACGGAAGCCCGGGAAGAGCCCCGGCAGTGCAGAGGGAGACGGGGAGCCGGCCAGAGAGGACTGCCGGCTCCCGCTCCCTTCCCCAAGACCCCGAGCCTGCGCACAGACCTTACCTGAACCCGGGGGCCGGAGGAAGGTGATCCCGGCCCCCGCAACGTGCCGCAGCTGCATCCCCTTGATCCCGGGGGCCGGAGGAAGGTGATACCGGCCCCCGCAACGTCCCGACAGTCCGGCCTGAAGGCCGAAGCACCCCGACCGGGCCCCGCCCTCCAGAACACGGGCCGGGCCTGGGGGAGTGCCAGTCGCAAAGGAAGCGCGACCAACAAACCAGCGACAGGTGAGCCCAGGAGGCCCCTAGGGCCCACAAAACGCCACTGGGGGCCGGGGGCCACCATTAACCCTATAATTAATTGGGTACACTTTCCCCATGAGGCGAGGCCCCGGAGAGGAGTGGGCCTAGCCTAGAGTTAACCCCTAAGGGTCATAGAAGCCCCAGGATACTGGACATGTCGAGGGGTTCCCTACAGTATTTAATAACTTATTGCAGATGCCTATTGTAATTACTGCCTAGGCCATGCTTTTAACTGCGAAGTCTTTTACCACAGGGGGAAAGTATTTAATGGAATTGAGTTGAAGTGTTTTATGTTACAGGTGTACTGGAATTGCGACGCCCACTGTACTGAATGTGGGCGCGCCTAGATTAATGCAGGCCTATTTAAATGTAAAGTGAAAAGCCTTCTTTTAAGTAATTGAATATGCTAAAGTGAACTGCATGTCTAGGCCCATGTTTTATTAACGTACCTTGAGATCATTATTAAGTGCTACGTGTAGGAGATAATTCCTGCGGCCTCTTAGTGGCCTACAATGTTGATGAGCTATGATGCTTTATTTAAAATGTGCACCAGTTGAGTAATGCAATGAATTTGAATGTAGATCTGAATTAATCTACCTCATCTGATGCCAACTTAATTTATTTATAAAAGATCTTGATTTTAAATACAAAAGCCTGGTGTGGTGTCATGTTATTGAGTTCGCATTTCTGAGTCAGAGTAAGAGTGTGCTGCACAACTGCCTTACACATTGCCTTCGTGTGCTTTCCCGCTTCGCGCCATGCTACCGTGGCGGACTCGGTAAACCCGGTTCCAACACTCTCTCTTCACCACAGCATCTCACAGCACCACTCAGCACCACCACTCAGCACCACCACTCAGCACCACCACTCAGCACCACCACTCAGCACCACCACTCAGCACCACCACTCAGCATCACCACAGCATCACTCAGCATCACCACAGCATCACTCAGCAACACCACAGCATCACTCAGCAACACCACAGCATCACTCAGCAACACCACAGCACCACTCCGCACCACCACAGCACCACTCCGCACCACCACAGCACCACTCCGCACCACCACAGCATCACTCAGCATCTACACAGCATCACTCAGCACCACCTCAGCACCACCTCAGCACCACCCCAGCACCACCCCAGCATCACTCCGCACCAGCACACCACCACCACACACCCCTCAGCACCACCACACACCCCTCAGCACCACCACAGCATCACTCAGCTTCTCCACAGCATCACTCAGCTTCTCCACAGCATCACTCAGCTTCTCCACAGCAGCACTTAGCACCACCACAGCATCACTCCGCACCACCACAGCACCACTCAGCACCACTCAGCACCACCACAGCACCACTCAGCACCACCACAGCACCACTCAGCACCACCACAGCACCACCCAGCACCACCACAGCACCACTCAGCACCACCACAGCACCACCACAGCATCACTCGGCACCACCACAGCATCACTCGGCACCACCACAGCATCACTCGGCACCACCACAGCATCACTCGGCACCACCACAGCATCACTCGGCACCACCACAGCGTCACTCGGCACCACCACAGCGTCACTCGGCACCACCACAGCGTCACTCGGCACCACCACAGCGTCACTCGGCACCACCACAGCGTCACTCGGCACCACCACAGCGTCACTCGGCACCACCACAGCGTCACTCGGCACCACCACAGCGTCACTCGGCACCACCACAGCGTCACTCGGCACCACCACAGCGTCACTCGGCACCACCACAGCGTCACTCGGCACCACCACAGCGTCACTCGGCACCACCACAGCGTCACTCGGCACCACCACAGCGTCACTCGGCACCACCACTGCGTCACTCGGCACCACCACTGCGTCACTCGGCACCACCACTGCGTCACTCGGCACCACCACTGCTTCACTCGGCACCACCACTGCTTCACTCAGCACCACCACTGCTTCACTCAGCACCACCACAGCACCAGCACAGTACCACCACAGCATCACTCGGCAATACCACAGCATCAGTCAGTACCACCACAGCACCACTCGGCAATACCACAGCATCAGTCAGTACCACCACAGCACCACTCGGCACCACCACACCACCACTCGGCACCACCACACCACCACTCAGCACCACCACGGCATCACTCAGCAACACCACAGCATCGGTCAGCACCACCACAGCACCACCACAGCATCACTCAGCATCTCCACAGCATCACTCAGCACTACCACAGCACCACCACATCATCACTCAGCACCAGCAAAGCACCACCACACCTCCACTCAGCACCACCACACCTCCACTCAGCACCACCACACCTCCACTCAGCACCACCACAGCATCACTCAGCATCTCCACAGCAGCACTTAGCACCACAACAGCACCACCACGGCATTACTCAGCACCACCACAGCACCACCCAGCACCACCACGGCATTACTCAGCACCACCACAGCACCACTCAGCACCACCACTGCATCACTCAGCACCACCCCAGCATCACTCAGCACCAGCACAGTACCACCGGACAAGGACACATTGGCTTTTTTGTTTAATTTAAAGTTTATTCTTACTCATTCTTTGACTTTTTTTTTTTTTTAAAGTTCATTCTCTGTGAAGGCAACATTGGCTATTTTTTCCGGCATTTATTTCGTCAGTCTCTCTTGATTCCCCCCCCCCACTTTTTTACACACTTTCTCTGTCTTTCACTATTTCCACACTCTCTCATTCTCTCTCTTCACAGCATCTCTCAGCACCACCACATCACCACCACAGCATCACTCAGCAACACCACAGCACCACTCCGCATCACCACAGCACCACTCCGCATCACCACAGCACCACTCCGCATCACCACAGCACCACTCCGCACCACCACAGCACCACTCCGCACCACTCCGCACCACCACAGCATCACTCAGCATCTCCACAACATCACTCAGCACCACCCCAGCACCACCCCAGCATCACTCAGCACCACCCCAGCATCACTCAGCACCAGCACAGCACCACCACACCACCACTCAGCACCACCACACCACCACTCAGCACCACCACAGCATCACTCAGCATCTCCACAGCAGCACTTAGCACCACCACAGCACCACCACAGCATCACCACAGCATCACCACAGCATCACCTCAGCATCACTCAGCACCAGCACAGTACCACCGGACAAGGACACATTGGCTTTTTTGTTTAATTTAAAGTTTATTCTTACTCATTCTTTGACTTTTTTTTTTTTTTAAGTTCATTCTCTGTGAAGGCAACATTGGCTATTTTTTCCGGCATTTATTTCGTCACTTTCTTGATCCCCCCCCCACTTTTTTACACACTTTCTCTGTCTTTCACTATTTCCACACTCTCTCATTCTCTCTCTTCACAGCATCTCTCAGCACCACCACATCACCACCACAGCATCACTCAGCAACACCACAGCACCACTCCGCACCACCACAGCACCACTCCGCACCACCACAGCACCACTCCGCACCACTCCGCACCACCACAGCACCACTCCGCACCACCACAGCATCACTCAGCATCTCCACAACATCACTCAGCACCACCCCAGCACCACCCCAGCATCACTCAGCACCACCCCAGCATCACTCAGCACCACCCCAGCATCACTCAGCACAAGCACAGCACCACCACAACACCACTCAGCACCACCACACCACCACTCAGCACCACCACAGCATCACTCAGCATCTCCACAGCAGCACTTAGCACCACCACAGCACCACCACAGCATCACTCAGCACCACTCAGCACCACCTCAGCATCACTCAGCACCAGCACCGTACCACCGGACAAGGACACATTGGCTTTTTTGTTTAATTTAAAGTTTATTCTTACTCATTCTTTGACTTTTTTTTTTTTAAGTTCATTCTCTGTGAAGGCAACATTGGCTATTTTTTTCGGCATTTATTTCGTCAGTCTCTCTTGATCCCCCCCACTTTTTTACACACTTTCTCTGTCTTTCACTATTTCCACACTCTCTCATTCTCTCTCTTCACAGCATCTCTCAGCACCACCACAGCACCACCACAGCACCACCACAGCACCACTCAGCACCACCACAGCACCACTCAGCACCACTCAGCACCACCACAGCACCACTCAGCACCACTCAGCACCACCACAGCACCACCACAGCACCACTCCGCACCACCACAGCACCACTCCGCACCACCACAGCACCACTCCGCACCACCACAGCACCACTCCACAGCACCACTCCACAGCACCACTCCGCACAACCACAGCATCACTCAGCATCTACACAGCATCACTCAGCACCACCTCAGCACCACCCCAGCATCACTCCGCACCAGCACAGCATCTCCACACCACCACTCGGCACCACCACACCACCACTCAGCACCACCACAGCATCACTCAGCACCACAACAGCATCGGTCAGCACCACCACAGCACCACTCCGCAGCACCACAGCATCACTCAGCATCTCCACAGCATCACTCAGCACCACCACATCATCACTCAGCACCAGCACAGCACCACCACACCACTCAGCACCACCACACCTCCACTCAGCACCACCACAGCATCACTCAGCATCTCCACAGCAGCACTTAGCACCACAACAGCACCACAACAGCACCACCACAGCACCACTCAGCACCACCACGGCATTACTCAGCACCACCACACCACCACAGCACCACTCAGCACCACCACAGCATCACTCAGCACCACCACTGCGTCACTCAGCACCACCACTGCGTCACTCAGCACCACCCCAGCATCACTCAGCACCAGCACAGTACCACCGGACAAGGACACATTGGCTTTTTTGTTTAATTTAAAGTTTATTCTTACTCATTCTTTGACTTTTTTTTTTTTTTTTTTAAGTTCATTCTCTGTGAAGGCAACATTGGCTATTTTTTTCGGCATTTATTTCGTCAGTCTCTCTTGATCCCCCCCACTTTTTTACACACTTTCTCTGTCTTTCACTATTTCCACACTCTCTCATTCTCTCTTCACAGCATCTCTCAGCACCACCACAGCACCACTCAGCACTACCACAGCATCACTCAGCAATACCACAGCACCACTCCGCACCACCACAGCACCACTCCGCACCACCACAGCACCACTCCGCACCACCACAGCACCACTCCGCATCTCCACAGCACCACTCCGCATCTCCACAGCATCACTCAGCACCACCACAGCACCACTAAGCACCACCACAGCATTACTCAGCACTACCACAGCATTACTCAGCACCACCACAGCATTACTCAGCACAACCACAGCATTACTCAGCACCACCACAGCATTACTCAGCACCACCACAGCATTACTCGACACCACCACAGCATTACTCGGCACCACCACAGCATTACTTGGCACCACCACAGCATTACTTGGCACCACCACAGCATTACTCGGCACCACCACAGCGTCACTCGGCACCACCACAGCGTCACTCGGCACCACGACAGCATCACTCGGCACCACCACAGCGTCACTCGGCACCACCACAGCGTCACTCGACACCACCACAGCGTCACTCGGCACCACCACAGCGTCACTCGACACCACCACAGCGTCACTCGACACCACCACAGCGTCACTCGACACCACCACAGCGTCACTCGACACCACCACAGCGTCACTCGACACCACCACAGCGTCACTCGGCACCACCACAGCGTCACTCGGCACCACCACAGCACCACCACAGCATCACTAAGCACCACCACAGCATCACTAAGCACCACCACAGCATCACTCAGCAGCACCACTCAGCACCACCACAGCACCACTCAGCACCAGCACAGTACTACCACAGCATCACTCAGCACCGCCGCAGCACCACCACAGCACCGCCACAGCACCACCACAGCACCACCTCAGCACTACTACAGCACCACCACAGCATCACTAAGCACCGCCACAGCATCACTAAGCACCACCACAGCACCACTCAGCACCACCACAGCACCACTCAGCACCACCACAGCACCACTCAGCACCACCACAGCACCACTCAGCACCACCACAGCATCACTCAGCACCACCACACCACCACTCAGCACCACCACACCACCACTCAGCACCACCACACCACCACTCAGCACCACCACACCACCACTCAGCACCACCTCACCACCACTCAGCACCACCACACCACCACTCAGCACCACCACACCACCACTCAGCATCACTCAGCACCACCACAGCATCACTCAGCACCACCACAGCATCACTCAGCACCACCACAGCATCACTCAGCACCACCACAGCATCACTCAGCACCACCACAACAGTATCACTCAGCATCGCCTTTGCACTAGTACACCACCACATCATCATCACTCAGCAAGACCTAAGTATCATTCAGCATCACCTCAGCATCGTCTCAGCACCAGTCACCACCACCACCACCACCACCACTACCACTACCACCTCAACATCACTCAACACCACCTCAGCCTGCTCTCGGAATCTGCCATCTGTTGATTCTCCCCTAGTGTCTAGCCGCTGCTAGTGTTATAATACAGGTACTAGTTCACAACCTTCAACCTCCAATTGTTTATGCCCCCTCAAAAAAAAACTTTAACAAACAACCATTGGAATAGGCAAAAACAAGTTGCCAGCATTGCAAGAACAAAAGAAAAATGAGGACATTTTTTATTGTACATAAATTTTTTAATATGGTCGTTCTGTTGGACATAATGCCTTTTTGGTCATATATAAGGCAACAAAAATGCTTCTGGCACTTTTTTATTACAACTTTTCAGCATGCTGCACAGCAGCCACACTTCTCTACAGCACAGCTGAAACACATTGGCAAAGTCAATAGCTCTGCCTAAACACTTATAAGGCCCCAAAGGCGAGACCTATTGGCTATGCCAATGCTTGTTATGAGAGAGGAGCCACGATCAACAGAGACAAACCCGTCTCATGTCAAATATTGGAGAGATTGTCTGTGGGTAAAGGAACTCTAAACCTCTTCCAAAACTGGTGAGTGCTGAAAGTGTTTTCTCACGCCTTCTACTTACCAGAATGCATTGTACTCTGTGTGCCAGGCAAGTCTTTGCCTGGCCTGTCTGCTTCGCCCATTGACTGTGTAAGCAAACAGAGGAGAGAGGAAGCAAAGTGAACAGCACTGCTCTGAAAATTTATTTTTAGTGTGCAATTATGGAAACGCAGCTGCTGGGTCAGAGCAAGTGGTTTGGGCAGTCTAGCAAGTCATGCTTTTCTTGCTTGACGTTATATTTTAATTTTCTAATTTCAAAACTTGTATTCCATTTTGAAGATAATGTTTATTCAGAGGGCAAGTTGTGATGTTTGGGTCTTGCCTACAGACAGTTGTTAGCTGTTTGTTATCGAAAGACCTCTTGTGGACCAGCCTGTTGGGACCATTGGTTGGCTTACTTGTCTCTTTTATTTGCTTGCTTTTTATTTGATGGCTTTCGTTCCTCTTGTGTTTGTCCCTGTCCTGGAACATAGCTTCTTTACCATTCTTTTTTGAGTTGAAGTAAGCACTTTCACACATGCTTTAATTTTTGTATTTTTATCGCCTCAAGTAGCGTCCGCTCTCTGAGAACAGTGAATTAAAAAAAAAAAAAATGGCAGCCACCTCATTCTGTGTGCAACCTTATGCATGGTGGAGCATGCACACCTACTCATCATCAAGCTGGGCATAGTATCATGACTCATACACGTACATGCACACTTGCATGTTATCACTATTTTTTCATTCTTTTTTGTTTTGCCAATGCTGCACAGCTTCAGCAAAAGCATTTATTTTTTCCGATGCTATGAAGTATTAGCAAAAGCATTGGCAAAGTCAATTGGTTACAAAGGTAAAACCTCCTGGCTTTTGCCAATGGTTGTGTGCATGTGTGTGCATTTTATCTTATATGTGGAGTTAGGACCCTGCAGACCACAGGCCTTGCAGTGGACTCGAGACACCACTTCCTGTGAGTGAGGACTAACAGGAAGTGAGAGGATGAAAACAGACTTTGCAGTGTAGGACAGCACAGGATGAAGGAGAAAGGTTCATCCATTCTTACAAAAATAAGTACAATCTAGGGTTTTCCAAGTAACCAATGAGGCTAGCTAGATTTAATTAATATCAGTTGAAGAGGATTGGCAAATTTTTCACACATTCTTTTTGGAGTGGACAGAGTTTAGACACCTAGGGTGAAGACGTTGGAGGCGACCCTTGGTTAGAATGATACGTTTAGACATAAAGGTTCATTGGGGACACAATGCCCACATGGCCCCATCCTTGTATTTACAGCATGAATGCCAGCCTGGGGCATTGAGTGCACCCAGGAGGAGGTTGTCCTGTTTTGTAAGGAGTCCAGTGGGCTCTGGAAGGGGGTTGCAGGGGGGGCGCACTTAAAGAACAGTCCGATTTGGGATACCTATAGAAAATGAAAAGGATGTTCAGCTTCTGTATGAATCTGTCCGACAGCGTGGGCAGTGCACTTTTTACTGGATTGACTTTTATGAATCTCTGACCCTCTGAATATTTGCTTCAATTTTAGTAAATACAGAGCTTGGTTGCCTTTTCGTACTTTCAGCATATATCTTGCTGCAACACACTAGGAAAATGGCTCACTGTGAACGAAATACCCACTGTATTGCTGCAGATGTGCGATTGCATAACATTATCACAGACTGCAGACGGAATACCTCATAGGAATTAAAGCTTGAGGCCTTCATGACTCACCAAGCTGGCCTATATGAACTGCAGGTCTCCTGGTCCAGAATGTGCTATGATAACACTAGCTCTATCCATCAACTCGGGCTGTTCTCACAGGGGGAGACAGTCTGTTTTCATTAACTGCCTAATGGGAACCACTTGTCCATCACGTTTTAGAAGGGGCAGCACACTAAAATCTAGGACGTGGTAGGCTGTGTTGTGTGTTTGAGGTGGCATCAGATAGACCTTGGTGCTGCCCCCATGTGTGCTTGTAGGCATACAAGGGAGCTGTGAGCCCAGTCTAGGCAGTTCTAGAACGTAATATCCCTGCGAAGCCTGAGAAATACAACCGAGTCACTAACAGAACAGGTAATTAAATTTGGCAACTGGGATAATCTTAGTTCCCTGGGGTTACACTACACAGTCCTTAGGCTGACCGGGATCAGCAGGAACAAGAGCTGCTTGACTTGACCCATCCCTTT
The DNA here is from genome assembly GCA_963921515.1 of Calotriton arnoldi. Lineage (NCBI taxonomy): Eukaryota > Metazoa > Chordata > Amphibia > Caudata > Salamandridae > Calotriton > Calotriton arnoldi. Next base: position 212,873 of record CAWUFW010000409.1, read on the forward strand.
GAGCTCTTGAGTGCAGGGAAGTTATCCCAGGTATACAGATAGTTCAGGGCTTGCAGAACGGATCTGGGGTTGAGGCTTACCCCTGGTCATGAGCCTGCCGGCATTGTCCTGTCTCATCTAAATGCAAATCTTCCCCCAACTCGTCCACAGCCAAGTCAAGTAGATTCTCCAGCTTTGCATAAGCAGGTCAGCAGGAACATTGTGATAGCTGACACATTTCTAGTGATGTCGACTTAACCTAATTGGTGGTCACCATGATCTTGAGAACAGTGGTAACATTCATTGGTCGAGGTTCAAATGGTATTTTAAACTTGCCAATCAGTTGATGGTACTAAACAGTCATCATATCTCCCTGACTGATGGTTGACTTTTTGATGCTGCATTAGAGGCTCAGTGGACCATTTTTGCTCTCTTAGGCGACTTTCACAAGATAATGCATAGAGGAGCAGGGAATCATGAAGGATGGGAATGGTATTAGTTTCAGTTTGTATCAGGAGCGCCCTTTGGTCGAGGATTGGGCAATGTACTACCAGCAGGAACTGTCCGAGTCCTACCTCAAAGTTTGTCTTCTGGTCTCTTATGGTTCATACAATTTTTGAGGGTTCAAATGAATTTCTTCACAGGGGGCCACCAGACGGAGTGATTCCTCTATGGAGGATACCAAGAGATTCATGATGTCGCTAAAATTCTCAGCCGTGGAAAGGGAATTCACATTGTCTGTCTTGATTTCATGAGGGATGCCATGAGTGCCTGTGACCTTGGCAGCTTGGGGATCACTGCCTAAAGCAACAGTTTCATTTATCCACCAGTGTCAGTGCCCAAAATCTTTCAGTAGTGCATCAAACATCCAGACTGAGCGTTTCCCCCTGAGTAATACTGAGATCCTCTCACTGCAAGGGCTCTGGTATCTTGGCCTTCCCTAAGGGCTGGTGCATCAAACAGCAAGCAGCCTGTTGCTTCATTAAGCCTTCCACCCTGGGGAACATCCAAAGGTGGACCTTTTGTTAAACTAGCACCTTATATTCCAGATGTGCTAGCTTAATTACCCTTAGGATGAGTGTGTGGGTATCTCTATCCACAAAGTCATCAGGGGGTTTCCCCTCTTTGGATATGACTTGCTCGTCTGACATTCACAAGCACTTGCTGGATCTGTGCTGTCTCTGGGGTTTGGTGACCGTGCACTCCCAGCTAACCCTTCCAATTGCTATGAGCCTTGATAATGGCTTGTGGACGTGATTTTCCGTGGTGATGTTACAATGGCATCCATCATGAGCACTTGAGGTAAGGTTGTCTCTTTTCTGGCCCTTTCATGCTTTTTCATAAGTTTGGCTTCCAGCATTCAAAAGGAATGCCAGAACAAGGATGTCAAAAGAGTTTGTTTACAGGAATATTCAGCTATTCATATGGTCTCTGCATAGTTTGAACTGAAGAAGTGTTGTGCGATCACCTCTGCCAGTAGTCTCGTGTAGATATTTAAAGGAATGTGAAACTGAGAATATCCCTGTGGGAGCAAGCATGAGATCGGGTTCACTGTTGGAAACGAGGTGCCAATTCAGATTCGCTAGCTTTGATTAGCATGACAAAATGGCATCAATAAGGTTGTCCTGGTGATCCAGGACCAATTTTCCAGGCACTCCATTATTGTTTTATGGCGTGCTGTATTCATGATTCATTGTATGCTGTGGAATGATGAAACAGGATTTGGATTTCCGGTTGTCCTGCATCGAGTGAGAAGAGCAAGCCTTCCCTGATGTTAGCTATTTTGTGTTCAGTTTGTGTCGAATGTTGCTTGTTTGCAAATTCCTGTAGTTGGTGGGTTACCTCAACCCCTTTCATTTTATTAATAAATTAGTAAATGAGTCAATAGTTTTCTGCTTCCAGTAGATTGACCTGTGGTTGCCTTAGCAAGGGACATATTATCTGTTTTGCGGTGTTTGGGGCTAGTCCTTGCTGGAGTGTGGCATTTTTACTGCAAGTTTGACAAGTCTCAAGTGGTATTTTCTAGGCTTTCAGGGTTTAAGCTTACTGCCTTGTTGCTCACCTTTTTGAAGACTTACTACAGTGAAGGTTTTTAAACAGAAGATGGAAGGTGCACTCGTTTCAAAGTAAAGTCAATCTGCGTCAATAGTCTATTCAAAAAGTGTTCTTTTATTCAATCAAACTTTTAAAAACTGGCGCACAGCCAACGCGTTTCATTCCCATTTCTTTGCCAGGGGGAACTTCATCAGGGCTCTTGTATCTCAAGGGTTCTAAGCGCATTGGGTATAAGATGGGCCTCAAAATCCAGTATCATCAATGACCTTACTTTCATATGAAACTGTCTGTAGTAACTTCTATGTGGCAAAAGAGTAGACCTCCCTCACAGGTAAATGTAAACAATTTCTCACAATTCCGAAATTAAACGGACGTGTGAGCTTTTTGTCGGTAATAGGACAAAATAGTCATATCTTTATCCACATCAAAAATATATCAGCGGATAAGCGTAGAAACTAATGATCAGGAAGGTCCTCCGTGCGTAGCATCGTAACCAGCAGCTATTACCGACAAAAAGCTCACATGTCCGTTTAATTTCGGAATTGTGAGAAATTGTTTACATTTACCTGTGAGGGAGGTCTACTCTTTTGCCGCATAGAAGTTACTACAGACAGTTTCATATGAAAGTAAGGTCATTGATGATACTGGATTTTGAGGCCCATCTTATACCCAATGCGCTTAGAACCCTTGAGATACAAGAGCCCTGATGAAGTTCCCCCTGGCAAAGAAATGGGAACAAAACGCGTTGGCTGTGCGCCAGTTTTTAAAAGTTTGATTGAATAAAAGAACACTTTTTGAATATACTATTGACGCAGATTGACTTTACTTTGAAACGAGTGCACCTTCCATCTTCTGTTTAAAATTGGCCCCTGCATCACACCTTTGGACGGCGGGTGTGGGAAGAGATCGCACCACCTTACGAATTACTAGTACTCATGGACTGAATGTGCTTGACCTTGGTCTGCCGTTTGTTTTTCCATTTACACTACAGTGAAGGTTGTTAAGAAAATATGCATTTTGAAGTGTTTGATTGGGTAGTAAGTTGAAGACTCTAAATTTTCTTTGATGTCAGACTAGACCTTAAGAATCTTATTTTCGAATGTCATCCGGTTTTCACTGTGTTTTTCTAACATTTTAGAGACATTCATTAAAGCCTGTGGCTGGGATACGTTCAGTACAGTGCCCTAATTTGTTGCTAGGCCTGATCAATTAGGGTTACAAAGTGATCCTTCTTTGCCTTCTGGGTTGTTGTGTTGTATTCCCTCACATAGGTTTTAAAGACCTCTTTGTCGGCTGTATCTTGAATTTTTCTCCATTTTACATTTTTTGACCCTTTCTTCTCGGTTGGTCAGCTCCAGTTGTTCGTGACTGGAGCAGCTGTTTTTGGTTTTTTTAACATGCACAGTGCCACTGCGTCAAGGGTACAGAAAATGATGGAATGAAGCCAATCAAGGAGAACACATGTATTGGTGGTATTTCAAAAATGCTGTAAAGATTGTGAACATTTTGCGGAATCTGGCTGAAGAAGCCTTTCTTCTGTCCAAGTTGGTTTGCAGTGACCATGCTGGAAGATTTACGTCTTGCGTGATTGCATTGGGATCTGTGATTAATCTGAGCAACAAGTGATCTATTGAGAATTTGAGTGTAATGACTTTGTTTGATGAGTTGCTGTTGAATGAGAAAACCAGATTCAGCAATATGACTTGCTGAATGGTTATGGGAGGAGATTAATGAGATGTGGCGAATCTAGATTTTTAAGAATCGCGGTAGACTGTTTGTTCCTTGGGATTTCTACCTGGAAACCCCAGGGGCAGAATTCTGCTCAATAAAGCTTGAGTCAACAAGAAGAGCACCTACATCAGAACGGAGAAGGAAAGTACCACCCATAACTTAGCACACTTTTCCACCTTGATCAACACATCAGACTTGACTATTGTAATTGTCTATATACGGGGCTGCCCAAATATCTAACCAAGAAGCTGCAAGCGGTTCAACATGCATCAGTCAGATTGACTCAAACTCCCCCGTACCAACTCTACCACTGAGGGTCTATGGCACCTTCATAGGCTTCCTGTTGAAAAACAGATTTTATTTAAATCCTTAACTATTGTTTATAAGGCAGTTCATCACAAGGCTTCAGTCAGATCGCTTTGCATCTTATGCCCCCACTTAAAGAGTTAAGATCCGCCAAAAATAGATTGCTAAGGATTCCCAAGTTCAGGTTACAAACCAGAGGGGGTAGATCTATCTCCGTTCTGGTGGAGAGAGCTTGAAATTACCGTTTGCTTATGGTGAAATTAGCTCCCAACCTTCAAAGTTTTAGAAAGCGTCTGAAAACTTGACTTTTCTCCCAGCGTTAATTGTATCTCTTCCTTTCCTCTTCTTTTCTTTCAATGGTGGGTAGACAAGTATTGTCTGTTCTTAGATGGTGGCACCAAGATACCCCTTGGGGTGATAGTTTGCGCTTTATAAATGCCCTTAATTCATTCAAATGCCCTTCATTCATTCACATGCAATTCAAATGAGTGCTTTGCTCCGGAGTGGGACCAGTCGTCAGTGTACTGCAGCTTTGGTTGTTGGGCTCTGCAGTGAAGATATAGGAGTGAAAGGGCTGTTTAGGGAGACCTCTTTCAAGGCTAGCGTTGAGGTTCTGATTGCTAAGACTTTTGATAAGTGTTATAGCATAGCCTTGAAACCTCTTGGGTACGTATACTGTTGATCTTGGAATGTGGATTGGTGGCATGGATGGTGGTCCTTAATTAACTTGTCTGTTTCCGTGAGTTGACTGGAGAGCTCTGAATGGCGTGCCCTGCCCAAGGAAGAGATATGTTGAACTAAAAGAAATTCAGATTCTAGCTAGATTAGTTTGAGCTGTTCCCTCGTCCTTTTTGCTTTATGCTTACACAGGTTCGAAAATGTGCGTCAACACAGGCTAAATATTTGGTGTCCGCTTGAATCATTAATGTGCTCCTCTGGTAAAAGCTTAATGTACACGAATCCATGCTAGTGGAGGCTTCTCACAGGTGATTAGTCTTAGATATTAGAAGTCAATGCCACACAAGTGTGAACCGAACACAACTTAAGAAGCTCTATAACCAGTTATCTGAACTTGCATCTTTGTCCACTTTTGTATTTCTAATTTTGGGTCATCACGAACCCATTCAGCCATTAAAAATAGAGCGCATTATGTGCAGAAGTACCATTAGATTGAAGCTAAGGAGATAAAGACAGACATAAAAAAGAAAAATGATAAGAAATGTCTGAAGAGGGATTAACAGAAGAGAGAGCAGAAGGGATAATCGAGCCAAAGACTACCATCCAACCACCTCGCCGGAAGAATCTTTATAATATACACAAGTTTCCATGGAACTCCATTCCCTCTCGACTGCGCACTTTAAGATCTCTTATGGACGTTAATCCATAGAAAGGATTAGCATCTAAGAAGATGTAACCTATTTATTTACTGAAATCCACTAATGGTATTTTGAAGTTGTAATGAAAATCAAACTTGTTCCACAGTTTTTCTCTTTCAATGTTAAGGTGTCCTGCCACTTTCACTGGAATCTCTTCTGGAAGCATAGCCCACTTATGCACAGTGACTACCTTTCACATTGCAATAGCCCATCTATCCTTTTCTAATGACATAATACAGTATTAGTCACTACAGCTAATAGAAAATCGGGGAGGAGGTCTGCTTTGCCTTACGATTGCTGTGCTGGGTACAATAACACTCGCAGATCAACCCTTTCTGATTTCATATTGGCATTGAATCCCAAGATGTCACCCAGCTCTATCACAGTCTCATTCATTACAGAATAATTTTTACCGCATTCAAACATCATATACATGAGTGCTCCACTCGAATCGTCACAATGTCATCTCGTGACCATTCCATCATTGTCTTATGGAGTAGTGATACTGCATGCCTGTTAATCATTTTGTAAAGTTAAGATGTTGTGTGGTCTCTATTTATAAAGGGGCATAGTGACTTGATTATACATGATGTCATGTGTTCCAATTGTATTTTTGACTAGGCACGTTAAGTTTCAGGACCTTAAAACTCAATGTTGGGAAGGCCTGATTTGTCCTGGTTGTAGGTGAAGGTTAAAGAATGTTTGCTCTCAAACAGATTTGAACACTCAAGAGACCATCTTTCATCCACATTGTCCAATTCAGAGCAAAATTGCCAATTTGGTTTTATTATAGTTCCATCCCATTGTTCTAAATCTTATTTTGGCTTGAACAGTTCTCATAAGCGCATCAGCTGTGTCTGGTAGGTTTTTCGATAGACTGCTTCTGCTTATTGGGCCACTCAAAAGGATGGATAAAGGGGCAGACTGTTGATAGAGATCTACCTCTAAAGCTAGCCATGTATGAGGGAAAAACAAGAGCTTTGTATTTCATAGCTTGACTGGCAGAAGTGCTGCCTGGTTGCAGAAAACGTATCATTTCGTATTCCCCCTTGGCCCCCTGTTTAACCTGAATTTGTCTACTGCAGTATTGTGTTTTTTTTTTGGCCCAAATGAATGTATTAATTAGCCAGTAGACATAAGAATTATGTAATTGTTTTTAATATCTTTTTTATGGCCTGTACACGTCCCCACAAGGACAAGAATTTGGGTGACCATTTTGAATAATATTGATGTGTTGTTTTCAACAACGGTTCCTAAATTGATGGTCATGGTATCTTTCGTATGACTCAGGAATTTAAGACCACATATTTTATTGGCCTTTTTGCCATCTAAGAACAAAACCTTCAATTTTGTCACTAGTACAGTGTACAGACTTCCATTCTGATTTCATTTTGTCAAAAGATAGTGGGAGAACAGAGATCATTCGGTTGTAGGTTGACAGACCTATGCACATATCCCATATGCTGGTCTTAGGCTTCAGTACATCTGTGGTGTCTGCAGATCCTATGTTTGCAGACACCCTGATGGTGCTGGTAGGAGGCTGGGTTTTCTGCCTTCATGAAGTCGCTGATGGGCTAACCCTTTATCATAGGTTCCACTGACTGGGTGAAGCACTCCAGTGGTGTCTACCTTCAGCTCTGCTGCAGGATCATGAAGCATATTCTGCATAGCTGAGAATCCACTTTTTCTGGGCAGCTACATCTGTACAAAGGACAGTTTAAGTCGGGGCTACATGGAGTGTGATTAGTAAGTAAGTAAGTCCGTTTTTATATAGCGCAGCTACTCACCCTTACGGGTCTCAAGGCGCTGGGGGCCGTAGTGGAAATTAAGTGAGCTATTGCCCAGAGTCACATGGTGCTGAGCTGAGCTGCCGCCGGAGCCGGGGATCGAACCGTGAACCCTGTGCTCCGAAGTTAGCTGCCCTGGCCGCTGCACCACACCTCTCCACTCCACTCAGATTAAAATGGACCTGTTGTTGTGCTTCGCTGTAGTGAATGCTGGGCAGAAGGCAGCAGGAGGGTGTCAGTGGCCAAGCTAGTAAAGGCTGGACTTTTTCACTCTTATTTTGTTCAGTACTTTTCCCGTTTTCCTGGGGTCCTCCTCCCTACATGTACTGCTCTCTACTGCGCGCAGGGCAATCTGAAAAAGGCACCATTTTGGAAGTCAAAAATGTATTTTTTGCCTTACTTTGTATTGCATTAGAGTTGACTGTTTTTTAAAAGGCTATCTGCAAATAAAGACCATATTTAAAATGAGCCGTTTTGCACCTAAATAGATGGGCAGATTCTCCAAAATAGATTGTTTTCCTCTTTGCCTCCTTCTTTCCCTCTTTCATCTTTCCTTTCTTTTGCCCCTTCATGCATAAAAACTCACAGGCTGCATTATTGTGATCAATAAATGGGCAGATGGATTCCAAAACACGTGTCTGTGCAGTATCCCATTTGTATGATGAGGATGAGGTGGTTGTATGAGGGATCTTCCCACCTAAAAGCCACAGAAATGTTATTGTTCAAAATGTGTTCATTTGTACGCTCTTCCATTACTAGACACTTCAGCCATTACCATCAAAATAACCTTCTCGTTTAATAACATCGTAGTTCCCCTACTATTAAGTTTGTAGGCAGCAGAGGGAACTATTTCCTATTGAAACACAAAATAATTTCTCTAAAATCACAGCCTTTTTCCATGTGTGTTTTTTGCATCAAAAACCAAATCTGAACAATGTGGCAATTACTTTCAAACACATTGACAGTGTTGGAAGGTTCCACATATTAAACAGCCTAAACGGGCATTAAATGCTGACTATCTAATGGTAAAATAGAGAAAATCTTACAAGTCCTTCCCCATGTCCAGGCACCTGGTCAGTTAGCAGGAAAGAGTTGTCAAACGCGAAAGAAACCTGATATCAAAAAGCCTAAGTAGTAATAAAGGAAGCTCTAATGTGATGTTGGTGATGTGTTTTTGTTTTTTCTTTTAGTAAAAAAGGGATGAGGATGAGCATTACTACGATTGGTTGGAATGCTTCTCCGAGAGATTGCCAGTGGTTAGACAAATTGCAAGCATCCTCCCATCACCTTTCGTGTGTTTGATGTAACGCCCTAAAGTGGCCATGGGCACGCCCAGACGTGGGTCCCTTGCTCACTGCCATTGGAACTAAGCTGCACCCGACAGATAAGCCCCAGTCACGGTGAAAACTGTTTTGGGTTGGTTGTGTTTTGGTTCAGAGAGGAACTTGGCTTGGCAGTTTGAGCTGGGCATGGTCACGACTGATTTACTTATGGCTGGGCCTAATCTGAGGTGGCATGGTGAGCAAAAGAACAATGGGTTGGCATGCTACTCTGAGAGATTGCCAGTCGCTAGACAAATTGCAAGCATTCCTTCCATCACATTTTGTGTGTTTGATGTCCATTAGTAAATAATCTCAGAATACGAGTGACACCATGCCAAAAAAACACATCCACTTAAATTTGTAGTAGAAAGGATACATTTCTAATGATATTCTTTACACTACACAATGTGTAGGATTTTTCAACACAAAATACAAGGACAGGTGTAGGAAAGTGATTTTTTTTACATAAGTTCCCCCATGTTTTGTCAGACCACCTGGCATATTTTAACTCTGGACGGTGGGACACTTCACCCTAAAACATGATGTGCATTTGTCAACCCCAACTGGCCTGTTTGACATTTAGGCTTACCTAACTTGCCTTTTACCCTTCAGTTACAATAGATATTTGATCCAATTTGTTTTCTATGGTGTTTTTTTAAAACATCTTTTTAAGAAAAAAGTAAATAATAACAACAACCAATACAGTACAGCAGCATTGTATACCGCATACATTAAATGGGGAATTTCCAACTGTAAAGCTTGTCCATAGATATGTCCTCGTTGTTTCTATGGGTGTTTTTGACACTTTCTTTATAAAATCATAGCGACTGATTCTCTGAATACATTTTGGAATGTTGGTCTTGTTTTTATTATTACATTTTTCTTCTTTTTAATAAATTCCTGGGGGAACTTTGATTGATGTTTTAACTTGAATGTTGTTTAGATACTAATAACATTCTTCACTTTATAGGTTTCCTCACAGAAATCTACGACCCTCAGATGCTAAATTAAGTTTGTGGGAACTCCTCCGCCCCTCCAAGCTCACATCATGCCAGATGCTGCAGTCCCCTGAGTTAACATCTTGTTTCTTCCAACCAGCAAAAGCTATTAGTATGCAGTTTAAATAGATATACTCACTTTCTAGCATAGGAAATGCCAAACAGCTCAGATTAACATCCATATGTACAGGCAATGCCCCTACAACTGTGGCTTTGTCAGCCTTGTCAATGATGTAAAACATCTGCATGTTGTCTTACGATTTAGTGCTGTCAAGCTGAGGATTATGAACACTCCTCGGACTGAAGGAGGTGTGGGCGACCCCTTCCTGTAATCACAATGCTGCAGATGCCAGATAGTGTCTGGCAGAGAGTACCCACAAGAATGACAACAGGGAGGAAAAACCCAGCTATATGACAACACAGCTGGAGGGCTTGAAGGATCATAGGAATGGAAGAACTGGAGAAAAAGAACTGGTGCTGAGGACTGGAGCAGAATTCATGGGAAAATCCTGATGCTCCCAGTGCCTCCTGTGAGCAGGGGCATGCCATATCTGGAGCACTGGGTGAGGCACAGGTTGCATCGCATCCATGGAAGGAGAGTTTGCATGGCAGCCCACACTAGTGGCCTAGTCGCTGTCTGGTGAGTCTCTTGAGGCAGTGGTTGCCGCCTTGGCAGCTGCTGCTCTGCTTGCTCGATTCTCCCGTGCCTGCACTGGAAATGTTTATCTGTGGCGGACAGGAAGTTCGGACCGAGTGGTGCGGCATGACAAGTGTGCATCAGTCTGAAGTTCTTGTGCTATGGTGGTAATGGAGGACCTGTTGGTGCTTTCTTTCGTGGACTTTCTTGCTGCTTGCACACAGCCAAATTTCTGTTCTCCATTTTCGTTTCTTATAAACAGATAATGGTACACACACCAACATTTGGATGGGTGATTACAACATTCCAAAAAGATAATACCGGCAGCTAAACTTTTTCGGGAAATGCACCAAGTCTTGGGAATGATCAGTCTGGACCCATTCCTACTCTTGTGTGGAAATGGCACAACTGCCATTCTATTCTGGCTCCACCTTCCATTTGATTCCTAAATTTACAGCAGTGTTGTGTTCAATCATTTGCAGACAACCCTCTACATATCCTACCCTGGTCATTACAAATGTTCATATACATAAATTTGTTGGACCCCCGATTGATAAACTTGAGTGCTTGAATTTTCTTTATATTATATTCATATTTATAATATTGTATTTCCCTCCCTCAGAGACTTAATGGCTCATGTATCCATGGTTTTCATTCTTTTGTACCAGAGAAATACCTTAAGAAAACTAAGGTTTGTGCTATAATAAAGTTTTTTAAAAGTATTTGAATTTAAGTATGTTCATTGTTTTTTTCCTTTCTTCAGGTTTTCGTACGTGTGAGGTTACGGTGTTGGCTGTACTTGCCACGATGTAGTAAGTTCAAAATCATTCTTATAAGCCTGCAACAACCTACATTTATATGTCAAAGTTCTTTTAATTTGTGACCTTTTGGTAGTTGTGTGGATTGAAAAATGCTTATGTACACCTAAATGATATTATGATATCAAAATATCAGTGGAATCTGCATTATAATGTATATAATTGTCTATCATATTTAATGAATTCCAGAAAGCTTTACCTGGGTAGTGAGGCATTATTAAAAATACATCATGGAGTTACTATGTTGATCTTGTCTAACTATGAATGGATTATGGTTTAAAAAATGATCAGATCAGTTTCACTTTACATTTCTTATGTTATTGTTTAGATTTATTCAGATATAGGTTTTCTCAGCTGATATTAAGCGTTAGCAAGTGTTGAACCTCATAAACAGCTGACCACACAGTAAATGTGATGTTGACTACAGGCCTCATAAAAATGTAATGTTCCTACCTGTGTTGTTGGCAGGTAATTTCGTGTTTAGCACTGACACACGTTCTAGTACTCATCCATATTAGTACTAAAACTATGAAGGCCATCAAACTACATTCATTTCTTGTTTGAGACTATTTATTTAATTATGGGGATTCTAACAAGCTGTCCGTTTTAAGGTAATGGCCTTCAATAGCATCCATTGTTAGAACCAACAAAATCATTAGCAAGATTGGGGCACTTCAAGGCCATCAGAAAGAAAGCTCTTCAATCTACTTCACACAATCTCTTAATCTTCAAAGGTTTAACCTCCTATCTGCATCTAAAACAGTAGTTGTATTTGAAAGCAAATTGACCCCATAAAAACCTTTTATTGCAGTGATGCAAATTGCAATGGTCAGAAGAAACAATTGTCAACCGAGGACATTCATTTGAGATATTGCGTTCAGCATATTTTTTAAGGGCTATTTGGTCAAAGTACCAGAAATATAATTCTATACAAATTCAAGCCCTTCTGTCACCGCCGTGCTAACCATTTTTTAAAGGAATCTTCTCCCTTAGAATTTTCTTAGGAACTTGAGTATTGCGACCATTCAGTCTGGAAGAAAGTCGGAGTGACATGGACAGTGAGGAGTCATTTCCAAGATAATATACTAAAATGAGACTTGTATTTCAACATCTGGCCCACATAAATATGTGTTCCAAGTATCTAATGGTTTACTAGAATCTGCGTTCAGTGCAGTGAGGAAGGGAATTCCTTAAGGTAGTTGTCTTATTAGAACCTCAAGTAACCCCTAGATATCAATCCAGAAACACCTCTTGGCATACCCTCTGTTGCCAAGACTATCTTCAGCCTCTTTTGGAGGAGAGAAGGAGTGAATGCATTGACTTCAAAGCACACTTTCTTGGTATAGTATTGATTAGTTGTGTCTACCATATTAACTCCTTTCCACTCTGTAAATCTGTTTTCCAAGAGAAAAGTGAGTTCAGTATAGCTTGACTCTACGGCCGAGTTGCTTCACACCCTTCTGATACACAGTTGGATATCATACGGGCTGGGAAATTTGTTTGCATCCACAACCAATTTCTGCTTTGCTTTCTGGACCATAGATATGGCTCCATTCTTTCAATTCCAAACCACTTATACATTGAAAAATAAATTGCATGTTGTGCCTGAGGATCTGAAGAGATTCATTCATCCATTGAATTGGAAGAGATGGACGCAACCAGCATCCCAGAGGGCCAAATGTCATTTAACTTTAAGATTTTACTTAAATCTGCTTCTTTCACCCACACTGTGCAAACAAACTGGCGTAGCTTGGTCAGTAAGATTGGGGGGTGTAAGCTTCAGCTTTCCCAACAATCACACTAGCATATCTTGTTAAAATACACTGTTAGAAGTAGAACATGAGTGGGGTTTAAGACGCAGCAGAAAGAGAGAGGAGTGTGGATTGTCCGGGGTAATTAAAGCATAATAGTTTTCAAACTAACCAAGTTTTAAGGCAAAGACGAGAGAGAGAGAAAGAGTGTGTATGTTGTGTGTTGTGTGTGTTGTGTGTGTGTGTGTGTGTGTGGTTGTGTGTTTGTTTTGTTTGTTTGTTTGTTTTGTCAGTGTGGGCATGTAAAAATCCAGGGTGAAATCTGACAGATACCTCACCATACCCAACTGTAAGCACCCGTACCCAACTATTTACTACAGAATACATTTTTTAGGGGAGTGTAACACCCCAAACACCCTCCAAGCTACGCCCCTGTATACAAATGTATGAAGATTATCAATCATATTTTTTCATATCTAAATTAATTTGCCATTTTATAAGTAACTGGGATCACCACCCTCTGCTCCCAGTAAGTGCATATCCAGTTGGCTGAGCTAATCTTTGTGTTGAATATACCTCAGCCTACAGATGTACAATGTTACCCTTCTGCCTTGTCATATTAGCCATTTTATTTCTTCCAGCGACCTTATCGGATTTAAATCTTGTAGACTCTAAGGATCTTCCGGATTAGATTTCTTCCATGATCCTCGGTACCATAATCTGGCCACGAATGCTATTACATATTCTATTGATATGAATCTGCTTATATTATCATAGGGGATAATAGGACTCTACAGTCCAGCGACTCGGAAGGCAGAAAATGTTGACACACTGAAAGATAATGAAGATGGATATTTGATGAATGCAAGAAAAATTTGAAAGAATCGAAATTAGATAAACTGAGGAATTGGGGGGGGGGGGTAGTTCTATATATATCTTTGGTGCAAGTTGTATAAAAAACGGAGTCACCACTCTCCTTCATATGGTTCTTAAAACTACCCTAATTTCATACAAGACAAACCTGAGTGGATGTGGAGTATGTGAACATCTCATGATACAGAAACATGATCTTACGGGATGTGCAGGAGGCAGACCAGTGCCTTCGAGAGGTAGAGCGGGATCGCCCCGAGAGACCGGATAAACAAGGGGAGCTCTTAGAAGCAAAAGAAGCTGTAGCAGCTCAAGTAGAATGGTTGCGCTGCTTTGATTATAAAAAATATATTACGCGTGCCCACGCAGAAAGAGACAAATCTGGGGCTCTCTTAGCATGGCTAGCCAGCCCGACTCGAAAAGGCACAATGATTTTGGAGCTCAGGGACCACCATGGAGTGGCTTGTTGCACTCAACAGGGTATTAATGAGTTGTTTCTTGCGTATTATACAGACTTGTATAGAAGTAAGTCGGCCATGGCGGGGGACGACTTGGATAGGTTTGCACACGCAATCAGATTACCGCGATTGGATAGAGAACAAGGGGATGCGTTGGGGCGAGATATTGACATCGGGGAGGTGAGGGGAGCTATTAAGCATATGGCTAGAAATAAGACGCCAGGGACAGACGGGCTCCCGATCGAATTTTATCTAACGTACACTGAACAACTAGCGCCTAGATTAGTGACGCTCTATAATGATGCGAAGCGGGTAGGTCAACTCCCCGCAACGGCACGGGAGGCCGCTATCATCCCGCTCCTCAAACCTGGGAAACCACCTTGGGACAGATCCGCGTATCGCCCACTATCTATGCTTAATACGGATTACAAGATCCTGAGTCGTATTTTAGCTACCCGTCTCCTCCCCTATATGTCGACGCTGGTGCATAAGGACCAATCCGGGTTCATCCCGACCAGGAATACAGCTATTAATGTTCGACGCTTATTGCAGATCCTGGAAGCTGATTCCTATTCGAAGGATATGGCCACTATCTTTGCAGTGGACATCGAAAAAGTATTTGGTAGTCTTGAGTGGCCTTACTTGTTCCAAGTAATGTATAAATTTGGACTTGGGGATAAATTTATAGAATGGACGGCCCTATTATACAAACACTCCACGGCGAGGGTTAAAATAGGTGGATTGATATCTGACATCTGTGACATAACCCGGGGAACGAGACGGGGATGTCCGCTGTCCCCCCTCTTGTTTGCTTTGGCAGTGGAACTGTTAGCGGCCAAGGACAGGACAACATTCCCAAGGCCTCCATGTACACGGACAGATTCACCATATTGCCCTATATGCAGATGACTTGCTAATGTTCCTGGCGAATTCGAGAGAGGCGCTCCGTGGGGCGAAGGAATTGCTCCTTGACCTTAGCAAGGTGGCGGGGCTTCGGGTAAACTGGGCAAAGTCCTGCTTATTCCCGACCAGTGGTGATAAAGACGGTCCGCAAGAAACTGCCGGGGTGGAATGGGAATATAGATGCCTGACATATTTAGGGACGCAGATATATCTGGCACAGGGAGATCTGTTGGAGGGTAATATAGGCAGAGCAGTTAGAGGACTGAAGGGTAGCTTTGACTTTTGGGGGACGCTTCCGCTGTCAGTAGCTGGCCGGGTAGCCTTACTTAAAATGGTGGCCCTCCCGAGACTATTGTACTATTTTGGGACCTTACCGGTTTGGATCCCGGCATGATTTTTTTAGTCAACTTAAGACCATGGTCACGGGATTCTTATGGGGTTCCGGTAGAAGGAGAGTAGCGTTGGCTGTTTTAATGCGCTCGCGGTCAGAGGGGGAGGTTGGGGGGTGGCGGGGGGGGTTGGCAGTGTCTCATTTTGAGGCTTATTACCTGGCAGCTCAATTACAATGGCTCACACAAAAGATAGCGGCTAGGATTCGAGGGACAGAAGAGATGAGGGAAAGAGCTCCGGCGCTGCGAGTACTCTCCCAAATTGTTCTGAAACTACCTGTTCGAACCCACGACCTCCCAGGGGACCTCAAGACAGTGTTGGAATAGGAGCCTGAAACGGGCGAGGATTGAAGTTCCATATGCGCCTGACATCCCTCTATCCATGTGTGAGGTATTACCTCATGGAGATACCTGGAGGGGGCTGGCGAGTTGGAGAGAGAAAGGCCTGACCACTATCGGGGATTTATATGAAGAGGGCACTATGCTTCCCTTTAACGACTTACAAGACCGTTATGACTTGCTGGGGGGGGGGGACTTTTTATTACACTCCGCACTCACAGCGGCTAGTCGTAAGCATTGGAGGGGGGGGCCTCCTTGAACCGCGGACTTCGCTGGGGTGTCAATACATAGTGACGGCGGCAGGAACCTTTAAAGCAGTCACATGCCTCTATAGACATATGACGCAGGAGATGCTGCTGCCCCTAAATGTACTGCGACTCAAGTGGGAGGAAGATGTGGAAGCGGGGATCCCGGAAAAGACCTGGGCTGACATTGTGGAAAGGGCGTGGAAGAGCTCCAGGAATGCCCGCTTCCAATTAGTGCACTTTTACATATTACATAGAGCCTACCTCACCCCAAAGAAAATTAATAAATACTTCGACAGCAGCTTGGCTGCATGTCTGCGCTGTCACAGGGAGGTAGCAGACTTCCATCATATGTTCTGGGGGTGTTCGCAATTAGGTACCTATTGGCCAGACGTAGTGACCTTACTAAATGAGATCACGGACAGGGAGTTGGAACCGAATATGGGGCCATGTATACTGCATTGGTTTCCCCACACGGCCAAAAATAAGATTACAAGCAAATTCTTAGATATGGGTCTCTTATTGGCTAAACGGGAAATCACTATGCATTGGAAAACACAGAGGGGCCCTAACATAACCAGATGGAAGAAGGAATTCATTAAATGGGCGGAATGTGACGGAGTGGTTAGGATGCAATTAGCGAAGAGGGCAGGAAGTGAGAGGGCACTAGAAGCGGCAAAGGCTTGGGACACAGTGGTGCTCCTAAAGATCCCAGACAGTGATAGTGACGAAGATCCCGGGATTGCCACTCCTGAAGTAGCGGACTAGGTAGATTGCCCCTGAGCTCGCCATGACATGGAGACCCTAGAAACAGCATGCAGCGTGACCCTGCATCCGCAGTGAATTCATTCTTGCAATGCTACTCTTGGTAAATTAGTGAAATTAAAGCACAGAAGACCTAAACTGCAGTCTACAAGGAGAGTTGTATGTGACATGCCTTGGGGAAGGGATGGGTGGAGGGTAGTTGTGGGAGGTTAGAATAGAGTTAAAATTTAAATTAAGATTGAAATGAGTGCCGCTCGATTGCAACACAATGTGGGATTTGTTCTTTACACTTCTTTCTTTTTATTTTGGGTGGCGGGTGGGAGGGGCAATAACATACACGGTATAGTTAATATAATGGTGTCCTTCATGATGGCGTCATTGCTCACCCCTTTGTATGTATCTTGATATGAAACTTTACATAGAATGTGTTTGTACATTTCTATTTTACAAGAAATAAAAAAATTAAGATTTTTTTTTTTAAATGATACAGAAACATGATTGCAATATGTAAATTATCTATACATCTAACATGAACAAATCTTTTCAGCTCCAAATCTGTTTTAAACTCCTTGGAAAGGTCTTTTGCAATCAGACAGCTTATGTTTTTTTGGGAGGGGTGACCTCAAAAGTGATTGGAGGGCTTGTAGCCAAGAAGGTGGGGGTGGGGCTTTGAGGCCATCATTGCTCAAAAAACGTTTTGTGGACTATACTAAAAACCTAGAGCTTAGAGCTCGCCCATTGGTTCCATTGGCTGGCTTCATTGCCACTCCTATTTCTTTGCTTCTTAGTCAATAGCTTTCCTTCCTCTTCTTGTATTTATCCACCCCGGGAGCACAGCCTCTTAACCATCCTTTTGATTGGTTTATTTGTATTCTTCACTGCTCTCATTTAAGAAATTACATTTTTCTTTGCCTTCCAGCTCCCCATGAGTGTGCACGTTTTCTAGCTCTCTCCCTTGTGTACTACTCCTCCCTCAAATAGATGCCCTCACGCTGCTCCCCCACCACTTCCTTTCTCTCTTGTGTGCTGCTTTCCCATTGGATGCCAGCCCCACCACACGTTCTCTATGTTGCTTCTTTCTCTCGTACTCCAGTTTTTGTCTTTTTATTTCTAATCGCCCACCACTGCCTAAAGTTTGCTTGATGCTCCCCCATGCAATCACCTTTGCTCTCCCCACCTGTTCATTGTTCCCCCCATCCTTTGAGGTCTTTAAAATTACATTTTTGGTATTTTTTGGAAGGCCCAGCAGTTCCCCTTTGTTGCCTGGCCTCTCCTCTTTAAAAATAATTTAAAAAAATACTAATCCTTACGGCTCCACGCAGCGTCCGCCATCTTGGATTAGTAAATAAATTAAATCGG
The DNA here is from genome assembly GCA_963921515.1 of Calotriton arnoldi. Taxonomy (NCBI): domain Eukaryota; kingdom Metazoa; phylum Chordata; class Amphibia; order Caudata; family Salamandridae; genus Calotriton; species Calotriton arnoldi. The sequence goes on from CAWUFW010000409.1 coordinate 230,961, forward strand.
CATCACATAATTCATAGGCGTACACATGCATCATCACACATGCTCATGCCTACTGAATGACGCAGAGACATGATGTTTCGATACTTCATCGCATCTTTTTTCTTTATTTTTTGTGCCAATGCTGCACAGCATCAGCAAAAATATTTTGTTTTCTTTGTCAATGCTACAGACCATCAGCAAAACCGCTGGCAGCACCAATAAATCGGTTACAAAGGCAAGACCTTTTGGCTTTGCCCATACTTGTTCTTGTTCTCTCATGGTGGAAATAATTTAAAGGCTGCCAGCATGGGCGTCCGCAGGGGGGGGCAAGGAGGGGCGCTTGCCCCCCCTTGGATCACTCAGCCGGCCGCCTTTTGTCCGTAATTTTGGCCTTTGGGGAACATCACTGTTCCCCTGTGAGAATCCTCAATGCCTTGACGGGGCCGCCTTGCACTCCTCTGAGCGCAAGAGCAGCTCCACCCCGCCCATTGTAATTCTGTATGCAGCTGATTGCCACATACAGAATGACAATGGGCCAGTCTGGCTGGTAAAGCGTGTGGTGGGCCTCCTCCAGCCTCGGGCATCCTGTCAGAAGGAAGAAATGTACGAAAACGCCCATGCTGTTACGAGAGAATCCAGTTAATCAAAATAAGGCGGTAAAAGAAGTTAAAAAAAAAAGGGTTATAGGTCTTTCACAGTCTCATCATTTTAGAACTGAAGCATTTTCAATATTATATTCAACGAATCCATGGTTGCTGCTTTTTTAATTTATGCAACTAACAACCATTGACAAAGCCTATAGTTCTGGCATGTTGTAGGTGTAACATTACCTGCTGTATTATATATCTGAATGCAATGACAGAAGCAGCAAAATACCAGTCCGGCGGCACACTATGCTAAGCACAGAATTTTAGCTTAGGTGTTTCAAGCTACGCCCTTAATTAAATCGAACAACCCCTTTGGAGAGACCCCCCCCACTTAAAGCCCTGGAAACAACACCATGCCACAGCCACCTCACGTCCTGGCACTGTGCATCATGCATGACTCATGACTTCCAAAGTTTCAGATTGACTGTGTGCAGGGGCGTCTTGAACCCCTCCCTTTGCTTTAGGAACTACAGCGAGGGGTGAGTTCCTGATGGGTCTCTTCTGTCTGCAACTCTGCAGACGAAGGCTCAGCTCATACTTAATGTGAAAAGGTGGGTGAGAGAGTAAATGAAGGGATGGGTGGATGGCTGGATGGATTAGTGAAAGGGTGAATGGATGGATAATGAGAGGAAGGATGGGTGAATGGATGAGTGAAATGATGGATGGATTGATGAATCGATAAGTGAAAGGGTGAATGGATGGACAGATGAATGAAAGGGAGGATGTAAGGATGGGTGAGTGAAAGGGAGGGTACATGGGAAAAAGGTTGGATAGATGAGTGAAGGAGTGAATGGGTGGATGGATGAGAGAAAAGATGGATGGATGATTGAAAGGATGGATGAGTGATAGGGTCGATGGATTCATGAGTGGATGAGTAGATGGATGGTTGGGTGGCTGGATGGCTAAGTGAAAGGGTCGATTGAGAGAGAAAGGGAGGATGGATGTGTGGATGACTGAAAGGGTGAATGTGTGGAAGGATGAGTGACTAGGTGGATGGATGAGTACGTGAAAGGGTGGCTGGATGAGCGAAAGGGTAAATGGCTGGATGGATGAGCAAGACAGAGTGGTCAAAAAGTTGCCAGATTGGTTTTATTCACACCCAAACACCAACAGACTTTCCCAGTGAAGGCAGCATTACTTTCATTTTTCTCGTCTTTGAATAGCATTTTTTTCCTCAGGTGAGGAAGTTCACCATTCCTGGAGGTACTGCGATATCTGGTTAATGCGTGGTGTAGAAAATGTTTCATGTGATCCTTATCAGCTGTTTTCCTTTTAGTAGTTTATGAAATGTGTAGTGTACTGCAGCTTTATGTTCATGAATGTGGTCTTTTAAAACCATACTCCTTATGTTTTGTAAGGATCTAAGCAATGGACATTGAAACGGGTCCCTTCCGGGCCTTGTAGTCATGTCCTTAGCTTTTCAGACAAAAACACACATTGATTTCTGAATAACAAGTGCACAAGCATTAAGGTAAGCATGTTGTTCCATGCTTACATTTCACATACCTTACTTAGTCTTGCATTCCCTGTGAGTGTTTGCTTTTTCCAGGAGGTTGTTACTGTTTTTTCAGACAGAAGATTACTCTTGTCTAGTGCATAATTTGAATTGAGTTGCTTCCAGGCGTATATAGCGGGACACAATTGGATTGCATCTAAAGGCAGTGCGAGTTTCTTTTAGTGGTAGAGTATGGTGTTCAGTGGGGGAGAAGATGTGGCACTATGGCCAGAGCTGCCGAATTTGGAACTGGGGTACAGAATCCTGCAGGCTGCTTTCTGTGCTTTGTGAAACTAAGTGAAGCTGTGGTTCAAATGGAACCTTCTATGGGATTTTTTGGGGTAAGCGTTGAGCTTTGGCTGTGATTTAGGTTCGTGCAACCACATTTTGTGTGTGCGCAATGCAGTCTAGCAGTTTCTGTCTCTAATATATAGAACGAAGTGTGTTAATGGTCATACCACAAAGACCTTAGTGTCAGTTACATATAGCATTCAAACTCCAGTGGGTCACCACTTGCATTCATCCTTTTGAGGATGATATGGCACACATCATGTCGGAGGATGGTGATGGCGTTAACATTTTGCCCCCCTCTGGAAAAATTTCTGCGGACGCCCATGGCTGCCAGGGCTGAGTCTTAGAGTGTGAAAATAATGGTGAAGCTCACTTTGATGCAGTAAGGTACTGCCATAACAGTACTTTTTGGGCCCCCGGATGTGGGATTTGAAAGGGAGCCAAAGTCTGCCTGCTCCTTCCAAAGGTGTGAGGCCGCAGCGTGACCAATCCGGTCAGTTGTGGCGCGGGCATAAGAAGTCTGTTAGCCTTAGAGATTCTGTTTTCCTGGTCCTTGCATTCCCTGAGAGTTACCTCCACGCAGAACAAATCAATTAGGTCTGCAATGAGGCTCTCGAAGTGAAAAAAGTCCCAACATGAAAGCTTTTCTCCTGATCCAAGTGGAAACCTTCAGTTCCGAATTGAGGCACTGTGCGCAGAAACCTTTCCAGTCAGTGTCACAACAGCAAGGCTTGGATGTAAACGAAACTCTGAGCCAGCCCTCGTGAAACAAACATCCTATTTGCTTTGGAGATTTAATAGTTGTTGACATGTCGTGTTCTCTTCCCAAAAGCCGCCTGTTCGGATTATGGGTGTGCCAGTTGTTAGAAGGTTCACCGAGCGCTTCCCGTCCAGAAGTCTTTGCTTTCACAGCAGAGGGTTCTTGGGTATTTTTAGAAGCCAGCTCTGCCTCTGGGCTGCTCGCCGGCCATCGAGTCGGCCTGTCTCTTTGCCTCATGATCAGCTCCGGCGAAGAGGAATCCTGGTGGCGGGGAGGAGGGGTGGGAGCGACGACAATAGACTGCAGAAGTCACTTGAACGGTTGTGGAGAGAGGGAGCAGCCATAGAGCTGAAACTGGCCCACTCGCCTCTGCACAGCCTTTCTGTAGGGTGACTAACCCACTGCCGGTGAGGCGATGAAAGGGCGCGATTCTTTTCTTGTTTTCTTTCTAGAAGCATTATCTAAAATATATGTATACTGTCTCAAAGTCAGCAAGTTTTTCTCAGTAGCAGAGAAGTTACAAAGTTGGAGAGTTTATTTGAATAATGGGAGTATGTTATATAGCCCACGTCACTAAATGTGCATTAGGTGTGTGTGGAAAGCTAGTTCCAGACATGGGTTGTTTTGCTAAGCCGCTTGTCCTGTCCTTTGCTTAAAAGATTACATAGACCGACTTGTAGGACATTCCCCAAAGATCCCAGTTGGCAGCAGAATCAATTTGCTGGCCAACCAAAGCGGCTGTGGGATGTTTCCGTGCAAGCACTGATGCGGCTGCTGGTGAACAATGTGAGCGATCATGGGGGGACTCTTGCATGTTCAGAACTGTGCTTTTTGAGCCAGTGTTCACCAGTGGAGTGGGGCTTGCAGTTGTGAGTCACATACGTTTGATTTCCTAAATGACGGACAAGTGACTTGAATTGGCTCTCACTAGAAAAGCGAACTATTGAACGTTGGACAAGAGACACATGTAACTGGTGATACACCTGGAATTGCAGATGGCCTTCTGCCTATGTTTCCTAGTCCCACTGGCGTAATGATACTTGAGGGGGCCCCCCTGCAAGGTACGTGGGGGGGCCCCCTCCGGACTCAATTTGGACCTCTCCAGCCAGAGTATTGTGCTGAGGGGGCCCCCTGAAGCTTGGGGGGCCCCCCGCACCGCGGGGGCTGGGAGGGCTTGTGTTACGCCACTGCCTAGTCCCCATCGTGCTAGTGTGGTAAGTTCACCAAAAACAATGCAGACTCAGTTCAAATGAGCTGAAAGCACAGGTGCTTGTGGTGCAAGGGAGCAATGAATGATACTGTAAATCAGTTCCCACACTGGGATGGTCTGTGGTAATCCACTTAACTGGCCCCCTCGAAAGTTCACCCTACCCTTCTCCGGAAGACGTTGAAAGCATTCAACAGATGGATCAACTTTGAGTAGGCCACTTGATAGTTTCAAAGAGTCGGCCTTTACCCTTACTTTCAGGTGAAAACATCTAATTATCGGGTTGGGTTTGCATGGCATTTTATTGGTAAAAGAAAGCGAAAACACTAAAGGCTTACACGTGCTGAACCCATCTCCCTCTGACCAATTTATAATCACTAATTGCCCACATGTTCCTGGTCAAATGCACCTTCAGGTGTCCAGCAGCACAAATGACATTACTAACACAGTTGTTTTGAGTTATTTTCTGGTCCCGCTCCAAATACTTGAGTGCCTCATGGCTGATTGAGTCAGGATTGTAGAGGAGAAAATACTATTGACTCAGTGAAGCAACAGATGCAATCTTTATCGAAGAACAGACGTGGGGTGTGGAAAGTAGGAAAACGGATGTGGGTGAACGTGTTCTGGTAAGCACAGGACTGCATGGAATGGTGAAAGAGGAGATTTACAATTTCTCAGATATTATACTGCTTACAAATATGTGAGGCAAGACCTGTGTATAGCTGATGAGTACATTTGGTACCACAATTTAATGGCCAAGGTCCTCAATGGTTTGCAGTAATATGGTGGTAGAAGCCACTGATGAAGTGAAGATTGTAGTGAAAGAAGCTTAACTTTGAGAGATGAGAGGGGTTCAGAACAGGTCTTTGAGTGGGTGCAAAAGGAGACTAGATGAGTGTGTTGAATTTTGTTGATTCTGTCCTACTTTTCAAAGAGAAATGCTCACTTCTTTGACTTCTGTTTTTCTTCTTCATTCTTGGTTAACAAAGGCTGAGTGTGTGTGGTGACCTCAGAGAGGTTTTCCAACATTTGGATAAGCTTTGTGAGCTGTCAAAATATTGAGTCCTGTGTGCATAACTGGATTGCTTTGAAAGTCATTGGCAGGAACTTTTCAGAGTAACAAGATTTGCATGTCATGCACCTGGTCAGGCGTTCTACTGTGTAATTGAAATGGGCTTCTTTCAGCCGCTTGCAATGCCTGTTCATCTTCTTAGGTCCTTAGTTTTACAAGGTGGTGTGGGGATGTTCTCTAAGAAATGTTTGGAAAATTATGTGTCTCCAAATGCATTCCTAGACAGACTGGGCTAGTAGTATTTGTCAGAAATTGACAAATTGTTACAGCCTCACATATATGTTCAGAGTGAAAAGGATCAGACCGCATATAGAGAAGGTAATCTTTGCTATTTGAAAATGGCCAGTACACAGGCAGGAAGTATGTACCCCGCCCACAACAACATACCAGACAGCTTAGCCCCAGCTCTAAAGTGATCTAACTTAGCGCTCTTTCTATGTCACCAAAATGGCATAGCCAACATTCCATGCTGCATGCCCACCTCACGGTGAGCGGTGAAACATAGGCACACGAAGAGCACAGTGCATGTAACACACTGTCTTCACACACAGCAAAAATCAAGAAAACAATGAAATTAGGATGGCTAAAGAAGGGAATAGAATCATGCACCAGTCACAATGAAAAAACAACAATATAAAGTGATAAAGGAACACTAACAAGCATTGCGAGAGAGTAAATGGGACTAGCGGTCTGAGGACAGGTAACGTATGCAGCAGTTTTTTGGGGAGTTTTATATAGCGCAAACTCGACCCGAAGGTATCGGGTATCAGAGCGCTTTACATGAGCACCAGTTACGTTACAGACGGACACATTCATTTTATTAGTCACGGGGAGATTAGGTGATTTGCCCAATATCACAGGATGTTGAGCGTCCCTGCCGAGACCCGAACCCAGTTTCCGTTAGGCCACACCCTCTCTCCAAAAAAGAAGTTGAGTTAAACTGCATATCTCAAGTGAAAGTAATAAACCCAAAAACGTATGCTGGGTAAAATCCATCCCGATGGAAGCTTTGCAGACAAACACCTAGAAGTAGGCTTGAAATCTACTCGGGAAGAATGCGAGTGAAGCAACACTTTAGAGTAGCAGCGCACCTTTTCCACCCTTCCAGCAAGGGGGGGCGCAGGCAGCCATGTAGTCCCAGAGCAGCCAGCGAACAACACCTTTAACCATGAGTAAAAACCATTTTAATTATTTATGCTGTATTTCTGCTGTTTCTATGAGCTGCAGCTACTAGGTGTTACTGTTACCCAATTTAATGGTACTGAGCACACATCGCCACCTGTTTTGTGAAAGGAAACGTAGAGTAACACCTTCTGTTCTACCCTCTGGGGCAGGAATCTCCAACCATTTCTGTAATAAGAGCTTCTTATCAATGAAAATCATGCCGAGCTAGTAATAATATTAGTGTTGTAATAGTGACCGCTCATTCAAGATTACTAGCCATGATCACCTCAGTGCATTAGGCAGGGTAGCCAACAGTGATATAATAACAAAGGCTTTGTCAGTTTGGAATGCCTTTACATTGGTAATGCATCATAGCTATAGCTTGAATGGCCCTGGCACCAAGGTATTACTATTACTAAGCCTTAAATATATTTTGGGAATCAAAACCTTTTTCTCCAAACATCAGCTTATGAGTTCCGAACATACTCATTTTCGTTTTGAATGCACAATTTTCAATTTTTTTATGCATATATTAATTTTGCCAACCAAAAGCTTCTAATTTAGTAGGCTGGGTAGGACACAGGAGAGCTACTTGCAGTGAGCTGGAGAGCTACCAGTAGCTCACAAGCTACTTGTTGGAGAAGCCTGCTCTGGGGCAGGACCCACTTTAAGACTACTTCCTTTATTCTCTCAAGCTGGGATACTATTTAGAACAAAACTGCAGCCAAAGTTAACATTTAAATTTGCACTTCATGTATTGCATTTGATATATTGTAAGTGCTCAGATGATAATTCCCATTGCATGCAGGCCTAGTGGCTGCTACTGAATCTCAGCAGGGACAGATGACATGCAGCAGACTAAACTCTGCAGTGAAGGATGATCTCGGAAACTTCGCTCAGACTTGGCATCTGTCTGAGGGCAAGACTCTCCGTACGGAGCCAGTTGCTGGCACGGAATATGAAAGGCAGTGCTTAATATGAGCCGGTGGTTTCTGGTGCTTGGCACTGGCATTTAATTGGTTTACGGTGCTCCGCCACCGGCACTTAGTTGTCAACACCGCACTTATGACAGTCTGCCACATGGTGGCACTGCTCATCTGATTTAGAGATGAGCAGGACAACGGTTGTTTATTAATGCAATATACTTAAAAAATGACTAATACCTGCCTCCCAAGCCATTCCTTTAGCTATGGGGACCTGGAATAATCTGCACTGTCGCACTTGCAGGATAGAGAGAGAGAGATGGCTAGTAGTAATTTTGGTACCGCCTTTGGCAGCGATGACTGGGGCAATGGGTGTTGCAAGCAGCAATGGCTCCTGGTCAAGGCCCTGGCACTTATTATTTTACAAATTAAGCACTGAGGAAAGGGAATGCTCCTCGTGTTTCCTGTGACCCGACATTGAGCGTGCCCCTCACCCGAAAAGCAGTGCAAAACATAATATAACATAACGTGTAGTTATAAAGCTCACGTTCACCCATAGGAGTCTTGGTGTTGAATAACAGATGTTTATTGCTACTCAACTCAGTGGTACTCGTTTTATCGACCTCAGATGGATGAAAAACTGAGTGGACCTGCTGGGATTTGAACCTGTGACTATGAGGTCAAACACAGGCCCCTGCTGTGGACGTATTAGTCCACTGAGCCACCAGACCGGGCTATGGAGAGACATTGTGCATCGGGGCACTCAGCTTACTACATGCTTGGTTTGGTACTGGCTTTAATTGATGGAGTCACTTGAAGAGTAATCCTTTTGAAAGGTATTGTAAGGTGACCCGATGAGCTGTGGAGTGCGTGCTTTTAAAGGACAGTTATAAAAATGCACGAGCTACACTCTGCATATTCCTCAGATCTATATTTTAGGAGCACTTTTTTTTTCATCTTAAACCCTAAATCCTTTTGTGCACTTTGTGGCAGCCGATCTTATACTGTGTGTAAAGCAAGTTTAAAATAATGACTTACATATTCACTGTGATTTCTTTCATATGCTGGGACCTCGTAACACTAAAAACACACAAGTCACTATTCCCCACTGCATGTACAAGAATTCAGTTCTGTGGTTACCTGTTTCACCACCGCCACCAAGTTTAACTTGCATTTATTTTTCCCTTATAATGTATGTAATTTCATATTTTTATATGCATTTACTTGAAGGTGAAGACCAACAAAATAGTTACAGAAAATTTTATTTTTAGCCACGCCCTTGATCCTGCCTCCTCGCTAACTGACCACGCCTCCATTGGACTCAGACCACAGTTTCCATACTTTTTTGAATACACTTCGACCGCTGCTAACAGTTACCGTTTAGTCAGTGAGAGTGACGTCTGCAGGGACCTGAACAATCCGACCAGTGTCCTGAATTGGAAAAATATTGGGGAGGCGGGTGTTCCACCACAAACACCCCCTTTGAAGCTATGCGCTTGTCTAGAACCCTCCCTGTCCTATTGACTAATATTCCTTCCAGATTACCTGGCTAAAGCCAATAAAAAGATTTGCGTGGAAGAACTTTGGAACAACGTCTTGAACAGACAGTTTTCTTGCTGAAGAACAAGCAGATTTTAGGAAGTGTTGCTCTACTCCGAATCAGTGTCTAGTACTGAACTGTCTAGTAGTGAGCCGTTGCTTTTGGCGTTCGTAAGACAGGTAGGGAAAGAGACCTCTTGTTCTACTTGGTTATTTAAGTTTCACTTTTTATTGAGGAGAGGGTGTGGCGCATTAGTCAGAGCTGCCGATTCAGAAGCTGAGTATCCAGGTTCACGTCTCAGCATCCACTCAACATCCTGTGATGATGGGCAAATCACGTAATCTCCCCATGGCCATGGACAGCGCCTGGATAACCTCATGGGTAATGAGCAGCACTATATAAATGTACAAATTTATTGTGTTGCTAAACCAGCTCCAAGGAGGACAGTATGTAGGTGCGAGAGTGGGAACACTATGGCAAGTAAAGTAATAATGAAGATGATGCTTTACTCAGAAAAAATGACTAAGAATAGTCTAGCATAGGACAGAGTCCTTGTTCCCTCATTTTTGGAGTGTAGTTGATAGAGCTCCCCAAGAACCATACAAATATTGAGTAATCCCCATCACTTATGACAGGACATCCAGTTCTATTACTTCTGTTAGCAGCTAATTCAGTTCCCGCTATCTGCTCAGGATTCTCTCCAGTGGCGCTGGACAGTCAAGAAACAATGATAAGATATTACATTAGCTAACTTAACCAGTGGCCTGGTCAAATTCACAGACAAAAGAGGCAATAAATTAAAGAGTATGTGACGATTTGATGAAGTTGGATTGGGTCAATAAATTCCTATTGTGCATCACTTTGAGCACCAAAGAATGAAAGAAAAAACGAAAGGCCAAAGCCCTGACCATGCATAATTTACAAGCCCCACTTTATTTTTCAGGAGTGTATTTTAAACTGAATACATTTGAGGATGATATTAGGAAATCCTAATGTATCTGGCTTTCCACTCCATTCCCTGCAGTTTGATATGCCTTAATGCTCCGGGGGGGGGGGAGAAAGGGGAGTGTGTGTGTGTGTGTGTGTGTGTGTGTGTGTGTGTGTGTGTGTGTGTCGGTGTGTGTGTGTGTCGGTGTGTGTGTGTGTCGGTGTGTGTGTGTGTGTCGGTGTGTGTGTGTGTGTCGGTGTGTGTGTGTGTCGGTGTGTGTGTGTGTCGGTGTGTGTGTGTGTGTCGGTGTGTGTGTGTGTCGGTGTGTCGGTCGGTCGGTCATCCGATTCATTTTATCCTGGCCTACACGGCGATGTATCTCACCAAAGCACCTGCGATGGTTGACCTGTAAGCAGTACTGGAAAGCAGCACCAGAAACCCAACAGATGACTCAAGTTGGACAGTTGAGCTGAGCTCTGGGTCGGACTGGCCTCTAGGGCAATAAGGTAGTGCCCCGGGGGATCTGCTCTGGCAGAAAAGTGTGTGAGACTTATTTTTGGCTGTCTGTGGACCTGGTTTATGGTCTGCTGGTCTGGTTTTTACTCTTGATTTTCCTGATATTAAAAAAACATTGCCTGCAGGATGCTCCAATCCACGCAGTCTTCGATACCTTGCAAAACACTCATGCAACGTGACTTTACAAGTTCATCACTGCCCCAGTTTGCACACCAGAGGTAAGCAGAGGTTTTCAAGTCCTTCTAAACCACAGTGATGCCGTGCTGGGTGTGCTTCTGTCCCGGTACTCCAGTGTAATTAACTCTGCAATCATTTAAACAGGAACAGGATGCAGAATTCTCCTTAATTGTCTTGATTTAGTTTAATATTCTGTTGTGGATAATCATTTCCATTCCATGATTATAGTAATGATATTAATAGATTGAGGTTCTGGAGAGGGTAATAAAAAGTTTTATCAGACGCATTTGCACGCGCTGGATCTTATAGCCAGCTAAAAACATTGGCCTAATTTAGTTAATCTATTTCTATTTTGTTGTCTTTGAGTCCAGCTTAACTTGGGTATCAAAACCCTGGAGATGTGTGGAGTCGGGGAGAGTACAAACCAGTGCGTGCTCTAAACAAACCAACGAGTGATGGTGCATAAGGGGTGGCCATTCATTTCTCCTGTGACCTCAAAAGCCCTCTTTATTGTAAATCAGGCCAGCCAGTTTTCCGGAGCGGGTAAATTAATGTACATTCATGGTGGAAAATTTGAGAAAACTATTTCTGCCGTACAGATTAACTTAAATGAAGCACAATTTGTAGCCCACGTGATTCCTTTTATGTTCAGCATGACGGTGGGCTGTTGGACTGAACCTCACTTCTCAATGGTGATCACAATCTCAGGAATGCCGGCTACTCCATATGAGAACATGGATCTGTAAATACAAATTTCAGACTTTACCAGTACTTCAACGGAGCTACTTCTTCATAAAAAGTACACCCAAAGTCTACGGTTAGGAGAAGAAAAAAACAAGCAAATTCATCGCATTTGAAAAGACCCAAACTTCGGCCAATGAGGTGAATGTGCCGAGAACTCTACTTCCCCAAATGCCACCATAACTCAGATTTCTACATCACGTCATGTGTGAGGGAGTCCCCCAAAAAATCTCTGCTCTTTTACCTTAGGAACTTTCCAAATTCATTGTATTTGACCTTTTCATCAACCTCCTTAGACTGCAGCCAGTCATAGATACATTTAACTGTAAATTGTCTTTGAAGTTATTTTATCGTTCCTGGCTTTTAAACTTTAATCATAAAAGACAAAGAGGAGAGATTTCTCTTTAAAATGTGTTTTTCTTCGGGAGGCCTGGCCAACAAGATGGCCGAACACCAGCACTTAATGGGAGCTCCCGGCCTGTGAAATCTATCCTACATAATCCTGCCGCTCTGCCACGACTGACATAGTTTGGGTGGCATTGCCAGCAGAAGGTGACGTGGCATTGCTGGAGCCCCTTTGGAGGAGGCTCAGAGTGCTGGAACTGCTGGATGCGCTGAGTGGCACACTCTGTGACAGAGGAAGTCACGGATAAGAAAATGGTGGCGTGCTGAGGAGTGTGAGCACAGGCCCCTTGACACTAGTACTGGTGTCTGGATTCTTGTGGAGGACGTTGGAGTAAAGGGAGGTGCCTCCCCCACGATCTGCCCACTGCTTGGAGGGTACGCTGTGGTTGTGGCGGGTGAAAGCACCTGCGACTGCTTGTGGCGGCTCTTGCTAACACAGTGCTGAGGAGCAAGGAGACGACCGATGGGGGGAAAAAGAAATAAAAAGGGGGACTGTGTTTTTACAGCAGAGCAGTTAGTGAGGGGGTGGGAGTGCGGCAACAGCAGGGGTGAGACCTGCCCCCCCCGGATGGGCTGATAGCGGGTCGCACCCGTGGTCCTGCCCTGCACAGGGCCTGAGATGGAGCTGACGTGGTGTGGAGGACTCCTGATGCGCGCTTAGAGGTCCTGTGGGGCGCTGTGAGTCGGCAGTGTCTTCACTGGACTGTACACAGGATGAAAATGCTTGGTGTTGCCTCCTGTGGAGCTGGGATATACTGAAGGCACCGGACGAGAGAGAACAGGTTCTGTGTGGACTGCTGCAGGAGCTCTGTAAGGGGGATGGCAACGAGGGACCCCTTCCAAGCGGTGAGGCGAATGCTGCGTCTGAAGGTGGGACCCCTCTATCCTCTGGTGACCCATGTTGAGGGGTTCGGTGGTGGGACATACCGCTCGATGAGAGGGCGCATGTCTGCCTTATCTGGGTGACACTGAGCCCTGGTTGATGCACTATGCCTTTCTGTTTCAGGACAAAGGGAGGAGCTGGACCCCCATGCCCCGGACTGAGCCTAACTGTGGGAATGCGATGCATGCTGGTGAGGAACACTGGGGACCGGCAGAATTGAGCAAGCTCTTAGCCTGACCCACAGCTGTGACCTGCACGGAGGGTTTACTTGTGGCTTGAAAATGCGCAAAGACAGAGTGCTGAGGAGCGCCCAGCAAACAAAAATGTACCAATATACGATCTTTGGACTGCGGGGTGCCCCGGCGGCAGAACATAGGGAGGGGGACTCTAGCACCCGCAGGACCCCATGGGCTCTCAGATCCTGGTGGCGATTGAGGCATCAGTGCTAATGTAAAGGCTAAGATCGACTCAGTCTCACTGGATGTGAACTTGATGCGTGTTGACTTACGAAAAGTAGCTGAACGGTCCCTGGCAACTGAATAGCAAGTGAATAAGCTGCAGGAGGAGGTTGTGACCCTCAGAACAAAGGTTGCCAGCCTCAAAGAAACAAACACAGAAACTAGAAACTCGATTTGAGGATGCGGAGGGGCGCTTTCGGCGCTGCAACCTGCGCTTCATGGGGTTCCCCTAGGGCACAGAGGAAACTGATCCGGAGCACTTCCTTGAGGAGTGGGTCAGGGCGCTGCTACCAGTGGCCCGCTTATCTCCCATCGTTCTGAATGAGTGTGTCCACTGGCACCTCCGCCTCCGCCGGGAGGGCCGCCAAGAAGAATGATTGCTAAAATTCTCAACTACAGAGATAGAGATGCTATCAACAGGAGGTCTGGCAGTTGGAGGATCCTTCCTTCTGAGGACTGCACTATCCAGATCTGTAGACGGTGATGACTGCAAACTCTGGAGAGAGCGGATCAGACGTAGTGAAAGATACACTGGAGCTGACTGGGACATAATCCTAGGCGTGGTATAGAAACAAATTCCTATGCTGCAGGGACAGCAGAACACTGGGCCCAATTTATTGCTAGGACTGTAAGTACCACACTGTCACAGTTGCAGATGGTGTTGTGGATGCTACGACTCCGGAGGGATAATGTCAAGTAACGTAAATGTGATGTGCCTCAATGCGATAAAAAGCCATGTTGTGATGATCCTTGGTGTGCGGAGTGGCATGCTGCGAGAGAGCTAGTGACGGACCTCCCGTTCCATCCCCTTTCTTTTTTTATTGTGTGTGAGTCAGGAAGGCGCTTAAGTGTGGTGTGTGTTTGGGGCGGTGCGGTGTGTGGTGGCCCCCATCTGGGGAGAGTAAGGAGACTGCAGCGGAAGGTCGATCGGGATCAGAATGTGCCGAGTTCTGATCACCTGGTGGTTGGACCTGAGGCATAGCTCGCCCCCATGATACACTTTAAGTTACTCAGGGGAAGAAGGGCTATTAGCTCATTCTGCATGCTGCGAGTGTCACGCACACAGTAAGTATCATAAGTTAGAGAAGGGGTTATTAGAGAGTTATGACTGGATTATGACAGTTCTCTTTCGTAAGTGTTTTCAGGGGGTGGAGTGTGGATGGGGAAAGTTCTAGTTGTATGCAGCAAAATAGTGGGCAATGCCTGCACAGTGGATGTATGGGGGATGCACAGTTGGCCTGGATGCACGGGCGGAGGGGGTATCGGTCTGGGATAGCAGGAGGGCGTGGACTAGAGTTAAAATAACATGTCGGGACACATACATATGGTCACTTGGAATCTACGAGGCTTGAACATTTTTGTTAAGGAATACAGTGTGAATGCATACTTGCGGAAATTGGGTATACAAATTGCGATGCTACAAGAAACGCATCTACTGGAGGGAAAAGCGCAGAAACTACAGAAGTAATGGAGGGGACAGGTTTACTCCTCCATAGAGACAGACATAGTGGGGAGGTATGTTTTGGTGTATGGTGCATTGAATGGGGTGGAAATGTGTCTTCTCAAGGTGTATGTGTCTAATGTTGATGATGGGGAGTTTTTTGATACTCTGGAGGGGCAGTTGCTCCCGTATGTGGAGATCCAATCATCTGGGTGGAAGTCTTCAACTTTATAGTAGATAGGTAGCTGGATAGACACCCTCCTAAACTGAAAACCAAGCCCAACAAGGCAGCCACACTCCGAGAGACCATGGAACGGGTGAATTGTAGTGACAAATGGAGTAAGCTCCACCTGAGTGTCAGCGAGCTATCCTGTTTTACCCTCGCCTATGAAGCATACAGTAGACTTGATGGATTTTTGGTGGCAGAGGACATCACGATTAACGTACAGGATGCACGATATCTGGTACGGTTCCTCTCAGACCATACATCACTGCAGATGGAATTTGGGCTGGGAAGGCAGCGACCTAGGATACCTCTGTGGCGACTGCACCCAGAAGCGCTGCAGGACCCCATTTACAGAGAGGAGATCCGGGAGGTGCTGTCAGGGTATTTTGAGACCAACTGGAGCTCAACGACATTTACAGGTATGGAGTGAGATGCTTTGAATGTGGTGATGTGGGGTGAGAGCCTCTCAGTGGTTTATAGCACTAGGTGTCGACTGGAACAGAACTTGCTAGAGGGAGAAATAGAGTTGACCCGACTGCAACGGAATACATGTGACTTGGGGTATGGGAATGGGGAGCTGATTGCTGTTCAGCTCAGAGTAGGAGATATGTGGGATGGGCTGGCCTGCCATACGAGGTGGGAGTACACACAACGACTTCACAGGGAAAGGAACAAGTCGGGGCGGTTGTTGGCCTGGCTGCTCAAAACGGAGAGGCCCCCCTCTGCTGATTTTGTACTTACTTCGACTAGACGGCACCGCCGTAGCGGTCCAATCTGGGATACATGCTTTGCTGAGAGACCAGCTGGCTGGGGGTGGGAGGGGAGTGGGGGGGGGGGAGTACCAGTAGCCCTCTGCAGGCAGACTCACTGAACGAAATTATGGGCTTCTTAGATTGGGTTTAAAGGGTCCAGAGGGAGGTTCTGAGGGTGGAAGAATTGTCAGTTGCCATACAAGATATGGCCTTTGGTAAGAGTCCTGGCCCTGATGGACTCCCGGTGGAGTATTATCAGACCTCCTCTGCTTTGCTTGTCCCATGCCTATTGGAGACGTTACAAGAGGTTAGACGATGGGGTGAACTACCTCAGTCTATGCAAGAAGCCCTGATTGTAATGATCCCCAAGCCCGACAAAAACCCAGGGTCCTATAGACAGCTGTTAATGCTAGGAGTTGACACAAAAATACTTTTTAAACTACTTGCGGCGCAGCTACAGCGAGTTGTAACTCATCTGGTTGATGAAGACCAGTGTGGGTTTATGCCGGGTCGGGGAACAGAATTCCATTTGTGGAATACCTAGATCCACATTTACAGAACTGAATAGCCTCCTTGTGTCCTTGGTATGGGCGAGCAAGAGAAGCAGGGTTTAACTGGACATCCTGAAGCTGGATCCTGACAAAGGCGGGTTGGCCCTTCCTGATCTGCAGCTTTACTATATGGCTGGGTTACTACAATATGATACACTTTGGTGTGCGGAGGGCAATAATGGGGGTAAAAAGCTGCTGTGAGCACTGGTGGAAGAGGATGACTTTCCAAAACACCTGATGAGTGACATTCAAGTGCCGATAGACTGCCCATTCATAGTGCAGCAGGTGGCAGAGGTCTGGCAAGTAGCGATGAAACGCGTAATGGGGAGACCCCTGTATGCTACACTGCTCCCTCTCTGGTGGCCGCAGCCCTTTCAGTGTACACTGCCATTGATGAACATCACCCAATAGATGGAGGTTGGTTACGACACAGTGGGGGATCTCTACCTAAATAACACCTTCATTACTATGGATGAAGCAGGGCTTCTGTTCCAGGTAGAACCAGGACAGTTTTCGCAATATGCTAAGCTCTACCGTACGGTCCGGGAGCCAGATGAGACGCAAATCCTAACTATATTATTAGACCCGGGATCTAGCAGAGGCCTCAATCAAAAATCAACTTCCCATAGCAAGGCGTCAAAATAGGCTTCAGAGCACTCAGCACAAACAATGTCATGAAACTCTGGTGCCTCAGTCACCCTGCCAATGAGGAAGGCTCCACTGTCGACTAAAAAAACAAAACACTGTTGCTGTCCGTGTTGGCACATTCACTGTCGAAGATTGTTCCTGATCTGCTGATAATGGCTCCTTTTGATGATGCCCACAATGATTCTGAAGATCCTGTCGACAGTGACCTCGTCAGCGACAATGCAGTTGACCATGAAAACCTTGTGGATGAAAACGACAATGAATCCAGCATACATCATTGAGACGATTCCTTTGGTCCCACGAATGAACATGCCTCAGCGTATCTATATCCTGCTGTCACTGGAGATGTTGCTTTCGCATTCATAGTTATGGACATCAGTGCCAAAATTGTCCATGCACTTACCGGTGCAAATCCTGGACTCCGAATAGGAGGCTGACATCAATGACCAGGACCAGGCCTGGTACACTTCTAATAGTCCAACGCAGTAGGATGTCCATCTTATAGTGGATTATGAGGGTGAACAACATGCAGAGGAAGAGTATTACCACCATCAGACTTGAGTATATAAACCTCAGGACTACTATTAGGGAGTCTTTTTTTTAAAAATGGTCCCTCAACTACAGCCTCAACAGCCATTAACAGTGTAACTAACACTGCATCCCCCTCAACCTCTGCAGACACTGCCTCTATCCCCTCCTTAACACCCTGTAACAGTTCTCTCTACACTCAAGGACATGGAGGAAGATGATGAGGATGATGATGATGATGATAATGAGGAGGGAGAGCAGGAAGAAGACGTACTTGGGTATGAAAAAGACTGGGAGATTCCTATCTAGGATCAAAACGAGTATTATGAAGAGAACGATGGGTACAGAGACCACATGCAACCCCATGAGGTTGAAGGAACACAGCCTGAGTCCTCTTCAGATGGCATTCTTTGGTTCCATGCCCTTTTGGAGAGGGCCGCCAAAAATATTGGCCTCCCATTGGTGACTATGGAGCAGCAATGGTTCCCTTTATGATTTCAAGGAGCAATCTAAGGAGTCGGGTAAGGTTCATGCCATTCTTAGATTACATATGGACAGAGTGGTTAAAACTCATGAAGACACTGGCTACAGTTCATGCGGTAATACCTTGACTGGATACAAAATATACAGCACCAAAAACTACCCAATGTGCCTCATTGGCCAACCAAAGCAGGACTCTGCGAAAGCTGGTCGAAAACCCAGTCACCTGTACCTCTGTCCCCGAACAGAGACAGCAAGCGGATTGACCGCATTCACCACAGAGTAAGCTTAGTGACGGCAAACTCCAGCAAGGCGGCTAATGCTTTGGCCATCCACGGACACTATGACCTCCAGGTATTGAAAACATCTCACTTCTGTTAGCCCTCGCTCTAGGAGACCAGACAGTGAGTCAAGGTCAGTATTCAAAGAAGGGGTGATAATCAATGATGCCATGGATGTATAGAATGCTGGATTTTTGCCAACTCAATGGAACCTATGTCCCCCGAAGCCCAGGATGGCCGGAGTTCATCTTGTTCCACCTAGAGGCACAGGCCAAGATTCTCATGATATCTTTTTTTATGGTGACACATTATTTGGGAAGCGTATTGATCATGGGTCTTATGCACATTAGAGAAACCACCCTGGTCATTTGAATACCCTTAGACTGCCAGCCAGCCAAACCTATGGCAGGGCCTCTTGTTAACAAATAAACACACTGTCATTCTAGCAAAGTTGCAAGAAGATTGGACATGTTGTAAACCCCACCCTGACCGTTCCACTTTCTGTGTGAACAATGTGCCCTTGAGGAAAAGTACTAGCAGTAGCCAGAACAGGAACAAATGCGGAATCACCCAAGTGTGGTCCGGCAGGAGCCAGAGAGAAAGTGTGCGAGTTAGGTGCATGATCAACTTAGGAGCTGAGGAGAGCAGCGGCTAGATTCAGGGCTGAGATCACCTTCTGAGCCTTACTGCCCTGTTATCTTTGTGTGTGTATACATGGGTGTACATTTATTTGTGTCTCTGCATGTGTGTTTGGCATTATTTGTCTCCCCGTTAATTTTGGTTGCTTCCTGGAATCTGTGCCTGGTGTGAAGGGCCAGCAAATGTATGTGACTCCCCATCATACGTGGTTCATCTTTGGCACAAGCGTGTCTGTTCTTGGCATAGCAGTGGCACTGGCATAATAGGTCAATCACCTGCTGGCATCATATTCTACCAGTGCTCAGTTGGAAGGCCATTATGTAATGGGTCATCTTGCTAGAGGAAGAGGGCAAGTGGTGTCTATACTCCACCACTCTCACCTTGTTGGACTTGTGTGATGGACAATAAACTTCTTACCATCCAGAGGTAGCAGACCTTTTCTGACCTGCTTGGAGGGCACAGGGCAGGCAGGGGTTACTTGGCCCCAGCTGTAGAGGTTGAGGTCATTTGCCACTGGTGTCCTGGGTTCATTCCTGCTGTGGCTGTGTTAAGTGGTCCAAGTATTCACCATCTGCACTTGACTCTCTTGTAGCAAGGGTGAGCTGTCAAAGGCTTCTCTGGTAGATAGACTGGGGAGGAGGGGTAAGAATTCGAAACTTAATAGGCGCACAACAGACACAATTAAGCATTGTCCAGCCAGTGATTATCTTTAGTTAAAAGAAAATACTTTAATTTTATAGAAAATCGAAATTTGACACACTCCAAAGATGGTTCAGCTACAGTACTGCAACCTCGCCTGTGAGCTGTAGTGAAGTGTGCTTACCTTCTATCGTGCCCTGTTTTCCCCTTTCTTTAGGAAGTTCCAAAAGCTTATGGTAACTTAGGTGAGGATACGGGTATGGCCTTTGATTAGGTACAGTTGCCAATCACTATCAATTACCCAAATGGATAGATTGTAGATTAGTTAAATTGTGTTTATGCCCAAAACGTCTGTACCAGCAAAAGTTAGTATTCTAGCTGCATGATTCAACCTTGAGGGAGTCAGGAACAGTCTCTCAGTTCATGCAAGCTTAGCCCTGCATTATCTGCTCATTACCCACTCAACAGTGTTGTGATCAGTGGTGCTGGCTGGTGTGGTCAGCGAATTTGCACCCTTAGTTTCAGCATCCATGGAGAAGAACATTGGATGTCAGCCTCCTATCTTCTCTGTGTCGAACTGTGCATCGTGCCTGCTCAGTGGGTGCTCAGCTTTGGCAATTGCGGCCTCTAGGCTGAAGCACACAGGCTCTTGTTTCCAGCAGTTAGATGGCCTCTGGGCCAATGCAGGCGGATGCTCATCTTTGACAGCTGTGGTCTCTGGGCCAATGCAGGCAGGCACTCATTTTCAGCAGTTGTGATAACGGGGCTGATGCTGACGATCGCTCGGCTTTGGCAGCTGTGGCATCTGGGCTGATGCAGGAGGCCACTCATCTTTGGAAGTTGTGCCCTCTGGGCCATTGTGGCATCTTCTTACAGATGAACCCCTCCAGTGGTAGTGGGATCACACAACCTTCAGGAACCTGTGGCAGAATTGCCAGATAGCACAATGACATTCTAATGGATAACTTATTCTTGCATCTCATGACTGCAGCTGGTTCACTCGCTTAATGCAGTAGGCTACATCTTGATGTTCCCCCATGCCAGGAACATGGGGTATGGGGCTCTCCTTGAAGGTCTCCATCTTCAGGTCCAGGCTCTCTGCTTCCTTTTCTGAGCAGGCGGGCTTCTATGCTGTCTGCAGACCCTCAGCTTCTTCAGAAAGCTGCAGACCTCTGGGAGGCTGGCTGTCATGCAGACACCAACCCTGGTCACACAGCAGTCCTTCAACTTCTGCAGATTATTTCTCTTCCTTGGTCAAGATTAACTTGGAACTGAAACAAAGTGGAATGGTTTGGATCTGACTTGTATACTCATCTTCCAGACAGGGGATGTGGATCCACTGTCTAATGTTTCAGAACTGGTTTAGGTTTATTCTCTTTCAAATGTAATTTTATGTCTGCTCATCAGACACAGCCTTTGTGCAAAGTGATGGCTCTCGAAGCAGGCAGCAATGATGAAGCAGGAGTATTTAAAACAAGGACACAGTGAAGTATAAGATCTCTTCACATGACTATCAGCCTTCCTAAAGTAGTATTCAGGAATTGACAAAAGGGCAGGCCTGGCTTAAAAACTATCTCATGTTGAACAACAGAAAATGTACTCAAACCCCTTGTCCGACCACCTATGAAATGGCATTGTTCAAGAAGAACTAACAAGCAGCCCTTTGCTAACAATGTCTGGATCACCAACTGTGAAAGGCAGCGAGTCTTCTAAGACCCTCAATGCTGCCCGGTGCAGGGTTCCACCTCTAATTCACTTTGGGTTCGCTATCAAAATAATGAGGCAAGCACTGGAAACTGGAAGACAAGAAAAAGGTTTATTTCTCATGAGGAGATCACGTCAACTGCAGACACCGGGATGTCTGAGGGAGGTGTTCTGCTGATAACTCCTTTGGCTCTTCCTTTTATACAGGTTTGACACAATGCATTGGTTTCATCAACATGGTTACACAAGCTTGGGGTCCCCGCCCCGGGCAGGTTGTCACACAAGCCCAACAGTAATTCTCTTCCCACCCAGGTCAAACAGACAATCTTATCTTGCAGCTGGACCTTGCTTCAGGGTCTAAAACATGTGAGACCGGCCAGATCTAAGAGTCCGTTCTGTTGATAAAAACAGGTCCCATTGTTGGTAACAACAAGTCTTGCTGTTTGCAGTGCAATAAATCATGTTGCAAGAGTCTTTTTGGTGTTTGGAACCTGTTTGTGTAACTAGGTGCAGTGAGGGGTAGAGTGTCCAAAGGTTTGCCTGAAAACAGAGATGAGAGGAAAAACGAGTTTGTGGCAGCAAGTGGCGCTGAGGTTTGTTGCAGCAAATAGTTTATAGCCCCCAGCACACGTACCAGGTCGGTCAGAGGGTCAGAGGGATGCTAGTAAGGGCAGGGTGAAACAAAGGTGACCAACAGAGTACAAAATGGCTGTGATAGATTAAAATGACTGCAACTTATGTGCACATAGAATTCCACCAGACAAGATGGCGCAGGTAATGTTCACGATTGTCGTTTTGCTTTTAACACAACATTCAGCCAGAGGAATGCAGTCAATACACTTCCACTGTCTGGAGAAGCTGTAGCCACCCTCCATCTTGTTCTGTGCCAAACCAGTGATCTTCTAGAATGGATCCCCAGTACTCAGACCAGGGGTCTCCAACCAATCAATCTAGAGCTACCAGTAGCTCGCCGATACCCTGTGAGTAGCTCGAGGCACCAACATCTATTTTAGTGCCCTTTGATGACCTGCAAAGTGAACGAGACCTGTCTTTATTAGTGTCAGTTTCAGGCCTCTTTCAGTGCTTGTCCGCCTTCACCTAAATCAGCTGCTCACAAAGGCTGAAATGAATTTGGCTGGGGCAGGTCGGAGCAGGTGACGTGAGTGCCAGAAGCCCGGCATGAGCAGTATTAGAGTGCTTACCAGGTTCTACACCGCGTCCCTTCATCTGCCTGGCACGAAACTTCAGTCCTGCATCTCCAGTGCAGCCAGAGGGGAAGCCTTGACACCAGAGCCTTATTATAAAGCCCAGGCCTTTGGTTAGCTTTGTTGTAGCTACAAACCACAGCGTTCAGCACCTTGGGTTGAAGAGCACAAAGCCCGGGACTGGCATAAGGTTCCTGACTTGTGTTTATGGCCTACTTTCAAGAGGTACTCTATTTAAAAATAAATCCATGTGAAATACTGTTTTGTTGCTTCAATGATGAGAAGATCAGAAAATGTGAGCAGTACTTTGTTTATTTAAAAAATATATAAGTTTCCCTGTGCAAGTTAATTACAGCTTGCATCTTCTGGCTGTTTGTATTCAGCACGTTCAAGGCAGGGCTGCACTAAGCTTCCTCTATGGCCCTCCAAGGAAGCTGCTGCTGCCCTCTGACACGCTTCATACATGCTGCCATTGAGAGCCTCCCTAAACACCCTGGTCTTGACTAGATCACGCCTTGCAAGGTTTTCAAAACCAGCGCACCAGAAGGATTTGATGGTTTGCTTGACTCTTACAAAATGTTGGTGTGACCCTTGCTTTTTAAGTTACTTGTAGCATGTTCCAATTCAAACAGTGGGAAATTGACATCTAGACTCTCAAACACAAACCTTTAGTTTCACACTGAGATCTATGAAGTGAAACGCGTTCTAAAACAGAGACTAGTCCTTTAGTGCCACACATTCCGAAAACTTCGTGAACGTTGGGAAAAAAGCTCTCAGAATACATGTAGTTAAAATGTAGAACTGCATGGCTATTTCATTTGGATGTCTCAATGAACAGACCGCCCCCAGGCACTTGAATGACAGAAGTTATGGTTAGAGGACAAAACATGTTATGGACCTTTTAAGGATGACAGGCAAAGTAGACCATGCTAGAATTCAAACCTGTTTCTGTAGATCTTGGGGCAGAAACGCAGCCAATTGAGGTGTCTTTACTAGGCTACACAGGCACTCTACATGAAACAGCATTATTTGCAACCGGAACATTTTAAACCTGGGTGAGTTTTATACACTTAATAGTGCGTGTGGAGGGTACAGTCTAATAGAGAATGGAGACATGTAATTAGAACAGTTTTGCACAGGAGACTGCCAAATCATTTTCACATCATTAAATTGCACTGTGCACATGCAGGATACGTACATTTACGTTTGGCTGAATTTGAAAGTAATGGAATTCGCCCAGAATCTAACATTTTTTGGTTAAGTTTAAAGCTGTGATTCAAATACAAGTCTACAAATTGCAAGATTAGACTTAAAGACACCAGGACAATTTTCTTGGTACTGGGAAATTTTGCCAGAGGAAGTGTACATGTGACTGATGTACCAACACTTGGTTGTTTTCCATCACACTTGAGCGAGGCACCACTAGTCCTCAGAGGGCATGACATTTGTAATTGTCCCTCCCCCACAAGTTAGCGTCACACACGATCTAAGGAGCACGTAAAACATTTTTCATATTTATCAGTAATTCAAGATTTCAAATCTAAGGGAATGCTAAAATCCACACATCACATGAATTGAAAGCTCCATAGAAATTGCGCTAGCTGTGTGCCTGAACAATAAGTGCTTCGGACACTTCTATATGTAACAATGCAATACAATAAAATGGTAGGTCTATGGCAGGATGCCAGCAATGGTACCCTGAGGCCTGTTTTTTGGCCACAGCTTCTCTTCTCAAATTAATGGTGGGCACCTGGGGATATTCTCTACCAGCCATTGGCCCAGTTTCTCATTTCCTTAAAAAATTGATACGTTCTTAAAACGGGGTTCATGACTTTCAGTTCTCGAGAAATGCGATCGTGACAGTCTTTTCAGGATAACCAATAAGTGATTCATTCTCATTTAGAGCCACTGGACCTTATTTTAAACTCATTTTGCTAATAATCTGAACCGGTTGAAACCCAAGCATAAGTGGAGAGTGGGGCAGGAGCCATGTCGGGAGGGTGTTGGAGAAAAAATGTTATGACTCTGCCAGGGGTGTCTGTGTTATAGCACTTTTTGTTGTTATAGCAGGTAAAAGGGGTCAAGCAATGACAGTGGAGTGGGGGAATAGCAACGACAAGGGAAGGGTTGAAAGTTTTTTTTTTTTTGTAAGTGTTGTGATGCCGCCAGTGCTGGCCAAGTCATAGCTATTTTATTTGTTATGGCAAGCGGAGATGGGGGCAACACTACCAATGAATGCTTGCCCCAAACAATAAGACGGACAGCATGAGAGGGTAAGCAACAAGATGTACAGCTGGAGTAGGACAGGAGGGATAAGCAACAAGACAGACAGTGGGTAGGGGCAAGCAGTGATAGAGGGGCAAGGAACAACATGAAGGGGGCAGGGAGGGGTCTGGCAGCAACATGGACAGCGAGTGGAGGCAGGCACAACCCTTTAGGGGTAAGCAACTACATGGAGAAGGTAGGGGGCAAGTAACAACACAGACTGCTGGCGTGGAAAGCCATTACATGGACAGTGGGAAGGGGAAGGCAACAACACCAACTGCGGGAGAGGGCAACCAACAACACTGAGGGGGAATAAAGTACAAGGGTAAGAGAAAGCGACACGCTAAGGGGGAGAAAAGCACATGCAGAAGGCCTGCAAAGACATACACCCTTATGGAATGCTTCAAACGAGATTAAAAAGTAGTTTCAAAAGCGAGAACAGTGGTATTATGTAATTAATTGAGCTATGCTGCCGGGGTGGGAGAAACCATTGGTAAGCGGTGGGTGGCAGTTGCTTGGCCTTTAGTAGCTCACAATGATTTTCACTGATCAGAAGTAGCTCACTACAGAAGAGGTTGGAGACCCCTGACTCAGACTCACTGTATACAGAGTTCTACTACCATACATGTGCTACACACTCACCACACATACCTGCATTGGATACACACACAGAATGCCAGAGTTCACATTAAACTGAACTTTACATGAGGAGTCAGTAGACCTTGCTCACAAAACTAGGTACACTGCGAACACTCATTTATGCAACTTGCCCTAGGCATGAACAGTAGCCCTATGCCCGCTACGAGGGCATACTTTGTGCCTCCTTCCAAGTCACAGAACATTGTCTGGACCTCGCATTACCAGGGACAGCCACGGACCTTCGTGCACACTTTACATTAGCATGGTGCCAGTGCCAAACAAAAAGTCAGGATGCTAGTTTCTCATGCAGTTGGGCACTCAGGACATGGGTACACCCCTACATAACACGCCTGCAAAATGTGCCAAATTTGTAAATTTCGAATGTAAAATTTCTTGTAATTCCACATTGCAAACATTTGTCTAAACTAACTGTGTGCCACGGGAGACTGATTCCCGCTAAGAACTTCCCTCTCAAGTCAGCTTCTGCCTGAACCACTGTCCTGCCAATCTCTTATGACTTCTTTCACTCAAAGTATTCCTCTGCATGAACTTTTCTCTCGACATACCGCCAAACCATATTTGGGGTAACTTTGCATGACTTTTTGCGAAATTTCGAGGAGGTGGCGGGGGGGGGGGGATTATGCAATTTCACACACACCTATTTCTAATATATAACACTTTGATGAGGCGATCTCATTTCTTTTGCCGGTGGGATTGCTGTTTCCTCTTGTAGGATTCGGCATCCAACCTCTGGTTCGCTTTAATGACCCGTATACTGGTTTGATTAATCTCTGGTGCCATTTCTGTGCCCTTTCTGGCTGACTTGCAAATGTTATTATAGGGAGTCGGTCACCTTGAATTAAAATACTCCTAGAAACTCTTGCCTTTAATTTTCTTTTTTTCTTTTTCAATGAGTCTTTACTCTGCAAGCACCTATTCTTTTTGCTGCACAAGGTTAGCTCTTGTCACGTTTGGTGGAAGGGAAAGCTCGGGATATTTGACCTTGACGAATATGCAAGGATGAGCCTCGTCCTGCTCATAAATCCTAGTCGGCTCCTGTACTGGCGAGAAGTCCTGGGTGATATCGCACAGATGGGTCACACATGTCTTCCTCCGAGGAGAGCAGTTGTCACATCGATGCCTGCTTCCTTGTGGTAATGACAGGCTGCCTACAGGCCACGAGCCTGCTTCCCTTCCTTCCTAAGTGTTGTTTACATGGCCAGCGTAATGCCCTGAAAGACTTTATGAAACATAGCTAATTTGGGGTTGAGAGAACTTAAGGGAGTGACATGACAACTTCACGTCGCATCGCCTGCAAAAATGCTTGGAAATGAACAGCAGCCGCAAGAGGTAGCATTTTGGAATCCTAAAACGTCTTCACTTCTTGTAGTTTCCAGGCCCACTGTTTAAAATGCATATTTCGCCTTTGAGCTTCATTTAATATGCAGTACGAAGGCCAGAATTCACACATTTACATCGAATATAAAACCTGCCTGTCCCAATCCATTCCTTAAACTAGAGGGGGGGCTGGTGGTGGCGGGGGTTGCGCATCTTGAAGAAATCCTGCTGCCCCCCAATAAATACTGAAATTGCCTTTTGTGCCCGCTCCGATCGACTTTCTACTGTGATATCTGTCTGTATGAGATCAGAAACTCACCTTTTAACGTGCTTCTTAAAACTCATACAAAGGTTTTAAAAAAGCTATAAAACTTGAAATGAAATAATGTATCCAATTATGTTGCGACTTTTTATGGGCGAGTTAATGTTATTTTCTATTGGAATTGTGAACACCAAACATTTACTTGTGCATCGCTGTGTGTCTGAAATGTGTATCCTTTTAATGCTTAATTTAATTAGCGACCACAGTAAGTCTAACGGCCAGAACTTAAAATGTAAGCAGGGTAGTGTTTAGTGCTACATAACAAGTTATGGGTGTTATATTTTTCCATTTAATTTACTTTTTTTCTCACATGCATAATTGGTTGACTGTGCAAGTGTTGTTTTGCAGATACCATAAATATTCACTTACTGCGATGTGCATTCGTTGGTTCAAATTTTCATTGGGTGGACTTTAGGAACCTTATACATTTAGGGGTACTAATGGGCATTTGTTCACGCCAGCAAACGTATTTGAGCAATTTCCATGATTTGCTGTTGATTAATAAAGCGTTCTTCACACTGGTTTTGATAACTATGGTGCATACTAAGATAATCAAGCAGACACTTCTAATGGCTCTATTGAGTACTGTACAAGTGCTGTTTTCCGGATGCTTACCAATATGTTTTAGTTCTTCGACCTGATTTATCTATAAATCCAAATTTAGTTCAGTCAGAAAATGTTTCACCATTTTTTAAGTGTATCCATGGTCCTTTTTAGGTCTCGCCTGGCGTTAGCAGCGCGCATGCGCTGCTCTCGCCATGCGAGGGCTTCTTGGAATCGATACGATTCCAGAAGCTCGCTTTCTGCTCCGCCCGTGTTTTGCATAGGTGCGCGTCATTTTGCGTCACTAATTATGCAAAACCGGGTGTTATGATTGTCCAGGAGGCTTTTTAGGCCCTCCTGGTTACCACCCTGTCCGCTTTTGGCCCCGCCCACCGGGATTACATCTTTTACTGGCGGCGGGAGACAGTGTCTCCTAATTAGCCGCAACGCACTTTTTTCTATTGTTACTGAGCTACTCTCACTGCAGGCACGACGTGCTCCTGCAGCTGTTTTTTTTTTTTTAATTTATTTAACCGCTGTTTTTAAAAAAATGTATTTAACCAGCTGAACCATTCTTTATTGGTCGCTCGCTATATTCAGGCTTACAGACAAATGTGTTTTTTTTTTGTTGTTTTTTTTAAAGCACCGCACACGCTGCAGATTTAACATGGCGAGCACACCTTTCATTTGTGCTGGGGCTCGCCAAAATCAACTTAGAAAGTCCATTCTTGTCCGTTGTAATCCTCCTTCAAAAACACCGGTCTGCAAATTAGCGGCTTACTGGTAAACTTCTTTCACCATGGAGGAGTTACAAAGCAGAAAATTACACGGAGTTGCTGCTCGGCCGCGGCTTACTGGTAAACTTCTTTCACCATGGAGGAGTTACAAAGCAGAAAATTACACCGAGTTGCTGCTCGGCGGGGATGGTATTATCGGAAGGAGGGGAGTCCGGACAGGGGTGGCGAGGGGGAAAAGCACTGACGAACGGGTGCATTGTGTAGCCCGATTAGGATACTGGACGGCTGGGTAAGCATCCCTTACCCTGCTCCTTCAAAATTCCACTTTGCCAATCATGTGCTTTTCTATTGGATATCGTTTTTATCGGGTGTATTATTCCAGCTGATTGAATGAAAGCAAAGTAAGATTGCAGTTCCTAGAGCGCATAGGTTGTCCGATGTAAGACGAGGACTGGAATTAAGGTGTTATGGCCACCTGGATGTGGAAAACATTTCACATGAAACTTCACAGTAGTAGCATCTTTGTGGCAATTTCGGCCTGTCGTTTTATCTTACTTTCACGCTACTTTAGTGTCTTGCTGAAGGTCAAATGGGCTCCACCACATGTGGGAATATAGACATCCGTTGAACCTAGTTATCTGTATGGCGAGACTTGTTAATTTGACGTTTCCGAGCTTCCAAGACCTGTCTTGTGATAGTTCTGGAATTATAACAAAGTTCTGAAACTTGCAGTCTTGATGTATTGTATTGTATTGTAATTGCATTTATATAGCGCTTACTACCCCTGACGAGGCGTCGAAGCGCTTTTTCGGCGAGTAGCACGCTACTCCGGGACCCATAGAGGATTAGTGTTGAATTAGTATAGTGAAACATGCAAGTACATTTTAAGTGGTTGATGGGTTAGTCAGTTATTTGGATTTGGAATGATAGCAGAAGAATAGAGGAGGAAAAAAGGTTTGTATTTATATAGCGCTTGTTACCCCTGATGGGGTGTTAAAGCATGCTACTCCGGAAGCCCATAAAGGATTAGTGGTGAATTAATATGGTGAAATATGAAAGTAATTTCAGTGGTGGATATTAGTCAGTTATTTGCAGTGAGAAGGATAGCGGAGGGATAAAAGGGAAGAAAGGTTTGCATTCATATAGCACTTGTTACCCTTGATGGGTGTTGAAGCGCTTTTCTGGCGAGTAGCACGCCACTCCGGAACCCATTAAGGATTAGTGTTGAAAATTAGTATAGTAAAATATGAAGTAATTTGAGTAGTGGATATGTTATTCAGTTATTTGGATAGAGAAGGGTAGGTGGCGGGATAGAAGAAGATGGAAAGAGGTTTGTATTTATATAGCGCTTGCTACCCCTGATGGGGTTTGAAGCGCAAGTAGCACGCTACTCTGGAACCCATAAGGATTAGTGTTAAATTAAATGCGCACGAAGTGCTATTGGTTTAAAATAATAGTTTAAGATGTCACACTTGCCATTAGTCTACTTGGCAGCTGTGAAATTGTACCTGGAAAGTGCTCAGTTTGTATCCATCATGACCCCCATTTTGAGTGCATTTTTTATTTACGACACGGGATGAATGAGTGTTGTCAATGGGCCTTGTAACACGTTACATATTATGTTGATTTTTTTTATCAAATGCTTTTTGTTGATATTTACTTAGAAAAACCGTTTCCTTCGAAGTGCAGCTAACAGTGGCACAGTTAACTGGAAAATGTCACTTTTACAGCTTCCTTTGTTGACTCTCGGTTTCTATGCTTGTATATATTTTTTGTTATTGCAACTGCGTCAGAATCTTGTGAGACATGTTCCATTTTAGAATGAAACCGTACTTTCTGGTGTCAGCTAGCGCTGAATTCCGTGTTTGCAGCATGGATGGTGAATGGGCGGGCGGAGGTCCAGGGGCTCTGGGTCTGCCGCTCTAGATGTTATGGTTGAATTATGTTCCTGATGAGTTTTTCATGCTCCCCTGGGAGGGCTTACTTTAACGTGTCCTTGTAGTCCTAGATTACAGGGATACATAAACAAGCATTTGCAATGCTATAGGTCTCACATTTGCAACAGTTTGAGCTCTGAGCATTGTAAATGACAATGCCTTTTATGTGTTGGTTTTTAAAACATAAATAAAAGGCATTATCATTTACAATGCCAATAACTTAAACTCTCGCAAATGCGAGACCTAGTGCATTGAAAATGCAATAGGTCTCGACTTTGATTAAGTTAAAGCCATTTGCTTTGCTAATGGTATTGTATAGCAAAGCAAATGGCTTTAACTTAATAAAAGGCGAGACCTATTGCATTTTCAATGCTTGTTTTTAGTGTATCCATGGTCCAAATAGTTTCTAGGTGCGATATGTGATTCAGGTAGTTGTGAGCTATTTCCTTTTTTGAGTTTTCTGTGGAGAGACCCATGTTTAAGCAAGCACTGGCAAAACCATTTTGTCTGGCTTAAAAATGAAAGCGCCCAAGTGCTTTCATCCGAACAGTCACTCAACTGTCCAAGCATGCA
Source organism: Calotriton arnoldi (assembly GCA_963921515.1). Classification (NCBI taxonomy): domain Eukaryota; kingdom Metazoa; phylum Chordata; class Amphibia; order Caudata; family Salamandridae; genus Calotriton; species Calotriton arnoldi. Next base: position 261,595 of record CAWUFW010000409.1, read on the forward strand.
GCCACTCATCCATGCACTCAAGCGTATGTTGATCAACCTTTTGACTTTGTTAGATTCACCCACATACATACTAACAGTCAATGAAGAGGCAGTTCCATTTAATTGCCCATCCTACAGGCTTGTTGCTAGGGTGAGAGCACTGTCAGTAGTGTGATTTTGTGACCTGTGTGAGTACATGTGGTGGTGTGACACCGCTACACTTTGAAGAGTGGGAGAGTGCTGTCAGTTGGGTGAAACCACTAGTCTTTGAGGGGTGTGTACTGTCATTTGTGTGAGATTGCTAGTTTGTCAGGGGTGTTAGTGCTGTCTGATGTAACTGCTAATTTGTGGGTGGGGAGGGTGATGTTGGCGGCGTGAGAATGAGGCTGCCAATGTTTCAGGAGTGTGGAAGTGCTTCAAGTGGTGTGTTGCTGCCAGTCTATGAGGGATGTGGCCGTTCTGTCAGTAGTAAATGCTTGTCCAGGAGTCCCGTCTATCATATGTGACTGCTAGTCTGTGATGGGTGCGAGTGTGCTGTTGGTAGTGTGAAATGGCTACTGTGTAAGGGATGTGAAAGTGCTTCCAGTGTTGTACTGCTGCCAGTTTATAAGGGGTCTGAGAGCACTGTCAGTGGTGTGGGACTGCTACTCTGTCAGTGATGATAGAGTACTACTAGTAGTGACTGCTAGTCTATGAGGGTTGTTATGGTGCTGTTTGTATTGTGTCTGTGGGAGTGTGCTGTTAGTAGTGTATGATTGCTAGTTTGAGGGGGTGTGAGTGCTGGTTTAGTGTCAGAGCGGTGCTTTGTGATGTGTGGGAATCTTGTCTGTAGTGACAACTACCACTGTAGATTGAGGTACATAAGAATCTCCCTTGTGTAAATGTAATCATGATTAAGCAAGCTATTCAAGCTCAGTCTTCGAGTTCAATTTCACATGGATGTTTTTAACATTGCACATCATTTATTTGAGCTATCATTATTTGTATTTGTTTTTTTCAAAGCGTCCCCTTTAAATTTAATTTCTAAAAAAAATTGTAGCAATTTAATTTTTATTTCTTTAGTCCAAATTCTGGATGTTTCTTTTTATGAGCTCCACTTAATGTTAAGAATTCCTGTTTTCCATATAAAGTATTCTCCTCGCCAGGGGTACCCTGTTATTCCATCAGTAAAAGCAGGTACGTGAATCTCTTTTCCTTATAGGGAAATCCATTTATGTATGCCTTTGAAAAAAATCTTAAAGACTTTGCACTATAAGTAGCAGTTGTAATCCATGTATTCTTTCATTTCCTTTCTTCTGGGGCTTGTTTTGAGTTCATTTCTTTTCTTGGTAGTTGATTGTGCCTGCCCCGCCTCTAATAAGTATAGGGACATGATTAATATATTGCACTGTTAGTTGGGATACAATGTCTGTGTTCTTTAAAATATTTTGCAACCAGAAAGTAGAATCCTCTGATCCTGTATTAGATCTGGGTTTATTTGTGCATACTTTAACTGGTCAAGTTGTTTCTCCTATGAAGTTTGCCCAGAAGGGTAGTATTTAGTGTCTCAAAAGATACCATTTGTAAGTGTTTCTCCAATGAATATTATAATACTTGAAAGGCTTGGATGGGATCCGCAGAATGTGTCAGTGATGGTGAAAATGGTATATTGTTGTGAGTTTTCATAACCCCTACCCAAAGGTAAAAAATGTTTTTTTTAAAAAAAAGGTAAGAATGGGTCAGGCTTTACTTGGAAAAACCCTTTTTCTTTCATGAACAACCTTTGAGGTGTTTGACTAATATGTTCCAAATTAGATAGACACTTTGTCTATTTACATTTGGCTGTATGCTCTAAAATTGGCAGATATTGGTAAAGGGGCTAAAATGTTATTCTGAAGAAACACATTTGGGTATGCCTACAAACCTCCTTGGTAATTGTGGCTGTCCACTGATTTCCAAACTGTTGGGCAGATTTACACTATATATGCGTGAAACTAGAACATTTAGCAGATTGGTGCCTTTCTGTTCAATATTTTTGGATATATTTGTAATTTTTAGGAAATTGTCAATTCAATTTTAGAAGTACTCATTTTATGTATATGTCTGCTGTTAGTTATCTCCAGATGGGCATCGGACTCGAGTTCAGATCTTAGGAAACCTTATTATGCTATTCAGAGTCTGGAGAACTGTCCATGCTCCTTCTACATTCACATTGGACAAGTGTGTGTGAGTTTTCTCTCTGCCGGTCTTGTGGAATCTATTGTAGTTGCGAGAGTCTTGAAGATGCTGCCATGCAAACATATTTTGCTTTGGTCTGTGTGTAGCAACCCCAGGGGGAATGAGAGCATGTTTCTCATGGGTAAATAATGCCCTCATTCCACTAAACAATTGTGTATTTGGCCTGGTAATGATATCAGATTTTCTATTCTGGGCCTGCGAACATCCAGGAAGCAGGTGGTGATCGTGATCAGATGTCACTCATGGACTTGACACCAAAGGAAATGGCCGACCACTGTATGTACCCCAACGTCTGGCAAGGGGCACACCTGATGAATGTGAAATATCAATTATGCCCCAAAGCCGCAATATTTGCCTTACGTTTAAGTCTTAGTTTTGGTTGGATTTTTATTTAATGGTTGCTTTCCTATGAGGTCAAGTCCTTGAAAGAAAAGGATAAAGACAAATCCAACACATACCTTTACAAATTATTCCATGGATCAAGAATTGACAGGCTGCCCCAGGGGAACTCCTTGGGGAGGAGGGATCCTGGCGCTGGCTTCATCTATGTTCTTGGTTTCCCAAAGATAAATAGATTATAATAATCAACACCAGCTACATCGCTTACACGGCCATCAGACGTAACGTCCCCACATACCAGACGAAGAAATACAGAACCTCTGATGGGCAGCACCAGCACATGAGCCCGGGCATTGCCAGGCTGTAGGTTGAAAGGTGAAAGAAGGAAAGAACCAGAAGGGCCTCACCACCTTGCTTCAAGGTTCTGGAACAATATCCCCACTGACATCCACATGGCTCCTGCCCTACTGAAAATTCTTCTATTCAAGGTTCACTTGCCCCATCACTCTAGAATTGCCTGTCGTCCGCCTCTTGTAAACAGCTGCATCATTCCCTGCGTCCGCCGTTGTGTAGTGCTCTCTGCTCGGTTGGCGCTAGAGAAACACGACACCAGTGCATGCATAGTCACATACAATATGTCCACCTGTAGCTGGTCACATTAGAGCTCTGTACAATATTTCTGCATTGTACTAGAGCAGGCCTCTCCAAGCTGCTGGTAGCTCTCCAGCGGACTGTGGCTTTTGTGTATTACCCATGTAGAGGCATTTCACACAGACAAAGCCTTTTTATTTACATTACTGCTGGCAACTTTGCCTGATGCACTGAGGTAATTACGCTTATATCTTGCATATGGTTTCACTAATGCAATCTTTCTGCTGTGGCCACTATTAAAACCCAAGCAATATACAGCGCGGGATAATTTTCATTCAACATAAGTAGGTCTTATTACAGAAACGGTTGGAGGCCCGTGTACTAGAGATGTGTTTTATTGCACAAGGAGCATGAAATACAAATCGAATAATAAACGCAGAAGTATAACATTCATCGCTTGTGTGCAGGCCTCGTAGGTCATTTCATAGCGGCTTGCCTTTGGGTCCTTTCAGGCAGGGACAGTCGCAGCACAGGAAGTGAGTGACCTGCAGAAAAGATTAATTCAGCAAATGAACACTGCCCCAGCCCAGGGGATGATCTCTTCTCAGTAAAGGACGGGGTGGGCAGGCCAGGCCGTAATTACTATCTCTGCATTCTCGGGGCGCCGTCAGGAGATTTCACAAGGCCGCGGCTCGTCCGCACTTCGCCTAACACTGTTAATTACATTGCTCTCACCCCGACATTGCCTCAAGAACGCAGGCGGTAATTACGTGGGGGGCGAAGCGCGAAGCTCTAGGGACGTGGGCACGTTTTTCTTTTCTAGTGAGGAGCGTAGGTTCCATTGGTGCATCAGGTGCAGTGGCACCGGGGCTCACATGCATGAGGGGCCCACTGAAACTTAATAATTGCTGCATTTTAGGATTCTAACAGTAGCAAAGGACCCATTTCCTTCCTTGCACTACGGCACATGACACAGTGGCTACGCGTCTGTTTCCAGCACGGCAAGTCTCAGCCTAGACATTATTTTAATTCCAGATTTGACACTGGATTTTGTAGCTGAATAACAAACCCCTCTTTAAAAGGCTACTTCTGCTCGTACATCATATCTGATCTAATGTAGAGATAACTTTTGTTAAGAGTACAATTCGGAATTCTTTTAATTCCTGTAAATAAGTATTTATACTATAACATTTTTTTTTTTTTTTTTAAATAAATACGTTTTTATTTGTTACCTCACAGTTAAGGTCTTGATCATCGAACGTGGGGCAGTAGTTCATTTTGATTTACCTGTTAATGTGATGTTTTAGAGAGGGTGCGCAAATCGGTTGTCTCTAGTTATTCATCTTGTTTACACCTCACGCAGACCTCCTTCTCTACCCTGGCATTAAAAGGACTAAATCACTCCTCCCACCGCCCCGCAACGCAGCCTCCACCCTTCCCGGATGCCCGGTCCATGAACTCTTGAGTTGGAAGGAAGAGCCAGTCCTTCTGACCGCTTTCTCTGCATAGAAATTCAGCATCTCCAAGAGGTCTCCAACGTTTGCCCCATGCGCAGCCAGTCCCAGGGCTTTAAGTGGGATGAAAAAACTGTGGGGTCTCTCAAAGGGGCGTGGCCAATATAATTAAGGGTGTGGCTTAAAACATAAGCGAAAAGGCTGCGCTCAGCATAGTGTGCCGTCCGACTGGTATTTTGCTGTTTCTGTCATTGCATCCAGATATATAATACAACAAGTAACATTACACCTACAGCAAGACAAAAATATAGGCTTTGTCAATGGTTGTTAGTTGCATAAGCAATAGCTATGACTTAGTTGAATATAATATGACAATCCTTCAGTTCTGAAATGATGAGACTGTGAAAGAACTTTGAGTCTCTTAGAAGTTACCCCAAAGGCAGTGAAGGGAGGTCCAGCTGCAGAGTTAAGATTTTGTTTTCACTGCTTAGGATGAGGGCAAAAATGGAGAGCCCGATAGAGACCCGTTTCGACACCAGCTTTTTAGAGCTGCCGGTGATCAGCATCGGATGGACCCGGCCCACTTAAAGCACTTGCCTTGCCACTGTATCCCTTCAGCAGCATACAACGCTCCACTAATAAGGGAAGCAAGTCTACTCACACATTCTAGTTTGAAGGATACAGTTCGGGTGGACATCGTTTCAGTCACACCGTCTTCCTTCTGTTTCTCACACTCCTCAGCATAGAGGCTGTACCTCCATCTTAAACCTTGCTGCATTGATATTAAAAAAAGGTACAACAACTCTTCTTTTCCTTTGTTAAGACATAGCTGCCAAGTTTCAGACTTCTTATGTGTGACATTGCCATGGTTTAAGTGCCTTTATTTGTGACATTCCATTCTTTGTGTGACACGGTGTGAAAGCTAATTGCGGTTAAAACCATTAAAAAAAATCCCTGTAAAAATACATTTCAGAAATTACCCCACTTGGTGCTATATGAAGCTTTAGAAGTAAGTCATTATTAATTCAACTTACTGTGCAGAAACACGCAGCCAACAGACAGCTACTACGAGTGAGCTTCGCTTGCAGCACGGTCTGTGCACTGAGACTGTGACACAGATCATGTCTGATCCGCCCCTGATACATTTTGAGGCATTTGGAATGTTTTATCTGCAGGCTACGTACATAGTTTGTCACCCATACACTCAACTTAACCTATAGTACAGTGTTACATGTTAAAGAACACAACACTGTTTATGACTACAAACACCGAGACAGATGGGTTTGCCACAGCAAAAACACTCGTTACATTTAAGATTACAGATGTTTCATTTCCTTAACCCCCGCACTGTGCACACACCAAAAATGGCATGCAACCTTCTTACATGTGTACATCTAATAAACAGCCAACACATGCTGTAGTATTGTGGTCGATGTTGGCCACAGTTTTATTTGCATGACATGTATAAATATCTCTTCTCTTACGATGCCCTGGTCATAATTTTATGACCCTGGCCATAAATCACCATTGCGGACTGTCATACATTGCTATCATAAATCATTTGCACATCTTACTGGTTCATAAAACCACCCTGACAGTTCGTTGTTCCACTCTTTTGCAGGCATAACTAATTTCTTGCTGATTTTTGGGTCATAAAATTGCTCTGTTGGTTTCCATGCCCCTTGCGTGTGGGGGGCTAGCCTCTCCCCGGAGTTAGGCCCCAACTTGCTACCTTGTTAGTACCTTTTTGTGCCCTGCCGTCCGGCGGGTCTGGGCTTTCGAGCCTACTCACCCTGCTGTAAGGCATCCCAAAGTGAGTGGCCACCTCCCTATGGCCTTGATCCTCTCCTCGGTCATCCCATGCTGGGCTGCCGAGTTCGCTGCCCCAATCCTAAATGAATGCGAGCCGAAGGTGGCTGCCGGGAGCCCTGCCCTGCTCAGGGCTTGGCGCATGACTGCGGTGAACTGAAATTTACTTAAGAGGTTCCCATCGCTATGTTTGAAAAGTGGGCCTTCCCCTGTGGGTCGTATCACCATGTACGCTGGGAGGCGGCAGACTTCACAGTATCTGGAGTCTTTGATGCACTGCAGCCGTACCAATGCACCTCTGCCAGCCTGGTCTGTTTTTGACCATCTCAGGAGCAGCTCTACATCTCCCGCGCTGGGTTTGACATCGGCTGCCTGCAGGCATCACACCGCCGGGCCTCTTTTCGCTGGGGCAATGAGGTCGCTGAGTCTAAATGCCCCAAAGAATGCAGTTGCGAAGGCCGCCCTGAACAGTGTTAGCTCGAATGTATCCCTTACTATTTCTTGAAGTGTGTCCATGAGCAAGGTCAATCCTGTAAAGTCTATAGGTCGCCTGGTGTCCGGTTCCCTTCCCTCCATTCGCTTCCACCCCTTCATTGCTGATTTAATGTAGTGAGAGGCGGTGGGATCCTGCCCAGTGATTATCTTAGAGAAGTGTGCTACTGCTGACAGGTGGGCCTGTGCCCAGGCTTTGGACCCTTTGCTTGTGAATGCCCATTGTATGAACTGCTCAATAGCCTTTGTTGTCTCGCCTGCATCTCCCAGTATATGGAGTTCCCCTATTTGCATCACCATTCCTGCGTGCTTCCGGGGTAAGGGCCTGGTTCACTAGTACCGACAGGTCTGTCCTGCCAGGGCCCATAAATCCTCTGGGAAGGAGGTCATCGCCCTTTCCGCCCCCGGAGCCAGTTCCCTGAATCTGCTCATCTGTGCTTGTGAAAGGACATCCCCCACTGCGTTCTCCACCAACGGTACATTGCGTGCCTTCAGATCTATGTTCCCCTCCAACTGCAGTTTAACCAATTGATGCCTTAATCGCAGTGTGTCAGGGCACCTGGCTCTGCCTGCACCAATCCTTTGTTGTCTGACCAAAGCGTCCGCTTCATGTACCTCAATTTCTGTTTCCAGCCAGAGCTCTACTATGGGGAACAGCTCCAAATATGTAATGTTGCTGGTGATGCCCTGCTTATGCCCGCTGTCTGGCCATTGCCCCGCTTGCCAACCCGGTAGCCCTCGTGGTCATTGATGCGGGGCCCGGTGATGGCCTTGCGTATGCCTCTGGGGCTTGGCCTGATCTTGCTGGGTTGCTCACCCTGCTTGCACTGCCCCAAGCCGCTATAGGGGACCCCGTTCCCCCACTTATCTCATGCGTACCCAGGCTGCCTAATCGCCCGGAGCCACCTGTCCCACCAGCAGGCCCTGTGAGTTGCCCCTGTAAATGCTGCTGTCGCAAGCAACCTGGATCCACTAGGTGCCATGGTAGCCCCGATATTCCCCCTTGTGGCTGAGTGTCCGTTGTGACCAGACCCTGCGCACCTAAGCCCTTGAGCAACAAAGGTGCAAAAGATTTTAAGCATTCCAGCACTATCGTGCTGATATGCTCACCACTTGTTGCTGGTTTCTCTGCTAAAACCTGCCATCGCCGGGATGTCTGCAGGCGGCAGGCCGGCCCTCTTGCACCCTTTCTTAGCCTCTGTCTTCTTTGGTGCTCTTCCTGAGGCCCTCTGTCGCTTCCTGGGCGCTGGCTGGCCACTGTAATCCAGTGGACCCTCCTTCTGCTGATTGTTCGTTCCTTTACCGGCGTCCTTGTCCAGGTGTGACTGCAACCAGCAGGGTTGCGTCACCCGCTGTTTGAGCTGTCCCCAGCCCACTCTGTGGTTCCTTTTTTTTAGTTCAGCGGGGTGCTGCCACTCACTTTATGCACCAAACCCTTAGTCCAATGTCTTTTGCTTTCTTGCTCTGTTTGTCCTTAATCCCTTCCTTTTTTTTTTTTTTTAGTAGGGCCGAGGTTGGGCTGCACTTGAACCCCTCAGCCTGTACTCAATTTGTGATTTCCCCCTGTGCCGGTGGGCGTTCTTTCCACCCCGCTAGTCTCTTTATCTCGTTTTCCAGCCGCGGTCCTGCCTAGGCTGCTGTGAGCTGCGTTCCCTTTAAGGCTGAGGGTGCCTCCCGTCAGGGTCTTTGCTCCGCCTCCCACCCTCGCTCCCTCACCTCTGTTGCTGCTCTCGAGGCTCTGACTCGGCAGAGGCGTAAGCGTGGGACAGCCGGCTCGCAGCAGAGGTTGCAGCCCGCAGGGCTGGTCGAACGCCTCGTCTCCCCACTGGCTGTGCAGCTGTGGGATGGTGGTGCCCCCAGGCACTTCACTCCCGTCGCTTCAGGAAACAATGACCTGGGCTCGGGCTTCTTTCCAAGGAGCAAGACCCACGGGACACTCCCACTGGCAACGAGCATAGGTGGGAGCGCGGGACCGCCGCTCAAGAAGAGCTCGACACCACGAGTTCGAGGGGCTGTGGGTCAGGCTCACTGAGACGATGCTCCTCTTCCGCTGACCCCCCACAATGGTGGCCGACTGCTTTCACAATGCCGCCGCACCAGTCCAACGCCGCCGCTGTCCGGACCCCTCCGACTTTGAGTGGGACCTTTTCGCTAGCCAGCTGTGTTGCCACCGCCACTCCCTGACGTCGCCGGTTCTTTCATGGCTAAGTCTCCTCTTCTCTCCTGATTCTCTTGGTGCACCGCCCCCCCCAGCTCCACGATGTGCGATAAGTGAGCTGTGCTGTGGGGAGTGGTGCCTTATAACCCCCCCGTTGTCCCTTGCCATGAAGGCGGCTTCCCCCCATTGGGGGGGGGGGTTGAAAAGTCACCTGGCTACCCCCCATTGGCCAGGTGCTTTGTCGCCTCTTTGGCATGCTTTCTTTTGTGAGGGGTAGCCCCCCTCTTGCCTCTGGGCACTCCATAGCAGCCCAAACCTGGTAATTCCAGGGCGCCCTGTTAAGGCGCCGGCCCTCGAGGCCCCCTTCGGGGGTGGCATCTGCAATACTTGGTGGTTTCCGAAGGCATTGCCAGTGAGAAACCGTGAATCCATGTGACTTATCGAGTCTGAAAACATGAAGATACCTACATTTTACATTTCATTCTTTGGTTTTAAGTACCATATGATCCGTCTGTTTCATTAATGCAACACTTTCATTCCGTTTCGAAGAACTATACCAGAAGTTCGAGATCACTGGCTCTCCTCCCAGCATCTGCGCGCCATTAACCCTGAGAAAGTGCCAGACATGGGGGCTACGGCTGCAAACCAGTTTTCAGAGCCCTGCTCTTTGAGTCTCGCGAAGCTCCACCTCTGAGATCCCAGCCTTGCAGTGGGTTTGCTACATGCCTCTGCGGAAAAGGAAACTGCGTTATACTCAATCAGTGGGGCATGTGTTGCACAAGGTGCAGGCTTGTGACTTCTTGTGTGTTTCTGCAGTCTATCTCCATGCTGTGTGTACTAGCACCTTCCTTGCGCAGAGAGCTGTTTACTTCGAAGGGTTTGCTCAACTTCGACAGGGTAACTCACAAATTCAGTAATGCTCCTGTCATGATACCAGAGCCACTCTGCCACAGTAGCTGGATACCCCAGCCCTCTTTGAGCACTCGGACGTCGCGCTGCTGTAAATGCAGCTCCAAAGCTTGTAGTCACATTACCTGCTTCCCCCTCATCGGCAGGTAGTCAAGCCAAAAAATGTGTGATTAATGCTTTTTAATGCAGTGATGCAGACCACCACATTAAAATGCGTTAGTCTAACACCTGATGCGTAATCCTTGGCAGGGCTGGTAAGAATCAGCATTGCCTAATTTAGCTGTGTTGGGAATTTTCCCTTTCTTCAGGGGCACGCCATTGAACCCTATTTTTGCTAGCTATATTACTCTGTGCTCATTACTTACACAGCGCAAATTCACGTCAAACAAAAAATATTTTCTTTAACAAAACCAAATGTCTCAAGTGCTCCAACAAGGGGTGCAACTAGACCAGAACTTTGGGGGGGGGGGGGGGTGGGCTGACACACCAAGCAATGGAGGCAGAGCAGATACTTCAAGCAGTTGGGGCGGAGTTACCCTCAGAGCCAATACAGCAAAATAGTCACAAACTGTGGATTGTAAATATATTGGACAAACTCAATGCTTATAGAACAAACATGTTTTTATAGATTTTACTTTTATAGGCTACTTACAGAGAACATTAAAGGAGGGTTTGAAAGAAACAAAGTAACAAGTAGTTTGAACAGATTTCAGTGCAAAGCACATTTCGCCAGTTTTCGTAAAGTTATTTAAAAATGTTGCCCTTTTTTCGCCAATTCTCAGTCATTAGGTCTCGCCTAAACCAGCGCGCATGCACTGCGAGGCTTCTAGTAAGGACTTTAAACTCGGACCACACGCTCGTGCGTGTGGTCCGAGTTTAAAGTCACCCACTATTGGCCTTTGCGTGCGTCTTTCTAAGAAAGACCGCACGCAATTGCCCAAAGGCGGGTGCATGTCCCGCCTTCTCTCTCCCCTGGCCTAGGGAGCTCGGGAGCGAGCAGCAGCGCGGCCGGGTGTCCGCTGCATACCTCGCATTCCTTTCGTGGCCGAGCTTGTTTGTATTTACATGCCGCATGGGTGCAGCTGGTAGGTTCCTTGAGACTCTCAGCAGGCTGTACTTTCTGTGGCTGTGTATAGTGAATACATAGTGTCTCCTTTGCTATTACATAGCGCACGTGAAGTGCAGCTGAATGCCTTCAAGTACTTTCACCACATGTGCGTGCGTGTTGCCAGTACATACTATTTGAATTTCTCCAATTTCCACAAACACTACATGTAGTGAGTCGCCGGTGCAGGGTTGGTGGCTGCCAGAAGAGTTACAAAAGTGTCGAAGGAATGGTGGCTTAAAGATGAAGGCCACAATGTGTACATTAAATGGCGCACCTATTACATGATTTACGTAACCACTGGCACGTTGACGTTAGAAGTGCAGCTGTCCCTTTTTTACGAGTGCACACTTAGGTTGCAGTTAATGTTTTTTTTCATGTAACATGTATTTCTGTGATAGCATAAAGCACAGGTGTGTCGGGTGCAGATGATAGACATCCTTGCACTTTTGGCAGAGACTGAACTTTTTGAGAGGATTTCGTCCCTCCCCACCGCATGTCTGGCAATGGTTATAGATGAAGCTATTTTAAAACGACAACCTTGCCCTTGGGATATGTTTTAATAACAGTGTGTTACTGTTCTATTCAGTGTAAGTTATTGGTGGGGCATCCAAAAGCTTACACTGTATTGGCGTGCCAGTATGTTTAGTGAATTAAACCAATTTCCAGGACATTTTTTCACTTTTTCACACTGCCTACTTTCTGAGACACAGAAATAATGCATCTCCTTTGCGATATCGGTGCCCCTCGTGGCCTCCCCAACAATCTTTACTCCTCCTTTCCACGGTTCTTCATGTGCCCGGTGACACTACATGTTAAGTGCTTCAGAAATGGAGGGGTGTGTTCCAGACCGTCTGCTCCCGGAGGACTTCTAGGGGTAGTCTCCGGGTCCCTCCACATTTCCACAAATCCCTTCCAGGAGCAGTCTTTAGCTGTGACGGGTGTAGGCAGGGAGGCCTGGACGTTGGTTGAGGTGTTATTTCTGCCACCAGCAACTTCCGGTGGGGTTGAGGGGCCCCTTCTTTCATCTAGTAGTCTCAGGTGGGGGATATGCGGCTTTCTGCAGCACTCCCTGCTGCATGCCCTCTGTTGTCGGGCCGCCAAGTTTGCTGCTCCACTCATATTGTTCCAGCTGGGGGTCTCGCCTCCCATTCCACAGTGGCCTTGCTGCAGCTTTTTATTTGTTGCGACCGCGAAGCTTGGCTTCTGTTCTCCTGAGCTCAGAGTCAATCATTTTGCTGCCTTACTACCATTATGTTTTTATGCATACCCAAATAGGTACTGATGCCATACGCTGTTAAAAACAATATCTTTATAAACTGTATCTACCTCAGAAATGCCTCAGACATTTTGCCTACAAACTGCCATTATGTCTTTATGCCCACCACAATACGTACTGCTACTATGCTGCTAAAAAAATGTATATAGTGGGAGGCTGTATCTACCTCAATAATGTATCAGCTACGGATCCCAACACCTTCATATGTTTCGCTTATGTACTGTCATTTTGCCTGTATGTCTACCCAAATATGTATTATGTAAACCACATGATTACTACAATGTAAACACTGTTAAGCGCTTTGATGCCTTCAGGTCTGGTCCGCCCTATATAAACCTCTACTAATAAAATAAGTTATCCCTATATCAACATGCGTGCATTAGCCAAGGCACACATGCTTGTATCGCCCAAAACATTTTTATTCAGGTAAAAAAATAATCTGTTGTGGTAATAACATTGAAGAATTATATAAAAAAATAAGCTTGCGTATAGATTTGAGGGATTAGTTTGTTGCGCGTGATATATAAATAGTCATTATCTATAAAGAGGAGACATCGGTGCACATGAAAGAGCAGAACTGAACCCTTCCTTTAAGCTAAAAGTGGTGTGGACAGCCAAACCCCTTGAATTCTCTCATCACCCGTTCGCCCCCCTTTCACCAAAACCCCCCCACACTCTCCAATGTCTTTCCCACCTTCTCCCTTGTGTTGCTTAAGCCCCTGTGCTGATTTTTAAATGTTTGTCACTCTCCCTGTGGTTTCTTGACCACCTCCTTCCGCTTCCTGTGGTTTCACCCCACCCGTCCGCCCTCCAATGTCTTTCCCTCTCGTATTGCTTCACCTCCCCAATCCCCCACACTGTGTTTTTTACATGTTGGCCAGCAGCACAGGCTGCTGTGCAACATGCTACAAGTAAAATAACACAAGCATTGGCATAGCCAATAGGTCTCTCCTTTGGGACCTGCTGCATAACTAAATACTTATAAGGTCCCAAAGGCGAGACCTATTGGCTATGCCAATGCTTGTTTTTTTCTTGGCAGGATAACACGCTCATTAGGTATTTATAATTGCATGTCCGGACGGTGTTCTTGCCTACTTGTTGACCAAAGGTATGATTACAGTCTGCTCATCAGGCTGCTGCAACATATACTTGTTTGAGGCTGCACTCGTGCACAAGTCGTAAACAACTGAGCTTAGTGGGGTAACACACCTGGTTGGGGTGTACGACTGGTCAAGTGACAGTTTTGATTCCACATTCATCGTTCATTCTTCCTGAGATAGAATGAATGACACTCAGTTGGCAATATTATGACATATTAATTGCTTTGGCCTGAATCTGAGCTATCTTAAAAAACAACATCTGAGCACCCCAGGACTCGAGACTGCTCTTATGCTCAACTTTCTTCTGAAATTATCCACCTGTGCTGCATCCAGGGGGTGTCAATGGGCACCACAAAACCAGTGAAAAAAATAAATGTCAATTATTGCCACAATTAGGGGGTGTAAGGAACCATCTCCACTGCTTGTTCTCTTGTGAGAGGCGCAGATGATACATGGCTCCTTTTTCTAATTCTACATTTTTTAGAGTTTTAATATGACAATTATATCAACTGACACACTAAATTCCCCCAACCACATTTCTTTCCAGTAATATGTTCGCACAAAGTTGTAATGTAGAGTATGAACTAATATAGGTCTAGATTAGCATCCCTAATTCCATTTTCTGCAACAACCTACTCCGTGCACACTGTGTGGTCCGTTTATATCATACATGAAGTAACAGTCTGTTCCTTTCCAACGCTCAATGTTCAGTGCAATAATAGCATATGCCCTTTCTTCAAACAAATAAATGAAGTACTGTGTGATGGTGGGGATAATGCCCAAGTGCTTCATCTCAGATCGGTATTCAACCAAAGGATTCCAAATCTTATTCCATTACCTATTTGTCTATGCCAAAGTGTGTGTAATTTTCTCTAGAAAAAGCTTCTGCCATAGATTGTGAATCTAGTGATTGATATTTACATCTTTATTTGTGTTAAAGAAGATAATTAGCCAAAACCAAGATGCAAGGGGTTACATTTGTTCTGTAAAGTAAAATCACATTGAAGAGGTCTCTTGACAGTAAGAGAGTTGTTTACAAGTGTAAAGCATTTGAAATATGAAATCTATTGCAGCTCTTATGAGTCTTTAAACTTTAAAAAGAAAAACCTTTATCCATTGAGGTTTGGCATGGCAAGTTTAATGTGCAAAGTAAACACAAGGAGATGATGGACGGAGCACTGAAACTTTTCAGACACTCACCCCCAGTCACAGATCTGGGTTGAATCCATCATCGTTCTTTAGCTCACTTCGCCACCCCAGTTCAGATACAGCTATATGCAAATCAGTCTTGACCCTGTGCCTCATGGGAACAGTCCAGCCCGAACTGCCAAGCCATGTCTTCCCTGGACCAGAAACAAGCATCCTGGGACCGGTTACGGGCTAACAGCCCTCATCAGCCAGGCTAGCTTGAATCCAGTGGCAAAGTGAGCAAGGGACCCACGTCTGGGCATACACTGCCAACTTAGGGCAAACAAAGCAAACACAAGGAGATGATGGACAGAGCGCTGAGGCACAGGGTCAAGACTGATTTGCATATAGCTGTGTCTGAACTGGGGTGGCGAAGTGAGCTAAAGAATGATGTTGGATTCAACCCAGATCTGTGACTGGGCTGAGTGTCTGAAAAGTTTCAGCGCTCTGTCCATCATTTCCTTGTACTTGCAAAGTTTAATGTGCATCCATCAACTGGGGGCAAAACAAATGTAGACGGGATCCAAAAAAAGTAAAAATAGTGATGTTTCCCATTTTCTTACAGGAAGCTGCTGACAGAGATAAACAAGCATTTGCAATGCAATAGGTCTCGCATTTAGAAGAGTTAGAGCTATTGACGTTGTAAATGATAATGTCTTTTAGCTATGTGTTTTGGTTTGGAGTGTAGTGGGTGTATGTGGTGTGGTGTGGAATTATGTGGGTTGTATTGGGATTGTGTGGGGTGGAATTGTGTGGGGTGGAATTGTGTGGTGTGGAGTGGATTTGTGTAGCGGAATTATGCAGCATGGTGAATAGATGGGGTGAGAGCTGCAAAGAATAAATAGAAAGGAAGAGAGAGGAATTGGTAGTTTCTGCTGGAAGTGGTGAATGAACTCCAGACAGAGGAGCAGAAAGTGTGTGAGAAAGAGAGAAAGAGAGAGCAGGCGACAGACGCATAAAGAGGAAGGACCTGTGTATGCAGAAGACACCCTAAGAAGAGGAGGAGAGCGCGGAAGTGAGGAACGGAAACTTTGAAAAGGCGCTGGAAAGAAATTGTGCTTAGTATGTGTGAGCAGGCAGTATAGAGCCGGAGATAAGAAGTGTGAGGGATGACAAGGGCCTGTGGGATTGCGAGATGAGAGGGGGTGAAGCAGTAGACAGTTTTGCTTTCAAATGTATCGGTTTAGGTTAACATTCCTGACTGGACAAAACGTTAATTTTTCACAAGTGGACTGAGAGCACAGGTAGGAGAACCTTTTTAAAGTTTGCCAGATTATGGGTCAAGAGGACACACTCAAATTGGTTGGGGTTGGTGGAGGTTAAAAGGGAGACTGCTTTTATAGGAAGGTTTGAGAGGCAAGGAGAAAAACTCCATCTAGTAACAAATGTGTGTGACCCGTAGAGAATATATTTGATAAAAAATACGATGCAAAGAGCTGATATTCTCAAAACGTACGGTACTGCAAAGTTCTTTTCTGTTTATATATGGGTCTCCTACAACATAATTATGCAAGTTAACAGTTTTCTCAGAATTCTGAAGATCATACAAAATTATGCACAACATTCAAGATGTGTGACGAATTCTTTTGATGAAAAGTAAAGCAAATGCTCATATGGCTTTACAATAAGTCAATGACTCTGCATGTGTTTAATAAAATCTACTTTTAAGGAGTATATATGCTGGGTTTGGCACATGGAGAAAATTATAATGCTAACATTGTTCTTTTCATTAGTGTACACATGCCAATAGTTTGCGCAATTAAAACTTTGTAGCCGGACTTGTTTATGCAGCTACGCACAGATACCGATCTTCACTCATGCGCTTTCCAAGTGCGAAAACTGGAGAATATTTTGACAGTAACTATTCACCTGCACACACCGAGACCACTTACTTGATATGGCAGTAGTAACATGTATGCTGAGATGTCTGCCCCACTAGTAGATCTGGAGTTAAGAAACAAGTGAAAAAGTGTCCACCCCGCCTGCAACGCATGCCAGGAATGCTCTGCAATGATGTTGGTTAATAATCATACATTAGCAAACATATGCTAACCATATTTATATAACTTGCCACTAAGAGGGTTGGCAGTAGAAGTTCCGCTCTGTTTTATAATACTGCAGTGCTTTTATCTGATGCCACACCTACCACTACTGCAGCTCTTGATATTACGCAAACAAATGTGAATCCTCCGCCCTTAAAAAAATCAAACCAGGCAAAGCAATGCTGCAGGTACAGCAGCAGATTGAAGGGTTGATTAGCATCACTTGCAAAGTAATGTAGCTCTGAGAAATAATTCTTTCTGGAGTGAACCGAGAAACAATCTTGGTGAGGTCTCTTACCCTTGGAGCATGCCCAATGGCACAAAGAGCTAACCATAACAGCTATGTTGATAGTGCCTCTCTGAGATCGTTTCCTGTATACCTATGCAGACATTGTTCAAGCGCGAGCCTGCAATTCCATAATACTAGACCTGCCAAACTTAAAAAGTTTAACTTATTGCTAACTGAAAAAGTGCCACGCAGATTCATGTGAGGGCTGCCCAGTGCAAACAAAGCTCCTATCTGGATCAGGTTGTTAATAGGCATCACGTTGGTCCCTCAGAACGTGTGAGGGCAGGCAGTAAAAAAACAACAGAACATGTCCACACTCACTCTTCCTCTCAGCCACCCGGCTCAATGTAACAGATGACGAGAAAGAATCTCTTCGTCACATACAGTACATGACGTTTTGTGCTTGAGAAAAGCAGGGATGCATACACCTCCATGAAGGATTACAGCAAACTTTTGACAGTGGAAATGCTGAGAAAACACACTTGTTTAGCCTTGTCTACACGCACGAAGTTAGGCTAATTAATACATTACAGACGTTTTGCGCTCGAGAAAATCAGGGATGCGTACACCTCCATCGAGGATTACAGCTAACTTTTCACGGTGGAAATGCGAAGAAAACACACCTGATTAGCCTTGACCACGCGCACGAAGTTATACTGAATAATACGTTACAGGAGTTTTGCACTCGAGAAAAGCAGGGATGCATACACCTCCATCGAGGATTACAGCTAACTTCTCATAGTGGAAACAGGGAGAAAACACACTTGCTGAGCCTTGACCACGCGCACAAAGTTAGGCTGATTAATATGTTACAGACGTTTTGCGCTCGAGAAAAGCAGGGATGCATACACCTCCATCGAGGATTACAGCTAACTTTTTACGGTGGAAGTCCAGAAGACAATGCCTACGTCGCGTTATGTGTAGTAACATCACGACTCACACTTGCGCAGTGAATCTGCTTAATGCCTCGCCCACTGCGAATCGTGCTTGTTGAGAGTAGCCAAAGCAAGTTAAAAAAAAAAAAAATGTGGTGAAGCATGAAGCGAGGCGGCCTGCCGTGGGGAGGAAGCGTCTTACTGCAGATTTGGCTTGTTTATGTGACTAAGCGTATCTGTTGTTTCCCAAACAGTATGCTTGGTGCGGCGCCCGTGGCTACTTTTTACGGCGCACTGGGGTGCCGCGACACACACATTGTGAACCACTGAGAAGCTGTTGATATTAAGTAAAAAAAAAAGCATTTGCAATGCAATAGGTCTCGCATTATTAAAGTTTGAGCTATTGGTGTTGCATTATTTAGCAATGCCAATAGGTCAAACTTTAATAATGCGAGACCTATTGCATTGCAAATGCTTGTTTTTGTAGTAAACAGTGGTGCGCGCGCACCACAGAGGAGCGGGGGCCAGGGAGCGCGGCAGCGGCAGCGAGGCGAACGCGCGCTGCTGCGCGTTCTGGCCACCGTCAGGAATGGGAGGAGCGAAGGCGGGACATGCGCCCGACTTTGCTCAATCGCGTGCCGTTTTTTCTAAAAAAACGCACGCTACAGCCAATGAGGGCTTCTGAAAACAAAACCACACGCACGAGCGTGTGGGTCGTTTTCAGAAGCCCTTTCTAGAGGTCTCGCGCTGCGCGAGCAGTGCTGCGCACTGCAACGCAGGCGCGAGACCTAAAAATGGCTGAATGGGATTATGCCAAACTTGACATGAAAGTAGAAATTTGCTCACTAAATACCATTCCTTCATATGGTGCAAATCCATTCAGTAGTTTTTGAGAAATTAGCATTAGAAAAGGGGTTTGTGGGCCTCATATTGAGCCAGCCTGTCAATCAAGCTTTGGAGGATAAACGTATCTGTTCCGTTAGTTCATGGATGCTGTATGAACCTAAAGCTGCAAAATATCTGAAAGATCAAATAAAAAAATAAAAAAGAATCTAATCCAAAGCTTTTTCTCCCATACTCCATCTGGGCCTTTCATTACCAAAGCTGGGTTTGCTGACCCAAAGCTCTGTGACCACAATTTGAACACAAATATTGTAGCTGTCGTCATGTGGACTCAGCCCTGGCCTCCTGCAAACAAATGAAGGCATATAATGGTCAGAGGAAGCATCCTCTGACCCGCTGCCTAAGGTAGAGGGCTCCAAAGGGAACTCCTCTTGTTATTTATTTAAAAATGTATTTAAAAATTACAATTTTGCCACCAGGTTTGCAGACCATGAGGCTGTGTTTGCGGTCATCCTCCGAACAGCCCCTGTAGTCTGATTCATCAGCAAGAGCTCGCGGACCCTTGTTGAACGTTTGGTGTGCGAGTTATGGTTTGCATAGGTGTTGCACAAGTTTATTATTTATGGTCCTAACCAAAACCTATGAATTTCAGGGGGTCCTGGTATCTGTCTGTCTGTCTGTCTGCTTTATGTACTTTTAAGATATCAATGTAACGCATGCAGAAAGATATGAGGATTTAAACCCTGATTCTGCGTTGTACAGAATTTGGGTGATAATTACAGCACCGGTAAGGACTGCCTTCCTGGTGTGGCTTATTTACCAGTCAATAATTTTCTGAGTTCCCCAACTCAGAATGAGGCATAACATGTGGATTCAGCATTTACTGGACCGAGTACTGCATAATTAGCATTTATTTATTGCCATTCTCCCCTACTACATTTCCCCAGGTTTTTTATTGGTGAAATCTGTCAAGGGGAAGTGGTGAAGCATGGCGATAGATGCAGAATGCAGACTTCCATATGAGCTATGATCGAAATGAAAAACATATCTTGGAATCAGGGCCTGAGTATGAAGTCTGTAAAGCTATAGAAAGCAGGGATAGTTTATGTGAACAGAAATTTGTCTGTCGTAAAGTTGTGATTATTATGCCCCTATAGTGCTGTAGCGTTCAAGTATATTGCACTGCATTTTAATTGTATTTCTATAAGGCTTAATTCTCCTTATGAGATGCAGAAGCTTGCTGCTCTGTGGGAGTGCTTTGGATTGAGCTCGTTTGTCACACGGCCTACAGAGGTTGTGTATATGATGTGCATGATGATCAGAGTTGTGGTCTTGCCATGTATTGTTGCTGCTGTTATGCATGAAGTTAAGGTGAAACGGAATGAAGGATAGGTGCACTTGACCGATTCTAATGTATGTATGGATGGACAGAAGTGTGTGAGTGCATTATGGCCTATGTTTGGAATATTTTGAGATGAAAGGTTCTATCCTTCAGAGCTGCAAAGACAGTGATTCAAGCAGTTAAAGAGCATTGAAGTTTAACCAATTACCTCAAAGCAGCTTCTGAGGAAAGAAAATGCCAGATACACTTCACAGTTCACCCAAACCTAGTGCACTGTAGAGGTGGAGAGCTAGGCCATGGATTATAAGCATTGATAGAACCTCATGACAGAATCCAACGTTTTTAAATATATTTAGGTAGCGCCTTATGTTAGGAATGGTTTCAAGGCACTATGAGAAAGAAAAAGGTTAAATAGCATTTATATTCAATGTTATAAATATTTCTTTTATTTTTAACTGGAATACAAAATCCTTCTTAAATTTTTTCTGATGTAAAAGCGCCTTGAGCCTCACAATCATTAGAAAAGTTCTATAGGAACGACAATAGAGCTGTGTTGCTCAATTACATTTTAAAGGAAAGATAGTATCTCCACTTTTAAAGAACTTAACCTGTAACAAAGAAGTCTATTTGTCAATATGGCGGGATATGCTTTTCATCCACGTTATCTGTACCTAGTCTGACGTCCGAGAGAGGGACTGCAGGGGGCCAAGCAGAAATGTAACAAGCATTGGCATAGCCAATAGGTCTCGCTTTTGGGACCTTTAAGCTAAGTGGTAGAGCAGCGTAAGCTGTACAAACTGACTGGCCGGGACGTGTGGGTGAGGAGAGAGGCGCGCGCGCAATAAAAAAAACAAAAAAAAAACACACAGCGTTTCCCTTACAAGCGCGAGCAGGGGCACCATCTGTTTCCAAGTTAATTAGAAACAGATGGTGCCAAAGCTCGTGCCTGCAAGGGAATCGCCAAACGTGCACGCGTTGCCATTCGAAGCAATGCAACGCGTGCACGTTTTTGGCAGCAAAACAGAATCGATGGCTAAAGATCTTTTCCTATGCAGCGCATGCGCGCTGCGTAGGCGAGACCTAAAAAGGGAAACCTCCTCCACTTTTCAAACGTGTTAAGATGGCTTGCGAAGTACACTAATCCAGGATACACGTCAACTAAAAGAATCCTGTATGTACTGGAAGCAGCCTGGGCTACAGCACATGACAGTGTGTGTGTGTGTGTTGTGGGGGTGTGGGGGGTGATGAAGCCCTTTTAGCCCAAAGGGCGGTGCGTGCCTGGCTGCAATCCTAAGGTCCCACTGTCTCAAGAGACTTTCCATATAACTCAGATGAACACACCGCATAAGGGAGCACCTTCAAAGTAAAAAGTCTTTGTATATAACTTAAATATCCAGCGATCCAAGGAATACACAACGATGAAGGTCTGTCATATAACGCGTTAGCCTGGGCTGAGTATTTTCTATATGATTAATAAATATTGTTGTGAAAAACCAACATTGGCTCAAGTGTTTTGAATGGACTGAATGAGGAATTGAATTTGATCAGGAATATATAACGGACCTCCATCATTGTCTATTTCTTGGATTTATGGACATTTAAGTCCTACACTTAGACTTTATACTTCGAAGATGCTCCCCTATGCGGAGTGTTCCGTGCACATTACTCCTGCTAACCAGTGGTAAAGTGCTTGTGCTTCTCCTTCCAATATGGTGAAATTGGTATACCCCTAATTGGCATATTTAACTTGCCTCAAAATCCCAAGTATATTGTCCTCAAAGTGTAACCAGGGCATGTAAGTTAAGTCACCAGCCGGCTGCAGCACTCTTTGTACCACCTTCTACAGTGACAATGCAAACATGACTGCAGGCCTACACCAATAGCCTGCCTGTGCAGGTTTCAATTGCAAATTCGACAAATCAAAATAACCCCTTTTGACAAGCATAAACCCCTCCTTTTAAATATTTATATGTCACGCCTAGGTAACCCTAGGAAATCTATACAAATTTAAATTTTGGACTTTTTGAAATATGTATTACACATCATTTCATTGGTGAAGTTGGATTTGTAATAAATGTTTTGGAAAGATGACTTTTAAAAAGTCACCTTTGCCCTACCCAAAGTCCCTGGAAGTTAAATTAGCATTTTGCTCTCTCCCTTTTGCCAGCCAGTAATTAGCATTTCAGTGGGCATGATTGAGGCGTGAACTTGCTTCCAGGACGGGACAAAAGGCTTTTGGTATGGAGAGATGTTGTTGTGCCCCTGACATGATGGCCTATGGACTAGGCCCAAGGACTTGATTAAATTCAAAAAGGCACAAGCTAACACCCAGGCCTGCACCCTTCTTTTGTTGTTTCAGCCAGACCGGACCTCATCACAGTGGGTCTGTTGTTGACAATACAGTGTCAGATCTTGCTGGAGCGTCAAGACCTGTTTTACCTTTACAGGTCTGCTGTTGTTTTTTTTCGTATGACATTTGGGCCACACTTCAAAGGAGGTAAACAGAATGCCAAAACAGTTTTTGTGTATTCACTGTCTGGTTGCGGAAAGTTCCACTTTTTCCTACTAGACTTCTGTCTCGGAATTTGTTGAGTGTACAGGGATTGCCTAAAACTGGATTTTAGTGTTAGATGTGGGAGGACACTAGGATTACCTTTAGGAAATTGATGCCTTTCTGTTCAATATTTTTGGATATATTAGTAAGTTTAAAAAAATTGCGAATCCCATTTTAGAAAGGTTAATTTTATGTATATCTCTGCTGTTAGGATCCCCAGATGGGCTTCAGACTCAAAACCAGTTCTTAGAAAACTTAGTCCTTAGACCCCAAGTTTAGTGTGGCCGAGACTTCGACCATCTTGAAAATGCCCAAAGTGTAAAGGGTGAGCCCCGGGAATCTTTATCCGATTGGCATCCTCGAGGATCATTTTCACCCACTAGCTTGTACCAGGCATAAATGTAGCATGTTGAGGCACCCATTCCTGGACCCTAGTAAGATCAGAATACGACTGAAACTGCTCTCTGCAACCTGAGAAGAGCCTGGAGGACAGGACCTGCTCTCTCTCTCTCTCTCTCTCTCTCTTGTACCCAGGGCAAAGATGTGAACTCCAGGTGTCATAAGGCTAAACTCCTGTTAAAGCTACAGGGACCCAACAAGCTACAAGAGGCCTTGTCCTGAAACTAGCCAGGTGACCAGTGTCAACTGGGCATGGACTGGACCATCCTGCCGGACTCTGCCTAACACCCTGTGAGCCTCTAAGAGCCTCTCCTAAGGTCCTGGGGGGCATTGGGACTTAAAGAACTAAAGTCAGAAGATAAAATCTTTCACTAGGATGAACCTGGTTAGTGTATTTGCCCTTAGCTCCATTCCAGTCTACATCAAATTGCCCCTATGTCCATTTCTACTCCATTTACTGTCATTAGCGCTTCATGGCGCTATAAAGTGGCCTGGAGGTCTTAGAAATGATGTGGAACCTTTGATTGGTTTGGCTCCAGTCGGTGTGTGTGTTTTGTGTAAGCACTTAACCTATTTAACTCATGGGAGCACTAAAGTTGATCTCTGGTTGTCTGATTGAATGACTCCTACTTGGGAAGTTTCTCTCCAATTTGTTTCTACTTCTTTTCTGATCTTTGTTTCCTTTTAACCTTTTCTCTAAAAAACCAGCCCTTTCACTGGCTTAAAGTCCTCTGTTTTGTCGGGTCTCAAAATGGATGTTCTCATTCGGTTATAAACAAATGCCTGCCTTCTAAATGGTTGCCACTGTCATGTCTCTTTCTAAGATGACTCCCATTGTTGGCTTTGCCATTTTTAATGTTTTTTTACCCCTTTGGTTTGGGTTTGATGTCCTAGCCCTTTTTAATTCTCACCTAGGCAGAGGTTGCACTTCTCTTTGAGACATGCTATATTCAGGAAATGGGCATTAAGCTCCGCCTATGTTCCGCCCATGTATTTTAATGGCTCCTTTCAGTGTCCTTTTGAAATCTTTTTATTTCATTGGTTTATTTTTTAGTAGTCCTTCTTTGTCCCTCTTTAGTAAATCCCTCTCTTCTGTTGTCACTTCCCATAAGGTCAGCCCCTCTTACATGTGTTGTTACTCAATTGGTTTCATTTACAGTTGGTAAGCACTATTTTGTTAATGCTGTTGCAGGCACAACTCCAAGGCCGGTGCTTGCATGGTATCTGTATGTTTTTTTAAACAGCACGGCGTGCTGCACGCTTAATCTTTAATAATGGCGGCCGCAAGCCTTTTTTTATTTTACGCGGCTCGCACAACGCCATTTTTTAAATAGTACATGTTTATTTCAGAAGCGCGCACGTCGCGCTTCATCTTCATCAATGTCTAAGCAGCGTGGAGTGCAACACGCTTTATCTTTACTAATGGTGGCCGCATGACTTTCTTTTATTTTGCTTGGCTCGCACAAGTACATTTTGTAAAAATTACATTTTTTACACGCCGCCCTTCATCGACATCAGTGGCAGCCAAGCGCCTCTGTTTTCTGTTGTGCGGCTCGACTAGCTCTTTTATTTACATTTCCGAAGCAGCGTGGCATGCCGCATGCTTTATCTTTCATATTGGCGGCCATGCGTCTTTCTTTTATTTTGCAAGGCTCGCCCAACTACATTTTTTAAACAGTAAATGTTAATTTCAAAGCGCGGCCTGCCAAACATCAGCATCATCAATGGCTACGCAGCGTGGTGTGCAAAATGCTTAATCTTTACTTGTGGCAACTTTCTTTTATTTTGCAAGTCTCAAACAAGTACATTTTGTAAATATTACATGTTTTACATGCCGTGCTTCATTTACATCAATGGTGGCCACGCACCTTTGTCCTGTTGCGCGGCTCACCCTACTCTTTTATTTGCATTCGAGAAGCAGCTCGGTGTGTCGCACACTTCATCATTATTAATGGCGGCCACGCACCTTTCTTTTATTTTGCACGGCTCGCCCAACTACATTTTTATCAGTATGAAAAGTGTTTATCAGCAGCAGGCCACACTGCGCATCATCTTTATCAATGGCGGCCACAAATACACTAAGCAAGTAAAGGGTGCAGTGCCACAGGCTATTACTAGGTGTCCCTGTGATGTTGTAAAGGGACCTCTATTAGCCATATAAGGTACTGCACCCTTTATGAAATTATAAACCGAAAGATTGCAGCTGAGCATACGTTTCCATTGGTTTGTATTAGAAATAAGATTTTTGTTAGTTTTTGTTTTAAAAATGCACCATTGTTGTTTATTTAGCATTATTTCACAAAGAAAGCTAGATAAACAATAGTGCATTTTTTAAAATGCAGGCTAACAAAAATCGCACTTCCAATACAAACAATGAAAACAAATCTTTCTCTTTATAATTGCATTAGGGGTTCAGTACCTTATGTGGCTGATAGAGGTCCCTTTACAACTCCACAGGGTCACCTAGTAACAGCCTGTGGTACTACACCATATCCTTGCTTTGTGGAATTTCTTTAATTACTTATGCTACTGCTAGGATATTTTTGGACACAAAAATAAATCTAACACATTTTTTCATTTGCAACGCCAATAGCTCAGTCACTAATGCGAAACCTATTGCATTGCAAATGCTTGTTAAAATGCCTGCCAGTTTGGAGTGCTTATGTGATTTCAGGTGGGCTGAGTATGAGATGGCCAGCACCCATCGGAGACAGCTTGTGTTATGGGCAGCTTGCTGCACTGCTGCTTTCCAGCAGAATGCGTTTACACACTTGTTTCCTCTCCTCATCCTCGACAGTATATGTTCTTCAATGTGCAGTGCATCACAATCACAGTACTACCCCTTTTCTTCCTCATGCTTGCTGGAGGCCGCGGCTTTTCCTGGTCTATTGCCGTCAGCTGTGCATACACCGCTACATGTTTGCCCCCTACTATGATACTAATTCCAGATTTGTAAAGCGCAACTTATCACTCCTAAGGGTATCCAGGCGCTGGGGGCCGTTGGGAAGATTAAGTGAACTACTGCCCAGAGTTGCATGATGCTGAACAGGGCTGCCGCTGGGAATCGAACAGTGAGCCCTGCGTTCCGGAGTCACCCGCTCTGGCAGCTGGGCCACACCTCCCCCACTATGTGTGTTGCACTGTCCATGCCTCTTTCTCCCCCAGGCATGCAATTACAGGGGCCTTTTTTTCTTACTAATTTGGATCACAAAGAAATAGGACATTTTTGTAATGGTAGTGTACAGTGGTTTACTCACAGCTCTCACGTGGATCACGTGGCATACTTTGAGTCTTCTTTTGTGGATCCTTCATCACCAGTTTTTGTGTTGCTGGGTGATTCCTATTGAGGAAAATACACTGTGCAGTTATTTGCAAATGCTTTTAGTCTTCTCTTGTACAAAGGAGCAGCACTGCTCTCTTCTGTAGCCATCCGCCTAATGGCTCCTCTTCCTGCGTGCCTCAGTTCCTTGTCCTGGTTGCTGGTTCCACCCCTTCTTCTCACTTGATCATGGAGCTTTTTCTGCTCCTAGTTGTGGCGTCCTGTTACCATCTGGTTTTCTGACCAACTTGGTCGTCACCCATAACCTTTAACTTTCTTTGTCACCAATACAGTTTGCACATGTTCTTTTGTACAGCGCTCTGAAATTGTTTGCATTCAATGGATCTCTGACTCTTACAAACTATGTTAACAGTGTTTTAAAACTGTTACACCATACGCTTTCCTACTCGTTATTACAAATGCTTTGGAGTGCACTGAAACTTGGCTTGATGCAGTCAGTGCTAAAGAAAACAATTAATTAATAAAATACTAGGACATATTTCAATTTTTTACTTCTTTTTAAAAAAAAATACAAATGTTTTTATTCTTAAAAAAGTCTTTTAATTCTTCCTCCACTTGAAACCATTTATAGTGTATTTACTGCATCTGAAATTTGTTTACATTGATCAGATTTTTAGTTTAATTTTTCCCACCTTTGGACCCAAACAGAAACATTTTGGGCTTTGCTAGGTAGAACTGTATTTTACCCCCGTATTAACGTAAGACAGAAAACCCAATAGGCAATCCAACGTTCTACCATTTACTGTTTATGGATGGTCTCTTCATCTGACTTGAGAAATATCTGAGCTCTCAAGAGCCTCCTTTTTGAGTATAACAGCTCCAAGTTTGGATAAGTTTCCTTTGTGGAATCCAGTTTCACTTTAGTGCTAAAAACAGATAGTGTCAAAATGGCAGCCGTGTCTGCAGTTATTGATGGTTTATGAGCTGTATGTTTCATCCTAGAAAAATGTTTTTTGGTTTGACGTGTATGTCGCTTACACTGTTCATGGAGAAAATGTTGTATTCTATACATAGTTTTAGGGAGTTTGCATCTTTGTGCCATTGGCTTAATTTGCTCTGAAGCCTTCAGCCATTAGTGTGAGACATTGTCCATCATATCTCGAATCAGCCCATTGAAGAAGTTTAGTGTCGCTTGTGTTCTGTTGGATCTTTGAATATATCCTCCCACCACTGAAATGCATGTGGCCCTATTTTACATCTAGAGTCAGTCAGCGAGTGGCCTGGTAACACTGGGGAGGAAACACATCCTAAACAAGCATTGGCAATGCCAATAGGTCTAGCTTTAAAGGAATGTTGTATGTAGTTGAAGCATTACCAGTAAATAGCATAGGAATAGATACGTATTTGTGTGGAAGCAAAAAACTGTAGAAAAATATTGATGTAGTTCAAAAGGTAAGGTAACAATTGCACTGTTGAGCCAGGCCTAAAAATCCATGTAGGTTAATGACTGCCCTCCTCCCATCTGTGCTGCTGTCGGAAAAAAACAACATAAATTATCTCGTTATCTAAGACACTTGAATAGCATTCCAGTGTCATGTGTGTGCCCCTGAAAGTTCAAGCTTAGGTAACTGGATAAATATACAAAATGATCACAGCTATGTGGAGGGCAAGCACTTTTTTTTATGGGAGCACACAACTTCTGCCGTATCAAAACTTGGTACTCCTGGCCCCCAAAATGTGGGCAGAGTCAAAGCCCCTCTTTAGTGATGGTCACATAATGTTTTAGCGACAGTTGCGCTGTCAAACCAGACCATAACAATGGATGTTACAGAAAATAAAACAACCCTTTCTTTCTGCAGCAACCCCTTTTTTCAGATGCTTTTTTCTGTGCTTTGATACAGAATGTTTGATGTTTGGTGCATGCCTAATCCACACTCCATTCAAAGGTCAAACAGATGTGATTTGCCAATGCTTGTTTCTTTTTAAATTAACTCCAGTTGAGCTAAGCCTGTGTAGAATAGTGCCAACAAGATGCCTATTTATTAGGAAGTTACTGACTAGTTTCTTTCTTTTTGCAGTTCAGCAATACAGCAGTATATTTAGGTATAGGCCACAAGGATACCTAGGAATATAAATAAAATGTGTTTGTGTACACAAACTGTTATACACACACCTCTTACCTCCGCAAAACGGAGTCAGACTCTGGTATGCGAAATATAAACATTTGGGAATTCATGGCGCCTCATCAGTGGTCTTATGACTATGATCTCCCAAATAACACCAATCTAGACTCTTCCCTCTTCTATCCCTCCACTATCCTTTTCAATCCCACTAACAGACTCACATGTCCACCGCTCAGTTAACACATATTTCTGTATACTAACCCACCACTAATCCTTTTTGGGTTCCGGAGTAGTGTGCTACTCACCGAAAAGCGCATCAACACCACGTCAGGGGTAGTAAGCGCTATATAAATACAATTACAATTACTCTGTACTAACGAAACGTGTTGCGGCCCCATAGTAGCTTACGGCATATTGTGCAATTTGGAAATGTTGATTGACAATAACAGCACGTTTTCAAAACATTTTCTCATATGGGAAGAGTTTATATTTTCATTTTCCAATGTCATTTTTGGAACCTGCAAACAAGTTGCAGTGTCCGGGGCATGGCTTAAAAAACTTCAAAGACGTTGCAAGTTTCAGTAATGCTGAGGCACTCTGCTTTTAAAGAGCATCAAAGGAAATTACACATGATTATCCCATTGTGCATCTGTCTATGAAACTGCTTTTCTGTAAGTCACAGAAAACGTATAAGAGAAAAGCAGATTTTTTAGCAGACGTGTTTTTGTGTGTGTTTGCGTGCATGTGTGTGTACACACTGAAGGGCTGATTACAAGTTAAGCAGAGCAGAATTACCTCTTGGAATTCCACTCCTGATTAGCAGCCTGCATGGAGAAGGGGAAAGTGCGCATGACTGATTTGGGCAGCCCGAGAGGGCCGACCAAATAGTCGTTGCGCACTCAGGAATGGGTAAACCACTCCTCCCCTGCCCTGCTCCCTAATCAGAGCAGCAACGCCCACCCGCCCCGCAAAGCAAACATAAAATGGTAATAACGAACAGTTAATACCATTTTATGTTTTTGCGTCTTGCACTGCGAGAAAACAGTGGGGCAACGCTCTTCCGCCATAGCAGAGGAGCTGCCACTTGAAGAACCATACCCTATTTTTCTGGCCAGCAGTTCCTTTTACAAAAATCACATGAGGCTTTGAGTGCAGCAGCAACCAAGTCTCGTTTTTTTGTAGCGAGAGGAACATGCGGTTAGAAAAAACCCTCCATTTTTCCTTCCCCCTTCTTCTGCACCCCCATCTGCCTCCACTTACCTTCCACCCCACCCACAGGACCACACATACATTTACCACCTGCTCAGAGCAAGGTATTAACTGTATGCAGTAAAACCGTGCAGTGGAGAGTTCTGTGCAGTTTTCCAACTGGAAAAACCGGTCCCACACGATAATTCCCTATTCCATGGGATCTTACTCGTAATTGCACAGTGCTGGTGTGACATTACCACAAGGTAATGATAAAACCACATGCAGTGTTACCATTATTCTAGTGCTGTACAACTTAGAATTATGGCCTGAGTTTACAAACTACTGTTCTGCCCCTGTGACAGCTCTGCGATCACTGTATGTATTTGCGCGGGTTAACTTGACACAGTGCTATGACTGGACAAATGGCGCTTGGGAACTCTGGGGCAGACACTCAAATATTAGAATGTAAATATTACCTTTAATGCTGCCCTCAAATCATAAGGAAGCTTAGCTAATGTGTCTGGAGAGGGCCAGGCTCACTTCCTATGCTCAACCTGTGCAGTGTGCTGATGTTGCTTTTGAAATTGCCACCTCGGCCATAAGGAAGCTTTCCTTCTGGAATTACCCATCTAGTGTATTTGCTGCTCACAAGTCGGACAGTTTTCCAAATTCAACAAGTGTTAATATGTGTCTGCATGGCCAGCATGTGCACTGCGGGTCACTGGGTGAGATGGCAGGGTGGTGTTTGACTCTAGCCTCTGTAACTCGTTATTCTCATAGTTTGTGTGTTCAGGAACTAAATATCCACGCAGTACATGTAGATCAGTGTGTATCCCTGTGGGTCCTTGAACGCGGCCTTGACTTTATCTCCAGACCTTGGCTGAGCTCTCACTGTGTTTAAGGTAACCTTGGGTGTCTCCTCTCCTACAGATTTGTTCTTTGTTTTCTTCTTTCTTGACTTAGCCCAATAAGTAAAGGTCAGGCTGAGGCTAGACTTCCCACAAAGCCACACAAGCCAGAGTCCCCAGATAGCTTCTTTATTCCTAAAACACTTGGGCTCATCCCCGCTTGTATGGGTAGCGTAAAGGTCCTCATCACGAGGGCTCGGAATGCCTGCTTGGGCCTCTAACAGGAGTTGCCTAGTCCAGCAGGAATCACAAGTGATCCAGAATGACTTGATCCCTTGTGATCTGTATCCTGAGTGCAAGAATGACACCTGTTCCTGGGTACAAATCTTCTAGGTCCTTCCTAGAGGATTTGGTGCCTTGTAAAAAGCACACAATTACGGGTTTATATGTGTGAAAACACAAATTCACGCATATTATTCCCTCATTGCTTACTGTGCTGTAGGGGATCAACTTGTGATACCCTGAAAATACGTTGACCCATATTATGAGATCCCATCTTCAGGTAACATCGATTGCATTATTAAAAGCCCTTCAAGCAGGGCCATTAGGAATGAGGGCCTCTTTGCCTCGTTTGTAGCTGTATAGGCGCCACAGAGTAGTCAGAAAGCAACATAGCTGGTGGTAGAGAAAACCCCTCTTATAAGTACATACATAAGTAACTATTATATTTTTTTTTGTTTGCTATTTTTTTGCAGTTTTTTATAGTGTAATAGTGTAAACTTTAACAAAAGGCATTAGAATGCTTTACAGGAGCACCAGATTACACAAATTCAGACTTTAAATAAATATAAATATATATATATATATATATATATTTATTATTATTATATATTATATATATATATATATATATATATATATATATATTGCACATTTGCTCCAAATGGTTGCCCTCCACTCGGGCTCAGCTTTCCACACGTTTACCAGGGCAAAATGAAGCACAGCACTTACAGGAACTGACATCAAAAGGGCTTTATTAAAATATAACAAAAAGCCTCTTCATACGAAGCCTTCACAAGCTAAGTGCAGGGGTGCATACAAAACGATGACCTACGCGTTTCGGCTTGCGCCTTCTACTGGGTCCAAAGTGTGCTAACAACGTGTCCATTTAAAAGGAAGCATAGTTCATTTCCCCCACCACCAATTAAAAAACAAGGTCAATTTCTTAAAGGAGCCACGTTCAAAATTGGAATCATGTATAGTTTAGACATAAACAAAATAGCTTTATCTTACTTTACATTCTTTCTCAATTTTTCAAAGTGACATGAATAAATACATATTATCAATTTATATATATATATATTTTTTTTTTTTTTTTTAGGGACCGGGTGGGTAAATGATTTGCCCTGAACCACAGGCTGTTGAGCGGACACTGGGACTCAAACCCGGTTCCTAGCTCCAAGGATAGCAGCTCTGTCCGGTAGGGCACATCTCGCCCCCGCTCTGCTGACTAAAAATGTCTAGAAGCAAGAGAAGAAAGTAGACACGCACCACTTGCCAAGTGCGGCCTACAGGACATGAAAAGGCAACCTTCATGTTCAATGGACCAGAGGGCAAGCTGGTGATAGGCGGGAATTTTTCAGAGCCATTAGATTGAAGGCGAGTAATATTCAATCAATCAATCAGTTTTTATAAAGCGCTGCTAGTCACCCTTGAGGGTATTCAGTAGACCCTTGAAATCCTTGTTATTCACTGTGGCTATTTAATGTTATTCCTCAGCCTGTAGGCCTCTAGCTGTGTTCATGGTGGTTAACCAGCACGTGCAGGCCCTTCATGTATTAACCAGATGAATATGTGCTTGCTTCCTCTGCTGCTGCTTGAGGGCTTGGTTCCCTTTATCAGATCCTCCTGCGGTTTGGCCTGCTGAGGGTCACAGGCAGCACTTGTGCTAGCTTCAAGCAAGACTTGATGAGCTGCATTCAGTGCAGGTGTTTGCACCACAGGGGTAGTTTGCTGGCTTTAAAAGCCGCAGGGCCAAGCACAATAAAACATGATTTATCACAGGTAACGCAATTCTGTGATCAGAGCAAAATCATTTGATAAATAAGTCACCAGGAAGTAATGCAGTAGGGATTATTTTAAACATTTGTTACAGGTTTCTATGCATCCAGGTGGCCTTGAAACTGCTGGCGACTTTTTGTTGAGCTTTTTCAAAACCTACACAACAGCAAAATCATCAAATAAATGTTTATTTGTTCTGTGAAACATTATAAAATTATTTATATGTAAAGGGCCAATGTTCATGTAATGTTTAGTTGATACCAAGACAAATTGGGAGCCTGATTCACAAACTTTTGTGCATATCTGAGCTTTACATAATGACCTTAATAATCCTCCCCAAGATGAACTTTTGGTGAAACAACTTAAGTAGATCCCTGGGCATGTGCCTGTCAACCTTCTCCCTACGACTGCCGATTGTCAAGGGAGCAGAAACCCGCAAGAGCTGCATTTAGGTGAATGCGCAGTTTCATGTTTTGTATTTCCTTTTATTCTTTCATCATGGAAACACTATTTGAAGTGACAAAAGTATATTCTTGCTCATCTTCTGAAAATGTGGTATTGTTATTACAACTATTTTTAAAGTAGATGGAACTCAGGAAAGCAATGTGGGTGGGAAAATGATTGGAAATATTTGTGAATACAGACAAAATCGTGAGCTTCTATTGATTTTAATCACATTTATTCAATTTTATTTGTATTTTTATAAAGCAATACTGTAGGAGTAGGTGTCAGAGCACTGTACAGAGATGTCAAAGAGATGCATACAATCTATGATGACTAACCATAACACAGCAAAATCTCAAACTCTGGGGAGCAATGGAGAACATTGGAAATTCCAGCTCCTAAAGTCTTCCCATTGAAACAGACATTTCCTTGCCCCCAAACCACACTTACGATTGCAGGAAATCCATACCCTTAGCAGATTTTTCATGGCGGGGAGTGCCATTGGTAGATGCAATTTCCAGTTGCTACGTATTCCCCTCATAGGTTAAGGTTTACGTTCACAAAATCCTTGTTAATTGGCCCTCGCCAAGCGCTCTCATAACCTTTTCTATTAGACGTGTAACCATTCGCCAGTAGGACCTGCATACCTGTCACCACAAAACTGTCCATTAACCATCTCTCGCTCTTTAAACATGGCTGACAGGGTGGCCTTCCCTGGCATCTCTCTTAAAGGATAACCTACGGAAATTACAGAAGGGCCCTTGCAAAAGTATCAGACAGTCTGGGAGCTTAACCAGGACAGGCTACGCGGGGCATTTCATATGTGGCCACTTGTGTTGCCCAGTCAATTTGTGTTTGTCCCAGTCCAGGCTAAAGTTTTCCCGAGTGTGTCCTTTGATCCCCCACCCGCTTTGCAGAGAATTAACAGTGTCATATACCATGACTGGGATGTGTAAGGGAACCCCAGAACAACAAGATGACCAAGGCTCAAGTATTTGTAAATTTTGTGCCGTGCCAATACTTATGGCCATTGGAATGGCTGGATTCTGCGGTTTCAGATTTTTCCATTTTATTAAGGATTTGCCACACTTGCTACATGATGCACCACCTGCTGCATAATTTTCTGATTTCAACAAAAGTTCCTACAACAAATGGATCAAAAGTTACTAAAAATATATATATAAATTGCCACTCGTGCTGAGGTGCAGTGGCAAACTCATATCAAAGGTTAATTAGCCACCTTTCACTCACTGATTGCTTTATTCAGATATTAAAATGTTATAATGAATTGAAACGTATATACAGACGGCAGTAATGTCTGTTAAAATGCTAACATAGTAAAATAATACTGCCACAGAACGTCCTGCATTGTGCTGCATAATTTGCTATGCCCTGCCACCTAATTTATAGTCAACCTAACGCATAATTTGGTCCTCTAATACCACATAATCAATCCTCTACTACAGGATAATTCCAGTGGTCCTGCCAATACTTGAATGTTTGGTGTATCTAAGATCAAACCGGGATGTTCTAGCACTTTATGGAATTAGGGGTCTCCTAGTGCTGCGCCCCCATAGCAAAGCTGCAAGTGCCATGAGCTGAAAAGTCTCCTGTGGTACCTACAGTGGCAGATCTGCAGGACATAGACAAATGGGTGTTGTGAGGCCTGGACTCGCCCTCCTAATTGTCTTCCAAAATACCGGTCTACCTGCAGAGGGGTCTGAGAGTTGAGGATTTAAAAGAGCCAGAGACGAAATGACAAATATAAAAAGTCTACATCTTTATTGGTCACAACTATGAAAACACCATAAGCCTTTTACAACAAGAAAGGAGCACTGAAACCCACTAAAGAAAAAGAGATTAAAAGACTCTAGCTTGACTTTGTTTCGATATTTGTGTTTCGTTATGTAGCGCATCATTTGTAACGCACAGTATCTGGCGTTTACATGGGCTTTTGGTCCTCGCTGGTTTCTCGTTTAGCAGAACACTGTCTTCTGGTTGTGTGTTTCCTTACCTTTGGAGCCTTGCAGCAAGGGCAGGTCTGGTGCCCTGCCCCAACATCACTGTACTGTGTGTGGTCAGCGGGCCAGGTCTGGTGCCCTGCCCCAACACCTATGCACGGTGTGTGTGTGGTAAGCGGACCAGGTCTGGTGCCCTGCCCCAACACCTATGTACTGTGTGTTGTCAGTGGGCCAGGTCTGGTGCCCTGCACCAACACCCATGGTGGGTGGGTGGGTGGGTGGGTGGGGGTGTGTGTTAGTGTGTGTGTGTTAGTGTGTTAGTGTTAGTGTGTTAGTGTGTGTGTTAGTGTTAGTGTGTGTGTGTTAGTGTTAGTGTGTGTGTGTTAGTGTGTGTGTGTTAGTTAGGCGGACCAGGTCTGGTGCCGTGCCCCAACACCTATGTACTGTGTGTGTCGTCAGCGGGCCAGGTCTGGTGCCCTGCCCCTACACCTATGGTGTGTGTGTGTATATATATATATGTGTGTGTGTGTCGTCAGCGGACCAGGTCTGATGCCCTGCCCCAACACCTATGTACTGTGTGGGTCATCAGCGGGCCAGGTTTAGTGCCCTGCCCCAATTCCAATGTACTCTGTGTGGTCAGCGGGCCAGGTCCGGTTAGCAGAGTGGTGTGGGCTAGTTGACGGTAAACCAATGGAGTGGCATTGGGGTCTTCCACAACAACCATGCTGTGTATATGTGATTTTTCATGCAATTAGACCTAAGAGGGCTGGGGTCTTGTGCATCTTGATAGCAGTCGTGTGCCTGATGGGCATGGGGACCAGTGTGCCTTTGAAGATAATGAGGAATGAACCGCGTTAATGTGGGAGATGTGATGGTGGTTTCATTTTTTTTTTTAATTGCATTTTATTGAGCAAAGTCACAGTTACAGTCAGTACTGTCCGCCAACTATTAACTCACCACTTTCTGCCAGAATCCAACCCCCTGAACCCTAAAAACTAAACTATATCATTGTAGTGTACATCATCATAGGGAGAAAGCTAAACTTGAATTACTCCTAGATCCCAACAGGACCCAGGGTATAGGAAAAGAACAAGCAGAGAGACAAAGATGGAAAGCACACAGTACTACAGCTCATAGGGAAACCAGCTCCCCAAGTCAATTCACTTTTACATGGGGTGTCTTCTAAGTAATTAGGAGTGTGGCCTAAATCAAGTACAACTGCAATTCTGTGCTTCACAAATTGTTAAAGTCCGCTTGCTGCCTGAGATGCTACGGTGCAAGGACACCAAGCACAGTCCAGCACATGAACAGATGACTGAAAGAAAATCCAGCCAGGGGTCAGAGGGTAAAGCGGCCCTTTGAGAACAATTCAGATTCACATTTTGCTCTTTCCTTTTGAGACTTAGCCAAAGTCCTGCTTCAGAGAGAGGGAAGAAAAACAATGCAATCAAAAAACAATTACATCGACTTCAATTAATTCTTTCAGACCCAGCGTTGCTGATCTGACAGAGTACTTTCTGTCAGCTCAGTAAATTAAAGGGCTAAATTTAGAGGCCAAAAGGAACCTGTTTCAGTCACCCTTTCTAGATCTCGCCTAGGCAGCACGTGCGCTGTCTCTTCGAAACATGCTGTATTCAGGATATGGGATTTAAGCTCAGCCTATGTTCCGCCCATGTATATTTTTTTGGCTCCTTTGAGTGTCTTTTGGAAATGCTTTTTTTCATTGGTTTATTTGTTTAATAGTCTCTCCTTAGTACCTCCTTCTCTCCTGTTGTAACCTTTCATAAGGACAGCCCTTCTTACATGTGTCCTTACTCTGTGCGTTTCATTAACTGTTAGTGAGCACTCTTTTGTTAATCACTTTGTCTTCGTACCTGGCATTGCAGGCATGCAGCTACGCACTGCCCCAACACGTTCCTATAATTAAAGTTGGGATGTGGGAGGTTCCTCAATTGGCTGCCAGTGTCCGAGCTGCTCTCTTCACACTCTGGCTGCTCCCTCCGCGCTGCCCCTGGGCTCCCACAACTGCTTGCACTGTTTGCTGCCTCCCGGAGCTGTCCTCTCCCAGTCCTTACACAAACAGCGGAAGAGGTGCAGGGAGCAGCCCCTTAAAGGCGCAGGAGGAGCTCAATCAGCAGCAGCCACTGCTCCTACTAACATGTAGGCTGCTGAGCTCTCCCAACTGGAAATGCCTCGCCCGCCAGGAACGCGGCTTCTGAGCCAGCTCCTCGTGCCTAAGGCTCCCCACAGAGGCAACTGTATTGCAAACTCCCCTTCCCTGTACGATGTGATGATCTCTGGTGGTGGCATGATCGGTTGTGCTTTACAGTGCGCTCTGGGTGAGTAAAATGCCCCCATATCACAATACTACGTACACAGCAGAACCCCTGCTTACAAACAACATGCATTTGACCATACTTGCTATTTTTTTTATCTATCTTTGTTTAAATAATGTTTCTTACATTTTTTTTCAAAAACAATATCACAACAGTAGCATAAGTAATAAAACAAAAACCACAAACCAAGCAAAGGGTGCAGTACCACAGGCTGTTACTAGGTGTCCCTGTGGAGTTGTAAAGGGACCTCTATTAGCCTCATAAGGTACTGCACCCTTAATGCAATTATAACAAAACAAAATTGCAGCTGAGCATATGTTTCCATTTCTTTTTATTGGAAGTGAGATTTATGTTAGCTTGCATTGCAAAAATACGCCACAACAACGGTGCATTTTTAAAGCACACTAACAAAAGTCTCAATTCTAATAAAAACAATTAAAAACATATACTCACCTGCAATATGTCACTTTATAATTACATTGAGGGTGCAGTACCTTATGTGGCTTATAGAGATCCCTTTACAACTCCACAGGGACACCTAGTAACAACATATGGTACTGCACCCTTTCCTTGCATCCTGGATTTTCTTTTATTACTTATGCTACTGCTGGGATATTTTTGAACAAACAAAAAAATGAAAAAGCATTATTATTTGCAGCGCTAATAGCTAAAA
The DNA here is from genome assembly GCA_963921515.1 of Calotriton arnoldi. Lineage (NCBI taxonomy): Eukaryota > Metazoa > Chordata > Amphibia > Caudata > Salamandridae > Calotriton > Calotriton arnoldi. The sequence goes on from CAWUFW010000409.1 coordinate 299,476, forward strand.
CTTTCACTAATGCGAGACCTATTGCATTGCAAATGCTTGTTAATTACTGCTGGTGCTTAGATATGGGAGGACCCACCAGACTTGTGCCCAGATATGGTCACTGTGAGGCACCAGCATCTTGATTGACTTGAGGTGGACACTGCATGGGTAAAAGTGTCTTTTTCTTCTCTAAATTAACCCCCAGTTTCAAAAGGTAACTCACTATCTGCGTGTAAGCCGGCTCTCTCTTTGGGGATTCCTGCACCTTCAGGTGCTGGCTGGGGAAGTGAGGGGTGTTTTCTGCGCCGGTGAGGGGCTGATAGTGGTTTCTCAGTGTGGATTGGCTGGTTGGGGGTGTCCAAAGGCAATGAGCGTGAAAGGATTGGGCAGGTTGACTGAATTTGAGCGAACGGATGCTTGAGCGAAGGGCCATGAATTGAGTAAGAGTAATTGTGCCTCCCAGCCCTTGTACCTGCCTCTGTATCTACCTGTCACAGAGTTAATGTTTCTTGGCCGCCATGTCTGAGCCTGTATGTCCAAGCGACTTTCCCTGCGTGTCTTGGAGGGCGTGCATTCACTTCTATCCGGCCTAGTGCTTGTGTCCGTGGCAGAAAGGAGGCTCAGTGAGTGAAGTCCTTGCTTTAGCATCTTTAGTAACCAAGTAGCCACAGGTTTAAATCCTGGCCAGAACAACTCCTTATTCCGACCATCTAAAGTGTGTAACTTGAGTTCCACTAACTGGGGCAATAACGACACCTGTCATATAAGTCTCTATTTAAACCAGTCATTTAGCTGCCTATGGTCCTTCATGAGTGAGAGGAAACGGTTATGTTTCCGCACTTGTGGAAACTGCATTTGTGCCTCTTCCGTGGCTGGAGTGGGAGAACGCTGTTTATGGTTCATCGGAACTGTAATTCTGTGCATATGCTGCCATGATGAGGCCTGCTGCCCCGCCTGACCCCTGCGCATGCGCACAGACTGTTTGTGGTAAGGAGGATCTGCTTTCATTGCGTTTTAGGAGGAATCCGGGCCTGCGGTGCAAAGGAGAAACACATGCCGCAGGCAGGCGCGCGGGGAATGGATCTGTGCGCCGCGAGAGCAGTCTGTGGGAGATAAACGTCCTTAGCTTTTCTAGCAGAAACATCTGCTCCAGAGGCCATGTGGGAGGAAATGAGATCCGGTGGGCTTTGTTTGATTTGCAACAGACTCTCCGCATCCCGTCAGCCTCTCTCGAAGCAGGCTGCCTCGTAATCACCGCTCTCTGAGGTTGTCTGGAAAATGAGTATTTTAGGAACATTGTTTTAATCTGAGGGTGAGAGATGTGAGGGCAAGAACAACAGAGAAAGAAGCCGAGAAAGAAAAGACCTGCATAGAAACCCAAATTAGCACAGGCCAGCATGTCAAAAAGACATATAAATGAGATTAACATCCAAGCAAAGCTAGGGAGACAAACGAGGCTCAGACAATTTAGAAACGGAATAAAGTCTAAAGGCCCTGCCTCCAATGAAGGCAAGGCGAATGGCAGTCTGTAGGTCGCACGCATCGATTAGTGTTTCTCTTTAGTAATGCTGAGGTTTGTATATCTCGGGGCCGGCCTCTTAGTTTCTAGCAGTGTTGTGTTTGCTCGAAATTGGCATTATGTGCCTGTTCTAACAAGCATTTACAATGCAATAGGTCAAGCAATAGCGAGATTTTGACCTATTGGCATTGTAAATGGCAATGCTTTTTATAATATTAAAAGGCATTGTCATTTACAGTACCACTAGGTCAAACTTTAGCAAAAGCATGACCTATTGTAGTGTAGAGCGCGGTGTCCGTGAAACGGGCGCCGCGCTCACCAATAAAGTTAAAAAAACAAACTGAGCGCAGTGTCCCTAAAGCAGGCGTCACGCTCAGCCTGCAAATTGTTTAAAAAAAACAAAAACTAAAGGTGAAAGAACACACGGTGTCCATGAAGCGGATGCCACGTTATTCTAAAATGTAGTAATAATTTTAAAAAAAGCTTGGCAATTCTGCAGTGAGTGCTGTGGGGGTAGGGGGCAGCCACTTTAAAAGTGCTTTCTGGTTTCAGAATGACGTCACATCCAGGAGTGACCTCCAATAGTCCAAGTATGTCACATACAAAAGTGTTCTCCTCTCGGCCGAGTGTGTCACACAAGAGAGGGCCCCAGTGGTCGGTGTCTTTAGGATGTCACACGCTGGACTGGTCTCCAGTGCTCAGTGTAAATACAGTGTCACGTACAGTGCTGCCCCCCACTAGTCCATGTCTTTAATGTGTCACACGGAGGACTAGTCTCCTTGAGTCCAAGGATGTCAAGGACTGGCCAACAATGCTCCGTGTCCTTAGCATGTCACATACAAGACTGCTTTCAATGGTCTGTCGCACGTAGGACTGGTTCCAGTGTTCCGTGTCCCCTTAGCATGTCACATACAGGACAGTTTTCAGTGATCCATGTCACACGCAGGACTGGTTCCAGTGCTCCGTGTCCTCAGCATGTCACACACCATGGCTGCCCCTGTTGTCCACTGTTGCACAGGTCCGGTCTCCGTGTGGCTCTGGTCTGTGCTGGTTTCATTCCCACGTCCGTTCCCTCCCTCCTCACACGCCCGCTCCCTCCTCACGCCAACTCCCTCCTCACACGCCCGCTCCCTCCACACACACACACGCCGGCTCCCTCCTCACGCCCCTCCCTCCACATATCCGCTCCCACCTCACACCCCTCCCTTCTCACACGCCATCTCCCTCCCCACACGCCTTCTCCCTCCCCACACGCCCTCCCTCGCCCCCTCCCTCCTCACACACACCTCTGCTGCCCTCAGAAAGTTGCACGGAGCGCTTATCTGCTGCCCTTAGTTCCTGCCGGCTCCAGTCTTCTCTGTCCCGTCGGCATGGCCGTGAAGCCCTCCCCCCCCCCCCTGAAAGGGAAGCGTCATCGAAGGTCCTGGGTTAGTGCCAATGCTTATCGACAAGGCTAGGCCCTGCCAGAAGTATGTGTTGGGGAAGGGGGGGGGGGGCATGGCTCCCGGAGGCAACACCGGGGTTATCCTTAATTCAAAGGAATAATTGAAAAAACATAAGAACCGTTTCAAAACCACATTTGTTGCCGCTTTTAGTATTAGTAGCATTTTATCACCTCAAACAAAATTAGAAAGAAATAGTAAAAAGTCCCGGTTCCGCGGGGAGCGCTGGCTGCAAGACGCAGTCATGTGACTGCGCACCCCTGCCCTCTCCTTCAGGAGATGCGAGGCACAGGGCTCTGACACAAAGCTCCTGCCAGCATCCCAAACTAAGTGCCGGTCCCGTGGGGATTGCTGGCTGCAAGACGCGGTCATGTGACTGCGAGCCCCTGCCCTCGCCTTCAGGAGATGCGAGGCACAGGGCTGTCGGGGATAGCCATTGTTCTGACGCTGCTTGTTTAACCAGCACGTTGGTTTAAGACCACTGTCCGCCTTTCAAGCTGTTCAACTTGCGACTGACAAAACATAGTGCCGTCCGACTAATGAAGGAGACAGTATAACGCCGCAAGTAAACGATCCAGTCCTAATGGGCGGTCTTAAAAGGAGACAGGGCGGTAACAAGGAGGGACTAAGAAGCCTCATTCTCAATCGGAAGCCAGCATTTACCATGGACGATGACGCCAGCCAATGAAAAAGATGGGCGGGGCTTCCACTCCACTTCTAAAACATACCCTACTACAATATGCCTCGCAGAGCGAGGAGCGCATGCGCGCTGCAATGCTAGGCGAGACCTAAAAAAAGGGTGTCTTTCACAGTGCACGTGGGTCCCTGCTCAGTCTGCTAAGGCGAGTGAAGGTGTTTCTAAGGTGTAGGGGAGTTTCAGCAGGCTCCTGGCTCGTATACTTACTTATGAAATACAAACTCAACTCTGTGGACAAGGTGAAGCATGGAGGGAAGCTAAAAGGTAAAACGGATGGGATTTAAAAGCAGCCCCCCTCCCACTTAGTTCTCCAGGAGGAGTGACAACAGAAGTAAGTGACAGAAAATGGATGACGACCTATTCATCAGACAGCACCTGAAGCAAACAAGAATCGGTCTTTTGTAGGGGCGTAGCTTCAGGGGGGGGGGGGTGTTACACCCCCTTAATAAATATATTTTCTGGTAATTAGTTGGGTACAGGTGCTTTCAGTCGGGTATAGTGAGGAGTCTGTCGTATTTCACAAGAAATGTATACATACAGACTAAAACGCATACACGCTCGCTGCCTCTCTCTGTTTTGAAAGACTTCAAAAGTGTTGGTTATTTTACCAAATATTGTGTTTTCTCCCACCTAGTACCCCACCCATCAGTATTCTTCTCCCTTTCCACTTCCCCTAAAACCGCTCTCATGGGCCCTTCTTGTTTCTAATGTTTTTAACATTCCATACCAGACTGGTGGAAAATCTGAAGCTCACCCCCAGCCCCCTCCCCAATCTTGGTGACTAAGCTACACCCATGGTCTCTTGATACCATTCCCGGCCACAAGGAGCCTGAAGCTGGACAGAGGGAGACATTCAGGGGCGCTGCCTATTGTTGTGGGATCCCAATCTGACGAGATTGCTCTGTGAAGAGCAGACTTCAGCCATTCAAAACTGAAGATGGGGGGGGGGGATGTCCAGGAATCCAAACAGCTTAGCTTTTCTACTTTAAGGTTCCTGAACACCTTTCTTGAAAAGAACAAAAACAGACTTTTTTCAGGTCCCCTGCTTGCAAAAGACTTAGACCTATTGCTATAGAATACACTCCGCGTCTTTAAGTGCAGTTGGATCACTTGATGGAAACTAATGCTTAACTGAATATCCCCCACTAGTTGAAATACCAACATAGTCTACCGGCTTCAATAGCAGTGGGCTGCCGCTCGCTAGTGTAGTGCACCGAGAGCAGCTTGGAAGCCAGGATAGCGACTGGTGCAACACGCAGCCTGAACAAGGTGCTTTGAACTAAGAACTTCCTTGCACTCCCCTTGATTGGAGTAGGGTGGCATATATTTATTGCAGTGGATACAACACCTCTGACTACCAGTTTCTGAGAGAGTGAGCAGGTCACACAAAAGAGACCGGGTAAGCACAGAGTGGAATCACAGGTTAGAGGACAGACGGAAAGGAGTAAGGAAACGAAGATCATCTATCTCTCTTAAACAGGTCTGATACACACGAACCTCTGGAGCAGATGGTTTTGGAATCCATGGCTCCTGCGCCCCACTGATATCCAGTGGTGTTATAGGCCCAAACCAGGTTGTTTGATCATATACAGTAGCTGCACAGCAGAGAGACCTCTGAACACCATTGATGGATTGTTTAAGGGGTGGTTTGGTAAAGACCACAAACATGGTGTAACACTTATCAATCCTAGGAGGCTCCCAGAAACCCCAGCGAAGTTCTTGCAATACGGACTTTTCCCCAAAGGTAAAATTCAATGAGAGAAAAGATCGGGTCCTGTTCTCAAGGTTCCATGTCTGAGTTCAGCCACTCTATTTTGAAGATGTTTTCAAAAATAGAATCAAGAACCGCTCCAAAATGAGATAAACTAAATTAAACTGTCCTCAATCTAGATTCAGGAGTAGACGTGCAACATCACAGCACATCACAACAAAAAAACCTCTAGGGTTGACTGAAGAAATACTAGAAATGTTTTCTGGTGTCTAACTTAAAGTTAACAGAATCCTTTGAATAGACAAATAAATTGGAGAATACTCAGTGAGCAATATGTGTGCATATTTTGGATTTCCACTGTGGAGAGGAGGGTTTAATCTTGCATAGTAAATTATGTAGATGAGGTATTTTAATCTCTTGGTAGCTATATCACATTTCAAGTCGCCATCCAAAATCATTGACAATTTAGGATTCTCCTAATTTATCTTGCCTTATCAGACAGAAGGACACACTTTTGGTTTGTTTATCTGTATCCACTACACTACAGATATTCTGGTTAAACACAGCTCATGGTCAGGTCACTCATTTTACACTCTATTTGTTAAACACATTTACAACACCTCGTTTTAATGCTGGATCCAGAGAAAGATCTCCTGAAGTAGGTTATAAAAATTCTTCACTAAACATGACCCCCTTCCCCCATGGCCGGCTTGAATCGCTTAATTTCTGTCATGGCCCAAATACATAACAGGCCACAAAGACGGCTGGCAAGTGGATTTACTCAACCTTGCCTTCCTTTAAAAGAGAGGGTCGAAAACTGGAACAAAAGAGAAAAAGCAAGTTTAGTACAGGGAGAGAACCTTTTAAAAGCTATATGAGAATGTACCACAAGTCAGTCCAGCGGGCTTAGAAAAAAAGTATGCATCACCTAACGAACCAGCCTCAAACCACATAAAGAAATTGTTTAAAATCTTGAGGGAAACCACTGAACCCGCAACCCAGAAGGATGCAGCCATTTTTTCCTAGCAACTGAAGATCCTGGCTGATATCCATGAGAATCCAGCCCAAACCTTCCCATTCCAGTGGAACCAAAGATCATTGGCTTCTTCTTACATCATAGGCTTTTACCTTGTTGTCTTCACCTGGGCTAGACTCTTCATATTGCAGCAGCACCAACTGTGATTTGAATATGGCTGGTCCGTGTCTGGGGTAGCATTGTGGGCAAAACTTGATGAACTGCAATGCTGTCTTGAGTAAACAAAGGTGCTGAGATTAATTCAAGCATCTCACCTATCACTTTTTTCGTTTTTCTAGACTAGACACTGTAACCGTACGATGATAGAGCATCAACAAATGAGATTTCAAAACTCCTAACATTTCGAAATCAGGAAGCAAAGTTATGCCTGAAACCAATAAATTTCAATCTGGTGAAGTCCTTTAAGAATGTCACTGGCTGCCAGTGGCACAAACAATAAAGTTCCGAGTCCTGTACTCAGTTTTCAAAACTAATCTGCCTACCTTCTGGACCTGACAACTTTGTATATCACATCAAAACCTGAGATCAAGCAGATCAAACTTGATCATGCAACCGAGATTCAGTTAGAATACTCAAGGAGATAATCCGAGTGATCGCATGGGTGGACAGTTGCATATCTCTGAAACTCTTCACACGCAGATTTGAGGAACCATCCAGCCCTAGCAGCTTTCATCGAGGCCTACTCCGTCCCCTACACATCTAAAACAGAGCCCTCCATTTAAGGACAGGACTCTCTTAAAATGCAATCCAAAGGTCCTTGCAGGTCCAGCTCTTAGGAGACATGGATACGTTTACCCAGGAATTCAGCTAGCAATTCACAGGGAAGATATTTATACAGTGGGCTAAATTTGTATCCATAATATCAACAAGAGAGAGAGGGATAATCGCTCTTATTCCCCCTAACGTATAAATTCAATAACAACAAAAGAGTGAGTAGGAAGGGACGAAGGGGAAAACAGCACGAGGAAAACCTCTTATTTAAAAGAACCCTCACTCACCAACCTAGTTGGTGACATGCTTCATCATTGGGTTCCCACCAGAGAGGCCGAGTGCCTCCCTGGTGTGCTACGACGCCTGAATTACAGCGGAGCGGGTATTTGTGGGATAGTGCCAGTGCAACAGTGGAGGTAGTGCAGGTTAAAAGATGTCTGGTTTAATCCCAAATTAATTTTATTGGTGGAAAACCAGATATCATTAAAAACAGGTGAGATGGACGCTAGCTGTCTGGCTAAATTGACCAGGCGCATCCAAATTGGTCTAAAAGTGGTTAGTGGTCGACATGTTTCTGCTTGTAATGTGCAATTTGCTAAGCATTCATCAGGACCAGGCCTCCACGGCGGTGTACGCTCTCTAAGGCGTACCCTAACCTGTGGAGGAGTATGAATGGTAAAACTCACGGTTTTACCACGGGGCCTTCTGGAGATCCAAAAAGCCAAAGGACTCTGTAAGAAAAGAACACACATAAAAACACATACAACAGTTGTGTGAGTTCAGTGGTATTTCTTGCCAGGCAATCAGGAGGTCTAAAGTGTTTAGTGACCTCGTGCTGTAAATTACCAAAACGTGTTTGTAGGTAATATCACGTGTACCTCTAAGTCAGGCAATCGTGTCAGACGTACTGCCACTCCGTGTGCACTTGTCTCCGGAGGGGTCATTGTTACAGGTAACAACCAGTAACATTTGGCGCAATACATATTGAGCGTGATTTAAGCATTCTCAGTTATGCAACAAACTTTAGGTGCTACTGACAAACCAGTTAAGAAGCGCGGATAATGTGTAAGCGCGCTTTTGGATTCAAATTAAAACGGCAGATTACGAAACATGGAAAAATTAGGGCTTACGTGAAGTAACAACTGACTTCACGTCATGGGTCCGGGTGGGGTTTAGAGCCGCTGGTGGAATCTATGCGGGATGGAAAGGAGATACGTTTCGGGTAAACCCGGTGCCAAATGTGAACAGTCACCACCCGGGAAAGCTTCCAGCCAACTTACTTCCAAGACAGCGCTCTCCCGCATAAGACCTATCGGAACCAGTCCTCGGACCCAAATTTTACTGCGGTGTTGCGGCTGGTGAAAGAAATGCCTGTTCCTGATCACGTGACCCGGGGGTTGGCCGCATGACGGTATAGAGGCTTTCGATATCTAATGAGACCAGGAAGGTGGATTCGTTGGTGATGTCAATATCCTGTAATAAGGATAGTAAGTTCTTGGTGTCCTTAAGATAGGTGCTAGTTGCCTGGATCAAGGGCTTAAGGAAGAAGTCGCAGTACCGCGACAATGGTTCGAGGAGGGAGCCGATGCCCGACACAATTGGACGTCCTGGGGGGGGCATTCTGTTTTTATGCGTTTTTGGCAGGGTGTAGAAGTATGGAACGACACCCCTGCTTGTTGTCAAAAAATCAGCTTCGTGCTTGGTGATGCATCCGTTAGTTTCCGCCTCTTCCACCAGGTCCCTGATCATAGCTTTAAGGTGTGGAGTGGGATCCGTATCGAGACGAGTGTAGTTGACATGGTCTCTCAGAAGGCGTCTACACTCAGTATCATATGCCACTGCGTCTTGAATCACAACACCACCCCCCTTGTCAGCTGATTTTATGACAATGGTGGTGTTGGACTGCAAGGATTGAAGTGCTTGGAATTCTCCTGCATGCATGTTCTTGAAGACGGCCGTCTCCTGAAAAGATTCAACATCGTTAAACACAGCCTGTTCAAAGGCTGTGATTTCTGGTGGAACAGCATGGGGTGGAGGATTGAAAGTCGATTTCAACCTTAGGCCTGAGTCCCCAGTGGAGACCGGGGTACCCTCAATAGTTTGTTTTTCCCAAAAACTTTTGAGTTTCAACTTTCGGAAGAATTTCGATAGTTCGCAGTGGAGCTTGAAACGATCGAGGCGTGCCGTGGGTACAAAACCCAACCCCTTCTCTAGGACTGAGTTTTCATCTTCAGTGAGGACAACCGAGGAGAGGTTGGTGATTAGACTCTCTCGTTGCTGGGGCCCGCTTGTTGATCTCTGGCCTTGCTCCTTGTGTTGTCGCCCACCACTTCCTCGTGTTCCCAGTGGACCTGGTTCGTGCCTCTACTTTTGCCGGGTCCTCTCCGGCCTCTCTCTAAAAAAGGAGGGCGATACATATTTTGTTGAAATTGTGGATGTGGCATAAAATTTGGATTCCAACCCATCATCTGCTGGAACTGTGGTGGTTGGAAAGGATTATGGAAGCCCCCTCCCCCCGTTAGCGGAAAAGGTTGCCATGATTGCTGGCATTGTTGCCTTCTGTTCTTACCTCTCCCTCGCTGTCTGGGTTTAAAACTATCCCCACTTGACCCACTCGTTGTAGAGACATCGTCATCTGAGCCGTCTGTGCTATTTGCGTTCCTTGGTGGAGGGACATAGTCAGGATTGGCGTATGGGTAGGTTTTAGTGTATGAGAACCGTTTAAGGTCCTTCTGAAATTTCTGTGCCTTGGACTGGGTATGGGTGTCTTTATATTCGTTAACCTCCTTGTTTAATTCATCCAGCCTCTTTTTGTACCCCGTGAGTGTTGTTCTGAAGTGTGTCTCGGTTAATTGAATTTCTACTAACATTGCTTCAGATAAACGAAGGGCTGTCTTTATTAGCACTAACCAGTCGCGGGTACAGTGCCACGCGATCTGGGCCCATTCCTTTCTAAAAAGGGCATCCTCCAAAAAGATACGCGGGGCATTAGTCACCAAAAGGCCTTTTGGTGCCACATTGTTCCGTAGATACTCAGTGAGTATCGTACCATGGTTCTGATGTGGTTTCTTTTCTGCTCAGTAAGTTTATCCCACTTGGTTGTTTGGGAGATTGTCTGTGCAATAGAGGGATCTGAGAAAAGGGAAGGGTCTGCCAAGAGGGCATCCACCTCTTCTTTAGAGTAGGAAAGGCCTAGGTTTTCCATGTTACTGCCAAACGGAGTCACTAGTAGTGCGGGTAGAGAAAATACTCTTGCAGCTGTGCGCTGCTAAATCTATAATATCAACAAGAGAGAGAGGGATAATCACTCTTATTCCCCCTAACGTATAAATTCAATAACAACAAAAGAGTGAGTAGGAAGGGACGAAGGGGAAAACAGCACGAGGAAAACCTCTTGTTTAAAAGAACCCTCACTCACCAACCTAGTTGGTGACATGCTTCATCATTGGGTTCCCACCAGAGAGGCCGAGTACCTCCCTGGTGTGCTACGACGCCTGAATTACAGCAGAGCGGGTATTTGTGGGATAGTGCCAGTGCAACAGTGGAGGTAGTGGAGGTTAAAAGATGTCTGGTTTAATCCCAAATAAATGTTATTGGTGGAAAACCAGATATCATTAAAAACAGGTGAGATGGACGCTAGCTGTCTGGCTAAATTGACCAGGCGCATCCGAATTGGTCTAAAAGTGGTTAGTGGTCGACATGTTTCTGCTTGTAATGTGCAATTTGCTAAGCATTCATCAGGACCAGGCCTCCACGGCGGTGTTCGCTCTCTAAGGCGTACCCTAACCTGTGGAGGAGTATGAATGGTAAAACTCACGGTTTTACCACGGGGCCTTCTGGAGTTCCAAAAAGCCAAAGGACTCTGTAAGAAAAGAACACACATAAAAACACATACAACAGTTGTGTGAGTTCAGTGGTATTTCTTGCCAGGCAATCAGGAGGTCTAAAGTGTTTAGTGACCTCGTGCTGTAAATTACCAAAACGTGTTTGTAGGTAATATCACGTGTACCTCTAAGTCAGGCAATCGTATCAGACATACTGCCACTCCGTGTGCACTTGTCTCCGGAGGGGTCATTGTTACAGGTAACAACCAGTAACATTTGGCGCATTACATATTGAGCGTGATTTAAGCATTCTCAGTTATGCAACAAACTTTAGGTGCTAGTGACAAACCCGTTAAGCGCGGATAATGTGTAAGCGCGCTTTTGGATTCAAATTAAAACGGCAGATTACGAAACATGGAAAAATTAGGGCTTACGTGAAGTAACAACTGACTTCACGTCACCTCTCCTCGGTTGTCCTCACTGAAGATGAAAACTCAGTCCTAGAGAAGGGGTTGGGTTTTGTACCCACGGCACGCCTCGATCGTTTCAAGCTCCACTGCGAACTATCGGAATTCTTCCAAAAGTTGAAATTCAAAAGTTTTTTGGAAAAACAAACTATTGAGGGTACCCCGGTCTCCACTGGGGACTCAGGCCTAAGGTTGAAATCGACTTTCACTCCTCCACCCCATGCTGTTCCACCAGAAATCACAGCCTTTGAACAGGCTGTGTTTAATTATATTGAATCTTTTCAGGAGACGGCCGTCTTCAAGAACATGCGTGCAGGAGAATTCCAAGCACTTCAATCCTTGCAGTCCAACACCACCATTGTCATAAAATCAGCTGACAGGGGGGGTGGTGTTGTGATTCAAGACGCAGTGGCATATGATACTGAGTGTAGACGCCTTCTGAGTGACCATGTCAACTACACTCGTCTCGATACGGATCCCACTCCACACCTTAAAGCTATGATCAGTGACCTGGTGGAAGAGGCGGAAACTAACGGATACATCACCAAGCACAAAGCTGATTTTTTGACAACAAGCAGGGGTGTCATTCCATACTTCTACACCCTGCCAAAAACGCATAAAAACAGAATGCCCCCCCCCAGGACGTCCAATTGTGTCGGGCATCGGCTCCCTCCTCGAACCATTGTCGCAGTACTGCGAATTCTTCCTTAAGCCCTTGATCCAGGCAACTAGCACCTATCTTAAGGACACAAAGAACTTACTATACTTATTACAGGATATTGACATCACCAACGAATCCACCTTCCTGGTCTCATTAGATATCGAAAGCCTCTATACGTGCATCCCGCAGGACGATACCATCAGGGTACTCAAGAGGCTTTGGAGACGGCGTCATGGGACTTCGTAACCCCGAAGGAATTTGTGGTCGCTTGTGCCACCCTTGCCTTGAAAAGGAGTTTCTTTGAATACAAGGGAGAGCTTTATTTACAGTCAACGGGCACTTCGATGGGCAGCACTTTCGCCCCAAGTGTAGCCGGGCTGTATGTGTACGATTTTGAGTGCAAATACATTTTATCAGCTCGGAATCCTTACGCGTCCTTTGTATCCTTTTGGAAGAGGTACATAGACAACGTGTTCATCATCTGGCAAGGAACTGAAAATGCCCTTTTGGAGTTCTTTGGGTGGATAAATACTTGTGATCCGAACTTGAAATTTACCTACACTTACAAGAAGGATGAGATGATCTTCCTGGATGTGGTCATCATAAAAGCTGGGAACCGACTACAGACCAAGACACACCACAAACCGACAGCCAAAAACAACTTGCTGCATTTCTCCAGCTTCCACCCACGACCGCTGCGGGAAAATCTCCCCTTCGGTCAATATCTTCGTCTCAGACGCAATTGCAGCGAACTGACGGATTTTAGATCCCAGGCAGAGGATCTCACACCCAAACTCCAGAAGCGGGGGTATCCAGACAGAATATTAAAAAGAAGCTGCAAGAGGGCCAGGAACCAACACAGGGAAGCCCTTCTGGAAGAAAATCCCAAAAATCCAGAGGAAATACCCCTCACATGTGTTACAACATACAATGTGGCTTCCAATGCTGTCAGCAAATCGATTAGGAAGCACTGGAGAATTTTGGAGAGCAACAACCACAAGTGGGAAAAACCGCTCTTCTCCTTCAAAAGAGCAGGGAGCATTAAGGATACCTTAGTACACACGCGTCCGAGCAAACCAGATAGGGATGAAAACCAGTCAGTTTTGAATGCCTGGGGACTTCCTCCTGTGACGGGCCATTTTCCATGTGGGGCTTGTAGCGTGTGCCACCTGACCACTTCTACCAAGTACCTGGAACTAAAAACTGGGAAATTATGGTCACAAAAGGCCCACACCAAATGTAACTACACAAACGTGGTCTATTTGATTACATGCCCTTGCGGTTCCAGGTACGTGGGTATGACCACGCGCAAGATCAAACAACCAATATGTGAACACCGGAGCAACATCCGGTGCCGGAAAAACATCACAAAACTCAGACCATTTCTTACAGCGAAACCATACTACGAATTATTTGAGTTGGACAATCATTGAGCAATTGAGGCAAGGTCTTACTACACAACAAGCGCTTTTCGAGAAGGAACAACGTTGGATTTATCGCCTCTCTACACACAAGACGGGGCTTAATGATAATATCCCTTGGGGTTCAGTGATGAAACGCTGACATCACCCGACCTGGCTCTGCTCTTAGCCACTACGCCTGATCAAGGACTGAGCCTCTTGAGCCCGGTGGGTTATTCCTCCATGGACCAATTTCGGAGTATCATTGTGCCTATTTACATATTTAAACTAGAGCCCCTAGAGGGATCACACGGGCATGATAGGGAACATCATTGTCCATAAAGCACGCATGGAATGAGAAACTGACCCATGCCTTAACCAGTAAATACATACCTAATGGCTGACTGGCTCGTACTAATACCAACCAGTATACAACACCCGGTACCCTGGTTATCCTTGACTACCCGTAACCACTAAACTATCCCTTCTGCCATATATAAATATATAATTTTAATTTGTCATTAAGCTTGAGGACAATCTCTTCCCAATCTTCTAATATCAAGTGTGTCACTACTACTGGTTCCATATACATAACAGCGGCCAAACACTTTAACTTTGCCAGTGGTTACCCTAAGTAACTACCTTTATTCAGCCGCACAGTATTTTTATAATTACAATGCATCAGTAGGGATCTGTCCTAAGGGAATAATAAAGTTTTTTCAAAGGTTTTTCTAAGCATTGACCTGTACGGTCTAGTGTTTGTAGTCACGTGTCCAGACGTGCCGCGTCATGCGGCCCACGCCCGGGTCACGTGATCAGGAACAGGCATTTCTTTCACCAGCCGCAACACCGCAGTAACATTCGGGTCCGAGGACTGGTTCCGATAGGTCTTATGCGGGAGAGCGCTGTCTTGGAAGTAAGTTGGCTGGGAGCTTTCCCGGGTGGTGACTGTTCACATTTGGCACCGGGTTTACCCGAACTTATCTCCTTTCCATCCCGCATAGATTCCACCAGCGGCTCTAACCCCCACCCGGACCCATGACGTGAAGTCAGTTGTTACTTGATGTAAGCCCTAATTTTTCCATGTTTCATAATCTGCCGTTTTAATTTGAATCCAAAAGCGCGCTTACACATTATTCGCGCTTCTTAACGGGTTTGTCACTAGCACCTAAAGTTTGTTGCATAACTGAGAATGCTTAAATCACGCTCAATATGTAATGCGCCAAATGTTACTGGTTGTTACCTGTAACAATGACCCCTCCGGAGACAAGTGCACACGGAGTGGCAGTACGTCTGACACGATTGCCTGACTTGGAGGTACACGTGATATTACCTACAAACACGTTTTGGTAATTTACAGCACGAGGTCACTAAACACTTTAGACCTCCTGATTGTCTGGCAAGAAATACCACTGAACTCCCACAACTGTTGTATGTGTTTTTATGTGTGTTCTTTTCTGACAGAGTCCTTTGGCTTTTTGGAACTCCAGAAGGCCCGTGGTAAAACCGTGAGTTTTACCATTCATACTCCTCCACAGGTTAGGGTACGCCTTAGAGAGCGTACACCGCCGTGGAGGCCTGGTCCTGATGAATGCTTAGCAAATTGCACATTACAAGCAGAAACATGTCGACCACTAACCACTTTTAGACCAATTTGGATGCGCCTGGTCAATTTAGCCAGACAGCTAGCGTCCATCTCACCTGTTTTTAATGATATCTGGTTTTCCACCAATAAAATTAATTCGGGATTAAACCAGACATCTTTTAACCTGCACTACCTTCACTGTTGCACTGGCACTATCCCACAAATACCAGCTCCGCTGTAATTCAGGAGTCGTAGCACACCAGGGAGGCACTCTGCCTCTCTGGTGGGAACCCAATGATGAAGCATGTCACCAACTAGGTTGGTGAGTGAGGGTTCTTTTAAATAAGAGGTTTTCCTCGTGCTGTTTTCTCCTTCGTCCCTTCCTACTCACTCTTTTGTTGTTATTGAATAAATTTGTATCCACTCACTAGCGCTGTAAAGTGACTTCCGATCTCAATATATCGGGGTCCATTGGAAACAATGATATCAAACGTCCAGGCAGTTATACAATTAATCAAATCCATCATGAAACTGCAAAAATGTAAGTATGTTACAAAGCTATAAAAAAGCTAAAGGGAGCAACAAGGTACAACACTGTTCATCATGAAGTGGAAAAGGAGTTCATGCGTTTGAAGTGTGGAAGTGTAAAAGGTGTCTACATTTATGCTCGGACCAAAAACCTGGACTCTTAACTACAAGAAGGAATACTGGTATGCTAAAGTATTAAATATTTTGGGAAGTATTTGTGGACTGAATGATTCAAAACTCAGACAAACCCCTTAAAAATAATGTTGAGCTAGTCTACTATCTTGCTTCTGTCCGCCAAGTCAGTCGTTTGTTGGACTTTTAACTGATTATATGTTTCACCTGTTTCTACATGGTGCTATTTGTTGTAGCACTTTGTTTATGCCTTCAATTGGCATTTTGCGCATTGTAAGCTATAGAAAAAAAAAACATATTCTAGCATTGTTGTAAGATTACTTATCTTGCCAGACGATGGGAAAATAGAATTGGGTTTTGGCCATTGGAGTCCGTGACGTACTGTTTTACATTACTGAAATGTGTAAAGCTTAGCTTCATTAAGTGAAGGAGAAAGCTGTCTGACTTCCCTTTTAAGTACAAGCATTTAACATATTATTGAGGTGTAAAAATACAAATGTAAAAGGAGTCTTTGTAGAATCTTTAAAGGGTGATGTTTGGTCAATTGGTGGAAGCCTTGTGATTAATCTTCGCTGCCTTCCAAGGTCTGACTAAAGGTCTAAGACTGCTGGATTGAGGGATCTTGTGCAGGCTGGGAGAATGAAAGCTAAAGAAATAACAGGCTGATGGTCAGGGGCATCTTAAGGTTTTTGGGGACCCCGGGGCCAAACGTATTTTGGGGACCTCTGTTCGGAACAGCTTTGAATTTACGGGCCAGTTTCAGCTATTTCATGCCCACGTTGGCCAGTTCACGGACATTGCACAGGCACACTCATCCTAAATCTAAATGTGTTGACAAATAAAATTCAGGGATAGTGATATGTGTTTTCAATACTGTAACACAGCAGCCGCTCACTAATATTACTGCAATTATCTCTGTGACACCCTCCTATTTCTCTTCTGTGAGATCCTGTTTTGATCTAAAAGACTTTTTAAGGATGTTGCACGAAATATAAATGCAACATTTCTCTGCAAATATATCTGTAAACGACTCTCACGCATCACCCACATTAAAAATAAATGAAAGGAAAACGGTATTTGAAACAATCTGTTTAAGAATTATTCAAGGTCATCAGGACAAAACTTTCTGTAGATCAGAGCTGGCTGTATCAGAGGGTCCCCTGAAAGGCTGGGGACCTGGTCCAAAGCCCACTTTGCACATGCCAAAACATCTCTGCTGATGATTCATGACCAGTAATGGAGGTGGGGAAGCTTTCAATTAGCCTTCTAAGAGAAAAGGGACAACCATGTTTTGTTCTTTGTCGTGTGTTTGTGGGGGTGCATTGGATAGGTTATGTGAAATAAAAGTTTACAAAATGCAGAGACGACAACTTGCAGGTTCCTCTGATCTGTACATGTTGCACTCACAAGGCACTTTACTAATATGGAACCAGACATCCTAATCTTAAAGGAAACCCATATAATACAAGACCAGATGATTAGAGTGCAATTGACATGTGCAAAACAGTCTTGTTTCATTACAGCACAAGTTGAAAGCTCAGGGTCATTCAGAGTTTTTGTGGCCACAATGACAGACTGATTGTATGCCAGAATGAACTTCAAAAGCAGTGCTTCACAAAAGCTAATTTTTATGGCCCTGACGGTGGTCCTGGAAAGCCACTTATTCAGTTTATGAAGACTCTTGGATACTTTGTAGAATCTTATATTATTGTTTAAGATTTTAATCTGAAATTCAATTCTTTTAATGACCGATCCTCTGGCAAACACAACAATTGTTTAGTCAAACAACGGAGATCTTGTTAAGGGACTTTTATGTATGTGTTAAATGATGTAACCAACATCTACACTAATCAAGAGGCATGTTTTCTTCAGGTTGATATAAATGCTACTTTCATATCAATTACTTTTTAATAAGTAAGAATGTGATGAGTAGTGATTAATAGATTAACCCCTGATTTTTCTCCGACAATGCAGTAATAGGATTTTGTTTTTCAGGGCGTCATCTGCCACAAAGCACAGAAGCGATAGATCTTTGTTGAAAGTTCAGGTTTCACAACCTTTTTTCCAGTAACTGGTAAGTAACAATTACATAATTTATTGAAATCAATATAAATTCCACGAGCTGTTGAATATTCTGGGATGCCACCAAAGCCTCTGTATGTGGTAAAATCACGAGCACAGTGAATGAAGCAAAGAGAGAATGCCGATGACGTTTGAGTGATTTACAAAGTGCTGGGAATATAATTTATCCCTGTAACAAATAACCATGAAAACAAGAAATATTGACCAGGTTTCATATTAAACAAACAAACAACTTGCAGAGATGTGCTGAGAGCAAGATAATAAAAAGATGTCAGAAAATGACAGTCAATCAATCGAGGATTTATAAAGCTGGAGTAGCTTGCTGCTTCGTGGTGATTTCTTCAATCGGACAGCTAGATCTTAAGTCCTTTCCTGGAGAGATGCGGCATACATCAGGTGCAGGGAAAGGTCGTTCCAAGCTCTGGCAGCCGGGTGTAAGAAGGAGCATCCTCCGCTGTTGTTTTGGTGGATCCAGGGGGTGTACGTGAGCAAGAGAGGTGGATCGTAGGTGTCTGGTCGGTTGGTGGAAAGTCATGCATTTGTTAATATATGCTGGTCCTTCATTGTGCAGGGCTTTGTATGCGTGGGTGAACATCTTGAACTGGCATTTCTTATGGATCGGGAGTCTATGAAGCATCTCGAGGTGCGTGTGATGTGGATCCATTTAGGGAGGTCCAGAAGGAGTCTTGCTGCTGAGTTTTGTATTGTCTGTAGTCTCTTCAGGAGGTATGTGGTGATTCCTACGTAGAGTGTGTTCCCGTAGTCCAGCCTGCAACATATATAAATAATTCAGAGTGAGCCCCGGTCGATGATGGCACTATACATAAACTGATGTTAATCCTTCGGTGGGACACAAATCGATTTTGTGTTCTTTGTTTGAATTGCATCACTTGAAGGCTGTCCCCCATTTTGTTCACCATTGTAGTCCTGAGGAAGACCTGCTGTGATGTGAAGTTAGTAACACATAATCCATAGGGTCGACATGTCGACAGCATTGTTTAATGCCCTGCATCAGTTATCCTAAAATAGAAAATGAAGATAAAGGAAATTTTGAAGTTTGAACATCAGACACTAAATGTTTTTCATTGTTTTATGTATTGTCTATACATACACTGGGTTATTTACATTCTCACCAGGTATATATCTTTTGATTTATTGTATATGATATGTGTTATAAGCAGCGTATTGAAAAAACAAAAAAGTAAAGAAAATTGCTTTATTAGATGTAATGTTTGTTATATGACAATGAATGTACCAAACTAGAAATCGTCTTGTGTGTCATGTGTAGGATTTTTCTGATTGCCTTTTTTTAATGTATTCTTGCAAAATAAGTTAGCACACTAGTGGTTGCATTTGGGGTCAGGGTATGAAAATTAGAAGTCTTTAATAACAGGATACTCCCTTTCGTAAAGGGATCATTTTGTGACCCGTCTGTCCTGATGTTGATTATTCAACTTCTTTCACAATTCTTGTGCAAGAATTGTGGTACCTGACAGAACTCTCTGTAGCTTCTAAATCATAAACCCAGGTTCTGAGGGACACAGGGCAACCCCATTATATTTAATGGAAGTATATTACCATCAATACGGATCATCTGTATGTAGCCTTCATGGATATGAGAGCTGCATGTGACCTAGTGCAGAGACATATGCTCTGGGAGGTACTGGTGCAAATGGGAATCCCCAATGATCTCCTCCATCTTCTTGTCAGATTACACACAGATCTGTATGCTTAGGTCAAGTGATATGATCAAGGTGACTTGTCTCCTAGGATTCCTATTAGACGAGGAGTGAGGCAGGGATGTGTTTTGACCCCCTCGCTGTTCTCTCTGTTTATGAACAGGATGGTAGAAGCACTGAATAAGTGTCGGCATGATGCCCCTAAGATAGCTAGCGCCTGTATCCCTGTATTGCTTTTTACTGAAGACACTTTGTTGCTCCTTTGTACTTCAGTGGGTCTGCAGGAATTGCTATACCATTTTGTGGGGTTTAGCAAGTGTAGTGGCCTAGAGAGCAAAGCAGGGCAAATCCAAGTTTATGGCCTATAACCCCCATCAAATTTTTATGAACAATGACTGTGGATGGGATCATGCATTGACCAGATTAGGAGCTTTGATTACCTGGGAGTTAGGCTCACGGACAAGCTCTCTTGGGACCTACAGTTGTCAAAAACTAATTCCACACTATCCCATAGATCAGCGGCCATTATCAGGAAATACAAAGCCTCAACCAACAGGGCCGTGTCTCCAGCTCTTGAGGTCTATAGAGCTGTGGCAATGGGAGGTGCACTTTACGGGCAGAAATTTGGGGCTCTGGGATATTTCGAAACGAAACATCATTGAAAACAAATTTGTTAGATCAATTTTGAATGTCCCAGTGAGCAGACCACTTATACCTTTAAGATGGGATCTGAATCTCAAAAGGATTGACCACATCGCCTGCCTTAAAACTGAATTTAGACAACGCGTGACCTGGCCCTCCATAAAACTGCATTGTAGGAATTAATCCTGCTAGATAAGTGCTGTAATACCCCCGTCTTAAAGCAGTGAAAACTCTGTGCAGCGAGCTAAAGCTTGAGGGTGAGTGGGAAGATCCCAGTAAGATGAGGACCAACTCAGCCAAATGGATTATAGGAATTTGCTGGGAGTAAGTCCTTCAGAAGTTATGGCGTGAGGTGAGGCCCGATGGTCTGGGGGATGAATTTTTAAGTCATAAATGTACCCCGCAATTCGAATTATTTCTTGACAGAAGCACCCCCTCTGTGGCACAGACGTTGTACATTCGTTTCTGAGTTGGTACATTACCACTTAGGGCTTTTTCCCACGAAGTGGGACATGGAGGGGGAAGCTGCAAGGCACTGCCCTTTTTGGCCCAACATGTCGGAATCCCAGGTACACTTTTTTTATTAATTTGCCACAAGTATAAAATCCTGAAATCTAGGTGGATCCTCCCTTTATGTCATAACTTAGGTGTCAAGCATTGTATGGTGGCTTTGCGCCTATTAAAATTTAACACATCAGAGCCCATTGTATTTGCTCTTTCAAGATTTTTAAAGTGAGCCTGGTCTGTTAGAGTGGCTGCGTTGTAGAGACTGCGCCCTGGTCATATAACTCATATAATTCATCCTAGAGGAACTGAGCTTTTATCTGGGAAAGCGTGCAATTGGAAATTATAATGGCCTGCTCTGGCAATCCAGCTGTGGTCCGGGCTGGGCCTGAGATGTCAGTTAGTTGCATAATTCACTTTAGATCCAATGTGTTTCTTTTTTTTTTATCTGTGCAAGTGTGCAATTGAAATGATGATTTGTCACGTAAAACTTTCTGATTATACCTAGATCTGGCTGAATTTGTAATTTTCTACCCTTTCAATCAAATACTCTAGAGTGGTCATGCCCTTTACTTTTAATGGGAGTGTGCATAACATTTTCGACTTATGTATTTTTGCTGCTAATTCTTAGACCTTGGCTTGGGGTTCTATTCGCTAGAAATTGTACTTGTTACTATGAAATGCCTTGAATGTATGCATGCTGCTATCATCCTTCCTCTGCAATTTCTAAAAATCGTTGCCCATTGACATTTGTTTGTATATTTATTTCTATATTTTATAATCTGTGTTTTAGCGGATGGTTTTAAGAGCTTGTTTTTATCTATGCTCTACTGCACTTTTCAAGGTTGTTTGTGACCGAAATAAAGTAATTTCATGATGAGGACCTGGAACTGTATCTTATCTGTCATATGTTGCCAGTTCATCAAGGGGAGATGGAAATGTGGGATTCAATGATCCCAGCAGTTGCAGACATCCGCCTTTCTGAACCCAACAGTTCTGATCTCAGCAGCCCTTCAGTGTGCAGTCCTGTTTATTTCACATCAGGTGCCCACGCTTGTATAGTGTGCATTATTATGTATGTCTGCAGTGCTTTAAGTGGTAGGAAAGAGGCGGGAGGAGGTTGCTTCTAAAAGACCGTGGCCAAATAAGCAGTAGAATTTTTTTTAATAAAAGGTGTGGTCTATACAATTATATAGGTTGCGTTGCGTACAGCACATGAACTAGAATTGTGTGCTTAATACAGCACAACTTCTAACTAGTGTTTTGCCACCTTTATATGCGTTTTGTGTGAGTGCATCCAAACATACCACACAGCACTTGCATAAAAGCCAGGCATATTAGCTTTGTCAATGCTTATTAGGGCTGATTTGTATTCAATGTTAGATAAATGAACACCAGAAGGGACATTGTAGTGAATAATTAGAACTGAAAAGGTATCCTTTCTGAAATTATAAGATTCTGAAAAATTCTGAAAGTACAAGATTGTGAACGAAAATTTACAAAGGTCTGTGGAAGAGCTAGACCCCTTCTTAGTGTCTCAATCACAGCCGGCGTCTCCTTCACACTACTTTCTTCTGCAATGTCTTACTATAGCCTTCGACTATAAGGGCCATCAAAGACCTGCGCCAGTGTTAAAGGCCTTAGCCGAAGGTGAGGGCCTTTAACAAGGGTGCAGGCTTTTAATGGCCGGTATAGCCTTGCTACGGAGGGCTATAAGGCTATTCGAACATTCCGCCACTAGTGGGCAGAATGTGCTAACAAAGAAAGGCCTTCATGAGCCTGAGGGGGTTTAAATTCCCTCGGGCTCTGTGAGGCTTTGTTCACAGCAACAGCTGTGAACAACCAACATTGGAATGTTGAAGCTCCAGGCTTCTACCAGCCATTAGAAGCCCGTAGCACTCCATTGTCTTCAATGGAGCTCCTAACATTCCAATGTTCAAATCTGCATTAGTCACTTGTGCCCTCTTTCTCCCCTCATCTCTCCTTGTGCATGGCTCACTGTTGAGACTAAAACTTTCCTTGCATGGCGGCAGATGTGCACTCCTGCCCTGAGTGCCCCAGCTGCAAAAATATCTCCATCCCTGGTGCAGATTTTTGGTCATGGGTGGACACTGATCATGCGTGTGCACCATGATTTAAGCCTGTCTCAAAGATTGTGCTTTTGTTGGACCAGGAGGGGTGCTCAAAGTGCTGCCTTCACATTAGTGAAGGAATACTGTCCTTACCAGGAGTTAAGTAGCACATGTTGGCATCCTACCATGTTTTGGTAATAATCAGTTGTGAACAGGCCTTTTTATCTGTGTCACTGGAGTTGAGCCTACTGACCCACTGCTATATAAAATTTCGCTGCTTTGTGCTCAACTCACTCATGGCTTACATAATGTTAGTATGTAGCACTGTGCAGTGCACGTGTGTGTGGTGAGTGTGCTGTGATGTGTGTGCGCTGTGAGTGGTACAATACATAGAGGCCTGTGGGTTCCATATTGGAAACCCAGGGTTTCGGAAGAACATGTGGAGAAGATCCCAGACAGATTTGTGGATTGCTACATTTCTGAGAGCTGGGTGGGGCCCTCACAGCAGGAAGGGACAGTCAGGTTCTCCTATGCACTTCAAAGGGGCTGTTTGATTCTAGAAAGGTCACTGGTCGGTGGTGCCTGGGCATAACTCAAGAAAGAGATGGGGCTGATATGGAAATCAATAAGAGTAGTGCTGGGGCCTTTGTAAACATTTGTTAGGCATAAATCAGAGAGGCTAATATTCATGTGTGATCCATGAGTAACTTCTGTGGCCTGTGTTGTGGGGCTATCTTGCTGTGACGGACTGCTTCCTGGGTAAAGGACAGGACAGGGGAGTGGACACTTGAAAGGAGGCACCCGTCCCCGGCAACATGAATTTCAAAGCATGAGACTAAATCACATCTGTGTCTAAATTTTTATAAAAAAGGTAGCTTGAGTTTCCCAAATAGTCGGCTGTCAAATGGTCAGTTGTGGCTGTACCTTCATGTGGAGAAACTTAGCAAGACTTCTGCCTTGTGTGACCAGGACAGGGGATTAAGGTTTGCTAGTCTCCCATCTGGGTGAGGGGGCATCACCCAGGGAAATCTTGACCACCTTCCCTGAAGAGTGGACGACCAGTTCCTGCGAGGAGGAGAATGCCTGGAGGAAGCGCAGTCCAGTGGGGGATCTTGGCGAGTGGATACCCAAAGCGAGATGTGAGATATTTGCGGTTACACTGAGAAAAGTTGGTGATCCTGTTTACAGCGAGTCACCACGAACAGCAGCGAATACTGACCTATGTGCCTGGTGACCCAACTGAAGCATCGGAAGCTGAGTGACTGCCCGCAACCTGCCACTGGGATCATAGGGACCGCATCATCCAAGGAGCACCAGAGATGACCAGCCACCTTGCCTACAGCAACAAGACTACTGCTGATCTCTGACAGCTGCTTATGGCCACCACGCGCAGGAGTGCTGAATGCTCCCAGGGTCTTCTGTATCGCAACCCCAGCTGGAGCAGGTAACACTGATCGTCAGGCAGGAAAGCATAGGGGGAAATTACTTTGCCTTGGGCCACTGTCCTGATAATGCTAGAGTGCTGGCCTTAGGAGAGCTGTTTATATTGTTTGTGTGTGTTGTATTTCACATTGCATTCATATAAATACTATTTTTAGTCATGAAAGCGAGTATCTGGCTAGACATTCATTGGGGTTTCAGAATGTATTTTGAGTCTTGAGCCTGTATTTACTTTGCACCTACCTTCTCCCAGGAAGCCTTGGACTGCTCGACCTGCGCTACCACTGAGATTCAAGTGCTGAAGGGGTAGTACCCGGCCCAGTTGCACAGGACCTATAGTAGGTGGGGCCCCGGACATCAGGAGTAAAACGCCTCAACCACCACGGTTGGGCCGGTAGCTCTTGCTTGCCCTGTGGCCCTCTGAACGGGATTCTGACACTCACATTTTATCACACTTTTTCTCCTTTCTGAATCTTTTCAGACTCTCCTTCTGCAAGTATTTCCTTTAGTCTTGTCCACTTCATCATCCCCTCTCACACACACAAAATCCCCTTTCCTTGTGTAAACACTGCCTTTTCTTTTCCTTTGGCACTGGCATTCTATAGACAGCTGCGTACCTCCTTGATCCACTTTTCCACAGAATAGTAATTACAGTTGTCACATAATGTGACCATTTCTCTATGTGCTCTGCTTAGAGGCCAAGTATTGGATGATCACATGGTCTAAACACCTTTATGACTCGGTGTCAGACAATATGAGAATCTTGCACTTCCTTTGTTTAACCTGAACTCCAGAGGTCTGTCGTGCCCCGTCATGAACACCCATGCCCACCTTGAACTTGCCCAGAGGCAGAGGCGACTCCATTCACAGTATGCAATATAAAAAAAAGTATATGTTGCGTGATAAAATATGAAAGCTCAACATGGTGGAAAACTGAAATACTCTTAGGGAATATGGGCATACATACCATGCAATGTGAAGTAAAGTGTGTGAAATGCAAGCGGGAACTGCACTGCGTTTTAGGATTTACTTAAGGGTTGTTAAGCTTATTGTTGAGAAAGAGATCAGAATTGTTGCATCTAAAGTTCAATGTGTTCACAGGGGGCCTGGCAGGGCCCTGTTTTAATTTCATTTTTAGGTCGAGCCTAGAGTCAATGCGCATGCGCTGCTCTGCGAGACTTGTGGTGGAGTAGCGAATAGAAGCCCCGCCCACTCTCCGCCCATATTTGCCATTTGCTTGTCATTGTCTGTCCTAAATGCTGGCTTCTGATTTGTCAATAGGCTTGTTAGTCCCTCCTTAGTACTGCCGCCTCTTCATTTGTCACCTCCCATGGCGATTGGCCCCTTTACTTCGATTGTTACAAGGTACGTCTTCTTTAGTCTTGCAGCACTATTTTCTTTAATGAGGTTCTCCTACTGCAGGCATGACGTGCTTTGGTGCCTTCTCCCCCCCTCCCATTGTTGTGCCTTCTTGCTCCCTCCAGCCTCCCTCCCGTTCTCCGTGCCTTCTTTTCCCCTCCCCGCCCTCCCTCCCGTTGTCCGTGCCTTCTCCTCTGCCCCCCCGCCCTCCTGTTGTCTGTGCCTTCTCCTCTCCCCCGCTCGCCCTCCCGTTGTCCGTGCCTTCTCGCCCTACCCCGCCCTCCCTCCCGATGTCCGTGCTTCTCCCCCCCGCCCTCCCTCCCGTTGTCCGTGATGCCAACCATTTGCAATGCAATAGGTCTCGCGTAAATTGGAGACCTATTGCATTGCAAATGCTTGTTTTTATTACTGTTGGATCTCAGCACCTGCTGATTCCCACCCCTCTTAAAGCCTTGTATGTGTGCGATGCCGACGATCTGATCGTCTCATAAAAGGACCGGACTAACATTTTTGTGTCTGGGGGCCAGACGGGTTCCATGTGTGGGATTTTGAAGCAAGATTCTGATCCAGAATTGTGACAACTCACCCTACATACTAGTTCCCCGACCTGGTTTCCAGGGTCTCAAAACACGACATATCCTTGAGACAGGGAGAGCCCAGCACTGCCCCTACAAAGAGATGATTTAAGGCATTTGCAAAGTCTGCAATTGCCCGGGGGGGCCCCTGGGAAAGTGAACTTTCTCCCTTAGCTCGCCTGTGTCGGCCATATTTCAACCGCTACCTCTTACTTAGTCTCTTTACGCAGTGTCATTTTAAGGATTTTTGGGGCAGCCAGAAAAGAGCCATTTTAACTGTTTTTGTATGACCCCGTTTATGCCTGTTCGGCATCATGCAGGCTTGAATTAGCAGAAAGTGGGTAATAAAATCCAAAAGAGTTCCGAACAGGACCCCCAGAAATATGTCTTGCTCAGGAGCCCGAACATTTTTAAGAGGACACTGTAGCTGAATGAGGAACGACCAAGCAGCTTGTAGAATGGAAGTAAGTCATCACAGAACAGGCGGGTGCTGTCAGCAGTGATCAATTCTAGACCCACCTACCTGTGACAGCATTGTGAGCGCGTGAGGCCAGGTCAGAAAGGCCCTTTTTCACGCCCTCGAGGTTTACTTGACTGTAACGTTTTCGCATTTGATGATTCTCTTTAAACACTGGTAATCAGAAACTGCTTACATGGGCACAGCTGCACGTACTTGCATGACTGACTAACAGGGTTCTACTTCTTTTGCAAGATTTTTTCAATCATTTCCCTGCTGAAATTCCCAGGCACAATGCTTAACATTTGCTTTAAATGTTCTGTTCTAACTTCAACAACAGCTTTACATAAGTGTCGGGCCCTGGAGACGTACCACCCAGTAGCGATAGAAGGGACAGAACCGTACAGGCAACAAATAACGTCCATTTTTCCAACTTGAGTAACAGAGGCCATGCCTCAGAAATAGCAGCTTCTGTCCAAGCTAGGTACATACTCCACTGGGTTCCACAGAATCAATTTAAAACATTTACTGGTTGGAAAATGTGCATTTGATTGAAATTTGCGTTTGTTAAATAAAAAGTTAATATAAAAAATTTGTACGAGATTGGTACATCCGTTTGCCCCCTCTTCTCCTTTCTATAGGTCAGGGTTTTGACAACAAAGCTGTCAAACAAAGATATTGTTTCCAATATACCTGGAGTGGCCTTTCAATTTATGGATTTTTCGGATTAGCCATTGGCTTCAGAACTTGTCAGTCAAGTATAGGCTCAGCTTGGAGAAGTTAATTTCTCTCTCTCACCTAATGCCATTAACTGTTTGGAAATATCCTTTCCAATTGGGTTTTTGGATATCAGTGCAGGAGGGACTATTTACCTTTCCCTCTCTCGTCTCCTCATTTCAGTGTGTATCTCCTGTGTCTGCTGATCAAACAAACATTTGCAATGCAATAGGTCTCGCATTAGTTAAATGTCTAGCTATTGCATTGCGAATATAAAAGAAATGCGGCGTCCGCCTGCCTTTGTTTTTTTATTTATTGACTTTTGTAGCAATGGCGGCACGCCGCGCTTTAGCTTTAGATGTTAAAAGCTAAAGCGCGCATGCCGCCATTGCTACAAAAGTCAATAAATAGAAAAAAAAAGTTGTGCAGCTGCCTTTTTTTCTGTTTATTTACTATTGTAGCAATGGCGTCACGCCGCGCTTCAGCTTTAGATGTTTAAAGCTAAAGTGCGGCGAGCGGCCATTACTATAAAAGTCAATACATTTTTAAAAAGTTGTGCAGCCGACTTTTTTTTCTTCTGTTTATTTACTATTGTAGCAATTGCGGCATGCAGCTCTTTAGCTCTAGATGTTTAAAGCTAAAGCGCGGCACACCGCCATTGCTATAAATGGAAAATAAATGCTGCGTCCCCCCGCCTTTGTTTTTTTTAATTTACTGACTTTTGAAGCAATGGCTGCACGCCGCGCTTTAGCTTCTGATGTTTAAAGCTAAAGCGCGGCGTGCCACCATTGCCACAAAACTCAATGCAGTGTCGCGCAAGGAGGTGGGGCAGGTCGCGGGAAGGATGGCACCAATGATGGGAGGGAGGGGATGCGAGTGAGGAGGCAACAGATGGCCAGAGATGGCTAGCCAAAAAAAACCAATTGGTGATGTCTCCTGGGAGGGAACTAAGCACAAAAAGGCGGGACGAATGGAGAATGTTGACAAACCAGAGTAAAGGAATTTAGAAAAGCAGGCCAACTAACTAACCAAAAGCGCTTGGTGTGTGCCCATATCCTGAATACAGCATGTCTTGAAGAGACCGCGCAAGCGCTGCAAAGGTGAGACCTAAAATGGCACATCAAGTTAAATATTAACGAATGGGTTAGGCCCACCCAAAAATGGCAGCATTCACAGTACCTACTGCCTGGAGTGCTGGCTCAGATGTAGCTGGGCCATTCCTTTCTCAGCTGCATGGGTGGTCTCTTTCAGGGCATCTTGTAGAATAGAAGTAACTCCAATAGTCAGTTATGATGATGTTCTAGTGCAGCGTACCAAAGGTTAGCGTCCCTTTTTTGTTGCCAAGACTATGGTCCAGTTGCTTTGCAGTTTCTCCCATGTCTGTGTTTTTTTATCTTAATGAATTTTATTGAGATTCATTCGTAAGTGACAAATGAGGATTTGCTGCTCAACACAAGCAAACCAGCACAGTTATTCGCTTTTAAAATGAACTTAGCTCAGAAGCAGAGGCTTTTTTTTTCTTTTGCCGCTTCCATGCCTCCAGCAAGGGGTGCGAGTACCACTGCTGCCTATGGATGTTTTTTTCCATTACTTTTCTAAACGTGTGGTACAAAGCTCTGTAATATTAAACACACTCCCAATTTCGTTACAGTATTTGTATATTGACTATAACATTTTTGAACATGAACTTATAGTTTTATTAGACCAGTAAAGATTGACATTTGTGTCTCTCAGAAGCTGCAGAGCTTTGATTTTGGAGACTGCAAAGCTATATTCACTGGGGCTTCATTAGAGGGCAGGAATTGAATGGCTAGGACATCCATCTTAGTATGAGCATTAGAGTATTGTAAGAACAGAACGACAACATGCGGCTTTTACTGCAAACATGCAGTACGCTGTAATATAAGCATCTTCCCAAAGTCCGTCCTTATATTTTGGGGAGTTTACAATATTTGTAGATTCGACCATTAAGTTTAGAAACATGGATTTACAGTTTTATATTACCTATATAGTTAGATTTGCAGGTTATTGATTCTCCAGCCTGCTGAATGGCTCCAGACCGTGCCCAACTGTGTGTCTGTGAGCTCATGCATGCCTACAGGTCAATAATGATGCATGGCAGGGTCTATCCTGGCATGGCCGGGTCTATCCTGGCATGGCAGGGTCTATCCTGGCATGGCCGGGTCTATCCTGGCATGGCAGGGTCTATCCTCAGTATACAGCATGGCACTTTACCATTCAGAGTGAGGAAAACAGGCAGCTTGTGTCCTACATAACTCCAGTGAACCTATCAAAGGGAGCTTGCTATTGGAACATAACATTACCTGTCAGAGACACAGGTATTTAAGTGGACTCCCTTCTCCCCTTTTCTAAAGAGAGCACAGACGTCTTTATTTGAAATTGTTCTAGTGCAGATTTCATGCAAAAATATTACAGTAGACATCAAAAGCAGTGTAGCGATTATGAAGGAACACAGCGTAAATAATGCGAAAGAAGACAGTATATTACATTACATGAATTCCCTGATTCCTGGATAATAATCATTAGCACTGAATCGTTTTCCATTGTGAGGGGTGCATTACATTTGTTGCATCCCTGGAGCCCACAAGGGCAAGTTCTGTTTGAGAATCTAGCCTGTCTTTTTCAGCAACTATTTTGGAGAAAAAACACCTCCTTTGGAGGTCGAAAATGTTTCATGCTCCCTGGAGATAATGACGCTCTTCTTCTAGTGATTATCACAGCCATCATGAGAAACTGTCTGCACCATTCATGATGTACCGTGATAGAAAAGACATGAGAATTCCACCATATTAGCCATATAATCTCACTATTCTTTCAATACAAAGCAACACGTATGAATATATATCAACTGAAGGCACACTAACCAAACACATACAATACATACTGCCATACAATAATAAACATAAATGCAGAAAAGTAATAAGCAGTTGCAAATAAGAAACAACATAAGAGGACCATATGTTGGGCACCTGATCAGATAATAATAATAAAATAATGACATTTATAAAGCGCATGGTTACACTAAGGTAGTGTGTCCCCGCGCTGAGCAGAAGTCTACATGAAAGGAGGGCAGAGAGAAGACCTAAACCTGGAACAGCCATGTTTTCAGTTTTTTCCAAAAGAGAACCTCGGAAGATTCTGAACGGAGAGAAAGAGGGAGAGCGTTCCAGTTCTTCGCTGCCAGATAGCTGAAGGACCGAGCCCCCATTCTAACTTTATGTATCTTGGGGACTTTGACCAGATGGGTCCTGGCTGATCTGAGCTGGCGTGAGGGGGTATATGGGGTGAGTAAGCCATGCATATAGTTTGGGCCTTTGCCCTGTAAACTACGGTGGCTGATGCATAGAGCTTTAAAAAGGATTCTTTTCCAGACCGGTAACCAGTGCAGGTCGTCGAGGGCCTTCCCCATAGAAGCTCTCCTGGGTAGTTTCAGGACCAGGCGGGCTGCCGCGTTCTGGATGCATTGCAGCCTATGAAGACATTTTTTTGGTACTCCTAGGTAAAGAACATTTCCATAGTCCAGCTGAGATGTTACTAAGGCATGGACCAGGGTTTTCCTAGCTGGAGTGGGAAGAACATCCAGAGTTTTTCGCAACGTCTTTAATATTCCGAAACACTTCCCTGCCACCTTCCGGGTCTGAGCCTCAAGCGAAAGGTTGGATTCTAACCATATTCCTAGGTTCTTAACCTGTTTACTCGGAGTGGGTGTGGGGCCTAATGTCTGCGGCCACCATGCCGAGGACCAAATGGAGGGGGTTTTCCCCACCACCACGATCTCCGTTTTACTGCCATTTAATTTAAGGCAGTTGTTTGTCATCCAGGAAGCCAAGTCTTTCAAGCACGAGGAGAACTTAGCGGCTGCTCCGTCAGAGGTGTGGGGCAATGACACCACCAGTTGCGTGCCATCTGCATATGACACAATGGTGATGATGTGACATTCCACGATCTCTGCCAAGGGTGCGACATATAGATTAAAAAGGGTGGGGCTCAGAATGGAGCCCGGAGGGAACCCTTGAGGCAGATCTATGCTTTTGGAGACGTGAGGACGCTGTGCCACCTGGATGCTCCTGTCCTGCAGGAAGGAGGTCATCCATTTCAGTGCGACATTATCCACCCCCCCTACACTAAGACGCTGTAAAAGTAGATGATGGGAAACTGTGTCGAAGGCCGCATTTAGGTCCAACAGGACCAAGGCCACGGTCTGTCCCTCATCCGCGCCCCTACGTATGGTTTCGGTGGCAAGGAACAACGCTGACTGTAGAGTATGTTGCTCTGAAACCCGATTGTGAAGGGTGAAGTAAGTTTTGCTGGTTCATGTGTGCAACTAACTGTAGGTTCCCCACTTTTTCTGCAATTTTAGAAAAATAAGGCAGAAGTGAAATCGGGCACAGGTTTTCAGACTAGCTGGGGTCAGCTCCAGGCTTCTTCAGTAGAGGGAGGATGATTGCCTGTTTCCAGGATTTAGGGACCATGCCCTCGGAAAAGGAGAGCTTGTGGAGTTGTCGTACATACGGCAGTAAGACCTCCAGGCCCGCTCTCATGATAGGTAACGTAGGATCAGTCGGAGAGCCGGATTTAATACTAGAAGCTATGGCTTTGAGATCAACAAGTGAGGGTGGGTCAAATTTAGAGAGGCAGTTTGCCCCATGGTACATTCAGCTTGGCAGCTCCTCCCATCCCGAGCCTCAGCTGGAAAGGTATCGTAAATTTTAGCTACCTTTTCCCCAAAATAGTCTGCAATTTTATCTCATGATTCGGATGAGTTTGTCATCGGGGGTCTCTGTTCTCGCCAGAGAGATAGGTCTTTAAAAATGGCGAATAATTCTTTGGAAAAGCTCTCTGTCTGCTCTATTCTATCCTTGTAGTAGGCAGCATGGGTTTTTTTGATGAGAGAGTAATAATGCTTTAACTTCAGTTTATACGAAGTCTTATTATCCTCTGAGAAGTCAGTTCACCATATGCGCTCCAGGCGCTTAGAAGCTTTTTTAGCTGATCTTAAGGTTTCATTGAACCATGGTGCGGATTTGGTCCACCTACACGGGGCACTGCTGATTCAGGGAGCCACCATGCCCAAGGCCTCCTTGACCCACTTATCTACGGAGCTACACACCACATTAATATCCTTTCCTAGAGAAGGGCAGTTCAGCTGAAGGGCCTGTATGACATTTTCCGGGGTAAATCTAGACCATCTTCTATGTGGAGTCCATGATCCTTTAGAGGCTGGAGGGGAAGAATTAGATAACGGGATAGAGAAAGTAACTAGGTGATGGTCAGACCATGGGACTGCCCTAGGGGGTTCAATTGCCAACTCTGCACAGTTAGTAAAGATAGGGTCTAGTATGTGCCCCTGTTGGTGGGTAGATTTGAGTGTTAACTGAAGCGCATCTAGTTCCTGACATAGCGATTGGGCTTCCTTCTTTGTTATCTCATCAAAGTGCAGGTTAAAGTCACCTAGGACTATCATCTTCTTATAGCGTATTGCAGGTTGAATCATTTGCTCCACAAAGCTAGCCGTGAAGTCGGTGGCCGGACCGGGCGGTCGGTAGATTAGGAAGCCCTTCACAATTTGATTACCTGCTGCTGTGATTGAAAAGAAGGCTGCTTCACAACTCTCTATGTTGGCCATGTCAAAGGTGCAGTGTAGAGATAATTTATAGACCAAGGCGATACCTCCCCCACGTTTGGTCTGGCGATCCAATCTAAGGATACCATAATCCTGAGGGAGGGCTTCCAGTATCTTAGGAGCGTAGTCCCCATTCAGCCATGTTTCTGTGAGGAATAGGACATCCAGGTGATTGTGTAGTATGCAGTCGTGAATTTCATATTTGTGTTTGCTAAGGGACCGGCAGTTAATCAGCATTAAGTTAAGCTTAGGCCTAGTACCCTGCCCTGCCTTACAAGTACTAACTTTTTACGTACAATGGGTGCAGTTCAAGCAAGTAGCCTCCATGACAATATTGCGTTTACAACCCTCAGGAACTGGGGGGCATAGATCATGTAGTTGCTCCCTAGAGTATGTTAGGCGTTGTTTTTCTCCCAAACAACCAGGGGTTCTGGCCCCTAGCCCTGGCCGGCCGCGGACGGGGGCAGACGGGCTTGCCTTTGGCGCGCCGGCGTTGTGCCCGTTGCGCGTCCGCGCCTGAATGCGTCTGAAATAGACGCCCAGCCGGCACAACTAGAGGGCTGGCTTCCGTGTCCCTAGCGGAAGTGAGGCACCAGGAATGGAAGTATGCAGTGATCTGTGCTCTGTGCACGCCCTCCGCACAAACGGCTCAACAGCCGCGTCGGGCCGGGACGGGACACAGCTGAAGAAACAATGCGCAGGTGAGTGAGAGCGCTGGGATTAGCACAGTGATTAAAACAGTAGCAACAAGTGAAGATTAAAATGCGCCGATAAAAAAAAAAAAAAAAAACCCACTAACCGGACTTTCCGTAGCCAATAGCAGGATTTTCAAGTATACACACTGTGCCGCTAGCGGCGTAAGCCCCCCGTCTGTACCTCCTTCCCTCGTATGTTGATGCCCCCAAGCAGACACTGCCACTGTCTGCTTCAATACCAAACATGACACCCCAGGAATGATAGTCGGCTTTCTTATGAATATATGATTAGAACCAACACAAGACACTTCACGAATAGGTCTGGTTCTGATGTGCTGCTGCATGATGACATAGGCGCGTTCAAATGCTGTTTCCTCGTTTGATATGTTAAACTGAGGACTATTTGCTTTCAGTTTCTCCTGTTCACCCTTAGCAGCCCTTCTCTTATCCTTGCTTAGCTCAGTTCTCTGCTGTCTCGCTTTCTCTGCTAAAAAGGAGAATGCCTCGTCCCCTCTTTGAATTTGATACCCCTTGTTTCACCCTGTACCATCACCATTTGATGCCTGACATGTTTCTCTTTGGCTCTAATTTGAACCCAATGATTCAAATTAGTCCTTGTGTGCCCTTAGAAAACAGGCCTCTACTGCCTAGGTTTGTTTAATCCCAGCCTTCCCACACCTTGTGTACTATTGAGAACTTTGAATTGTATCACTATAAGTTTCGGTTTGAGGTGTTTTTTAAGGTGCACATTTCTCTTTTGTTGGCTATCTGCTTTCATTGGTCCAAAAAGTATATTATGCCTCACATCTTGGAGACTGAAAACCAAACCAACAAGCTTTTCAAACTATCATACTTCTGCTTCCATCAGGGCAGCCATCTTGGAATAGATCCCCACCCTATATCCTCCAGCTTTACATGACTTCCACATCCAGCATGGAATCATCTCAAGTCGATAAGACATACTCCTTATTGTACCCTTCAGGAAACAACTCATTCAGAATAAATTACCCTCCTAACCTATCAAAAAAACACCATTAAAAATCTCAAATGAAAATTCTCAACCTAAATAAAGAATCTCTTATCACAGACCTCTACTTCTGCCACAACAAAGGCATCATATTGAATGACCTCATCTTCACTACCAACCGATGCATGCAATGGAGGAAAGTTCTGTCCTCTCTACTCAATACCACTACCACCAAGTTAATACAATAGGGTCAGAAACTCACCATCACATCCTCTCCTTTGTACAGTACAGAAGCCACCCTCTCCATCTATAACAACAGCACCGTGCTCATTCAATCTTCAGATTGAAACTTGGAACGTTGCGCCAATCTCTTCTCCTACATCAAAAATAAATTAGACTTGGCCATTTGCATCAACATCATCTTCCTTATCCCCTATATCCCTCTTTAACACTCTCTCCCTTGGCGAACTCCAACGAATCCATGGATATAACTGCAGTTATACCCCTTCCTTAACTGATAAGGCTGGTAATGCCTTATGACAAAAACACTCATCCACCACTCCTTCCCATCCCTCCTTGGAACCCTTGATCGACTCTCCCATCACCCAGAATAGTACATGCTCCACTCCTTATTAACCAGACACCACCAAGACTGACAGTAGCCACTACTTACGACTGCACCCCCAATCAGTCGCACTTTTCTAGCTCTCCAGGTGTAAGTGCTTCCATCAGTCAGGAGCCCTTTAGGAGTCACGACACTCATTCTACGCTTGAGACAAAAAAGTCAGAACTACTGCTGATTAGGGCTGGCATCCTTAAACTAGTGCATATCACCTCCGACCTGGAGCATACTAGGTCCTTACATTCACCTCACTGCCAGAACCACATCACTCCTGTACCCAACTGCCACTATGGTTCCCTGCCCTTCCAATACCTGGATCCCACAACCTAGATGGAGACACAAACTGAATCTGGACCACTACTCCTGACCCAATGGACTGGCCAGACAGCTATCAAACAATGATATCCTTTCCCTCCTTGCCACCTATAACCATGTCCTGATTGTCCAAGCAGTACCTGCTGGTAAAATTCAGACCATTATCACTCACCTTCTTAGGGTCTCCCACCCTAGCTCTAGATTCATTAATAACACGAACCTCAAACAAGTTCCCATCTCACTCATTTCTACCACTACTACCAAAACCTCCCTCAAATGCTCATTACTAAACTATCGTTCAGCTGTGAAACTCGTGGCTGATGTAACTGATCTTATACTTAACCTTGACGTACTTCTACTCACTGAAACTTGGCTGAACGAATCCTCATCCCCTATTCTTGAAATACTAGTCCCACCCAGTCATGACATCATTAGAGTAGACCATTCAGGTCACCGTGAAGGTGGTCTAGCCTGTATACACAGGTCCATGATATCCATGAAACAAACACATTCTCTATCATTACCCTCCTGCGAATGCCTTAGGGTTAACTTCAAAACCAATGAAAACTCTACGTGCTCTCTCCACACATTTTACCACCCCCCTGACAATAACCTCACATTCATGGAACAGATCATGGAGTTCCAACTACGAAGAACGTAACAATCAGACTTTCCTTGGCGACTTCAACATTCATTGGAACAATTCCAGTGAAACTTTGGTGAACAGTTTTAAATCCTTCCTCCAGAACCACAACCTTATCGAAGCCTGCAACAGCCCTACCCATAATAAAGATGCCATTTTAGATTTAATCATCACAAAAAAAACACCATTCATATCGAATCCATCCTACCGTTTGACTGAACTGGCCACCATTGCATCACCTTCTTCATATCTGAAAGAGCAGTTAACTCTAGGGGCCAACCTAGGAAAGCAAAACACTGGTCAGAGACACTCACTCACTCACATTATCTGCTATTAGTAAACACAGCCTGCTCCCTACCTCTAATGTGCATGACATTCATAACCTCACTCATCACTACACCAACTCCATGTAAAAAATTATGGATTCATTGCCCCCACACAACTAAAGAGAGCCCCATCCAAAAGATCAAACCCTTGGTTCAACTGCAACCTCAAGAAGGAATGCTGATACCTCAGAATTGCTGAAAGAGCCTGTAGACACACATCTTCTCTGTCGATCCTCAAACGTCTACGACAAAAACAGAGTGCCTACAATAGGCACATTAGAAATTCCAAAGCTGCTTTCTTTCATAACCAACTTGACATAGCATCAAATCGCCCCAAAAAACTGTTCAAAATTGTAAAAAAACAAACGATCTGGAAAAGCAATGCCCCAGCCTTGAACTGCAAACTCCTACCTAATTGCGAAACGTTTGCCTCCTTCTTTACTGATAAAACTATGCTAATCATATCCGAGATACAGAACGCCTTAGAAGTCCTAACGTGCATACCCCTCCCTCACTCATTCCCTCATGTTCAGGAAGGTTGCTCGACTACCTCTCCCCACAAACCAAAAAGCAACGATGCCTGGTCCAACTTTAAAACCTTTGAGGAAAACGACATCCAAAAACTTCTAACCTCGCTGAAATATTCCAACCTCCTCAATGATCCCCTTCCTTTCAAACCACTCAATGAGTAAACTCAATTCCTCACTTACCCAAGGGTCCTTACCTGACTGCCTAAAAAGCAGTCGGGTTACTCCTATCTTAAAAAAAACCCAACTCCGATCAGGCTGACCCTAACAACTACCACCCCATCTCCAACATCCCTACTTTGGCCAAACGATTAGAGAAATGGGTACACTTACAGCTTTACAATCGCATCGAGCAATTCCAACTACTCGACCAATGTCAATCTGGTTTCAGACCAGGCCATAGCACTGAAACTACCTTGGTCCACATTCATGAAGACACTCTTCGCTCACTTGATCAGAATGAATCCTGCTTACTAATACTACTTGACCTGTCAGCGGCGTTCGACACTGTCAACCATGAAACCCTTCTGAACCTGTTAGAATTCAGGATGGACCTTTCTGGTACCGTGTTGAAATGGTTCACCTCATTCCTACACAACAGATCTCAATGGGTGCTAATCAACCACACTCTTTCAGACCAGCCACCAATTACTCTAGGCGTCCCTCAATGCTCCACTCTCTCCCCCACACTGTTTAACCTGTACATGGAGCCCCCGACCGAAATCCTCAAACTCTCTCATCTTCTTCCGCATGTATGCAGATGACACTCAACTCTACATGAAAATTGCTTCTCACAGTGGCATCGGCATCCTCAATAACACCTTGACTAAAACTCAACATTGGCTGACTCATGACCACCTAAAGCTTAACGCCCTCAAAATTGATTTCCTTCTGATCTCACCGCCCAGGATTGTACCTAGCATTAAAGACTGGCTCCCACATCTTACTGCCTTGAACTGTACTCCACACATCATTGACTCAGCCAAATCCCTAGGTATAATCTTGGACAATGCTCTCTCCATGCCACATCACATCAGTTCCACCACTAGAGGAGCTAACCATCAACTTCATACATTAAGGAAACTAAATCCTTTCATTCCTACGGCAGATCTTAAAACAGTGGTCCAAGCACTTTTTAGATCTCAACTAGACTATGGTAGTGCCACCCTAGTGGGCCTCTCGAAAAGCAAACTTGCACCGCTGAAGGCTACCTTGAATTCGGCTGCAAGTCTCATCACTGGCTCCAAAAAAAAGAGATCATATTACCCCTGACCTCCATTCACTGAAATGGCTCCCTATGAAGCTTGGATCCATCTTAAAGTTGCTTGTATAACTCTCAAAGCACTGCACCACAACACACCTATTATGCCTAAGGGTATGATGCTCTAGCTACACAATATCTTGTAGAACCGAATCTATGGACTTAGAAGACCGACTCCAATCTGCTCTCTATTGGGGACTAGTCCTAATTTATGGTTACTATTCCAATTTGTTTATTTTAGTTGGCAATATCAAAAACAGCAACTTTAAGATTTTACACAGTTCATTTAGTGACTACGGGGTCCACATCCACTCATAGTTTAAAGACAGTGTGACCGCTTTGAAAAGGGGCGTCAGTGTGATTGAAGTTGTTTTCCTTGGATCCATGTATTAATGTGTTTTAATGCTGTTGTTTGCATAAGACCCAGCCCCTTGAATGGGTGGGACTGTTAGCAATTTTATTTGGCTCTAAAATATGTGTACACTCTCCACTGGATGATAAGGATATTAAAAGTTAATATTAGCCTATCTCAAACCTCCACCTCCAGGGCTCCCGCTTTGCAAAATGCATGATAACTTTTTCAAAGGGATTTTTACTGGGGGCTACCATCTCATCTGTGGTCACCTCGATAGGTAGTTAGCAATTTTGAGGACCTTCTAAATTTAGCAATACCTAGAATTTTAATCTGGATAATGTAATTTGGAAATATGCATAGCTGCTAACATTTCACACTCCTAACACCCTGAAATTGGTAGACATACCGGACAGTCCTACACCATTCCTAACAGACGCTCACAAGTTCTTATGATAATGCCTCCTTGTTTTATGGCATACATTTTCATTTATAGTTTTCGGGTGACCTGGTTTTGCCATCGCCTTTTAGAATACATTAATTCAGACTTGGCATTGTAATTATGCAGGTACACACAATTCTGCTTCAAGGACAACCTGGAAAATATGAGTTGCTCTACACAGATCAGACATGTTGCTATAGCGTAGTGACATGTTCCGTCACGTGGTGTTTTCCTAAAATGAACCCTGGACAGGACAGGGCTTTCAAGAGTGTCTATTTTTATGTTGAATTGCACAACAACATTTTTATCTAGGGTTTTCATGTAGCCAAGTCGCCTACACTAAGTGCACTAACCAAGTGCTTCTAGCAGATGGCTTCAAGGCCCTAGAAATGCTCTCGGCTATCCTGCACAATGCATGGCTGTCACTAATATGTATGCCACCAGTGGTGGCCAGCACAGGTAAGAGTGGTGGGGTGGGATTCGGAGTCGACAGACAACGGGGTAGGTAAAATTAAATAAAAAAATAAATAAAACCATTTACCTTGCACGATGGGTAAGTGGTTTTATTTATTTTTTCATTTAATTTTACCTACCCCGTCGTCTGTAGACTTTGCCCCACCCCCGCACCCTGCCTCACCGCTTTTACCTGTGCAGGCCACCACTGTATGCCTCTCCGTGACTTTAGACTCTTTTTGTAAAGCAACAGTGCAGCTGGCATGCTTTTGTGCGGTGCAGAGCAAATGCATGCAGCCATCCTATGGATTCCTTCTTGAAGCCTTGACCCACTTCAGGGACTGGATCACTCTCATGCGGCGTCACTCAAGCAGCTGCTGACCTTCCCGAAGGGTCCTGCCTGCTCTTCCCCCACTGCAGATGGAAGAAGGATATAACTTGCAAGTGCACTGGTGTTGCCACATCTGTAATATAGACTCCCTTTGCTCTCTGGAGAAGGTAAATAAAATCCAGAGGATGCAGAACAAAGTGGCACAATTCTGCCTTAAGTGGAGTCCAACCCAGGCCACATAACTGTGCATAGTACACCTCCGCCGGCCTCCAAACGAAAAAAATAGATGAAACACAAGATACTCTGTGCCCTCTGTAAGTTTTCCATTGGAAATGGATGTGAATAAATCAGAAAATGACTTTCCCCAACACTCACACAGCATATTGCCCGGAGGAAACTTGGGTCCTGCAGCTCAAGACTGGCCATTCCAAACAAGGGACAAGAAACGGAGACCTCGCTAGAGGTCGGGACAGGCACATTGGATGTCCAAGGACCCCATCTGAGACCACTACCAAACCTACTGCCTTTCAAAATAACTCTGATAGCCAACTTGTGCTTGAAACCCTCTGAGCAGGCCCTGCCCAAGCTTCACCAGTGCAGAACAAACACCGCCACCAGCCCTGTGGCGCTGAACAGGAAACTGATCCTTTGCCAGCTAGTTCTTGGGAGGGGCATTTCGAAGTGGTAACGGCTTCAATAAAATGTAAATATATATGTGGGGCTTGTTTTGGCAAAACGTTCCTTATACTTATACTGCTGGACACTGCCCTTGGCACATAAAGTGGCCAGGGATAGTGAGTGAAGCTACATTCATGTTTTAGTCAGCCCAAAACTGTGTGAAATCAATAGCAGAGTTTAAAAGTCTACAGAAAGCATGAAAAACAATTGGGTTGCCATCAGTGGCTGGTCTAGCGTTTAAATCTTTAGCAAGAAGGTAAAAAGTCACCCTGTCAGAATTGTAGATATTTCCCAGTATGTCCTGATGGAGTCACAGGTCACATTATTGAAGCCCAGTTTCAGGGCTTACAGCATAACGGGCACCAACACAAAGGAAAGAAGGGTAAGATAAGACGCCCAGGAAAGCAAAAAGAACAATTGATGGACAGAATGCAGAACAATGTCATACATTCACCCCAGTACATAGATCTGGGCCTAAATCCATCGTTTTTTTGCTCACCATGCCATTCCAGTTTGGACCCAGCCATATGCAAATCAGTCTTGACCCTGCGCCCAATGGGAACAGTCCAGCCCGAACTGCCAGGCCAGGCCCTCCCTGGACTGGATACAAGCATCCTAGGACCGGTTTCGGGCTTTCAGCCCTCATCAGCGAGGATAGCTTGACTCCAGTGGCATGGAAAGCACGGGACCCACGTCTGGGCATACCCGTCCCACTCGGGGTGACAAATGCAAAAAGAACAATTGATGGACAGAATGCAGAACAATGTCATACATTCACCCCAGTACATAGATCTGGGCATAAATCCATCGTTTTTTTGAAAGCAGGCAGCTGTTTTCACTTTTATACTGTGTTTTTTTTGCCATGGAAGTGCTCATGGTCCCTTCTTAAAGTGCACACACTCCTTTAGTTAATCCTGAGAGTAGAACCATGCAAGCTGTGATCTTCCTTTTGGGGACTAAAGAACTTCCTGCTGCTGCCTCCACTCTGGGGGAACTTGATCAACGACTCTCCTGTGTCCTGGACCACTGCGTCATCTTAGCAGCCATCTTAGCGCGTGCAATCACTTCCGGGTTCAGGGCAGTACGCGCTGTTTTTGGATACATCTCTTTCATGATTTCCCTCTGTGTGGGAAATCTGGTGGCATCAACCCCATTTGTACGCGGTCTTATTGGTTCAGCGTGAGCGTCTTTACTGAACTTGAGCACACATGAGTCTCTTGTGCAAACATGTTATGCTTCTAACTCGTGAAGACCCTTCCTGCAGTTTGACATGGCGTGAGCCTCGGTTTGGGTAGTGTATTAAGTGTGGATGAAAAATATTTATTTATTTAGATAAATTCCTATTTAGAGATTTCGCAGAGTAAATAAGAATCTAGTCCTTTTTAATTGGAAATATGTGGGGTGAGGTTGTATCAGCAGGACTATCCATACTCTGTCACAGCACTCTTTATTCTGGGTTGTCTTGTCAATAGTTGTAAGACTGGGAAGCTATTTAGGCAACAGAGCTCACGTTGTTGATTCTAGAAATATCTTTGTTTATGCTCGCACTCTTTGTCTGACATTGCATTCGAGCATATTAAGAATGCTTCAGATTATCTGTTTGGGTATAGAAGCTTCTATTTCATATGTATTTTTTAAGCGTTTTGCCCGAGTTAATTTCTGTAAAGGTGCACAATTTAAACCAAAAAATGCCGCTACTAAGTTTTCATCTGCAATTAGCAAAATGAACGATTCCAAGAAAATGACCACTAGATGGCGGTGGTTTCCTTTGAAATCGGTGGTTTGATACTAAAACAAGAGAACAAGTTTCCGCCTCGTAGAAACAGCCTAGTGCCTATCCCGACCCTAGGGCATGGGGTCAACAAAAATATAAACTGCCTTCAGAGGAGAGAGCGAACAATTGGCCAGGGTGCCCATTGTATACAGTACTTTTAATTAAAGTGCCCTGTACTACTATCAAGTTAGATAACCTATGCAGACGATTTTCTGCATAAGTTAAAAATCGGTTTCCATATGCCATCAGAATTGTTCCCCAAACTTTAAGTCCTAAAATGCCGAATGACACCCTCGACTTCAAACTATTTAATGAGTAC
Source organism: Calotriton arnoldi (assembly GCA_963921515.1). Lineage (NCBI taxonomy): Eukaryota > Metazoa > Chordata > Amphibia > Caudata > Salamandridae > Calotriton > Calotriton arnoldi. The sequence goes on from CAWUFW010000409.1 coordinate 342,044, forward strand.
ATTTGCTAAGTCTCTTTCATTTCTTTGCACTAAATGACTCAAGTGATCCTTTTCATTTCTGCACCATGAGTCACTTACCTGCCTTGTGTTCCTTCCAAATTATGGTGACCTGAGTTTGAAAAGCAAAAACCGGGACAGACCAAACATAGAAGTAGGACTACAAGTGTGTAAAAAGGTTAAAGTAATGTTCTAGTTAGGTGAATTTCTCTGTGACAACATTAACGTTTGAAGATTTAAAAAAAAAGGAAATTCAGCAGTTCTAGTTAGCAGCACTAACTATAACTTGTGCCCCTGCATGCACTGCTTATTACCTCACATATGCCATCACTCGTGACATGTTCTATGACATCATTGATGACATCACTTATGACATCCAGTGAGTGTGTTAGTTTGTTTTATAGGATACATAGTGGTGGGTAAGTACCATATTACTTGTGTACTTAATTTTGTACAGCCTGCATCCAGCTAATAGATGTGTTTACAAAACACATTTGCTCCTAATGCACCATAGGTGTGTAGAGGTACTATACACGTTATAAATCTTCGTATTCAAGAGTAACTCTGTGTGCAGGTGACAGTTGACTTGTGTTCATTATTTTCCACACAAGTTTTTTGGTTCAGCAGAAAAAGTTTTAGCAGGAGTAAGATTCTATATAGTAGATACTAACTTTTGTAAGCAGCCTGGAGTTATTAGACAATCGAGTCAGCATGACAATTTCTACATAACATAGAAGACTCTGTGCACCAGTTACTAACCTATGTACATGTGCTTGTTTTGCTTGAGAAGATGGGCTATCTCTAACATTTTCACCACAGTATAAAGGGTGCAAGTAGTAGGATGTTTAGCACCTTCAGATCTTGGTTATTTTTAGCAAATGGTGTCTTTTTTCACAACTGTTGCATAGAGTGTACACTGTTCTTAGTAGATACTTTTTAATACTCTGTGGTGTGTTTCTCACGTAAACTCTCATCATAGAGAAAGCACTGTTTATAGTACCCAGTTCTCTGCTAATATCAACTTCATTTCTCAATGTAGGTTTGGTGAGTTTCAGGTGTTTGATACAGGTAAAAGCTGTAGTAGGTCACTTGTTTTGGAATTGACATTCACTATTTTTAGGAACTTGTCTTTCTATGAACAGTTGTATACAGATTGATCTCCATACTCAATGAGGGTTTCCCACATATCTGTGGTTGATTATTAATGTGAACTATGCTACTTGTAAAGTGTATGCTGTAGGGTCAATGTTGCATTTAATGCTTGTTTTCAACACCTAAGGGAGTTGTATCTGTGATGGCAGTAATGATGTCTGATATTCTCCTGAGCTATTGTGTACTTACTGTCAGGCCTCTAATGCCATAGTAATTTTTCAAGCAATATGTGAAAAAGTGAAGTTTGGATGATATCAGTGATGTCATCAATGATGTCAATTGAGATGTCATCAGTGGTCATAAATGATGTCATAGAACATGTCATGAGTGATCTCATATGTGAGGTAATAAGCGGTGCATGGCAGGGGCGCAAGTTATAGTTAGTGCTTTTAACTATAACTGCTGAATTTCTGTGTTTTTTTTTTTTACTTCAAAATGTTAATGTTGCCACTGAGAAATTCCCCTACATATCACGTTACTTTAACCTTTGGTTTATTCCGTGAATTTCTAAGTTGTTTCTTTTTAAAACAAAAACAAAACTTTTCATTACACCTAACTATAACATTATTGTAAAATTAGTTTTTTTAGTGAACTTATAGGGATTTTTTTTTTTTTTTACAGTAAATGAATTATTTTTGAGTGTATCTATGGTAGAATAACTGAATAATATATCCTGTGTGCTGACATTAATTTGAAAGAGAATGGCTTTTGTATAGTAATATGACACGAAAGGGGGCACAGTTTGTAAAATGTTTAATATGGAGTAATACTACAATATTCGTATTGAGATTGTCTATCTCCTCAGTTTTTGCAACTCTCATATTGAGACATCTTCTCACCAAGTTTATTAATATTATAATACCATACTTTTCATAGCCTTTATATCTGTTTTTACATTAAAGTCGTAATTACAGGTGTGCGTAGTAGTGAGGGGGGGACTGGGCTCTCCTTAGAGACCTCCCTTTCAGATGATGGGTGTGCATAGTAAGGTGTGTGGATGGACTGGTCTCTCCTTTGAGTCCTCTCTCTAAGTGACAGTTGTGCGGAGGGACCTGCCTCTCCACTGAGACCCCTCTATTGTATGTGTAGTGGGGTGCGGGAAGAGTCTTAACTCTCAGAACTCTTCACAAGCAGATGGGCATAAATATTAGACTCTGATAAACACCATCTCCAGTAAAAATCCTTTCTGCAGTAATAAGTCTACATACTAGAGTGTATTCAGAGATCACCTAATCTTTCCTACTTTTCAAGATCCCACAAAAGTCTTGTGAGATCATAACATTAAAAAAAGATTTAACCTTCTACTCATCACAATACTTCTTTTACACACTTCATCTCAATAACAAGAGGCACAATATGCATTCCTACTAGTAGACTGTATTGAGAAATCACCTATTCCTTTTTACCATTCACAATCCCACAAGAGTCCCGCAAGGTAAAACTTTTTTTAAAAAAAACAATATACATTTATTTTTATCACAGTAGTTATCCCTTAGAGACCTCCTCTTTAAATGTAAAGGGACAGCATGCCTTTCTGCGGCCCCTTATATAGATTTTTTTATTTCATTTCCCCAACACCTGCAATTTTTCACAGTAAACAGTAATAGCGGACATTTTATTTCTAAAATTCCAACAGCCAGCCAATCAGAGCGCTCGCGGGAGCATCTCGCTCCCATGTGAGTGTGAAGGCTCAGAGGAAATGGAACTCTCTACCAATCACAGGGCTCCATTTTTGATTTCATGCTCTCAGATTACACATGCAAGACTCTCGCAAGCCCAGCTACCAAAACATACAATTATTTTTTAACCTTCATTTCTCAAAAACTACTGCACGTATTTACACAAAAAAGCACAATCTTTGGACCAACATCTCGCTTCCTGCCAAATTTGGTGTAATTCCGTTCAGCAGTGTTTGTTGTAGCTGGTCTTAAAGAAGTCTTTGGAAAATGCATGGGGGTTTTGTGGTTTGGGACCCCCTTTTTCAACTGCCCCCACTTGATAGATCACCCCAAAACTTTCCTTACACAAACTAGTCAAATAGTAGCACCTTTTTGTAACGTTTTGTGGATATTCATTAAATGGGGGGAAGTTATGAGCAACGCAAAAAACACTTTTCCTATGGAAAAGCGATCTTCACTATAACTATATATATGTATGTAGGACTAAAAGGCTGTGTGTGTGGGCATGTATAACCCACACTGTGGGAACCGGTTCGTTCCTCATAGCGTGGGTTAACCTTGACAGAACCAGACAAACACTATCTTTGTGAGGACCGGTGCGTTATGAGGCCCCTGGGAGGGGCGTGGGAGGGAGGGAGGGAGGAGAGAGAGAGAGAGACTAAAAGTGAGTGTGTATGTATATATATGTAGATATATAGCACAGAAATTAATAAAATATTTGACTACCTTTAGTCTTCTATATGTTGACATGTTTTCTTTTTAATTTATATATTACATGCACACAGAGTGTGTACCACTGATTTTAGAACCCTTGCCCTTAATACTCCCCTTCCCTCTCCAAATACCATGATCTGAGGGTCCAGCTGTGCTGCTTGCATGAGGCTGATGCAGCACAGCGTCCGGGTTAATTAACTCTATTGCACACTACAGAGGCACAGGTGGAAATGAGAGAATATGCAATGATTCCAATACTCACTCCACTTTCTTCTAAAAACCGGGACATGTATTTAAAATTGTTAAGAGTGTCAGGACACCAGGACAGACCTTTCAAAACCGGGACTGTCCTGAGAAATCTAGGCCTTCTGTTAGCCATATTGCTAATGTGCTTGATTGGCATCATATTGTAAAAACTATACAGCGTTTTTTTCCCCCTTCTGTGGTCACATCGTGTTCTGATTGGCATCGGAGTCTTGGGCACTCTTATCGGAGTGAAGGTTTGAAGCAAAGTAATGGCTGTAGAGTGATATATATATATGGGAAGTGTTGGGTGAGATGTGTGATGTTAGAAGTGATGTTCTCTAAACATGAAGTGTGGTGTCCCTGTCCTTCAGCATAAACTGTTGAGGAATACTGTGAGAATAGTGCAATACCTAAACAATTGTAATGTTCATTATAGCATATTCTTTATAAACGTCACAAAGCTAGGCTTTTAGTGCTCTCCAGAATTCAAGATGGTTGTTCATAACATAATCTTGCCAGAAGTTTGAACTTAGAAGGAGATGCTCCTGGTATGAGATTTGTTGAGAGGCTACAGGTGAGAGTCGAACCAGCCTAGACTGAGGTGGTCTGGCTTGATGGTCGGTACAAACATTTGCTGTATGAAGTGGGTCTGGGCCTGGATGGCACATTGCTTTGTAGGAGATACATCTAGCCACAGGCAGCCCGTGTAGAGACTGAGGGGAGAGGGACATGCGTGACTTGGTATTAAGGTTGAGAAGCTGTCTCTTAACAACATACTGGATTGTTTGCAGCTTATCATTCTCTTAATCAGTTGCTCTGAGGTAAATGCCGTTGGTGTTATTCTAACAAGAAGAACTAGGCTAATGTGCCTTGAACCTTTTTGGTGGAATCTTGTGTCGGGGAGGATTTGATGTAGGCATCTCATCTTATAAGTTCAGCCTACGTACTTTGTTTCACTTGAGGTATCAGGAAGAGAGATGTGAATCTACGATCACATCTCAATTCCTCCCTTGAAGTGATGAGGACTAGGAGGTGGCTCAAGCTTTTTTGGTCATATAGTGGGCGTGTGGTGCATTTCCAACCCCTAGCATCACAGTTCGACGGTTGAAGTTCATTAAAAAACATATGGAAACTGTAATCCTGACTGTAGTGGGGGTGGGATGAAAGGCATGGCTAAAAAGAACAAAATACTCTATTTTGTTGGTCTTTTACCTTCTGGTAACGGCATATAAAATAGCACAACCTTAAATGAAAAATAAATGCAAGGTAAACTATTCAACGAGAGATGCACTATGTTACGTTATGAAATCTCTATTGCTTAATGCGATCACTGCAGATCTCTGTGTGTGACCAGAGAACCACAGAATTGAATCCTGGTTGGTGCAGTGGGAAAGAGTGGTTTGTGTATTTTTAGTGCAACATGGTCCCCGCCTCCCCTCATGTAAGCACTGTGAATATGCAAGTCATTATTTTAAACTTAAATTACACACAGTTAGACTTCCACAGAATGGTCAAATATTTAGATTTAAGATAAAGTGCTTCCAAAATATACCCCTTAGTAATATGCTGACTGTACTTTTAGAACTCTCCATTAAAAGCATTCACTCCACAGCTCAGCTAATTACACCCTAACAATATCCCTCAAAAAGAATACATCCTTGTCTTCAGAAAGCTTCAGTGACCACATCAATTAAGCCAATACCGGCTTCCAAGTAGCCTTACATTTGCAGATTAATCAATTGCACACATTGGTTTGGTACATTTCTTTCACGACTCAACCACCCAAGTGAGAAGGCTTGTTTCTTCTTTAGCTTTCTGGCCTTCTGTTGGCTTCCCAGCACTGGAGACTCCCTCAGCAGGGGCATCTCAATAGTCAAAATTGACTATCCTGAGATGGTTTTCTTAACACAAAGTAGGGAAACTGTTTTTGGCAAATTAAAAATGTCTAGACACATTGTGCCCATCAGATCCCACCCACTTTCAATTCTGATCTCCCAATAGAGGTGATTTGTTCTGATCCACGTTTATTTATAATGTAGTAGTAATAAATGTGGGATGATCTAGGTTTTTAGAGCTTTCCAGAATTCAAGATGATTGTTGATAACTCTTATTCTTGCCAGAAGCAAGTTCGGTATCTTGGTAGCCTGAACTGAAAAGGAGTTTCCCCTTTGGCAGAAGGGATAGAGAGGCGTGGCGCATCCTGGATTGAAGTGATCTGGCTTGGTGGTTGGTACAGACTTTTGTGGAAGATAGCGGGATCCAGATCCAGAATGGCGAGATGAGCTATGCACATTGCTCTGAATGTGATGCATCTTGTCTCAGAAAGCCAGTGCAGAGACTGAAGAGCATGTGAAACATGTGACCTGACATTGAGGTTGAGTAGTTCTCTCACAACTGCATTATGGATTCACTGTAGCATTTTAATCGCATGGTCTGATCCTCTGAAGTACATTCTTTGGCATAGTCCAGTCAGTAGAGTAGTAGACTGTTGGGGCTGGTAACTTTTGCTCAAACCCTAAGTCAATAAAGATTAGACGTAGGCGGCTCATCAAGAAAAAACATTCTTTCATTAATTGGTTGACTTGCAGCACCAGGGAGAGGTCAGAATCCATTATGCCGCCTAAATTCGTCATGTGGTGTGATAGTTTCGGATGTGGGCCAAGCTCTTTTGGCCCACATTCTTAAGTGCCATTAAGTGTTCTCTCAAATTTAAAATTTACATTCCACAGTTGTTGGAATCAAGATATTATCTTGTTATAAAGAACTGCTTTGTTCCTTAGAGGGAGGCGATGAGGTCTGGTGTTTAATTTACATATTTTATAGTGATGTATTTTTAATTTAGAATATTGTGTAATATTAATCCTAATCAACACATAGTGTTGCCATGACTGAAGCATTGTTGATTTACACTTCAGGAATATCCCTTAATTTATAACTTTCCACTGGGACTGGTTTAACTCTCCCACTGTTTCAATATTGCATCCTGCACTTACTTATCTATGATGTCTGTATGCTTGTATGCCATTTAGGGATTGTTTCATATGTTGTCTTGCAATTCATTTATTGCTGTAATATGTTATTTAGACTTGTGTATGATAAATATGTTGTATTTAAATTGCTGTTGGTGCAGCGCAAGTTGCCCACCCTTTACACGTCGCAAATACATCACAGATATTTAACAGATTCATGACACGGACATGCACATAGCGCATGTTTCTTGTGTGGATTAACGATTACTGTAAGTCTTGCACTTGACATCATTATTAAAGATTGTATTCACTGTAGGATTAGAGTATACTCATATTGTGTGTTTTACCATAACTGATTGCTATATTAATTGAAGTCCTAATGAAATAAACCGTCCTTACTTAGTAGATAATGTACTTACTGTATTGATGACATTCAACATAATGTGTGCTTGAAAGACATTTATTGATTAGCAAATTACATTGAAACCATCCTCATACATGTAAAATGTGATTTCACTTAGAATGATAAAAAGTTTATGTAATGTGTGCATTAATACTTCATATATTTAATTTAAATGTAGTTCCTAGCCATACTTACCCATGATTATTTTAAAGATTTATCATATGTTACATGTAATGTGAATCTAAAGCACTAGAAACATATTCATTTGTGTCTAAATGTGCACACGTATATTGAATGTGCACCGTTGCGTTAATTTGTCCTGACTTGGCCTGTGTTTCACCATGCTGCACAATACAGTTTTTTCTGCTAACGTGGCATTTCTTGCAGGTATTCACATGCATTGTTAGTTGTATAATAGATGCATTACTGTACTAGCGATAGAGGAGAGAGCCTGAGAAGAAGACCTTGACAAGCGCACATGAGGAACCAGAGTGTTAACTGAAAGGCCTATTCAGCAATGTTGTGACCTAACCTGTGCGTGAGGAGGCGATGTTGTTCCCATGTTCGGTGTGGTCGTTCCCATGTTCAGTGTGGGATATTTAGAAATTGTTGCAGTCTTCAACATGAGAAATGGACGAGAACAATGGCCCCCTGATGATACATACAAAGGGGGTGTTACCCAGAAGATTCTTGTGTGTTAAAATGTAGTATTCACACCGTTGGAGATCCAGATCCCGTTTGACATCCCTTCAGAGATTTACCCTAAATGCTTAGAATACTGGTTTACACCTCTATGACTGCTTTGATTATTTCCTGAGTGTGGCTCAGGCTACCACTTATTCTCTGACCCATAGAAGAATCTTGTCCCGGCTTCTGAAATGCTGACACCTTCCCTACTTATATTTTCCTTGCCATGTTTAATTTCCTTTATAGACGGCCCTTAAGGCCAGGTCTGGTGGCTTAGTGGACTAATCTGTTTACTGTAGGGGCCCGTGTTTGACCTCATGGTCACAGGTTAAAATCCCAGTGGGTCCACTCAGACTTTCATCCTTCTGAGGTCGATAAATTTATTCCATTGAGTTGGGTAACAATAAACATCTGTTATTGAGCGCCAAGATACCCTTCTGGATGAACGTGCGCTTTACAAATACACGTTATGTTATGCAAATTCTTGATTTTGAGACTCTAGATTCTTAGAACCATTCTTTTAGCTGGAACTTTACAGTAGGTGATTTAGATTCATCCATGCGTAGACAACAAAACTTGTGAATCTTTTCCGAGCACCAGATATTGTTTTTTGTCTTTTCTTTTGCTGTGACTGAATTGGTTGTTTGCCTTAGATTAGTCAGCCTTAATTTTTTTCCGTAGGTTGGGAATATTTTGTACTTTTATAGCATAGTGTTAAGAGTCGTGTATCTTAACTTGATTTTGAATTTGTAATAACCCTTCTTAACCCTAGCTACCGATTCCTGGTCCTCATTGTGTAGCCAAATGGGTTACACTGTTAAATGATTTTGATTGATGTCAATGTTAACTCCCATCACCTCTTAGTTGTAGAAAGAAAGGTCAGTCGGAGGACCAATGGTAAGCAAGTGGGCCCAGGAAACGCTGTATCACTGTATGCAGCTTCGCTAGATGTGTAATATTATATCATTTGCCCTACTTTCTATAGTCTGTTTTTGTACGGATGCTTTGAATACAACGATTCCTTTGATCTAAGTTTTTTCTGTACATTTCTTCCTTTCATGACCAGCCGATCATAAAAACAGTTGTATCCAACCTATTCAGTGCCATTTTTGTAACAGTACAATTTTGGTAGCTAGAAGTAACATGCATACTGGGTTGGCTCTTAAACCACATGCTGTGAAATCATTTTATCACCCTGCACCTCAGCTTCTTTACCTTTGCCGAAAATGGGTAGGGCATTGGGCACCAAGATCTTTATGTGTACTATCCAGGCAAAAGCATTTATTTATTCATTGAAACACAGAATGACCCTTAAGGAAATTTGAGAGCATGCTTTCACAATGTGTCAAAGGTTAGTTCTTTCGAGTATTAGTTCTCTAGCATAATTTATATGCATTTTCTATCACTTTGGCAATTGAGGAGTCTGGTGGAGTGATTGATGGCAGTTTGATGTATTGCTTTCTTTATTCAACTGGTTCTCACTCGAATCCAGAATCGTCTTCAAAATGGACTTCCTCAGTCATCAAGCAATACACCACCAACAACCTACATGCATGGCAAAAGAGCGATATAGGAAAAACAATGGTTCCTGTGGAATAATATACTATGAGGTTATGATACATAAGCACAATCGCGATATAGAGGGTTAGATAATGGCAGAGCGCGAAGGAACCACTAACGCACCGATTCCAGTGTAGTATATTTTATGGATTTTTTAAACAAAGTTAGGAGTAAACATTATACATCAAAACAACATTTGTGCATAGTGTCCCAAGTGACCAAGGGAACCTAAACCTAAGTGACAACGTGAATATTAAATACAAGGTTTCCACAGTTTGTACAAGTCGACCATTATCAAAATGATTCCATGTGAACAGCAGCTATATATACAATGATATGTGCTGGGGAAATGGTTCGCTTCTTCTGTTTGTCGATGGCGTTTCGACCCTCAAAATAATGTGGGGTCTCTTCAGGACTATTGATGAAGGGACATCTAAATGGGATTGAAATAAAAAGAGCATAAGGCCCATATACCGGCACAAATGCGAAAAATAGGAAAAATAAAATGAAGGCCGTTGGATAAAAGGTACCTGAATATATGGTTGCGCAGCCTTGTGAAAATGATGTGCCACACGTGAAGAAAAGAGGAAAAGGTTTACTCACACGAGGACCCGTCCGGGTACTGTGAGTGTGAGAAAGGAAGTAAAGAAGAATATTGCAATTACTGATAATTGGACAATGCGCTATGTATAATCAATTACAAGTTACACCGAGGTTCTTACCTCAATGTGAGGACAGGCTGTCAATCCAATGGGGTATGTAGGTGGGCCAGAGGGGCTCAATTAGTTTTACGCCACAGCCGTAGCGTTGTAGAATCCCTTTGTGGATTAACAGTGACAATGCACTGAGAGTATTTCTGGAAATTAAAATAATGTAGGGGTCAGATTACTGAAGTATGGGCTGAGCGCAGGGGCTAAGCGGCCTGAATGGCAAGTAATTGAGATCTATTAAACGTATGTGTTTTACAACCTGCACACCAATTTTTTCTTATGAGGCTCAAATGTTCAACAAAATAAGAAATTTTTATCTATGCGTGCTGCTGCGATGAAGGGTTCAGCCTAAGACCCTGGGTACTAATTGGCAAAATGATAGGATACGGAGCACTCCGATCCAGAGCACAGCGCACTGCTGCTATGTCCCCGGAGGGGTTTCACCAAAACTTTGTTAATAGAACACTAGTTCAAGAAATAATAAAGCAATTACTCAATTGTTTTCAATTGTGTCTTATTGAAAATGTAATTTCAATGTTTTCACCCACGTATAACATTCAAGGCGAAACATGAATATAAATGTTTAACATCCATCAACTTAAATAGTACATTCTCTGTACAATGTGTGATATGAAACTATAATACAAAAAACATTTTCATTTCAAAAACCCAATGCATTTCGGGTTGAAAACCCTTCGTCAGGGGAACACATTTGTATCTGAGTGAATCAATCACACAATCTTCCTTTGCCGCCTGCCGGAACAAAAACCAAAAAGATCCAAATCAACAAACATAAAGACGATGTTTATATGATACACATAAAGTTGATTGTTTTAAAAAATCTGTTTCTGCGCCAACTGTGAAAATAAAAGTGCAGTCTATCTAGTACTCACAATGTGCACTGTTTAAAAATGAAGAAAAGAAGAAAGAGTGAACACACCCGGCACTTTTTTCACGGGCATACATACTCTGGAATACCTTCTGGCATTATTCTTATCACCACCGGGTGTGTTCACTCTTTCTTCTTCTTCTTTTTTTCATTTTTAAACAGTGCACATTGTGAGTACTAGATAGACTGCACTTTAATTTTCACAGTTGGCGCAGAAACAGATTTTTAAAACAATCAACTTTATGTGTATCATATAAACATCGTCTTTATGTTTGTTGATTTGGATCTTTTTGGTTTTGTTCCGGCAGGCGGCAAAGGAAGATTGTGTGATTGATTCACTCAGATACAAATGTTCCCCTGACGAAGGGTTTTCAACCCGAAATGCATTGGGTTTTTTAAATGAAAATGTTTTTGTATTATAGTTTCATATCACACATTGTACAGAGAATGTACTATTTAAGTTGATGGATGTTAAACATTTATATTCATGTTTCGCCTTGAATGTTATACGTGGGTGAAAACATTGAAATTACATTTTCAATAAGACACAATTGAAAACAATTGAGTAATTGCTTTATTATTTCTTGAACTAGTGTTATATTAACAAAGTTTTGGTGAAACCCCTCCGGGGGACATAGCAGCAGTGCGCTGTGCTCAGGATCGGAGTGCTCCGTATCCTATCATTTTGCCAAGTAATTGAGATCGCCACTCTTCCAGAAAGAGGAGGTGACATCCTTTAGATACTCCAACGGAATGAATGCCGCTGGATAGATAAACTGAATTCCATAAATGAAGGGCTTAACTCTGCTGAGGAATGGAGAGGATATGTCACTACCCTTCGCTAAACAACTGCATGTGATATAACAATTTAACAGAGTATTTAACACTGTCATTAGCGCAACAGCCCCACCTTGTGCCACACATTTTATTTCTTCACCTCCCACTGAGGTCTTTTTTCACTCTTTACCGATCACGGAAACGGAGCACCGGATTGCTCGCTGCAGCGGTTTTCCCTAGCTAGGTCTGCTGGTTTCCCTTGGCAAAAAGTGCGGGAAACCCTGTATATAAAAATCCTCTCTGGATGAGGATCTCTGTCATTGTACCCGATCAAGCTGACTGACGCAGCTTTTTCTGAATCTACACGCGGAGCGCTGTCTCGCTTTTCCATTCTTCTACCGAGGTAAGAATTGGCACGTCCAGGCCGCTTAGCCCCTGCGCTCAGCCCTTAATTCAGTAATCTGACCCCTACATTATTTTAATTTCCAGAAATACTCAGTGCATTGTCACTCTTAATCCACAAAGGGATTCTACAACGCTACGGCTGTGGCGTAAAACTAATTGAGCCCCTCTGGCCCACCCACATACCCCATTGGATTGACAGCCTGTCCTCACATTGAGGTAAGAACCTCAGTGTAACTTGTAATTGATTATACATAGCGCATTGTCCAATTATCAGTAATTGCAATATTCTTCTTTACTTCTTTTCTCACAATCACAGTACCCGGACGGGTCCTCATGCGAGTAAACCTTTTCCTCTTTTCTTCACGTGTGGCACGTCATTTTCACAAGGCTGCGCAACCATATATTCAGGTACCTTTTATCCAACGGCCTTCATTTTATTTTTCCTATTTTTCGCATTTGTGCCAGTATATGGACCTTATGCTTTTTTTATTTCAATCCCATTTAGATGTCCCTTCATCAATAGTCCTGAAGAGACCCCACATTGTTTTGAGGGTCGAAACGCCGTCGACAAACAGAAGAAGCGAACCATTTCCCCAGCACATATCATTGTATATAGCTGCTGTTCACATGGAATCATTTTGATAATGGTCGACTTGTACAAACTGTGGAAACCTTGTATTTAATATTCACGTTGTCACTTAGGTTTAGGTTCCCTTTGTCACTTGGGACACTATGCACAAATGTTGTTTCATGTATAATGTTTACTCCTAACTTTGTTTAAAAAATCCATAAAATATACTACACTGGAATCGGTGTGTTAGTGGTTCCTTCGCGCTCTGCCATTATCTAACCCTCTATCGCGATTGTGCTTATGTATCATAACCTCATAGTATATTATTCCACAGGAACCATTGTTTTTCCTATATAACTATTACCCTGGTTCCTTAGTGAGTAGGGTTCCCCTGTTCTTTCTTGGCAAAAGAGCGAAGCACGGTCCACAAGAAATAAAGTTGCCCTTAACTTGACATCCCCAATAGCTAGTTCAAGTGAAAGTTCTAACACCTACATTTCCTTCCATCCCACTCGCTAACTCAAATCTCATGTCTTCAAGGCGCTTCAGCATGATTAAACGTAATAGTAATTCACTTCAGATACCCTCTCCTATCATGCTGTACATCCTCAACACATTCCCATCAGTCTACCATGTTCTCACGTGCCAAACCAAACTTTACTCTCACCTTGAAATGTAAATTGGCTTCTCATTTTTTGCAAATAAACAATCCAACACTTATGTTTTCTGTGCAAAAACCCACATTTTCATACAAATGTTTATTCCTCAGACATTGCAGTCCACTCTGGCGGTCTTAAGATGCAAAGTTAAAAAGGTTGCTTATTTACCTTATATGGAATTCCCCAGCATATTGCTTAAAGTATGTCCATGTTCAAGCTCAGTCACAAGTTGTTGAGCACAAGGGAGCCACATAAAGGTTTCTTAGGTTCTGTATTTCTTTGCCAGTTTTTGTGTTTGTGTGCGCGCTGTAAAATATTTTTTGTGTGACATAACATGAAGCCAGGCTTGTTTACTGTAGTCTTGGTATATGTGTAAAAAAGCCCTACCCTGCAGTGGGGCTTGGACTGTGTCACTGACTGCATGACCCTCGATAACTGTGGTGATCGTGCTCCTGGGCCAGATGGTGTGAACTGGGTCTGGCCTTCCCTGTTACCACCCTCAAGGACTGACACAGGCAAAAGTGCAAGTCCCAGAATATCTAGCGGTACTCGTACAGGGACCAGTTTGAAACAAGGTGAGTTTGGTAGCAACTGAACAAAATGCAGTCTCAAGCTTCAGTTGGTGCACAGTAGGTGCACGTCATCCAGGGACTCGCGGGACATCTAGTGACCATCACGACTATCCTGCTGGTGCAGTGGGTCTCAATAGAGCAGACCTTCCGGCTTGTGGCCCACGCTTGGACTTATGTGTACAACTTGAAATGTTGATCTGGTGGATGTGATAAGCCCTTCCACCCCCTTAGATCTGTGCCCAAGACTCTTTGGTACATCCATGTGGCTCTAATGTTCGAACCGTACATGATTATTTGGCGCCCTTAATCATTTTCAGTGCCCTATACCTTTGCAATCCCCCAGGAGTGCTCCAGATCCCCTGCTCTTGTAGGAAACCTTGGATGTCCCTACCTAAGGGAGGTTCTCTCTAGATGTTTATAAATACTGAGGTGTACGTAGATTGTATACTTTGAGAAAGACCAGTACTAACCCTTGTTGTTCTTCGTGGCACCCATTCACTCCAGAATGCTGCTGTGAGTGCTATAGCATAGCTGGGTAAAAGAGACCACATTTCTTCTGATGTTAGATGGTTACATTGGCTCCCATTGTCAGACCTTATATGATTTAAGATCGCCTAAATCCCCCATCACCCCCATAACCATCTGCTTTGGACGCTCTTTCATCAATGGTCATCTCTTGTCTGCCTCGCTGGTACCTATGGAGCGAAGATGAAGCCCTGCTATAGGGTCCTACACATATTCTTATTACCCACAGTGGAGGTTCCTTCCTGGAATCCACTTTTTGAAACGCGTTTCCATTGGACATGGGGCTCCCTCTTAAACTCTTTATGAAAAAATACCTGAAACCTGGGTGTTCCGCCAAGCGGGTTTGTAAAATTAGCACCTCGAGACCCAGTTGGGTAGTGTACGCTCAACAAATCCAGTCAGTCCGTCCATCAGTGTCCTGTGAAACAGGTCCAGGGGAATGTTACTTCTGTCCTTCAATGCCTCGTTCAGGGTCAGATGGATGAAGTAAAGGTTTTATATTTGCATGTACCTTGGTTTTGATATGGACCAGGAAGATATATGCTGATTTTTCTGTAAGCCCTTGGCACACAGTTGAGATTTTGTCAGCATTATTATCACACCCTGAAGCCGTGTTTGAAGGAAACGTCGCTGAGTGGATAACACATACAAAAGATGAACAGAACTGCACGTTGCAACTTGGGGTTGGCAATTTTTTTCAAACGTGGTGCAAATAAACTTGGACAGATACTAGAGAGCTGGCAGGCTATGTTTTGCCCCCATCTAAAATACGTAAATATATTAACCGAACATAAACATTCTTTTTTTAGCATCCTAAACTGTGTTTTCGCCCATACTGATTAAACCTCTGAAAGAAAAACCTGGTGAGACACAAAGGATAACAAGTGAGGCGAGGCAGATTTCTGACGTCTGGCCTGCCACAATGTTGCGTTGACACCCATGTAAGCGGTCCAGCGAGGCTCACATTCTGATAGCACTTGATGTCTAAATGATCATAGTGGGTCGAAGGAAGGCCTGCTTGGCTTTCATTCTGATTATGCAAATATCCAGAGAATCCAAGCATCCACGAGCCTTAGGGGCACTGAGTCATCAGCCGCCATTTTCCTTCAGGACTTAAAACCAGACGCGCAGCAAACAGCACATGCGCCCAGTGCAGATGGAAGGAGGGCGAACACTGGGTCTGTTTTCATGACAATGTGAGATTTCAGTACACCACTGAACAAGGAGCAGGGAGTTGGTTTGCATTGTCTTGTCTATATAGATATATTTTAAGTCTAGCTTAGAGACCGTTTTAGCTGTCTAGCCAGCCCCAAATAATCAAAACAATACATAAATAAAAAATACATACATATATAGAGGTTCTTCAGGTCCACATCGATTAGTGTCTGTTCAGCTGAAATTCAAATTTTGCTTCTTTCTAGGTGCATGACTGGTCTGTGTTGATTCAGTGTGGCCTGTGTGGGAAAAATTCAGCGTCATGGCTAAGGTTCAGAGCAGTGCTCCAAATCATATACATTGGTGCTGCCCTTAGGCCGGCAAATGTTTGTGGGTTTGCATTCATGCATACTTTTCACCTGTGCATCATTGTGTTTTTCCATTGAGTCATAACTGGGCGGGTTTCTGTGTCTGAGGATTATCTTTTTTTGTACAGGGTGTCCCAGAAGTGTTGTGTGGAGTAAGATGTGCCCACATTGGTGGCCTTGGTGTCTGATCTCCTGCTCAAGACATACAAATAAAAGTCTAATACTATTGCAAGCAGCGGGAGACTATTGTTAATGGTGAACTGTCCAATGGTAATAGGTTGACTACTACAGGGCAGGCTACCATGCTTTGCATTCCAAAAGGCTCCCAAAACTTTAAAATGCTCCAGTTCTGAGCTATCAGTACAGTAGGACTCCTACTGCCTTAAGCAGGAACAATTTAACATTTATAGAGGGGTTTGGGAATGTCCTTTTCAATCCTGGGGCTGTGCATTGGTGGGCTGTAAACATCAAATCAACTGCACAGACAATGCATGGCACCACCTCTTTGAAATGTGCGGTATTAGAGTAAGTGCTGCAGGGTGGTGGGCGAACATTGCAAGCAGAGTGGGTGTGTGAAGTGAGAGAAAGCTGCCCAGTGCCACCACTGATGACAGCATTAGGGAGGGAAAGTTTAGCATATGTTATGTTGTGGCACTTGAGAGTCTGGCATTGATCCTGTCTGTTGTGAAGTGGTAGGTGTCTGACCATTCCATGGATACAGGCAATGTTTGTTACATTTTTGTTCTGGCTAGAGAGCCATTTGGTTTGTACTGTCAGTCCAGCAGTGGTCCCCAGGATCGGACAAGGGCACAAAGTATGCCCGGGAACCAAAATAAAAGTGGCCGTCATTAGTGAATTAGATAGCTAAAAAAGTGGCCATGTTTTTAAATTGGCGTAGTTTTGAACTTATAAATACACACTGTAAATTAACAGTAAAAACAGGACCCGTAGACCATAAAACAGGCACACAAACAGCCAAAAACACAGCCCACACACTGACCGATCCCTTTGGGCACTCCCTGATTGCCCTATAGGCTTCTACGACCCTACAAGTCCTTTGATAAAACATGATATTATGAGTGGTTAAATGTGTACTTGAAGAGCCAGTCTGAAGATGTTTTCCCCTAGATAGAGAAGAGTGTTCAACCCATGATATATATAGCAGTGTACGGGGAAGAAGCATGAGCAATCGGCTGCTCAATTGATTTGGAACTGTAATATCCAATCAGATGTAGTGATGTCTGTGGTGAGATGAGGCCCGGCTCTAGCCAGAAAGAGAGAGATTGGGTTTTCAGTTCTGGCTGGAGGCGGCTCATTGTCTACTCTGGATCTGAACATTGGTTACATAGGAGTAGGATGTAGGCTGCGGCACACTGAGTAGAGGTCTTGGATTCCCATTCTGGCTGAACATAGTAGCTTTAGAACCATAGTTTTGTTTTATTCTGATCCTTAGTAAATAAATGATTTGCTTGATGCTGAAGGAATGAGATTTCCAGCCTTTGATTAAGAAGGATGCATGACTTAGAGGTTGCAATCCAGTCATAAGATCAAGTAGTGGAGTATGTGTAGTCTAGAGCTTGTGCTGATTGACAGTGGGTATGCTGGCTCCGTTTCTCACTGGCCAGAGGAAGAGGGGAGTTAAAGAAGTTCCATGAGAGGCCTGATATTCAAGTCCGTTCTGCAATGTTGAGCATGGTGATTGTGTTTTATGCATGCCACCAGTGCCGTCTTAATGCATGGGCATGCTAGGCAGTTTCCCTCATGAGCATAGGGGCCCCATGCAGACCAGAATTTAACACTAATGTTCTGTTAGACATTTTTATTCCTGTGAGTGGTTGTGTAGGTAGGGCCCAGTGCACTGCTTTGCCCAGGGGCCTATAATGCAGTTAAGACGGCCATGCAGATGCCACACAAGTCTATACTTTTCCAACCAGACAGCATCCGCTGTCTCGATTTATGTACTTTATATGGTTATCACACATATATCATGTTTTGGGCAAACCACTGACATTGCATCCTTTCACAGTCATTTGCAACACAACACTCCTGTAATTTAGCTGCTAACAGTGGCTATCTCCCACCCGCTTTCTCTTCTCGGCACATTCTACACGAAGTCCTTTGGACGCAATACACAACTCCGGCCATCCTATGGCACCCATTTACCTTCAATACCGGTGATCCTAACTCTCGTGGAGCCATGCTTGCAGCTACTGTATGGGGATGTCTTTTTATGCTGTGACTGAATTTTAAACTGCAAGCCATATTCTGTACTCTTGTACCCTCGCATTTGGCTAGCCACTGTGTAATATGCTGTATATTCTAATCCAGATGTATTCAACTGTGCCCACAGAGGAGAACAACATCTTTAGTGTACCCAAGACAAACATTCCTCATTTTGTGTAGTTGTTTAAATTCTATGTATCTCATGCATATTCATTTATGGATATCCAGAAACCTAGTCTGCTTGTGGCTCTTAAGAACCCGAATAGTACATTGTTACTCTAAACTGACTATCAAGTAAGCTCTTTTGCGCACCCTTGTTTAGTTTAAACAAATGAAGCAAATGCTTGCAGCCTGTGTAACCCTGATGAAGGCAAGAAAAAAAGGTGCTTTTCCCCACCGAACCCTTGCTACTCATAGGTTGAGGCATGCATTGATGATATTGTAATTCACTTCCTATAGTAGGCTTGGCTGATCTAAATATAGTGTTCCTTCCTGGCTTGGGTGCTGTTTGGGTAAACCTGTCCGAACATATTTGTTGGGCAGCAATCTCCATCCCTGGAGCTCGCGGCTAACAATTTCCTATGGGACAGACCTTTTCTTAGACCCTAACCTACAGAAGACTTGGTGTACCCAGTCTTTTAGCCTTCAGAAGCTATTAAGAAGCATAGGGCAACACAAATTGATCTATACTCGTTTCTCCATGTTTTTGTCATAGGTGGAAAGAGCGTCAAGTGGCAGATACATCAGTGCTAGTGTTGTTCCAATGCATGAGGAGGCAAGGTCACACGGGCAATATTTAAGTATGGGAAGTAGGAGTTGTAAAAAGTGATCATAACGGGTGTGTGCTTATGGTCAAAGGATGGCGTGAAAGTGGCTGCAGTTCTCCAAGTGCTGGCTTAGAACACCACACACAGTGCACATATGTGCACAGGAGTAAATGGCTTTCATACATGCTGTGAGCTGTCTTGGGTCTCAGTGTGGTTGCATGTGTGTCTTGGTCTTCTTTCTACTCAGTATATAATTCCTCCTCCTAATTAGGTCTTGCTCTGATTCTCACCATATTACATCATCAGCATGCTTGTGAAGTCTAAGTCCATGCTGTCAGATGAGATCACCGAGATGCTTAAGGTAAAGAGTAAAACTGACAAATGAAAATAAAGGACCTAGGCCTCTCTGCAGGGTACTGGCAACTTCATTAAGACCATGGGCCATCCAGTTTCACTGTATCAGAGCGGGCTAAAGGAATCCGTTCCGTTTTCTAATTGAGGAACGGTATCCCTCTGCCACTGTTCCACCAGTAAAGACCAGGAAGATGAGTGGCAGTGGTTTTCGAAATACCATTCAATATAAATTATCTGATGATCGAGTAGGAGGGTGGGGATTGTGAGACCTGGCACATTGTGAATGTGGGCTTGATTATCCAGTGTAATTTGATTAATCAAAATATGACACCAAGCAGCTGTTGCATATTTTATCTGCAGGTGCGGCCGGCATGGTTCGCGGGGGGAGTCGCGCAGGGAGGAGGGACATGGGGGGGGGGGGGGGGGAGTTCATTTAATAATTAAAAAAAAAAAATCAAACTTACCTTTCCGCTGGCCGGGTCCCGCATCTTCTCGGATCCTGCTCCTGCACAGGAACAGGAAGCAGGCAGCCAGGCTCCCTCCCCATAGCCAATTACAACGCTGCAATGGCAGCATTGTGATTGGTGGGGGTGCCGCCCAGCCAGGGGCTTACGGGGAGGTCAAGTTCTCCATGCAGGCTGCACTGCAGCCTGCATGGAGAAAGGGCAGAGTGAGCATGACTTGTTTGGGCGGCCCCAGAGGGCCGACCAAACAGTCATTGCGCCCTCAGGAGTGGGCACACCACTCCTCCCCTGGCTGCTCGCAGAGCAGCCCCGCTCACCCACCCGCCCGCAACCAAACATAAAATGGTAATAACGGAAAGTTATTACCATTTTATGTTTCTGCTTCTCACACTGGAGAAAGCAGTGGGGCAACGCTCCTCCGCCCTAGTGGAGGAGCCGCCCCTGTTTATCTGGTGACCAGTTGAAAATTTCACAAAATTTGAGTTTGATCTTATGAGAACATTGCGAGCTGCAATGAGTCCAAGCTGACTACCCATGCTGATAGACCAAAAACTAGATTAGAACTATGATAGGGCTGTGTGGAAAGAAGGAGGAATGTTAAGATCCAGAGGAACAAAGCATAAAGGGAGGTTATGCTATAGAATTAATAGTATACAAACCCTCACAAGATGTATTAAAGTTCGCTTTCTAGAACTCGCATCTAGCAGTTGTTGTCCAGTTCCGAGGGCCTCAAGTTGAATATTGTATTTAGTTCTGGAGGCCTCGTCTGAGGCATTGTGTCTAGTTTTGGAGACTACAAGTGGCATAAACGTCAAGCTCTGAGACCCATCTTCGACGTGTTGTCCTGTCTAAAAGCCACTCTGAAGTGTTTCCAGTTCTGAAGGCATCTCCGGCATACCTCTGACATAAGAGGTTGCTGTTTTTCTACTAATAAACCTGAAGATGCGTAGTCAACCTTCGCACTGGAACAGCTTACAGCCATAGGCCTCTGTGTGAAAATACTCTCAAGCAGGTCGAGTATTGACTCCTCATTCTTCGATTCTATACCTGATCACCAGTTGATTGCCATAAGAGGATACTGGTGATGCTTCTCCTAAAACGAAAGTGGAAGTGTGGTTAGCTGGTGGATCCAACAACGGAGGGTCCTTTGAAGTCCATCTGAGTGGGAAATAGAGAATGTGTTCCACATGGAGGCAGGTGCCTTAGAAATGCCCTTGGACGTGGACTTTCCTCAGCCTTGGTGAATGGAGTGTGGGTGTCATGCACTGCTTTCCCAAGGCGCCGCTCCTAAACTTATATGAGCAGGAGAGACGAAAAACACAGAAAGCTGACCGGAAACCATGGAGGAAGAAATGTGGCACTTTATTCTGAATTCCTTTTAAAGCCACGTTCTTACGTTGTAACGCCGTGGAGCATTTAATGTTTTATAGAGCCCTGGAGGATTATTTTTAACTGCAAGTAAAAATAAACTGAGACTGCATGTTCCAAATATGGGGTTTTGTGCATTTTTCCTTTAACTTGTGTAGAATCACTTTAGAGCAGGGGAGGTTTCATCCCAGGTGGAGGTTGAATACTAAGGTACAATTTATTGCTCAGAAAGAAAAATAATTCTGTGAAGAAAAATTGAGTGGTACTAATAGTCACACAGGTTTGCTTTTTGCATCTTACTTGCAGTACTGCTGCCTTTAATGTCGCTGGTTAACAAATTCGTATATTTTTAATTTCCTCTCATTAATCTGTTTCAGGTTGCTTCTAATCTGGTTTTCTGGTCATAAAGCTGTCAGAAGAGGCCATTATCGAGGGGAAGGAACCGGAAATTAGCACCGTAAGTACGGATATTGTTTTTTATAGGCATCTGGCTCACCAGACCGCCTCCTTAATGCTCACAATGTAAGATCTTTTATGGATTGTTGCAAATCTTCAGTAAATCTCGTTTTCCAGAGTTCAACAAAGGAGGGACTGGTGCCACCAAACTGCACATGTGGGAGATATATGTTCCTTGTCCACTTAGGTTATTAATTTTTTCATGCAAATTTTTTGCTAAAACGATTTGTATTTGGAGTGCCTCAGCATTTTAGATTCGGAGGAGAGTGAGGGCTTTGCACCTGGTAAATTAGCAATACCACCAAGTGCAGTATTTTCCAGGTGCCGAATTATTTATTTAATAAATTTGTAAATCACGCCACGCAGCTGGTGGCCATGCTTTGAGTGGGACCACATGGAGATTGCAGTTACAATAGCCGCATTTGTTGATCAGACAGGAAGCTGTAGTGTTCCACTGCCATGGCTACTCTGCAGCCTACCACTGTCCAATCATAAAGTCTCACAAAGGATCAAAAAGGTGTCCACCTGCCTTGAAATGATCACTTAAGACCTGGCCTTAGGCCTCTGTCCCCACTATGGTGCCATATAAAGTCTCGAAGGGTGCAAACCCAAGACTAGGTCTAAGAGGAGAATCTTCCGACCTCCTTTCTAAACTTCGTAAAGTCATTTTCCTCCCCATTCCGGGTTACATGCCTCAGAATGAGGGATAACATAGGATTATCCCATTTTTTTGTTACTTCTAGTCAGAACCTCAAAACAGGGATTGTGCAGTATTTTTCCTCAAAAAACTGGTGCAGGTTTTACCGGGCACAATTTGTGAATGAAAAAAATGCAGTATTACAGCACATGTAATTTTTACTCGGGTGCAAACTCACATTTTCTTCCACCTCTGGGTTACCTCTGGCTTTGAGATAAGTATGTATTAAACAACAGTACAAAATGAAAATGTGGCAGTGAGTCAGTAATGGAACTTTTGTTCTGATTGGGTGATGAGTGTAGACAAAACATCACATAAATTTTGAGAGAAACACATGGAGGTTTCGCGACCCCTACGTTTGAGACCTAATCATGGCCTATTTGCCTTCAGGCTCTTGTGATACATAATTCATTCTTTAGATGAGCCAGGAAGAAACTACGATCACTACTTTTGTTTTAGTATCAAAAGGGTCGCTCTAGCGTATCAGTGGCCAGAAAATGGCTGAAAATAACAACACTGCATTCGGAGTTTGCATATCAAATCTCCATCCGTGCATGATTGTGTATGATGCCCAACATGGGTGGCCATTGCCTGCTCGACACTCATTAACATTCATCAACCAGTTGCAGGTCTAGCCATTCAGGACATGCGTGCAAGGTGTGGTGCAACCTTAAGTGCCGCTCTTTCATGTCACTCACACAACTAATTTTAAGACACGCAAGTTTGGATGACCCCTGTGACAATACCCAGTGCTTTAAGTGGGCCGGGTCTCACCGGTGTTGAGCACCGGCAGTTTTTTAAAGGAGGCCTCGAAACGGGTCTTTATCGGGCTCTGTTTTGTGCCCTGGCACATGCGGTCCGTTGTTTTCCGGACTGCAGTGACAGCAGACACATCGATGTGCGCGTGCTCACACTGCTCACTTCTTGCTAGTGGAGAAGTTACGGCATGACGTCATGCCAGGTGAGCATTGTAGGGGAAGGGAAATCCTTTAAAGAGAGTCATTCTCTCTCCGGATTTCCCTTCTCTTTTTGAAACTCCGGAGCAGCAACATTGTCGTGGTGTCAACAGGGCTTTAAGCGGAAGCTTTTTCAATATTATATACAACAAGCCATAGTTGCTGCTTATTTTTCGTATGCAACTAACAGCCATTGGCAAAACCAATAGTCCTGACTTGTTGTAGGTATGATATTACTTGTTGTATCATATATCTGGATGCAATGACAGAAACAGCAAAATACAAGTTGGGCAGCACACTGTGCTAAGCACAGATTTTTAGCTTACGTGTTTTTAAGCCACACCCTTAATTACATTGACCACGCCCCTTTGAGAGACCCCCCAGTTTTTTCATCCCACTTAAATCCCTGACAATACCTAATAATCTCTGAACGCATAAAAGAATGATGAATGGTCCTGGATATACCACATTGTAGATTAAATGGCCTTTAACTGTTTTCAATGTTTAGTCGATATTGGAGCAGAAACGGGAACAGATTAAGTGATCTTTCCTGAAAACGAACAATTTGCTGACTTGTGGGAGGCTTTGACTTAGATGTGGATATTGTGTAACAACCTAGGATTACATTACGTCTCGTTTTAGGCCTATATAGTTTAGGTTTCACTAAAAGAAATTGAAAATCCATTCTCAGACATCCATTATGAGGCCCCTAGACAGGCATCCCTGGACGTGAGCCATCCTGGTTGATATGGGTAGCCTGTCACAATGAACAGAAGTTGTGCAGATTACATCCAGGAGAAAAGTTTTACGTTTTGGAGACTTCAAGATCCTAATTTTCCTCTACCCAGCCGAGCTACTCGACCTTCTTGATGACTGTCTGAGCTTATGGTTTGTAAGAGAACTTTGGGCCTGATGTAGATGTTGGCGGTCCGGGGGCCACGTAACGGTGGATGGCGGGGCCACTGCTGCCATTGCGTCGGGCCTCCCGCCTGATCACGATGGTGGTGGGACCGTCACAAGACTGCCACCACTGCCAGGATCTAGGATCCAGCGGCTGTGGGGAAAGCTGGCAGGAATCGTGGCGGTGTCGATGCCGGCACTGCCGAGCAGATTCCGACCTGCCTTTACTCCAAGCATTTCATGGTGGTTACCCGCCATGAAATGCTTGGCAGAAAGGCATGTATAGGGGCTCCACAGGGCCCCTGGGCACATCTGCCCATGGGGGTGCGTGCAGGGTGGCACATGATGTGCCCCCCCAAAAGTGCACTGTTGTCCGTGCACTGTGTGGCATGCACAACATGGTGCATTCCACACCATGCACGGACGTGCTGGAGGTGCTGTCACGGCAGCGGATGCTTTTTAGGCTCTCCTATGAGCCAAACGTTCCCGCCGCTATGACACCGCCGCCGCTGCCGCACCGCCCGCCCTGGATTACAGTTGTAAGGTTTTCACTTCACTTTTTTTCTTTGTTCATTGTCCATTCAAAGGTGGGCAGCACAGGGTTACTGAAATTTCGACGAGTTAGCTTTTATTGAAATGTAGAATTTTGATGTAAAAGAAATTGAGTGTTTTGTGTTTTTCTTCCAAAGACATTGAATGATGGGTTGCGTTTTGCTCGACAAAGCAAATTTAATGTAAACCTTAAACAATCCCTTAGCTGACTGCATCTCATTCACGCTCCGTGAATTGGTTAAAATAAAATGGCATTCACACCGTCATTCAACAGTCCATAATCCAGCTGTATGATTGCACACTCTTCCTGTGCGCGTGTCTGGAACATCCGGGGCAGAAGAGAGGCTGTTTCAGGCTGCATGGTAAAAGGGCCTGAAGGGATACATGAAAATGTTCTGAAGGTCTTTGTGGTTAATTGCAGATAACACAGGATGCACCTGTTCACTGCAAAGCACAGAAAGAACAATGCCACTTGTTGAGGGATGAGAGTTTGCGTGACGCGGGGGTTGCACGAGACTCCAGGGAGGCAGGAGTAGGAAGGGCCTCACGGCGCCATTGTTCAGGCCGCCATCTCTCAGCAGGACTGAAGAGGGCGCGCTGCCTCGAGTCTGCCTGCAGTGTTGAAGCGCTAAGATTGTGCGAAGAAGAGAGACATCCTACTGTTTGTATATTAACAATGCAGGGGCATAGTTATTAGTAGTGTAGCATATACAGGGGAGCTGGGGCCCAAGGGTCTGTCGCGGGAACCAACTGCACCATGGTTATTTCCATATTTGCTACCAAACCAGATTAACGGACTTGCCCGTAGGTCTCTTCCTTCCACTACCCACAGCTGCTGAGGTATGGGTGAATAGCCTGATTCCCTGACTTCACCCGAGGCTGGGGAGCAATATTTTACAACACCTTCCCATCACCCCCTCATTGCAAGGGCATTTATCCTGCCCTCTTGATATCATCAGGAGGTTCCAGCCTCCCACTTGGATCCACTGAGACCACTAGATGTCGTCGGAAACCTTGCTTAGTGGCTAGCTGTCTGGGCTTCCCGCCTTATGCCTGGCACAAAATGGTCTGCAGGGGCTTGTACTCTCCTGCAGAGTGTAATAATTTGAGAAAAAAACATCTGGGGGGGCTGCTATCAACTTATGTTGGAAAAAGCAATTCTCTGCTGATAAGAGTTGCAAGGCGGGGCCTTCCTTCCTACAGATATTAATTAAGAAAATAATTATAACCAGCTGCATTTTTGCAAATCTTTTTGGAGACAGTAGGAATACAGCCTTGCTCCATAAGTATCAATTTCAGAGATTATTGTATGTTGAAAGTGATGCTGTACCCTTGAAACTACAGTTGATGTTCATAAAGATATGTATAGCGAGTGAGTGGAATTGCAGCAGTTTTTATTTTTAAATGCAATAATGACATACATTACATCAGTGATGACATAACTGATAACATTATATATTATATCGCTATAGGCCTCTCTAATGACAACATTGATACACCAAAACATGGATCTTTTCCACGTCCATTTACTGGAGTTGAATATAGTTCTATTTTCATGGCCGATGTCCGTAAGAAGCTGGGCATGGGTGATGCTTGTGATCTAAGGTCGTTGGGTATAGGGTGTCTGGGCACAGGCCAAGGGAAGAAGGCGAAGGGCATGTCCAAAAACCACATCCCTCACTTAGAGCATAATGTGCATGCCTAAAGATCATGCCACATAAGCTTTCTGTACATGGTTCTGGGAATAGAGTGTGGCCTTCAGACACAGTCTGCTCCGAGACTCCCTGTTCCAGGACAGGCAGGCAGAACCTTTGTTCATACCAAGAGTGCCCTGAACACAGCAGAGCTTAGGCCACGCCCTATGCCAAGAGCTTGCTGGTCAAGACCAAATGCCACGTCCTAGAGAGTATCTGAAGACAGGTGGACTTTGCAGAGCGCTTGGCTGAAAGTTGCATTTGTGTCCAGAGCCTGCTGGGCTGTGCCTGTTCGCTCTGTGTACAGGGGAGTGGCTGCAAGACATGGTAGAAGGTCACAGTTTGCATAGAGAGTCCTCTCTAAGGATGGGGACTGTGTGTGAGAGGTGGTTAAAAATGACAGAGTCCCCCTGCTTGTGTCCTAGCTGGGAACAATCAAAGTAGCGGGGTTAGGAATGGGGCGCCCTGGGCCACTGCCCACCAGAACCTTCCTCCTTTTTCTCAGAAGCGACATGGGAACCCTTTCCTTCCCCTTTATCCTGAGACTTGTCTGGGTCTCCCTTGACCTCCCCCTCACTCTGCTGGGGGGAACATGAACCTTTAGTTTTCTCCGGTTCTTGGGGCAGTAGGAGTGGGCACATGAATGACTAAAAAGTTCTGTCCTGCAGCCACAGCTCTGTGTACAGGATTAATGGATGTAGGCAGGGGCGGCTCCTCCGTTGGAGCAGAGGAGCGTTGCCCCACTGAAAATCCCCCCAAACCCCTGAAAAAGAAAATGGTAATTTATTACCATTTAATTTTTCTTCCCTGTCCCGAACAGCACGTCAGGACGGGGGCGGGGCTGCTGCTGAGTGACAGCAGCATGTCACTCAGCAGGGAGGAGGGTGGGCTTGTATGGCACTGTTTAAAGTGTGCATGACGTTTTTGGCCAGCCGTCTTGAGACGGCCAGCAACACATGCGTACTTTAAACCGCTCTAACCCAGCTGTCTTAAGACCAGCTATAGCCTCAACAGCGCTGTAGAGGGCCGCCTCCAATCAGGGTGCTGCTCTCATGCTGCATGAGAGCAGCGCCCTGATTGGTCAAGGGAGTTGCTGCTGCCAGTTCTGGGGGAGAGAAGAGGACCGGAGGACGTTGCATCGCGTTCAGGTAAGGTAAGTTAAGTTTACATTTTTTAATTTTAATTTTAGTTTGCTCGCGTGACACCTGCCCCCCAGCTCCCCAGAGATGCCAGCCTCCACTGGATGTAGGCTCTAGATGAAAGCCACACCCAGCTCTCAAGAGCCACTGAGCAAGGCTAAATGTAGTGTCCAGTGGGCTAAGTGAGAATGAGTCACAGTCAAGAGGGAATATACCACTTAAATTGTAGTCAGGGGGGAACGTAAGAGGGTTGTAATATTCTCGTGAACTAGGCACAGAGACTTCAAAAGAATCCTCTTTTTCTCTTTCTCTCTCACAGATAACATTATAGAGGACAACTCTGGTGACATAACAAATCAAATCACCAATCAAATTATCGATCGTGTCGCTTAAGCTACAAGAATATGGTGTTTTCCACAACTGTTTACTAACAGTCAACAACACTCAGCAGTTTCAATATGTATTATTTGTGGGTACAGATGTCTGTTGAAAGCGTTAGTGTAGTCTTCCAACAACAGTTAATGATGTGTATTACTGATGTGTGAAAGTGCAGCAGATTTAGCATTGTACACGTCATTAGAAATGACGTCCCTGGTGCCATTGGCATAATCATCTTCTCCGCTGAAACCACGAACCATTGCTCTTTTCAACTTCGGTTTGCTAACGGTGGACAAACAGGGTTGTCTATGGTAAGGAGGTCTGTAGGTACAGAAGGGTGCTGACCACTTACAAAGACAATGAATGTCACTTTAGATATGTGTTACTGACGAGCATAACTGCAGCTGTACATTATCTACATAACTTTCTTTAATGGGAGTTTGTTGGAGGTTTTGCTCAGATATTTTTGAAAAAGTGAATGGAATGTGCCTGTGCCCTGCCATCAGTGCCGGCTGATCTGGGCACAAGATATGGATTTTGGGCACTGTGTGTGCCCTTGCACGCTCACACCAGAGCCAGCTGTTTGGCCGTGCCCAGCCTGCTTTGGACTGAGTTCGGGGCCAAAGTCCCTGTGCCCAGTCCCCGTACCACCGACCCCAAAGGACAGGGCGCGCTCCCATTCCATTTAGCTCCTCTCCACATCCCGAAGGGCCTGGCCCTCAGCCTCACTCTGGATGTTGTTCAAGGCACCTTGGAGGCTGCTGTGCATGGCTGGAAGCCTTACGATGAACCCAGAGGGAACTGATGAAGAGCTTGGTTGCGATGGTGAATACGACTAATTAAAGGCTTTAGACATATGATCGAGAAGCAGGGAGAGGGTGGTGGTCCCAGGGGCGCTGCACCTGGGAAAAGTTTTGATATTGAGGATTAGTGGTTTGTAACTTGTTTTGTAAAAATTTAGAATCAAGAACAAGCCCTTGTCTTATCCTGACAATGTCCTCAAGATGGACAGTCAGCCTACGAGGTCCATGGTATCTAATGTAACCCCAAGATCGAAGGCACAACCGGGGCAGCCACCCCTTTTATCCACCGTGGATGGAAAGTGATCTTAAACATCCGGGAGAGTGGTCTCAGCACCATGACCCTAGACAAAGTCCAATATTTTGCATATGTCAAGGTGGTTTTGCAACGGATTGTTGACCGTTTTCCTTATGATTTACAGTAAAGCGGGGCGTTCATGTTGGGTACCTTCGCCCGCAGCTGTCCCGGTCTCTGTTCACGCTCTTGGCAGTAGTGTCACAGTGTCGGATCCCAGGGGATCTAAGCCTGCAGGGGGGTCTGGAGAGGGGAACCAATGACGAAAATATTTAATAAAAGCTGAATACCTCAGCTGCGAGTCACACATCAGCATCTTCATCAGGACTGAGTGATCATTGAGAAAGATCTGACAGCAAAGCTGTGGTACCCAGAGCTTCCATTGGGGATGCTCACCCTTCATCCCGCATGATGTAGTTCACACGGATTTATATACTTTTGATATATTTTCTGAATTATATTTTTAATATGCTAAACCCATTCTGGCACAGTATCTCTAGATGAAACAGCTGCCTTGCTGTAATCGGACATCGCTCGTGACCTTTCAGCATGGCGGTCTGAAACCGGATTTAAGGAGTGGTTGATTCTCTTCTAGGCGCTATGTCCGGGGTGACAATGAAGCAGATAACAGGATCCCGCGGCGCTGCCGATGACATTAGTCAAACCTCTGTTTGCAGGGGTTTGAAGTCTAGTTTCAGTGTGTGGAGCTCACAAAGGGCCATTTCACGATGCTTTTGTGTCTGTAGTGTGCTTAACTTCGGGAACTTCACACCTGGGGCGGTTTTAAATCACACTTTAACCTACAGGAATAGTTACATTTGTGTCTCGGCCAAGAATCGTCAACAAACACTTGTCTTCGCTGTTAACTGAAAAGCTAGGACTGGGGAAAGAAAACGTGTCCTTGGACAACATGGGGCTTGTTGATAACTATGCTCACATTTTACCTGGTGCTTTTTTACACAATAGCGGAGTAGCGTCGCCCCACTGCCTGGCTCAGAGCCAGCGAATGAAAAATAAAACGATATCATCGTTTTATTTTTCATTTGCCGGCTCTGAACCAACTTGCATAGGGAGGAGCGGGGCATGGGGAGGAGGAGTGCACTCCCTGAGTGCGTATACTTTTTTGGCTGGCTGTCTCAGGCCGACTAAAACACACATGTGCATTTAGGTTTCTCGCAGCTGGGCTGGAGAAACCCCCACAGACTCCCTGGTCTGAGCGGAGCGTCTTTCCAGCCTGCTCAGACCAATCCCTGCGCTGCTCTCATGAGAGCAGTGCAGGGATTGCAGGGAGTGCGTGATGAGGCCCCAGCGCTTACTGGGACCAGGAAGGATGAGGCGCGATGCAGGAGGTGGGCAGCAGCTCCAGGTAAGTGTTTCTTTTTTATTGTTTTTTTTTACTATCCCCCCACGCTCCCCCTCCTGCGCTCCCCCGCGCCTCCTCCACCCGCCCCAGCACCTCTTTATTGTGACGTTCGCCACTGATGACACTGCATACCCCGAGGGAGATGGTTTGTCCTGGTGTTTCTCAGTAGGAGTGACCCTCCTAAACCACCAGAGAATATATTTAAACATCAGTGTGTTAAAAAATATTTCCTGGGGTCTTGGTGTACTTCATCGTAACGTGCATCACGTGGCATCTCACCGAAGGAGACAAAGCTTGCGTTATCTCTCCCAAGATGAAGCTTTAGTTTTTAAGAAAAGTGGCACTGTGAAATTCGTGGCCATTAGTTCTGCGTTCTTTGCTTATGTTCGCTTGTAATGCGCACACTGTAGAACTAGACGACATAAGATGAAATACATTATGGTTGTAGATGATACATTGCACCTGGAACATTATTCGCATAGAGAGTGGCCGAGTTAATCATGCATAATAAACACAGCACAGCACAATATAATGGATAGATGGTGGGTGTAAGGACTATCAACTGGGTTAGAACAGGTTTGTCTTGTGTCTCGACCTGAAGTGCTTCAGAGACTGGGCTTCGCTGGGTCGGTTGTTCCAAAGACCTAGCAATTTGGCCGATGCCCGGTGGAGCTACCTAGGTAGCTATAGAGGCGATTGGCTGTGGATCACCCCCTCGGCCGTCACCTACCCAGCCGGATATTGGACAGACTTTCCTTCGTCTCTCCGCCGTGTCTCCTTTCTCCCCCGCCTTCCGACGAATCAGCCGGCTTGTTTGACTTTCACTTTGTCTTTTTGGTTCTCCTGAATTACTTTCCCCCTTGCCGGTCTTTCCTGACCTGATCTTCATTCCAACCCCATTTTAATCTTCCCCTCTTCCTTCTATACCCCATAGGATGTGTGTATATGTTAAGCTTTGCTCTAGTAACTCATGTTACTGTGTAACACTGTTTTTTTTCTCTGTTATACTAGGCTCCTGTAACTGACGTAATTTTGTAACTCGCTAATCCTCATGTAAAGCGCTCTGATTCCTCCGGGTCTAGCCAGCGCTATATAAAACTCTGCAAATAAAAATAAAATTAAAAAAAACAAATAAATAAGGGGTCTTTGCATGACTAACATATTCCATCTGTATGTTCTCTAGCTTCTACCTCTGCAGCTTCTTTATTTAGGTGGAGCCTACCAGACCGTGCAAGCTGTCTGGTTGCAAAAGACCTATTGTGGGCTTACTAAGACCTTTCAGGGGCTACCAGCTCACTAATTGCTTACCAGTGGTTGGCTTTGTTTTCACTCTCATTTACTTGCTTCTTATGCAGAGGCTTCACTTGTCTCAGCTTGTCCATCTTGTGCTTCCCCCCCCCACCCCCCTCTGGAGCATCGCCTTTTTAAAATCTCTGATTGGCTGGCTTCTATCCGTCTACTTCTCACTTTTAGAGAACTGCTTTTTTCTTTTTGCCTTAGGACTCCACAAAAGTGCATGTGTTTTTCAGCTCTCCCCCTAGTGTGCTTCTACGACCTCCAAATAGTCACCTACTGATCCATGTTGCTGTCTCCCTCGCATTGCAAGCACTCGTGTGCTCCTCATCTGATCCTCTATTGCCCCGTCCACTCTTTGAGGGAGGAGGACCAGGCAACAAATTGCCGCCGGCCTCTCTACCTTAAAAAAAGTGCTTTTGCCCTACATTTTCACTTTTTTTTTTTTTTTACAAACCTATCCCAGATGGGTAAATAAGAAATAAATAACATCCACATCTTTTTGTAGGCAGGCATGCGTTATGCCATGCACCTGCAAAATTACGCTGCCACGTCATCACACCTTTTTAAAATTATTTCTTACTGGATTTGCCAATGCTTTTTAGAAGTTTGAAGTGGGGCAGTAACACAACTAGGGGTCTGTGTATTGCTGTGGTTTTTAAGGAGGAAGCAACAGAGGATAAAAAAGTGAAGAGAGGCATTACCATAGCATTCCAATGCTACTTCCTGCGCTGTTCTTGTCGAGCATTGTTGGAAGCATGGCCGAGTGATACCCTTGATGCAAGTAGATTAGTTGCTGATGCTCAGGCAGCCCTTCCTTCTCCAGACAGCAGCAGGTAGCAAGCATGCAGTTCTAATCCAGGAAGTACCAGGAGTCCACACAGGTACAGTTTGCTAGATGGTAGCTGCATCCTATATCGTGTTTGTGACAGTTGAACCTTGGGTGTTCAAATATTTGGCAGCAGCCAATGAGTTTGATGGCACTTTGGCAGGTTTTTCCTATCCTGCAGTGGACACTTGTGGATTTAAAGTCAGTCTAAATATTCTGTTGTGGAGTGTCGGACCCCATTCGGAGAGCAAGGGGGGGGCTTGGGCAGAGAGTGGCTACTGGGCCCCAGCCCCAGATGTGATGGTTAAAGTTGTTTGTCGCTGGGGTCCTTCCTAGTACAGCTCTGCAAACTGTGCAATGTAAACCCTTGTTATCCTTGACTCTCAGGGAAGTGAGGGTGAGCAGTCAAAGGTTTCTCAGGCTGGTAGTGTAGGTGAGAAGAGCTCAGAACTCAACAGTGAACCACCAGACACAGTAACCAGTTGTCCAGCTCAGTGCTTATCTTTTAGTTTAAAGAAAGTAGCTTAATCACAGAGCAAAATATAATACAGTGCCACTGGGGCTCTCAGTTACAGGGTTGTAATCCTGTTTGTGAGGATCTTAAGTTTGAAACAACACCCCCTTGATACTCTGCCCCGGATATCCTTGTTTCCTAGTGCCCTGAGCCACTAATGTGTAACACAGGATGAAGCATGGATTAGGCACAAGTGCATTTCACTCAAATGCACCTCAAAGTTTAGAGTTCAGTTCATTTTGACCAATTCATGCTCACAAGGTAAATGTTTGAAGTTCATATGGCTGAATTCTTCCCCTTTCTCAGTCTCTTGTTTCACTCTCGGTTTAGGTCCCACAATTACCTGCACTACCGTACATATAGGCGCTGGAGGATGCGTGCAGGTAGTGGTCCTGCTCCTGCATCAGTGGCTCTTGTTCTGCTGGGGGCTGAGGCATCCTACTCATTCAGACATTAACTGCCGATGCACCATTCTGTTGGGGGTGTTGCTGATAACATTCAGTGCCTGGCAATTTCAAAGTCTTGGCGCAGTTCACAGGAAGAACCTCTTGGGGAGACTGGGTGGGGGTTTTGGGGAGGTATGGGGACTCCACACCAAGGTTGCTCATGGCTTTTCTCCCTTGTAGCTTCTGCTGGTTGTTTCTCATGGCAGGAGCATGCTGGTCTTTTTCTCCTGGACATTCTCACCT
Source organism: Calotriton arnoldi (assembly GCA_963921515.1). Lineage (NCBI taxonomy): Eukaryota > Metazoa > Chordata > Amphibia > Caudata > Salamandridae > Calotriton > Calotriton arnoldi. Next base: position 375,813 of record CAWUFW010000409.1, read on the forward strand.
CTAGCAGAGCCAGGCATACCCCTTCCTGCTCTCAGGAGGCAGGCAGGGTTCTAAACCCTAGAAAGACCATACGCTCCTCCAGAGGACCTCAGCCCTGGTCACACAGCAGTCCTTCAAGTACTTTGCACAGCACTTCATCTTTAATCATGAAGAACTTGGAATTGTACAAAAGTGTGTGGGGTTGGATTCCAGTTTTGTGCACATTTTCCAGACCGGTGATGTGGATCCACTGACTATGGTTTGAGAACCGGTTTGGGTTGGTTCTCTTTCAAGTGACATTTCCTGCTGCTTCTTGGACACAGCCTTTGTGCAAGGCAATGGCTCTCACAACTGGTAGCAATGATGTTGGCTCCAAGCAATAGTATTTAAAGCAATGGCTCAATGAAGTGTTAGATCTCTGCACCTGGTCGTCATCAGCCTTTCTGAAGCAGTAAACTGGCTGTACAAAAGTTTACTCCCTTCCTAGAAGCTAACCCACCTTCAACAACAGAAACTGAAGTCACATCCCTCACTACTACCATCTAGCTAATGGCTGGGCTTAGGAAGAACTAGTTAGCAGACCTCTGCTAACAAGGACCTACTCAAATTTTGAAGAGTAGCCCTGTGTCCATCCTCCCTCACGTAACTTATTGGGTTTCCAACCTCCAGCCACAGGAATGCAGTCAGTACACTTCCACTGTCTGGGGAAGAAGCATTCCCTCCATCTTGTGCCATGCTAAAACAGGGGTCATCCAAAATGGCTCCCACTAGTCCCACTACTCAGACTCTTGCCACAGACAGAGTCCTTCTCCAATACTTGTGGTCACACTCATTCTACATACGCACGCTCAACACACACACCTAGAATGTCACTGCAAGGGTATGGGGTTCACATAACAGAGGAACTTTAGACACTTTCATTTACACAGAAAACATGTATGGTCACACTAATGATTCATAAAAACTCGACACCACTGCTTTATGTGACTTGCCACAGGATTGGACAGTAGTCCTGTACCGAAAAAGGGGATGCTTTAAGCACCCTTCCAGGTTGAAGAACGGGTTTGATACCTCACATTACCATGGACAGACCTCGACACACACACTAGATTCACCTGGCACCAGGGCCAAACAAAATGTCAGGATACCTGTTTCACATGCAGTCTGGCCCTCGGGACAGGGGTAAACGCCAGTGTACCATGCAGGAGACCTTCCTCTCCCAATATCAGGTATTTGTTGTTGTTCACTTAAATGTTTGTGCTGCTCCTAGCATACTATTTGTGCTATCGTATGTTCATGTGCCTGGGCAGGCATCCATACACTAATGCTGTATGGATGGAAAAATATCTGGATTCCCTCAAGACAACAAGGGAAGAAGGGGAAAGGAGGATCGCAAGCTACTTTTATTTCTATGAGCCGTGGCGGCTCCTCCGCTATGGCTAATAAAATGTGCAAAATAAAACTTATTTATTATTGTTTTATTTTTCCTTTCCTTCCACGTCTTCTGGGCAGGGCCTTTATGCTGGGGGCAGTCACAGGAGGAGTGGTGGCACTGCACTAAGTGCGCATGACTGTTTGGCTGACCGTCTCAAGACGGTCAAACCGTCATACGAACTGACATCTCCACAACCCGAGCTGCATTGCCCGGTGGAGAAAATAGCAGGCGTAGGCTCCCAGTCCCCTTTGGAGTGGAAAACAACCCTGCTCAGGTTAATCCCAGCGCTTCTCTCATGCATGAGAGAAGCGCTGGAATTGGCTGCAGGGGAGTCTAGGAGCCTCAACAGAAAGGAGAAGAGCGGTGATCGGCGAGGAGAAGGTAATTCTTTTTTTTCTTCTTTTTTTTTGTTGCCCGTCCTTCCCCCTCACACCCCTCCCCCGCCTCACCACTCTGCCGTCTGTCTGCCAGTACCCATTCTGTTACCAAATGTCCAGTCCTCTTCTACAAGGGGCAGATGAAAAAAGTAGCCAGACCTCCACTCACTCAAGTGAGGGGTCTGTTTTTCAAAGGACGGTTGTACTTTACACATGCATTCCTCTAGTCCCTTGGGGTATGCAAATACTTTATTAGCAAAAATGAAAACCACTGCCACCATCCAGTAACCTTACTATACAAAAATTGAAGTGGAATTTCCATTTTAGCACAATGTAAGGACCATTTAAGCCCCCCATCTCAACATCGGCCGATGGTGTTGCTGGAGATTGGGTTTCCATAGATTGGGGCCTAAATGTACGGAAATATTAGGAGACCTTTCGAGGAAATCAGTAAAACTGCAGTATGGGTTGTAGCCATATCTGCCGAATTTCCATACTACAGGTAGGTCCAGGGAGTCAACTGAGCATCTGTTGCGCAGGAAGAAAAGAAGGACTCTTAGAAAGCGTTTTTTTTTATATATATTAGTTCATTTTGCATGATAGTTTAAGTGCGGATCTCTACCATTAAAGCAGTCTTACGCACTACACGTGCCATTGATAGCGCAGTCTTGCACATTTATCTTTTTTTCCAGCTGATTGTACGGTGTGGTGATATACATGAAGTGATGCTGTACTCCTGAAGTGACGAACTGCTGACCTAGAAAGTGTTGCAGATAATGTAGTAAAACTGATTCAATAAAAAATTAAAAAAATACACAGTAAATTCATGAGAAACAGTCGTTCTTTTAGCAGAACACAGCTGATCTCGAGAAGCAAGGTAAATAGTGTTGCTGCCCAAAATCTTTCATGCAGACTAAAATGTAAACGCATGTTTTTGGATAGTTTGAAATGGGAAAAAAAGTCTAGTTCTTAAATCTTTGTCATTTAGTTGTTCTCGATAGCATGTGATGACACCCAGTGTTTTGTTGTGGGTTCTTAGCAGTCTCTGTTGAGAGGTAAGATGCCTGCCGTGCTGGCTGATGTACACTCATTCCTATTGCGGCTGGTCACTCGGGTGGCTGGCTAGGGCAGTGCGTTTGAGACCTCTCACTGAAAGAAGTGTCTCAGTAGTGACACCACTGTGGTAGCTGAAAAGCAAGAGGGGTTAAAGACGAAAAATACCATTGACCTTTCCCTCGGCTCCACCCACCCGATCCGCCCGCTCCCCCACAAGTGATGCGGTATATTGTTGAGGGAAAAGGCTTTCTAAGCTCCGTTTTTCAATAGGGACCTGTTTTGTTGGGGGTCCTGAGCTTTGGCTTTGCCTGACACCAGCCCACACTGCTGGAGAAGACAGTCCCTCTTTTCTTTAAACCGTTCACTGTGCAACATTCAGCTCATAAAGGGTTGATTGATGCGAATAGAAATTACACGCAAAGGCTTCCATTCACAATAATTACAGTTTACCGCCTCATGTAGTGTACGTGGCATCTTAAGGTAAAAGGTATATTTTTCTCACTCTCTCCCTCACATTTTCAATGGGTTTCTTTCCTACTTTCCCGTCTCCCTGCAACCCGGCTCCATTTGCCTTCGCTGGAAGCATTAACTCTTTTCCTATTCGTCCCTTTGTTCCTCTCTGCCTTGAAGAAGTTCCGTTTTTCCATCTCATATAGAGACCAAGTTATTCTTTTCTCCTTGTTCCAGATTCCTGATCTTTGGTTTCAATGAGCCCTTTTATTTTCCACGCAAACACCAAAGGTTCCATGCCATATGCTTGGTTTGATTTGTTGCTGATGTATTTAATTTCTGATAGTTTTAATAGGGTTTTTCAGTCAGTCCCCCTTGCCCATTGGTCTGTTAAGCTGCTATTCACGTTTTGCATCCACCCACCACAGCAAACAGCACAGGGCATTGGGTGAGCCCTCTAAAGTCGTTGGCTTCTCTAACTGACTGACGCCATTTTGCCTGTGCACAATGTGCACATCTTCCACAAGCGTAGCAGCATTCAGTGCCAGACACTGCTTGGCCATTGTCACCTTTTTCAGAAAAAAACATTTTCCCCCTTTTTTTTACACTTTAATTATTTTTCTTTCATAAGGGCCTAGTATCTCCTAAACACAAATACCAGGCCCTTGATGCCGCTTGCAGTGCACCGCATACTACACTGGCACTGCAAGCTGTGTCCTTCTTTAGATGGGTTTTAAAACCATTCCACGTACACAAAGTGTGTGCTCGTGGGTGAGTGGCCTGAAATAGTCTGCCTCAGATTTGTGCATGCACCCTAGTACTTTGCCAAGTTCCTTAGTACTTTGCAGTCATACTGCTGCACTTATATCGGGGCCACCTTGTAACATTTGTAATGTTGTAGTAGTCAGTGCTCTATAGAAGTTTACTTTCGATATTTAGTTATTTGTGCTCAGATGCAACCTCTGAATTTGCAAACCATTACTCTTGACCTGCCTGACTGAGAGGCTGTATCTGCAAATATAGCACCCCTCTCACCTTTACTAAAGTGCTGGTTGTCTGCAACTAAACACTTAATAATAAATGTCTGGGTGACTTGATCTTATTCCTTGGCTCTGATTGACTCCTGCCCAGCCCTCTCAGCTTTTCAGGAGGCGTATGTTGGTCAAGGAGAGCTCAGTCCACCTCTAGCCTCCCTTCCATGCCTCTGTGCTGCTGTGGAAAGTTTCTGACTGTAATATTAAGCATGGTTGGGGATCTTTTATATTGTTGCATGCCTCTTTGCTGTCTGATACCTGGAGATTGGTTGCAAAAGTGCGAGTCCAACTGACCAGCCCTGTACTTTTTGGAAATACTCAGTGCTAGGAGGTCTAGAGTTTCATAGAGTATGCCATAGCTAGGCTGCAACTACCTCCAGCCCTACACTGTAGGGTCAGTGTAGTAGTTAGATGTATGAGGGAGCATGCTAATGTCTGTCTTTAGGGTTCATCTGCTCTCTACCATTGGTACACCCTACTCCTTTATAGATTCCACTTCTTCTCTTTGGTTTTCAGGGAGCTTGGGCAGAAATTCGGAGAAGCTCAGATAGGAGCATATTTTAGCATGGGGTGTTTTGTGGTCGATAGATTGATCTCTGTGTGTGGGATGAAGACTCCCTCTTCCATTCGTTTCTGGAGCGGTCTTTCTCATGGGGAATCTGGATTTCTCTTAGCGTGACCCGACAAAGATCTGTTCATTGCAAGTCCCTGCACAGTGACTTGCAAAATCTACCCCAAAAATCTTTTTAAATTTATCAAACCACTTCTGAACATTTGTAAACCTGGACATACCTGCATCTTGAATACTGTATTCAGATCTCTTTGTCTAGATTGAAGATCTGTGTTTGGAACCCATCACAGCACAGAAGAAACTGACAGCAACATGCTGGATCTTGCCTGTTCTTGTGCATTTTTGAAGCACATCGCTCTCATCTTATTGCAGACTCAGAGAAGAATAATGTGCAACTTGTCCTGCACACCACAATTGAAGCGCTTTGTCCCAGGGCAGCCATCTTTTATCTTCCTACTTTAGTCTCTGTGAGAACCAGATGGCTGAGTAAACACATTTCCCCATGGTTCCTGTCACTTTTTAAGTCAAAGCCTTCTAGACAGCTCATGTGCTGTCTGTCACGAGACGTTTTGTCAGCTTGCAGTGGGCTTAGAGCCCACCCATTGTTTATCAGTGGTTGGCTTTATTAATACTCTCATTTGCTTGCTTTTTATTAATTATCTTGCGTGGGCTTTAGAACCTCTTTTTTTAGTTTGTCCCACCGCTGAAGCACGGCCAAAGTACTTGTTTCCTTCAACTGCTCACTTTTGGAGCACTACTTTTTCCTTTGTGGTCAAGCACCTCACAAGACTACAAATGCTTTCCGGCCGCCTCCCTCGTGGACTTTTATTCTCCTCTTCGTGCCGTTCTCTCTCAGCCTTGTATCTCTGTCCCCCACCCACCCTCATGTTGCTCTTTCTCGTCCATGTGCTTTTGTAACACCCCGTTCTCCTCCACATTGCTTTCATTTGTCTGCTTCTGTGCCCCCACCTGCTCTCCATGTTGCTGTCGTTTGTCCATGTGCTTCTGTGCCGTCCCTGCTCCCCTCCATGTTGCTCTCACTCCTTTGTGATTCTCTGATCTGATTAGCCACTCCATGTTGGTTCAATTCCCTCCTTCCCGACTCCCGTTAAAATAAAAAATAAATGATTTGACGTGACAGTGTCAATTCATGGGCACCCACATTCATTCAACACAAATGTGCTTGCCTACAAAATGCTGTGGTCGCACACGCCTTTTTGTTTAATCTTTTCATTGGAAAGGTTGCTGTACAGCATGAAGAATAGCCATTAGCTCTAATGTTATTAGCTGTTTGGGTGTATCCTTCCATCTCCACTTGAGTGCTTGCATTGAACTGTATGAGGGAATACTTGTAGAACTTCTTGTCCGCTCCTTCCGGTACTCTCCTGTGTATCTCGCCCTAGCATGCTAACACGGCACTAGCACATTAAATTCATATCTACTGCCTTAGCCAAAGCTTGTTCTTTAGTCAAATTAGTTTGCACTATTATATTAATTCTATATATTCAGCTGGTATGGGAATACGCTGTCCAATCACATCTTTGTTGTGCATTGTAGTGATATGAACATGCAGAACATATTTATTGCTTTTCCACTATTCATGACAAGCTAAAGAAAAGTCCAGCGTGACCAGTGTTGTTCCATTGACCCAGGTTTAAATATAATTGAAAAAGGTTATGGAGAACCAGGCCAGTATTACAAACTTCTTGGATCACGCTTACCACTGCATGCAAGCTTTCCGGGCCCCACCCGCAGTGATACTGATGGTAGGATAAAACCACACTTTTCACGTGACCACGGTCACCAGAATTTGAACTTCCTGAGTTGGTGCCAGTGCTGTCCCAGGGTTATCACCAAGTTAGAATTTGTGGTTGTACCCTCACTCCAGTATTGCGATATAACCATGCAGTCTGTTACTACACCTCTAAAGCGGTCTGACTATATCTCGGACACATCCCAACATTCACCTACCATGACTTTCACTGAGCTTCAGTCACCTCCTCTCATGCACGTATGTTCCCCAGCCTCACACACAGCTTGTCCGTCCCCTGCGTGCAGTCCACCCTTTCTCTCGCCCTGCCTCTCAATCACTCCCCTTTACAGTCTCCTTCGGTTCCATCTCTAATTGGAGGGCAGTGAACCAGGCTAAGGAGTGAACAGCACTGACTGATTTCCAGTCATAAATTCTTCCACGCCGCCATGTCTCCTGTTGCCTGGCCTTTGTAGGGAGAGATTTACAGAGCAAGTAATGGCTTCTCTTCCCTGTGCCTCCATTTGCTGAGCGCCACGTGCACGACAGCAACGCCCTCCATTACATCTGTCTGCCCTTCTCTTTCTCTCATGCAAGTTAATGAAAGACCAGCTTGGATGATTTGTAACATGTTTATCCTGGCTCTTGTGCGATTAATTCCTTTCTGCTCCAGCCGAGTCCCCTTGTGCACCCATCCCATGCTTCCCAAAGGGTTGAGTGTAAATCAATATGGCGGGTGGACTGGTATCAGACTTGATCCAACTCCACGGCATCGCTTCTCAAGGACAATGCATGCACCATCTGAGGCCTTTTGCCTGTCGCTGCAGGGCTTTTAGACTCTTGTTTGTTATACTCAACTCTGCAGCGCATATGTTCCTTCATTGGGATAGAGAGTTGGTTTCATAAGCACTAGTCGTGCACCTCAAAGCTTCGAAAAAAGGATTTGGAAAGGGTAAGAAAAGAGGAGCTAAATGAGAGAAAATGAAGATATCTTAGCTCACCCTGGCTCAGTTTGTAGAACTCATCTGCAGTCTTTTCAATGACATATCAGTGAGGTTGGTGACATGGTATGTCTTGGCCATAGGAAAATGAAATGTTTACCTTGTACGGATGTGAACTAAGACCATAGGCCTAAAATCTCAAACATTGTACCCATGATTGATTTCTGAAAATATCGTGAATTGTCTATGATGGGTGTGTGCTTTGAAAATATGGTGAGATGCTGGGAGATGGCCTGTGGAGCTTTTGTATACTGTCTATCCATGCACTAAGCTTTGCATGGTGACATTAGTGCCCCAGAACTTTACCTTTGACCAATAATCATTCACATTACAGAAAAAGACGATGGATGACTGTTCTTTCTCACAGATATGTTTAATGTAATTAAGTAAGGTCCATAGTGCCTCTGTTGGCTTAGAAATACACAGTCCCCTTTGCATAAGATGCTTAAATTTTTTTTTGAATGAATTAACCATGTTTTTCATCTTAGCATTGGTTTCTAAAGTAAAGCTTTTTACCATTGCTTTTATTATTAGTGTTTGCTTTTGGTTGGCTTTCCAGCGAATATTAGTGTTTTTTTTTTTTTTTTTTTTTTGGGGGGGGCCATTCATTTTCAACAATATTTGTTTGAACATTTTTTTTTTTTTCCACTGGATCTTGATGTAAGCTTTTTAAATAGATTTTTAATGTTCCACTAACTTTCGGTGTAATGCCGGTCTCCCTTGAATATTATTGGTATTATTTTCTTTTTTCCTATGACTTTTGAACAGTTTAGTGGTATTTCTTGTTTTGTGCTTTATTCTTCTCATTGCTACCTAAACCAGTTTGCTTCATCAGGTGACCCAGCATTTCCTTGTCACTAGGCCAAACACAGCTAAGATTGTACACATTAAAGCCTATTTACTTCTGGGCACTGGATTAATGGTAATACGCAAGCATCTGTGCTTCTCTTCCACACTACCACTTTTTAAAGTATTGAAGTTTCTCATTTATTTCTTTTACCCATCCCTTTTTAGGTCTTCTTTGATAGTGCCACTGTCTGCAAGACATATATAGAGCAGACTTTGGTACCACCTAGAAAATTATTTCTCTATCACATTCACGCTATTGGTTGCTTAGTATGCCTTTCCGCCACCAATGGAGTGCAATGCGTGAGAGATCATTTAATCTCAAAAGCACACTGAATTATCACAGATTACATTTGTTATCTCCTTGGTGCCCTGTATACATAAAACAATTGTTTTAATGTTTTAGTCGGGACTCAAATGCAAGTCAGACATATTGGTTTTTGCCAATGGCTGCTTTTTATGTAAATGCTGTGCTTCCATTTTTTGTTTATTAATGCAACCTTATATACGGACATTACCCAGAGGAGTTAGTTAGCGTGATGTACAATTGAAACATAACATAAGAATTATAAGTTACGGGGATGTGGCCAGCAAGATGGCTGACTAGCAGCTCTAGGCGCCAGCTCCGCCGGCCCTCAAAAGAATCCGACACTCAATCCTATGAAAAATCCACCCTTCCGCCAAGAAAGTGTGCCCGAGAAAGTACTTCTTGCCGGGCGAAAGGTCCAAATGGTGTAGCGGGTTTACGGCGGTCCCGCCAGCTGGACGGAGTGAGAGCAGGGTCTGCTGCGGGCCCTCCGGGGCGGAAGCACTGAAGCCAGGAGACGACGTGCGGCATCTCCACCTTTTCATGGAGAGTGCCGATGAGCGCTGTGTCTGAGTGATGGCCTGCTGATGAGGCTGCGAAACTGTGGGGAGATCCCTTGAGCGGACCGGAGCTGCGGTGTAGGGCCCTGGCGACAGCAGGAGCGGCGACGGCCCCTGGGGCGGAGGAAGGCAGAGGGAGAGGCGCTGAGGCGCAGTGTCCCCCACGGTGAGCAGCACCCTTGAAGGGACCGGAGCCGTGTGCGGCCAGCCCGGGAGTGCAGAGCCTAGAGGAGGACAAAAGAAGAGGCACCGAGCCACAACATCCCCTGTGGGGGGGACATGGACTGCAGTGACCCTGAGGGAGTGAGGAGAGTGAGAGGTCCCTCGTTCCCCTGCGGCCCGATCCCAGGGCATCCCGCGAGGCCAGGGAGCGGGCCTGAAGACGCCGATGTGGTAAGGGAGGCGGAAAGAGGCCAAGCAAGTCAGGCCAGGTGAATCAGGAAGTGCCTCTGGGACGGAGGGGAAGAGATAGAGGCGAGAACATCCTGATGCAGCAGTGACTGACCCTAAAGTACTGAAGCCACCCACATCTGCAGGGGGGTGTCCCCCTGGTGCTCAGGAGGGCAGTGGGCCCAGCGGTTTCTCCCCTTTCCCCCGCCAATGGAGCTCCGAGGGTGGGACGTGGACTTGGAGATGAGGCGCCCGGCCCCAAAGAGACAGGCCGTATTGACGACTAAACATACGGTTGGCGCAAACGGAACTCACGGACAGCCAGAGATCCGCAAAAGGAGTCCCCAAGAATTACAGCCTCTAACTGCTATTCACCCAGATATTAGGTGGGAAATCAAGACCGAACAACAACCCCCCTACACAGAGGCCTACGTTGGGAATACCGGAAACATAACCTAACCTAAGGTTCAAGGCGGAGAGAGAAGGATCAGAAAGCCTCCACTGGATCGCCGATCCAAATTAGGTCCGCTCCACCCCTGGACTACACAGTCCTATATACCAGGGCCAACAATCAAAGACATGGCAAAAGATAAGGAACCCAAGCCGCAGAGGCAAGGCAAACTAGATTAATACGCCAAGCCTGTTGAAACAGCGGTAGACCTTAATTAATGGACCACAAACTCCCACCCCAGACAATGCGGCGCTCCTACAGGCCATACATGCCTCTAGAGAAGCCCTGGAAGTGAGGATAGATGAGGTGAGGTCAGGGGTAACACTATTCCGACAAGACCTACAACAGGTGTCCGAAAGGGTAACGTTAACGGAAGGCAGGAGACACGACCACCATGCTGTGAAAAGAAGTCCTCGACATGTGTGCAACCCTGAAAGAGGTGGCCTGTAGAGTAGACAACACGGAAAACTGGGCGAGGAGAAACAATTTGCACTTTGTTGGATTTCCCGAGGGGGTGGAAGGCCCAGACACATGAGCGTTCCTGAAGAACTGGATTCATGACACATTCCCCACAGCCCATTTCTCAACCTGTTTCGTGATCGAGAGAGCACATAGAGCCCTTAACGCTAAGCCACGGGTGGGAGCCCCCCCATGTCCACTTATAGCCCGTTTCCTAAACTATCAAGACTGAGACTTAATTCTGCTCGAAGCGAGGAAAACAAAGGAACTCTGACACGCACAGGCAAGATAATAAACACACACTATGTACGTGGGTGGGAAGAAGGGGAACTGTGAGAGCACTGCTGTGTTAGGACGAGATCCCTCACTCACCCAAGGGTGACATGCTGCATCATAGGGTCGCCCCTCCTCACACTGGGATCGCAAGGTACCCAGTGTGGGCTACAAGCAGGGGTATTCAAGGCACAATACGTACTACGCAAAACATCAAGATCCACCATATGGGTAATGATCTGAATGATGAAGTAAAGGGCCTTTAGTGGATGGGGAAAGAGTTGTGTTCCTATTCCATGATAGGACATACACAAAAGTTGTTTAAATACCCCTCACACATCAAAAGGACCCTTGATGTCATGCTTCATCATTGGGGTCTTCCCATCCCACTGTGGGATGGGGCGTGCTGCGACCAGCGACTACGCGGGAGCACTAATCTAAAATACTATGTGTGGTGCAGGGGTGGTGAGAAGAAGGGTCAGAAGGTGAAGTTTAAAAGGAACTGGCCTCATGGACATAAAACAATTTAATAGGTCATTGAGGCTGAACCTGTTAAAAATAGTGATTTGGAATGGTCATGCATTTAATGAGCTGACCTTCCTAAAAGTCGACATGTTTCGAAGCTCAAGGCTTCTTCATCAGGACTAAGACGATCCCTTCAGCGCTCACTTGTTGTTTAAAAAGTGAAAATAGTCATATACAAAAGTGAAAGAAATTCTTGCAAATATTCATGCAGTATAAAGTACCTGTTTGTACTCCGCCTCTTTTATTACAATAGTCACCAAATAGAGTGTGTGTTTTATGTTATATGTAGTGTGTCACTGTATGTTTTTCCCTTTTTCCCAATTTCTTTCACAGGTCCCTGCACCACTATAGCACTATGTTTTTTTTATAAAACAGTCACTTTGACACATGTGTTGTCTTTTCAGGTCTTCGTGAGACAACGCCGTGTGTGGCGCAATTAATACTTCAAAATTGTTCCCTTTTTTGCAGATTAACATATAGTAATACTAACAGATTTACATATAGGAGTACAAACAGGTACTTTATACTGCATGAATATTTGCAAGAATTTCTTTCACTTTTGTATATGACTATTTTCACTTTTTAAACAACAAGTGAGCGCTGAAGGGATCGTCTTAGTCCTGATGAAGAAGCCTTGAGCTTCGAAACATGTCGACTTTTTAGGAAGGTCAGCTCATTAAATGCATGACCATTCCAAATCACTATTTTTAACAGGTTCAGCCTCAATGACCTATTAAATTGTTTTATGTCCATGAGGCCAGTTCCTTTTTAAACTTCACCTTCTGACCCTTCTTCTCACCACCCCTGCACCACACATAGTATTTTAGATTAGTGCTCCCGCGTAGTCGCTGGTCGCAGCACGCCCCATCCCACAGTGGGATGGGAAGACCCCAATGATGAAGCATGACATCAAGGGTCCTTTTGATGTGTGAGGGGTATTTAAACAACTTTTGTGTATAACCTATCATGGAATAGGAACACAACTCTTTCCCCATCCACTATAGGCCCTTTACTTCATCATTCAGATCATTACCCATATGGTGGATCTTGATGTTTTGCTAACTACTGACTTGAGGAGGACGTATCCACCGTTAGTGTCCCTCGGGGCACTACCTCTTCTCTCCCTAATTTTGTTTTTTTGTAGACAATACGTACTACCTCCTATGTGGAGAGAGAGGAGCAGAGTGCAAAACTTAATAAGGAAAAAGTGAATAAAACTATCACCTCTTGGGCAAAAAATCTTTCTTTCGGTGCCCCGAGTGGATAAGATTAAAAAGGAGCTAAGTGAAATGGGGATTATGGATATTACCCTATTATGTGGTCAACATGTTTCTGCCATATAAGACTCAAAAGGTTCTTGGCATTTTTCAGGACCAAAATGTATATGTATAACAAAGCTTCGTTAGATGAGGTGTACTGAGACTCTGAAGCTCTGAAACGCTTTGAAGGGACTGACGATGGTAGAGTGGATCCTTGCACACACGTGATGCGTTGAGTGGACTCCATCAGACGTTGGTGCCACAAGAACAGCCACTAACCTGGTTGTATGGCTTTTCTTACTTTATCTTCTACATCAGAGTGACATATTCATCACTTAGGGGACAGCGATTTTACAACAGCAGTAAACATAGACCTTAAGTGAAACAGTGAATAGTCCAGGTGGAATAGCTTTGAGTTGAAGAGATAATCTTGTGCTCGAGGGAATTCAGATTAGTGGAGTTAAAACAAGGCTGATATCCATTTTGCGCCTTTGTCAAAGAATCTGGGTTCCAGCTGTAGATGACAGGAGGAGACGGGAAGTAAAAGAGGTCAGGGAATGATCACTCACTGTAAGAGGCTGTCTTGATAGTTCTACAGTTGAGTCAATTATCTTGGTCTGCTTTTTACATCTTGATTACTGAGTTCTTCCTTTGGGATTAGAAAAATAGAAGTGTCCGCGCAACAGTGTCAATTCCCAGGGCTGGAAAAGGTTGACAGTGGACTTTAGTCTAGTTGAGGGGCTGAGAATTGTGAGGGTTATCAGGGATACATGTGGTGGAGCGGGAGTATCTTTTGTAATCATCAGGGGTCAGTGAGAGAGTATGGGAGAGAGTGTCTGTGGAGTTCATCAGGGATCAGTGAGAGGTCAATTAAGCACTTGGGGCTGAGGGTAAACTTGAACAGTGTGGGTGTTAGAAGGAGGGTTCTCAATGTCAGGTGAAGGTGTGAGCTTGGGATGAGGAGCAATGCAGTGCACCAGGAAAGTGAGTCTGGGAGCAGAGCTGCGATCATGAGCTCTTTCCAGAGTTTATGCCCTGGAGAGGAGAGGTCCTACTTCTGTGTTTATGCCTCAGGGTCGACATGCAGTTGAAATGGAGCAGGTACTCATTCTCTTAGTCAGGTTTTGCTTTGTGGAGTAGAAATGCAGAACAAAATGTGCAATCAATGAGATTATGTGGTCTTGAAAAATGGGACTCGAGACATCCCAGCAGTCATATGTTGGACGTTGTTAGCCTGCACAGAACCCAAACGCCAATGGTGCAGGGGACACATCTGCCCGCCTGGCCTCCAAGTGTTGCAGGTGCAAGGCAGTCTGACTGGCAGGTTGGGGCAAGGGGTGGTCGTCATGCAGGGGCTGCCAACAGAGACAATGCGCACATGATCAGGCAGGTGGATTCCACTGCCCTTTTAAGGCAGAGCTGTGACCCTGAGGGCAGAAGACGGCTGCACAGGGCAGAACGACTCCATTCTCCGTATTATAAGCACTGGTGCCATGGCTCAAGATGTTCAGCTGGAGGCGATCCATGCAGGTTGGAAGGGAATGCAGACATCCCCTAACTACATCTTATTGGGCAGCAGCCTCCAGGCAGATGGATTGGAAGGAGAGGAGTGTCCCACGACCATACCGCAGGCATCTGCTGGAGTCTGGGGGAATTCCGGCCCAGTCCAGGGCTACACAGCTCACTGGTAGGTAAGGACCCGCTACCTTCAGAACTCATTCCAGAGCCTTGATCTTCACTGCTGCAATTCAGTATTGTATTTCACCCCTTTTCCCTCTTGCTACAGTAGTTCAGTAAGACCATTTAGGGAGTTAGCTTTGGTGGCCTGCATTATTTTCCCCTGCAAACAATCCCCTTGCATGAAGGGAATTTAATGTTTTAGACAAATTTTCCAAAGGATCTTTTGAACCAATCAGTGACATTAAATGGATAGCAGGCACCCCTGTGTTTGCTCTTGTCACTGACCCACAGGAGAGTGAGCTGCTGCAGCAGGGTGTAATGCACTATGTTTTACACAGACAAGTGGTTCTTCTGAATCACCTGTCACTTTGAAACGAAGTAGACAGTCTATTGTTGTATTACTGGACTTCTGCATTTGATATTAAAAAAAGACTATCTTCGGTACTCCCATGATAGCATGATAGGCTATTTATAGCTTTTCTTTGAGAAAACATTTGAAAGCTTTTAAACTGAACCAAGGCCATTACGCATTCATTTACGCACTCTGTTGCCTATAGAGGGAATGTGCCCGGCAGGCAAACTTCCAAGGCATAAATTGCTCATTGAATTATCTTCTGCTTCGCCAAACATTACAATGAGTTTCGCTTCAAGGAAGCCTCCATCTGACCTAATGGAGCTTCATTCACTTTCCAGCAGCACGTGCATGTAGATGTAGTTCACAAGCAACCGCCTGAGCTACGGCATTCTTTGTAAGCACTTACTGTAGTCAGTGCCTGCAAGGCACTTAGAATAAGCGCTTCTCAAAAGCAGTTATGCCTGATCCATACTGCTGTGACTGCTGTCATACTGCTAGTTTCATTGTCTTGCTTTTATGGAATCCAGGAGGAATGCTGCCACTGAATTTAACAAATTTCATAAGGAAAATATATTCATGCATGTAACGAAAGGGATCTTTTTGCATGATTGCCCCTCAAATGTTGGACAGGTGCTGCTGGTTTTGTGACTCTGAGGTGCACTGAGCCCTACTGATCAGTCCCCAGTACATGTGCTCTGACCCCTCAAAGTGTATGTGCAATTGGATAATCCTTGATTGGCATATTTAACTTCCCTATAAGTCCCTAGTATTTGATACAAAGTGTATCCAGAGCTAGTAAGTTAAATGTCACCAGTGGACTGGAGCCTTTATCGTGCCACCACTGCTGTGACAAAGTGAAAACATGGCTCTAGGTCTTCCCTGCAGTCTTGTGGGGCAGTTTCTGAACTGCCAACTCGGCATGGCAAAATAACCTTTTTGCCATTCCCAAATCTTCCTTTTTAATATTTGAAAGTCACCCCTAAGGCACGTCTTATTAGCCCATAAGTCAGGGTGCCAGATATTAAAAGGACATGACAAATTTAAACTTTACATGTCCTGACAGTGAAAACTCAAAACTGTAATTTTCACTGAAGTTAGTCCGGTAGTCCCATTGGCTAACATGGGGTTTCACTAGCCTACCGACTACCGAATATAGTACTTCAAGGTATCAAATTGTTACATTAAACCTGACTTATTGATGAATCCGGATTTAAAGTAACGTTTAATTCAAAGGTGACTTTAGAAAGTCACCACTTTCTTTTCCAAACGTTCTAGTAGCCCTTTCTGTTTAACTACAACATTTGTCACCTGAGACAGCCTACTGCCCTCCTGCCAAGAGGTGTGAAGTGCTCTTAGGAAAGGAGAACAAAAGGACTATTGGTGGGAGGAAGTGTGACCTCTTCCATCTCCAGAGAGCTGTAGCCACAGATGGCCCAGCTTCAAAGAGGCTTCCACCTCAGATAGTTTAATGTGAATCACACTGCAGCCTGCCCTTCCAGGTAGCCAGACTGGCATCTCTTCCACAGGGGGAAAACACATCGCAGAACCAATTTTCAGGAAGGGGTGACTATTTATACTGGGCACAGGAAATGATGTAAAAGTGGGTACGTTTGCCTGTGGGAATTGACACCCCATTGGCTAGTGAGTCCTCCCCACCCACAAACTCAAAATTGGCATAAAAGTGGCATCCTTGGCTTCCAGCCTCAGAACACTGCTAGACTCGAAACAAATAGAAGAAGGACTGGTCCTGCTGAACATGTAGACCTCAGAAAGAAAGGCTGCACCAGGGACGACCGCATCTTCGGCAATCACTGAGCCAAGACAGGACTTCAGCTGCTCCTGCTGTTAAATCTGTGGAGAGACCCCAAGGGCTGGACCTGCTCCCATCTCATCCCTCTTCCCTGTTTCTCATCCATCATGCTTACTTCTCATCCATCATCCCTACTTCTCTTCCATCATCCCTGCTTCTCATCCCTACTTCTCATCCATCATCCCTACTTCTCATCCATCATCCCTACTTCTCATCCATCATCCCTACTTCTCATCCATCTTCTCTACTCCTCATCCATCTTCTCTACTCCTCATCCCTACTTCTCAATCATCATCCCTGCTTCTCATCCATAACTCCTACTTCTCACCCATCATCCTTACTTCTCATCCCTACTTCGCATCCATCACCCCTACTTCGGATCCATCACCCCTACTTCTCTTCCTTACTTCTCATCCATCATCCCTACTTCTTATCCATCATCCCTCAGTCATACCAACACACTTTCAATGTAGGGAAACACTTCTTCACACTGATTGGTTGGCAACAGCCAATCGGAGTTAAGAGAGATGGCTGTATGCTATTGGTCTAGGCACTGAAAGAAACAGCCTTCTCATTGCACGTTAGTTGAGGACAGAGAAGAGGAAATACAACTGGTGTTTGCTTGCAGTGAATCCAAGGCTGTACAGCATTTCATTTGATTTAAGTAAGTGCTTTTCTGTTTACACAGGCATCCAGTGACAGCCGCCGCCTATGTAAAGTGGTAGGGTGGGGCGTTGGGTAATAAAATAAAATAATTAAAAAACATACCTGCTGCTCCACTCCCACAGACGCTGCCGGCCGCCTCATTGCTCCTCGAATGTGGATGTGCCTCAAAGCACAGGGATTGGTCTTAGTGGCTTCGTTTGCCGCTAAGACAGTGCCTGGGAGTCTGTGCTGTTCCTCCAACCCGGCTGTGTAACACAGCTGGGTTGGAGAAACATAACGTGTGCCTGTCTGTTTGGCCGGCCTAAGACGGCCGGCCAAACAGACATGCACACTTATAAGTGCACACTACTCCTCCTCCTCCCTGCCATGCCCGGCAACACCCCGCCCTATACTTATTGCGTTGTTCAGGGCAGCGATAAATAAAATGATAATAACTTTGTGTTATTCTCCTTTTATTTATCTGCTGGCTCTGGGCAGTTGGGCGGCGCTCCTCCGCCATTACAGAGGAGCCGCCCCTGCAGGCATCTGTGGAAAGCTCGGACGGTTTGGGGGAATACAAGCCCCCCAACTCACACAAAAACTTTTCTGGTTTCAGTTTCATATGTCACAACTCTGCCCAGGCCTTGCTCTTCTGGCTTCCTACACAACTGATGCCCAACCCCTGATATCTGCAAACTGCTAGGAAAGAAAAACAAACTATTCTCAGGGCAAAAGGCAGCCTCAGACTAAAACATTTTCTTTGTTACAAATAAAACTGAAATCTGAAAAGGTTTCTCATGAACTGTATTTCCCTGTCTTCAAGAGATGATTTTAAACATGTTGTTTGTTACAATATTAAACTGAAACAGGTTTCTTTTTTTTTTGTATCTAAATTCTTTATTAATTTTTCAATTTAAGACAAATAAGGATCAGTAGTCAAATAATATCACATAAACAAAGTACTGATGATACATATCAATATAAGCAGAACAGCAGCAGAAGAGTAACAAAATAATGTTTTCCAAGTACAGCAATGTACATACATACATGATCACATACATATAAATGTATGCAACAAAACAAAGGAGTTTATGTAAACATTAAATGACCTGTTTACTCATGTCTCCAAGTGTTGATTTATGCGCAAGCCAGGCCCTTTGTCTTTCCCAAACCATCAGAGCTTTCCGCAGAGGCCTGTGTAAATAGAAAAACACAAATAAAATGAAATGCTGTACAGCCTTGGATTCACTGGAAGCAAACTGCACAGTGTGCAATGAGAATGTTTTTTTTCAATAGCTAGACCAATAGAATGCAACCCTCTCTCTTAAATCTGATTGGCTGTTGCCAACCAATCAGTGTGAAGGTATGTGTCACAACATTGAAAGTGTGTTGGTATTACTGAGCGATGAAGAATGAGGAATAGGGATGATTGATGAGAAATAGGGATGAGAAGTAGGGATGAGGATGTCCTGAGTGTAATCTTTCTCACCAACCTGCCAACTTAAAGATAACGGTTCCTGAGCCCAGAGTCCAAGGCTCGTAGACTGCCGCTACTTGCCAGTTTGTGGGTAGCTTTGAACTGGCTCCGAGAACTGAGGCTTTCATCAGACCTGTGGACTTCGCCGATCCTTCGACTGTCTATCCCAAAGCCGGACTCAAACTGCGGTGACTACGCTGACCTCACCGTCGACAAGAAAAAGAAACAGAAACGTTTCTAAGTGCGAAGGTGAAAGCTTTCCTGGGACCATACTGGTACCTGCATTCGACCTTGACTTCCATTGTGGTCAGCCTGAAACTTTGACTTTGCCCGAGACCCCTGAGTTTGAGGCTCATAGACTACCGCTAAGAGAGAAAAGCAGTAATTTACAAAGTTTTTAATACATTTCCAAACTTTTTGGACTCGAAAAGCAATGATTTATGAAAACCTTGCAAACATCATAACTCTGGTTCCCTTCACCTGATTTTTGTCGTTTTTGTGTCTAGTTGAAGATAACACTATATTCTATTTTTATAAATTGGAGTTGGGTTTTTATTGTATCTTGTTTCTTACTTATTGACTGTTTTGGTACTGATAAATGCTTTATACTTGTTTACCTTTGAGAGGAGCCTGACTGCTCTGTGCCACAGCTACCCAAGACTGAGCTAAGGTTTTATTTAAAGAAACTTGGGTAGACCTGATACGGATACCGATTAGTGACATTGTTGCTTGGTTGGGTCTCACAACCACCCCAACCAATAATCCACTTTTCTCACAATGTATTACTTATTTTATGGTATTTTTATTGTTTTATTTGTACAGACATGAAGCAGACAATCCACGGAGTGAGCACTGTGACTAGTAAAATAGTCATACACAATTATTTCATGTTACTGTGTCAAAAACTTCCTTTAAATGTTTGGTTTTTATCATTGTTCTGAACATGTGGTATTTTAGTCCTTGAACATCCACGGCCCCTCCCCCAACCCCTGCCTCTGTTTTTTGTTACTTACATTTTGTTTGCAGGATGGACTGCGACTTGGTAGATTTAAGGATTCTTGTTGGAGTTTAGTGGGGCAAAAGAATCGATATTGGGTAATACATGTAGATTTAAACCACTAGCCACCCCATTTATCTGGCATTACCTTGATGCCAACGAAACCCCTTTCACCAGCCTCACTCTGAAGGACAATGGTCTCCTGGTAGGTCTGAATTGTTCAGTAACCCAACTTTATGCTTCCTCCATTCTTTGTCAGTCTGTCGCCTGGTCTCTCACCTGGATATCTCTTGCTCTCCTGTGACATCAAGGGAAGTGGCATTTTAGGCTCCAGTCGCTCATCAGGGCATGCTTCTTTCACGGAAGCCGGGAGCTCCATCTTAGTGGCACCCTAGACACATGACTGCGGTGTCTAATCAAAAGTCTGTTCTAAAACTTGCAAATATAGATTTATTTGTGATTTATAAATGGTGGAGTTTTTTGTAGACATTTTGCCAATGAAGGGGGGCTTGCTGCCTGACTGACACACTATTAAAAAACAACTACATGTACAATAACAATAGAAAAGAGACATTGCCCATGTCACATCTCTCCTGCTTGGCTGTTCCCAGTGGATTTCACCCCAGAATTAAGGGACACATATAAGGTGCAGGCATGCAGATGGTCACATGGAGAGGCCACTTTAAGACGTGGAAAATGTGATCTGTTGTTTCCCCTTTGTAAGTGGGAGTCTTCATGTCCCATAATGTAGACTGCAGTTGTCTAAAAGCCAGGACCAGGTTTAGGTGCCCCTAGAGCCATGGGGTAGGTTTAACTGGCAGATTGTAAGCCTTCTTATACCATTGACCCCACCTTCTACATAAATATGAGCTGCAAATATTGCCCCATCTTAACATTTAAAGTGCTTTGTGTTTAGGAACTGTCCTCGCTCAGAGGCTCGAGGTCGCGTTACACGTAAGGTAAATCCAATTACTAGGATAAGAGGTCTAGTCTGAAGTAACCCACTTCTAAAATGTCTCTCGTAGTCTAAGGGGGGGGGGGGGGTACACTGAAATCTGCACCGTGGAGGGTGGGCTAAGTGAATTTTCGCTAGGCTGGAGGCCATGCATCCATCAAAGCGATAGGTCTGGTGCCTCGCGCATTCTCTGCATACCCAACCCGTATGAACGCAATATGCACCGCTCTTATTTCATGTTCTGTGGCCCTGGGACAATGGGGTCGGGTAGGCAGCCATATTTGTTTATTCAGTCTGTTATTGTCTGTCAGAGCCTGTGCCCGCCCTGAGAGCGCTGGGAGGCTGGGGAGCTGCCTTGAGGTGGTGACAGTGAATCAGACGGGTCATGAACATGAATCGATACCTCCCCTGGGAGGCTGCTGTATCATACAGGGTTTCCCTTCTGCCCCGAGGCAGGCGTCCGAGGACCCATCTGCCCGAGAGGTGGTGAGATCATTGTTTTGATTTCTGAAGAGCTGTGCGTCACGGGCTCAGGTCACGTGAAACATTGTGTATGGGGTGACCTCGCACATGCTTTTGACCAAGAGCTGCCGAGATGCATGCTTTGCTGTCGCATTGGTAGCGTGTCCCTATTGCACACAAATATTCACATGCCCCCATGCACCTCGCTTTTAATCACTCTTGCAACCGGTTTGTGTTTCACTCCTCTGCCTCAAGTCACCCTCACTCTGAATCAGACACCCCTGTTCACTTTCAGTATTGCTTTCACCCGCTCACCCCTTGCTGCTCTCCATTGTTCTTGCCCACAGTCACCTTTTCACTTAACCTTCGCCACAGACCTTTATGCAACGTGGCGCCTCACAGTAGATGTTGTTGTCAAGGCTTAGGGTGTGCTTTTACACGTATACTGGAGGCTCTGTTAGGGACTTGTAAAGGCAGTGTGACACTGACATTTATGTTCTATTCTGGTGTATGTTTGTTTTGCGCACACTTGGAGCTGAATTAACTACAGTGTAATAGAGTTTGTTTTTGGGCAAACCCTGTTTTTTAAGTCTCACCTATAGGTAACTTTTAGCTGTCTTTTGTTAAACCCCTTTTGCGGACAATACTGATACGTGAACTGCATTTTGGCTCGGGCATTTCTTCTAGTTGGCTGGCTTTCTTGTCAGTCTCATGTGCTTGCTTCTTATGGTTCTTATTCGATGGCTTCCCTTCCTCTTCTTGTGTTTGTCCATCCCCTGGAACATAGCTAAGTACAATCCATTTGTTTGGGCGACTTGTAGTCTACCATTGCTCACATTCAGGGAACTTATATTTCTTTTTCTTTCAGCACGTCATAGGAGTGCATGCTTCCTCGGTCTCTCCCTTGTATGCTACCCCCCCCCACCTCCCCCCAATACCTGTCCTCTGGGCACTCTATGTTGCTCCGTTCTCGCTCACCACAGCGTGTTCATTGTTTCCACCGTCCGGCCTCAAGCCCCTCTGTTGTTGCCCCCTCTTCCGCACACTCTCCATGTTGACTTTCTTTCCCAAGCCACCCCACATCCCTTGCTCCCCAGCACTTCCCATCATGGTCCTTTAAGAAAAAATATATAAACTTTTTTGGGAGAGCCCTACAGTTTCCTGTCTGGGTCTGTCCTTTTACTAAATGCACTTTCGTCCATATTTAAATTACTTTTATTTACCACTGCACAATTGGCATCCGCCATCTTGGAGTGATAAATTAAAAGTAAAACAGTGGGCATGCATGCTGTAAGTGCGCTCCTGCATAGTGATGGATGCATGTGCATATGTCATCAGGCTGGACTGCCTTACCATCACGACGCATAGTGTATACATAATTAAGCTTTTTTTTTAATTTGATGGTGCTGCACTACATCAATAAAAACGTTTCTTATTGCCGATGATGAATAGCATTGGCAAAAAGTGTTGACAAAGTCAATAGATCTGCTTTGGCAACCAAAGGTCGAGGGATAGCTATGCTTTCATAGTTTTCATTCTTGTTATTCCTTGCACACCCTGATCGGTCCAGCCTCAGTTATATAACTATATCCCTGTTTTTTTTTTTTTTCCACAACATAATTTTATTGTTGACATCCAATATAATACAAGGGCCTCACATGGCACCCAGTGCAAATAGACATTGTAGCAAATATATGAATCAACCTTTCCAGCAATAAGAAAGGATTGGTTCCACAAAAAATATATTGAAAGAAAAGCTAAGAACAGGAAAGGAAAAGAAGAGAAATTAAAAAAAAAACTGTGCCACGTTGCTTCCCTTCAACAGATATATGAAACCTAAATAGAGAAAAAGATTCTACCATCCATAGTCCGATGGATAACAAGCATTACGTATATGCCAGCTAGCTAATATCATACTATTGGTTCGTCAACATCAGATGGGGGGGTGAGGAGGCTCCAGATATAATCCCCTATAGTCAGCCCATATTTTCCAAATTTTGTAGTGCTTACGGGGGCACCCCCTTGCCTCGAAGACCGGAAGTTCCAGGCCCATACAGAAATCTAGGTCCTTCTTCCATACCCCAAGCGACGGTGAAGATTCATCTTTCCAGGCCCGAGCAATGTCTCTCTTGGCTAGTGTTAAGCCCAGAAATAGGAGGTGACACTTGTACCTATTTCCACCGATGTCCTCCGTAATGTGTAATATAGCCAATCTCGGTGAGGAGGCGATGACCCATCCCAAGACCTCGGACCGGCATGTGAACACCCCCCTCCAGAACTTTGACAGCACTGAGCAGGCCCACACAGCATGTAGGAATGTGCCCTCTATAGATTTACAGCGCAAGCAGTGTGGAGATGCGATGAGTCCAGCACGTCATAGCCTGTGCCTGGTGTAATAAGCTCTGTGCAGGTACTTAACCCCTTCCATGCGCGGCCGATTTTCGCCCTGTGCGAGGCGTTTCATTAAGCGGACGGGTTCATGACGAGCTCAGCTCGTCATGCGCACACGAGCACTGCGCAGCATGACGAGCTGAGCTCGTCATGAGCATGGAAGGGGCTAAACTGGATAAGGCCGCAATTGCTGCGCTGCGTGGAGACTCCAGAGCCTCCACCCAGTCATCCTCATCCAGGGAGCCCAGATCCTGCTGCCATGCCTCTCTAGTTTTATGGAGTGTAGTCGGGGTGTTATTGATAAGTGTGCGGTAAATTTGAGTGATTTTGTGATCCCTAGGTCTCCCATGAAAACCTTTGCCTCGATGGGATTAAATGCAGGAATCTCCGTGAAATGAGAAACTATATCCCGGTTTTGTAATATTTAATATTCCAGCTATCGCTAGCCAGAGGGGTAGACCTTCTGGTGGATTATCCATTTGGGTTGCCTCTCATGTGGGCTGTACACCTACCCCTCTGAATACCCATTCTAGAGATGTCCAATGTGTAATGCTGGGCTTTCCTTCTAAATTGCGGCTTGCCTTCATTAATGTCTACTCTCGCCCCGTTAGCCTGTCCCAGGAATCAAAAACGCTGGACGACTTAAATTCCTTTATTCCCCTGGTACCGTTAAACACGAGACTGATAGTGGGAGGTGATTTAAATTGTCATTTTGAGCCCCTCTTTGGTGCTCATGACATGATTATCAATGAGGAGGATCGCCAGTGGGCTATTCCAGATCCACAAGTTCAGCCGGTAAAGACCTGGTCCCCCCTGGTACTCCAAGTAAATGCTATTTTTCTTAACCATTCCCTGAGAGCCTGTAATGGGCGTACAGCCTCTGATAGACCGGGCAAGCCAACGTTTAATAGAATCGGCCAAGCATCTTTAATTGATTACATTCTTGTCGAGTGTAGATCTTGGTACAGAGTTCTGGATTTTGCTGTCCTCCTTCGACATGATAGCGACCATAATGCCTTAACATTAACTTTCAAGGTTCCAGATTCTGGTTTTCTCCCCCAAACAATCCCCTTTGGAGAACAGCTCATCTCTCACTACTAATAGGAGAAGAGTTAGGTGGGTAGTAATAAAACAAACACCAGAGAAGATGGGAGCTCTATATCAAATAGTAATTCCAGCTTTCCAGGAACTCAGTTGTTTATCCGCTGACTGGGATAACCCAGTATATTTTGATCAGGTTGCGGTACTCCATAAGAAACTGGCAACAAACTTAGCCATTTCTTTCATCCGATAGTACGCCCTAGCAAAACAAAAATGGTAACCCATAAGTGGTTTAATGATAACTGTCGTAAGGCTAAACGGGCGTTGTTAGTGGCTATTAAAGATAAAAACAAGCCACTAACTAAAACTAGGAAAGTTCACTATAAAGAAACTGTCGCCCATGCGAAGCAGTCCTGGGAAGAGAATAAATGGGTGGATATCAAGACCGCCCTACTGAACCGGGACATGAGAGAATTCTGGGTCATAGTTAGAACAGGAACTAGGGAGGGCAACCCAGCGGTTGAACCTAATATTCCAGCAGAAATATGGGCAGAACACTTTCGGGCATTGTATGCAGTAGAATGTTGATTTAGACCCTCAGTCTTGTAACCATAGCACTCCCCAGGTGACGTGGATTCAGCTAGCGGGCAGACACAGGATACATCTGCTACTGCCTTTACCCGCGCCAACGCGGGGCTCCCGGGATAACTCTTCGCGAGGTTGTCTCGGCAATTGAGAAATTACCAGCAGGTAAAGCACCTGGATTGGACAGGCTGCCAGGGATTTGTTCAGGGACGAACCTCATATCTGGGGTCCCTATCTTTGGGTGTTATTTAGCGCCATTATGAATGGCATGCCAATCCCTGAAACCTGGGCAGGGGCAGAAATTGTCCCAGTTTTTAAAAAGGGCTCTCCTCTAAACCCTGCAAATTATAGACCGATCAGCTTGATCGATGTCACACAAAAGCTATTTGCAAGGGTTTTATTAGACCAAATACAGACCTGGCTGCACGAGAATGACATCATAAGCCCCTACCAAGCCGGATTCAGGAAAAACACCTCTACCGTGGACCAAATCTATAGACTCCAACTTATAGTTTGGAAGACGGTATCAATTGAGGGTGGCAGCCTCTTTTTGATTTTTGTGGACCTGAAAAGGGCTTTTGATCTGGTCCCCAGAATTAAACTTTGGGGGGTGCTCAGAGAACTGGGGATTCCTCCCCATCTGCTTATTATGCTTATTAAGCTGCACGAGGCCACCTACGCCCAAGTAAGATGTGGCAGGGGTGGAGAATTAACTAACAGACTCCCAGTTGACAGAGGAGTGAGACAGGGTTGTGTGCTTGCACCAACCCTCTTCTGCCTCTTTGTCAACGCATTAATTGCACAACTTTCTGAGGTTGAGGATAATGATGCCCCCAAGTTAGCAAACTCAAAGATACCGGCATTGATGTTTGCTGACGACACTCTTTTATTATCTAAGACGCTCAGGGGGTTCAGAGGATATTGGATAGGTTTGTCGCTTTTTGTAATAATAGGGGCTTGGTGATAAACACCTTAAAAACAAAATTTATGGTGCTTAATCCGCCTAAGAAAATACATTCAAATCCCAAATTAAATGGCTTTCAACTTGAAAGGGTTTCCGTATTTGATTATCTGGGTGTCACCCTCACTGAAAATATGGAATAGGCTCCCCAAATAGCTAAAGCCAAGCTAAAACTCGCCCAGACCGCCGGGGGAATAGCTAAACTGGTAAGGGAATCAACGATGAAGCCCATTGCCCCTGCCATTGAGATCTATAGGGCGCAAGCGAGGGGAGCTACGTTGTATGGGGCTGAACTCTGGGGACATTGCTCTTCTGTCCTTTTAACTAAGATTGAGAACAGTTTCCTCAGGCAAATTTTGGTCCTCCCGCCTAGTACACCGTTAACCCCCTTGCGGCTAGACATAGGTATTGCCCCGATCGAAGATGAGGCTGCCCTACGACCCCTAACTTTTGGCGAAGGCTTTGGGTGACCCCAGAATTGGTTGAATACCAAGCAGAAACGAAGGATCTTCTAGCCCATCTAGGGGTCCTAAAAAAGTCCCTTGGTTTGTGCATGTGAGGCATCTATGTGCAATGATAGGTAAACCAACACTTTGGACTAATCCTGAAGAAACCAGTTTCATGGTTTCACGAGCTGAACTTGTGAAAATGTATCGAATAAAAAGCTCGAGGCCATCCAGGTAAATCCGAAATTAGGTCCTCTAACTACACTGTTCCTCACAGTCAAGGAGGACTACAAATTTGAACCTTTTTTGGATGACATTTTACCTCCCATAGCAAGGAAATTATATGTGCAGTTCCGATATAGTATTTTACCCCTCCGGGCTTTTACTTCTAAATGGGATCATTTGCCCCCTCGTGGCTGTCCTGCCTGCAACAACGACGAGGAGACTGAACTGCATGTTTTATTCTTTTGCCCTGGGTACAAAGTAGCAAGGAAAAGCTGGCTTGTACAGTTGTGTAGGAATCTGGGGTTTGTGCAATGTATGGCGGCATTTAGAGTCTTGAAATATGATACTTCCAAGCCTATAGTTTTTGCTGTTTCTCGGTTTCTAAATGCAATGTGGCGAAGGAGAAGGGTTTTCCTTCACAAGGAAAAATAATTAAAAGATACTAGCCTGATTGTAGTACTAATACAAGTGCCCAATGCTTAGACCACTGTAATGGGAATTTGCTTTAAAAATTTTATGATTAATGTAGATTTTTTCTTTCTTTTTCTGTCTTTTTAATTGGAATTTAACTTTTATTTATTTATTGCAACATTACTGTGTTGTTCTTTGCTCTGGGCCTGTTTAGTTATATTAATGAACCGACCAACTATTGGGAATTTCAGCCTTGTATGGTTTTCTCCATGTACCTGTAAATGTACGGATGTATTCAATTATTGGAAATTTTATGTCGTGTCGTGTATCCACAATTCCTCTGATGGATGTGGTTCTATTTTTATGTTGGAATGTTTTAAATCCAGAATGCAGTTCTATTTATCTTTGTATACTTTTATGGTCCTAGTGACCGAAATAAAGGTTTTTGAACTGAACTGAACTGAACTTTAACACTGAGCACGGCACACGCTTCAAGGACACCGCGCTCAGTGCTAAAGTAAAAAAAAAAAAGAATAAACCGAGGGCTGTGTCCTTGAAGCGGCGCCGCAGCTCAGGTTTAAACTTAAACAAGCATTTGCAATGCAATAGGACTCGCATTTACGCAAGTTTAAGCTATTGGCATTGTAAATGACAATGCCTTTTATTTATGTTTTAAAAAACAAAAATAATAGGCATTGTCTTGTACAATGCCATTAGCTTAAACTCGCGTAAATGCGAGACCTATTGCATTGCAAATGCTTGTTACATTTTCTTACCGTGTTCTGCAATGCAGCGAAGCCCATAGAGTTCCGCAAAGCCATAAAGACCTGGCTTTTCCCGGGGTAACCCCTATACTTTTTCGGTTCTGCTTCTAACCATGTATACCTGGGTAGCGCTGGGACGCCCCGTTGCTGGGGCAGCTATGCGCTGTATAAAATCAGTAAATAAATAAATAAATAGAGGGCAATAGAACTTTGTTTTATGTAACACGCGTTATACACAAAATGCCTGAACTTCTGAATTACATGCTGCCTTGGCTGGGCTCGGCAACTCTGCCCTCGGTTTGTTGTGTTAATGGTACTGCCGAAATGGTAGACTGTCAATCATGAACAAAGTAGAATGACTGCAGTGCCACATGGACATCTTGTGATTCAAGGCTAATCAATAGTAAACTACAATTAATTTATTTAAATAAAGCAAAAAGGCACACTGCCCTGCAGATTGTTGCTCTCCCAGCATGACATAAAATGGTACTGCAACATTTTACACGTCATAGGGCATAAAAAATACAAATGCCCACTTCCCTGCCCCCCCCCCCCCCTCATGTACTTGGCCACCGATCATGGGGTATATTTGCGAAGTTGGTTGAATTCCGATTCATCTCAAATTTTACTGATTCAAAGTTAAGACAAAATAATTTGGGATGCCCTAATCAGTAACTTGAAGACTTGGCAAGAGAAGTTGAATGGTGAATATACACTATATACGTGTTATAATATTCCACGCTTATTTTTGGGAAAATTGGTAGTGTCAAGAATTGAGTGAGCGTTGATCTCTTCTTTGCTGTGCATTGCAGCGAGTCTGATCTTAGGGGACAGAGTTGATCAGCAGAATTCCTTACTTGATGTCTGTTTGAATAATTCCGTTGCCTAGTTGCAAATTCATAGTCCAACCCAACAGAGAATCGGATTGTTCTGACAGCCATTTTGGAAGCTGCATGGGGCATAATGATGCTGTGCCTCGCGCCCGCCTCCCACGCCCCTACCTCCTGCACCTTCAGCACAAGCTTGATATTGTAGGGTGGATGATATGTAAGAGCATTCCGTTGAGGGGGAGTTTAGATGAAAACTCACCTGTCCAGTGTATCTTCCACCCAAGCGGGAGAGATTGTATGTGCTGTGCGTGGCTTTGACGTCTCAAGAGTTGAAGGCCGCTCTGAGTGGCGGGAACACCATGGGTGAGGTTAGCAGGGTGGGATAAACGGATTAGCTAGAACGCTTTCCAATAAAAATGTTTCCCCTGATTTATCAAAACAATCCGGGTGTGAAAACCCTTCCAGTTTCCGAGGTGGACTTTGGGGGAAGGGAGCCAGCAGTTCGCAGACGCAGAGCTTAACTCTTTTATGTGAAGCAGAAATGACGGATTAAATGGCCGCATCCGTCCAATCCAGCTGTGGTCGGCCTAGAAAGAGGCCCCGAGTCCCGCCTCCGCTTTCTTTCCTCGCGCGGCCGCTGAAAGGAGTAAGAAATGGAGTAATTACATGACCCCAGGAAAACTAGGCTTTCAAAGCGGATTCGCGCATTGTGTGTAGGAAGCCGTCGGTGCACGCACTTGCAGCTAGCTATGCTGGGAGATTCCTGGGGCCGCCATTAAAGGAGGCCGCTCTGGCTGGGGCGTTCTCTAAAGTGACCTCCTTCATAATCACGGCTCAGCCCCTTGCCTGCGGGCCGCACTGAAGAGCATTTTCATTTCTGTGTTTGCGTTCCCCCCGAGTTATGAATGGCTTTATGAATGGCACTTCGCGCAGCTCTTTTTTTTAATGAAAGGTTTGTGGAAGTAGTAAACGGGATTCTGTGTTCTAGGTTGATGTGTCTTACAATAATCACAACTTGCAGAGGTAAAAATGTTGTCATGTGCACGCATGCAAAAATTAGCGGACCGTACCGTTTGAGGCATTGACGCATTTTCGTTGCATTGTAAATCTGAGTTATGTAATCATGTCGTATCGACTTATGGGAAATAAAAACAACTTACTCAATAGCATACCATATACTTCACTCTTCAAGAAAAGCAGTCCTCTCTGGAGAGGTTGAGAATTAAAAATCTTGTTCTCTTTGTTGTCCCGTGCCCGTACGTTTCAGTGTTATCCGTAGGCTGTATAAAGTTGACCCAACTGAGTGAAAATATACCCAGATGAGTAAAATGTTAAAATGAATCGACTAACGTTAGTGTCATGAGCTGGTGGATTTGTTGGACTGGTAGAACTGTCAAGTGTGCCAGGATGTGGTTATCTTGCATAACTCCTACTCTTCTAGCCAGTATTTCTTTTATTGTTTCCTTACTTGTGCAGTATTTGAAAGTCTATAGGATTCTGGCAGATCACCGCTGGGAGACTCAGACCCAGACCTGGCTGAAGTTGAACTACTGAATCCGTGCCCTGGCCGCCACCTGCAGGCCCTGTTCTGTGCCTGTGCTCTCCAGGTGCACAGGGCGTGCACGAGACAGTCACGAAAAAAAGTCTCTAGGGGATATATTTGAGACAGTGGCTTGACATTAAAACATCACATTATATCACCCAGAATCCTCTCTGATCTATGTTGACTATACCAAGGAAATTAAGAGGGAGATTTTGAAAAACCCTAGCTCAGCTGTAATTTACTCAATCTATTTGGAGAGTGATTTGAACCAGTAAAAAGTAAATTTGGCCTTATTTTGGACTCGAGCACATCATATGCATAGGGGAGAAACAGCTCGTCCAACATGGGTTGCAGTACATTGGGTAGATAGTATATGTAATTCGGCAGGAGTGGCAGCATTCTGGGAATAACCACAGTCCAAATGTAGACCAGGGGGAAGGGATTTCGTAAACATAAAAAACAAAGTCCAACCGGGTATCAGTGCTTATCATAGGCCCAATATTAGAAAATAGTGACTAGTTCTATCTTATTATACTCAATGTGCAAAATACGTGTATCAGATTTTATCCACGGAGACTATATATGCAACAAAGAAACTTTATATGCAGCAAAACATAAGACATAGTTAATCACTTGCAAGTTGTACAGGAAAATTGTGTTTGTTAGTGTAAGTGTGGCGTGGTGCACGTGAAGCAAACAAAACCACGAAAACCTGATGAAAATGATCTGATTTAACATGGCCGTAGAAGAGATGGAGATATTTGAACAAATTTGTACATTGGAGCATGTAGATTAGTTTGATAGAGAGTTATTTTTAAAGGAAAATTGTGCTCTTTGTGCTGCAGTGTTTTCCTGTATACATTTCAAGCGATTCTTGTCACCATGTCTTATGTTTTGCTGCGTGTATTGTTATAAAGTTTCTTTGTTGCACATATGGTCTGCGTGGATGATATTTGATATACGTTTTTTGCTCATTGATTGTAATAAGATGGAACTGGTCGCTATCTTCCTAATATTGAACATATTATAAGCATTGATTCCTGGTTGAACTTCGGTTTCTAGGTTCATCCTTTGAATAACTGGCAGGACTTAATGCAATCCAGAGTGATAACATTTTCATGTGACCGGCGAAAAAACAATAAGATACTCACTCTCGTTTACACAAATGCATGTAATTCTTACACCACTCAGGCCAAAAAAATATGGGTTGAAATCCCTTGAGAGAGAATAAAAAATATATACAACTGTTCATGAGCGCAATGTTTAATCTATTCCAATACAGATTATACAAAGATATTATTTGGTTTCCTCTATGCACAAACATCAGTTTCTGAATAGGAGTAACTCAAAGAAGCAAAACATTTACATTTGGTGAGGGACTCTACGTTTATACAGGGACTTTGGTTGGACATTATATAATGCTGGTCTTCCTTTTCTAGTTGCGCAGGGTTACATATGCAGAGTAAAATCTGTGCTGGGGACAGGGCCATATAAGTAGTCTGATAAAGCTCTAGGAACTTTAAAAGCATGAGAGTGTTGCTGACCCAAAGTTACTTAGGAACACTATGGTTGAGATCTAGGTCTTTATTAGAATGTTGGGAATGTCCCCTGCATGGTAGTCGGGCACCTTCCCCTGCCTGAAGTGCCCAACTGTGTATGTATCTGGTATCCTGACGTCTATATTGTCTTTAGCGTCACACTAATCTGAGGATGGGTGCTCAGGCCTAGGCCTGCCCCTGACAATGCGACGTCCTGGACGTCTCCTGTAACCTGGAGGGGCCCACCAACCATGCCCTAATAATGGACAGAGGACTACTGTGCCTGACCTGGGTTTAGCACATAAAGCGGTGGTGCTACATATTGTGTTTTGAGATAGATACTGCGATCAGACCTTTTTGTTTGTGTCAGTGAGTGTGGCCTACATGCACCTCGTGGTTAAAGTTCTGTTGTTATGTTAATGCCCATAACCTTGCGCGGACATGCTGTGTGTATGTTGAGTGTGTGTACTTGTAGCAGGACTGTGTGAGGGAATTTGAGTACTGAAACCAGTGGGATCTATTTTAGATGCCTCTGATTTAGCATTGCACAAGATGGAGGATGACAACAGCTTCCCTAGACAGTGGCAAGGTGCTTCATGCATTCTTGTGGTTGGAGAGTAGAGATCCTTACAGTGCAGTGAGGAGGATGGAGACAGGGATAAGTTTTAAAAATTCCAAGAAGACTTGTTAGTAAGGGGTTGCTGATTAGTTGCTCCTGAGCACTGCCATTTGGTTGACTGCAGAGTGAGGGGTGGGATTACAGTATATATTGTCCAAATTGAGGAAGGTTCGTGGTCAGGCCTGACCTTTTGGCTATCACTGATTACTGCTTCAAAGAGGCTTATGACAGCCAGGTGCAGAAATCTCACACTTCATGGTGCCCATCTTTTGGGTACTTC
Source organism: Calotriton arnoldi (assembly GCA_963921515.1). Lineage (NCBI taxonomy): Eukaryota > Metazoa > Chordata > Amphibia > Caudata > Salamandridae > Calotriton > Calotriton arnoldi. The sequence continues at coordinate 408,551 of CAWUFW010000409.1, forward strand.
AGTTTAAAGACAGCCCTAGCGTTATCTTCTGTGAGAAGCAGCACTCTACACAAAAGACAGTGCATGGAGAGCAGCCTGAGAAGGACACTTGAAAATAGAACGACCTCATACCAGTTCTAAAGTTTGGGACAGCGGAGTCACACCCCATCTAGAAAATGTGTATTAAATTGGGATCCCCACTGCTCCACTTTATCCCTGTTCCAAGTCCTTTATTACAAAAACAGAGCATGCTCTGCAGAGTACTCAAAGGACTGCTCTGTGACCAGGGCTGATGTCTGCCTGACAGCCTGTCTCTCGGGGGTGAGGGGAATCACTTAAAGTTTGGATTTTCTGCAGGACAAGCTGAGCGCCTGTTTGGTGCCTAAAAACCTGCCTGCTGAGAGAGGGATGGAGTCTACCTGGCTCTGCACGATGAGAAACTGTTCCTGAGGAGAACCCAAGCATCTCCCTGGAGAAGACCACCCAGAGAAAGCTGCCAGCCTGAGAGCAATACCAGGAGTGACCCGTGTTGAGGGGGTCACTCCTGGTCTTTCAGAAGGTTCTCAGCAGTCACTGCAAGAAGCCTATGTGAATGAAACATCCCAGTCGAAGCTGCAACTGCCTGGGTGATTAGGTGGGCCAGGTTGGGGTGGCAGCTGGTGTGGTGGTTGTTTCGACCCAGGTGGGGCTGCAACTGCCTTAGTGGATGTATGAGCCCAGTCAGGACTGCCCCCGCCCTGGTGATCATATTGTCCTAGTCAGGGCCTGTACATGGTTTGGCGTCGGTCAGCAGTCTAGGTGTGGCTGTATCTATCTCACCAGCCAATTGGAGCTACAGCAGTCAGGCCTGCTCTTAAAATCACCAAGGCTGCTGATTGATGCTAGACTGAACCCCGGTAGTCACTTGAAAAGACAGATGAGCCTCCACCGTGGCTTCGGAGGACTGTTTGCAACTACCTTATGCCTCTGCCTGCATGGAAGACTAGTCGCGCGTTATGGACCCTGGGTCTAAATTTCTACCCATTACATCACAATAGGTAAGAACACACGACAGAGAGGAACTGATTGTGTATTTGACTTGGGGGCAAATAGAATCTACATCTGAGATTGATTGATGCCTCTTCCATAATGACTGGGGGGAGGGGACAAAGCGTATCAAGGGTCACCTGAGTTGCAGACAAAACGAAGGGGAGTCGGTGAGTGTTGCACCGTAAGGGAGAATCATGAGCATCATCACTGCTGTGTATTATGGATTGAATTTAGTACTGCAAGTTTAAAAAGTAATTTCGGGGGGCGTGGCTTGCCAACGGAAGAAGATGGCCGCACTGTGATTGAGCTCCGCTGCTAAAGGCAGATAACCCCATAATCTGCACGACCATCCGAGCATTCCCTGGCACGAATCGGTGGCACTACGTAACGGAGCGGCCAAGGCACCCGAAGAACAGAGAAAGAACTGGGCGAAGCAGTGGGAATACGTCGAGAGGAGAGTCGGAAGAAGTTGACTGGAGAAACCGCGGACGCCATAACGGCAGGCCGGCTGCAGTGACGCACAGCAGTACGGACTCTGGGGTGAAAGGAAGCGGAGGCGGACAGAGGAAATGTGGATGTAGGCCCTGGCCGTTAAAGCAGTCAGTGAAATCAGGCGCAGCCCAACAAACACGCGACCTTCCTGAGACACCGGCCGGTGGAGAGGTGAGGAGCTGTGACGCATGTGGGCCGGAGCGGCGGGGACATGGTCTCGGTAGCAGCGATCGAGCCAGAGGTGTCTGCCAGTATTACAGCGGGGCGCAAAATTGAGAACTGGGGAGACGGTTGATAGACCAGCGCACATGCCGAGGCCATGCAAGGAGCGGCTCCTGGGCGGTTGGGGCTGGGCTCCTGGCAAAAGAAGATAGACCGCCCCCCCCCCACCCCCTCGGCTGTTTACGGTCGGAATACAGAGAAGTGAGAGTGTTGTGCGGTGGTGGCGCACGCAGGGGCTGAGAGGCTGCTGGTGGTATGCCAGTGTGGAGCATAAACTGCCTGGAAGAATATAAGGTCCGACGTCGATTGCAGCTGTGGTCACACATTGCCAGTCAGTGTGAGGCACAGGAACGCAGCAACTAGGGGGGACCGGGAGATAGCAGAGGGTTGGTTTGTTGCCTCCCCCTCCCCACTCCTCCCCTTTGGAACTCAAGGACCACGAGGCACCCAAGTTAACGGCTGATGGGGTAAGCCAGGGCCACCATAAGGAGAGCAGTGGCAGGACCCGCATGAGACATAACGTTGGCCACCAATTCTTCTGCCTTCCACTGGCATATTACGACTGCCCCGCGACACACTGTTTAACGGGCTGAACATATTGTCAGACGCTAACAACGGAGCAATGGTGAAACCTAAAGGACTGGGGGCAACACAATCAAATAAGATGGACAATTATGCAATCCCCAAACTGGCACAGGGAGACGGAGGGAAGGAGCCGACGGAGCCCTCCATGGGGGCCATAATGGATGGTATAAAGGACCTGAAGGGTATACTGGAACATAAGATTGACACAGTAACAATTGAGGTCAACCTGATCAGGTCAGACCTTTCAAAATTAAGAGACAAAGTAAGACAGCAGAGACTAACATCTCCCAACTCCATTCTATGACTAAGCGCCTAGTAAAAACCCAACAGACAGCGACGATGGCTGCCAGGCTTGAAGATTAGGAATGACGGTCAAGATGTAACAATATTAGAGTGGTGGGGGTCCCAGAGGGAGCGGAGGGCCCAAGTGTGGACCTCTTCCTGGAGGACTTCATTGTCAACACGTTACAACCTACGGGACTGTCCAAGTTTTTTACGATTGAAAGAGCGCATCGGGCCCCAGTGCCTCCTCCCAGACCAGGGGCCCAGCAAAGGACAATAATTGCAAGGATCTTTAACTACCGTGACCGCGGCGCTATTTTGCAGGCAGCCAGAGCAAAAGGGGATATCCGCTTTGAGAACACCCAAATCTGATTCTTTCCCGACTTCACGCTTCAGATGCAAAGACAAAGAAGGAGTTTTGAGGCAGTGAAGAGAGAACTTCGAGAGCAGGAAATCAAATGTATGATGCTCTTCCCTGCTAAGCTGAAGATAATGATAGAGGGGAAGACCTGGCAGTTCATCTCTCCAGACAAGGCATGGGAGTGGCTGGAGGAAAGACGAACTAACAAGAACAACAACGTCAAAGGAACAATGCCGGGCCGGGGGGGTGGGTCCAGACAGAAGCCAGAAGGTCAGAGACCAGTCAAAACAGTCTGGACCGGAGGATATACCGGCCACAGAACTGGACGCAGAGGGAGAGGGCGCAACTGGAGGACACTGAGGCTCCAAATAAATGCGGGCCTGACGCAAGGAACTACACAAGGAACTGCAACCGTAAGCTGAATTCCAAGAAGGTGTGCAGGACAGCTACCGCCCGAATGTAGGGAAGTGGCTAAATACACGGGGATTACATTACATAATGGTATTCATTGGGAGTTAAAAGGAACAACTGTATCGTGGAGAAGTGTGGCTCAATGGTTAGAGCGGCAGACCCTGATGCAGAGATCTGGCCCGGGACCAGGGTTCAATTCCCGCCTCGGCGGGTCTTGGGCTCAATTTCCTCGGACCTGATAATTCTCGCCTCGGTGCCTATTCTAATCATGGGTCCCACTCTGCAACTCTGGGCAATAGCTTGCTTAATCTCCACAACGGCCCCAACAGCGCTGGGATGCCTGGCTTCACCTTGGGGGTGCCCAGGAGTGGACATTTCACAGGGAAAAGCCAGGAAGGGTTCCACAGCGGTATGCGTACAGCGCCAGGACACCCCTTTGGGGGTATAAGTGCGCTTTACAAGTACAAATTTCATTTCATTTCATTTCAGTCGTGACTCAGAAGTGGCAGACGCACCCCCCCATAGTGTTTATCCTAGGTTAAGTTTAGGGTGACAGGCTCTCTGCGGGTTGGAAAGTTGGGGCATGCACCACCAGTGTAGCAGGGAGGGGGGTGGGTTATGAGTTTAGGGAGTTGAGTTGAGGGAGTTTTTTAGGTTATGACCACATTTTCAACGGTCAGGTTAAGTACTTGGGGGGGGACTAGAATAGATGTACCACATTCGGCATGTGACGAATCTTCGATTAGAATGGTTGTCGATAGAGGGGGTGGAAGGGAGGGGGAGGCTGGACTGACATAATGGCAACATCTGACATGTCAGTTAAATCAATAAGGGCTTGGTCCTGGAACCTAAAGGGTCTAAACAATGGGCTGAAATGGACGGCAGTGCTACAGTTTATTAAAAAACATTTGCCTGACGTAGTCCTGCTGCAGGAGACGCACCTCCGGGGAAATCAGTGTAGAGCATTAAGCAGGCTGGGATATGCGCTACTGGCACATGCTGGCTACACAACTGGATCAAGGGGAGTCAGAATATTGTATAGGACAACGCTCCCCTTATCCGGTATAAAACATGGACTGACCCGTTGGGGAGATTCGTTGCGATAAGTGGCCAGTGGAAGGGGCAAACCTTGAACATATGCTCAGTGTACGCCCCACCGGGATTACAGGCGGCCTCCCTAGACTTGCTGGGCCCACTGCTATTGGAGTTTCCAGAGGGCCGGCTGATAATGGGAGGGGACATGAACGATATAGTCTCGACGGAGATGGACTCTATGGGGGGTGGATCGACATGACGTAAGCCGGGCCTGTTTGGGGATTTCCTCTGGGCAATGGGCCTGAGTGACATCTGGAGGCAACAACACCCCCTCATTAAAGAGTTTACGCATATTTCGGCGGTGCATGGGAGTCTAGCTAGAATAGACTACATGGTGACGCAGGCCCAGGGTCTGGGTGAGTTCCACAGAACAGCTCATATCGCGAGAGGGGTATCGGACCCCTCGCAGGTAGAGGTTGTCCTAGGGGTTTCCCCGTAGGGACCACTCTTTGCCCCCCAAAATTGACCCCAGGTATCTCAAGGACCCCACATTTAAGGCTGCAATTAGGGAAGGGGCAAAACTGTATTTCAAGGACAATGTGGGTTCCGTGGCATCAGAGCTGACGATCTGGGAAGCATTTAAGACAGTGATCAGAGGCCAGGCCCAAGCCCAAATTGGAGCACTAAGGAAAGAAAAATGGCTTCGGGCCAGACTTTGGAGACGGACATTTTACCATTTGAGACGCAGATTGTAGAGGGTGGGGTGACGGACTCGGAGGTGCAGCACCGGCTGAAACTTCATCAGAGGGAGCTTCAGGACTTAATGGAAGAGAGTGCCAGAGCACATGCGCTGGCCACTCAACACAGGTTATATGAAGTGGGGGATAAAGCAAGTAGGCTCCTGGCATGGCTTGATCAGAAAAAGACAGAAAGCAGGTGGGTTCCAGGAGTGATTGACGACACAGGCCGCAGACACGAGACGGGTAAAGAAATAGCCGAGGCGTTCGCTTCCTACTATGAGGCGCTCTACTCCTCCACGTCTGACAAGTCGGAGGTGGATTGCGTAGAGTTCCTCCGAGAGGTAAAGACACCAAAATTGTCAATAGCAGAGAGAAATTTGTTAGAGAGTGACCTCACAGTGGAGGAGATTAAAACTGCAACCCGCGCACTTCAATCTGGTAAGGCGGTAGGACCTAACGGGCTACTGGCAGAATTATTTAAGTGCATGCTAGATACAACGGCGGAACACCTGCTCAGAATGTATAATAGAGCCAAAGAAGAAGGGGTTCTCCCCCCCAATCTAAGAACAGCCGTGATTGTTGAAATTCCCAAGGAGGGCAGACCCCCTCAGGATTGCGGGTCGTACAGACCAATATCCTTCCTTAACCACGAGGCCAAAGTGCTGGCCAAAGCTCTCTATTTGCGGCTGTGCAAAGTCATTGCCTCCCTCGTACACTCAGACCAATCCGGATTTATGCCACATGGACGTACGCGGCAGAATATACGCTGGCTGTTTGGGGTCCTCCACATAACAGCTGTGGATACAGCGGACCAAGTGGCCTTCTGTCCTTGGATGCCAGAATGGCCTTTGACAGTGTTGAGTGGAACTATCTATTTGCCGTTCTGGACCGAATGGGCTTCAGGGCTAAATTCATAGGTTGGGTTAAGCTTCTCTATTGTGACCTGCTGGTGAGAGTACGGGGTCAATGCTACGGTATCCCATACATTTGCGCTTCAAAAAGGGACTAGACAGGGCTGCCCGTTGTCCCCCTTGTTGTTCGCCTTAGCCTTAGAGCCACTTGCGGCGTGGGTGCATCAAGATCCCTTGATATGGGGTATCCCAGTTGATGGAGAATGGGAAGAACGCATATCCCTATATGCGGATGATATCCTGTTATATTTAACAAGACCAAAGCAGTCAATTGATGAGTGTTACAGATTTTCCGTATATATGGTGATAATTCTGGTTACCGCATCAACTGGGATAAATCATTGTTGTTTCTGCTTGCAGGAAGAATACCTAAGTTAACATCTAGATGTGCAGTACCAGTTGAGTTGCAGTGCCTCAAATATTTAGGGATATACATTACCAGGAATCCTCATGAGATCTACCATAAAAACATAGAAGTACATTTGAATAGATTTATGAGAGACGCTAGCCGTTGGCGGTCCCTTCCCCTTAGATTGATGGGTTGCGCAGCCTTATTTAAGATGTCGCTCCCTCGCCTACTATACGCCATACAAAATACTCCAAACGAGATTCCCAATGCCTTCTTCCAAAGAATTGAAGCTGAACTGAGATCCCTACTCTGGGGAGGAAGCGCGTCGCGAATAGCGTTACGTAAATTGCAGCAGGGGGTATATGAGGGAGGGTTGGCTATCCCTGATATCAAAGCCTATTATTGGGCAGCTCAGCTCGTAAATGTGAATGACTGGGCCTTCAGTGACAGAACGGAACCGGCTTACAGAGTAGACAGAAGGGCTATGGGGGCGGCAGGGCACCTCCCGATATTATATGACAAAAGTAGGGCCCGGGACTTGCCGGCACACACACAAACAGTGGTAAAAGCCTGGAGAGCGGCAAAGAGGTTCTTGGGCTGGGAGGGAAGGCTAACCAAGATGACCCCACTCTGGGACAGTGATCACTTACGAAGGGTGGGACAATTGGGTGGCTTTGAGAAATGGAAAATACCCGGTTTGGACAATTTGGGAGAGGTATGGACGGGACAGGCATACATCACCGTCGCCTCACTGCAGCAGGAGTATGAAATGGGGCAAGGAAAATGGTTGAAATACCTCCAACTGTGGCGCGCCCTCAAAAAACGACATTAGTGAGGGTGTGAATCTGCAGGAAGCGTCCCCCCTAGAAGACAGGCTATTGACAGATCCTTTGCCAGAAAAGGCAATATCGTTGATATATAAGAAAATAATGAACAATTCCCCCGACACCCTAGGAGCACTAAAGACCTCTTGGGGGGTGACCTAGGCCGCCTGGAGGATGAGGAATAAGGGACGCCATCCAGACCCCAAGGGAGGTGGCAATACGCTCCAGATTCAAATTGGTCCAGTTAAAGATCCTGCACCGGGTATATTACCCTAGGACAGTGCTATACGGAATGGGGCGAACGGAGAACGGACATTGTCAGAGGGGGTGTGGGCAGGAGGGATCCTTTTTTCACCTGCTCTGACACTGCCCAGTGATACAACAATACTGGCTTGAAATAGGTAGACTAATGGTCAGTGTGGTGGGAGCTGAGGTCCCGGTGGAACCCAAGGGGTTCCTGTTGTTGATAACAGGAGAGGAAGATTGGCCTAGATATACGAGACTCTGGTTAACACTGGCCGCAGCTATTGCTAAACGTAATGTGGCAAAGCACTGGGAAAGTGCCGCTCCCCCAAAAGTCACAGACTGGGAATCGGACCTGGACTGGTGCCACCAAGCTGAACGCACAATATATAGAAGCAGAGGGTGCCCCAAGAAATGCGAGTAGATTTGGGGGTCCTGGCAGGCTTTCCGCGGGCTGTGGGGGAGGGGTAGGGGCTTAAGTTAGAGAGAACAGTTGATAATGTTGATCTGAGCTTTGCTTCCTCCGGCACTGAAAGTAAAGAAAATGTAAAGCATGATTTGTATACATTTTGTAATGTTGAATTGCCTGCCGAGCACATTGCAATAAAAAGATTTATAAAATAAAAAAATTTAAAAAAGTAATTTATTTTCTTAAAAGTCAAGCAACAGACTGGAGATTGAAGGTTTTGTGCCGGTTAGCTGATTATTGAGTTTCAAACTCGTGCTCACACACTATCTGCCTTGGAAGTCTATCACTGCTCACTCTCGCTACCATGAGAGTCAAGAGCGGAAGCAGTTGTACTTGGTTTAGTTTGCAGAACCATAGTAGGAAGGACCCCAGGACACAAGTGGTAAACAACCTCAAACAACACGGTTGGGGCCCAGTAGCTCCTGTCTGCCCTGTTGCCCCCTGAACACGGTCTGACTGTCTCCATTGTACTATATGAGATATTCAGACCGATGACGTGCTCATTGGTCGAAGGATTAACAGCAGTAGAAAATCCGGTTTGGAAGGAAGCTTTTAGACAACAACAGATGAAAAAGCTTTATGTTCAGACAAGATGGCGAGGATGCTGGGTCTAACCAACTAACAAATGTCACTAAACTCAAAGCGAGAGATGGAAAAACCTAGGCTGTTGGGGCAACATGTGAAATGTATTTCTATTGCTTCTCCTATTTGACCCCTCTCTTGTGGAACACATAAACTCCATGACCTATCCATAGAGTTTCAAATGTCTGAGATCCTTAGAGATTTTACTGTACAAACAACAAAAGGTCTGTCATCCAGTTGATGTGCATCAATGTGTGAGTTGCAGGTGGAGGTCACAGAATGCTCTGAAAGTTTTAGGGAGCTTGTTGAGTTACAGCCTTCCACTGGTTGTAAGAGGGATGTACAGGATCCGTTCGACTGATCTCCTCCCTCCAGGTAATTAAATTCACTATTTCTAGTTTGGACTATCATATGATAAATGAATGCAGTCTTGTTTTGCTTTCTTTGAACTAATTAGATGAACACTCCTTGAAACAGTGATTTGTATGTGAAATGTTCAGGACTGGAGAGTGTCCATAATTACCCGAAGTGAATTGGTCACTCTAAGAGCAAGAAGGAAGGAGACCCCTCCTCCCCCCTGGATCCAATGGGGGATGCAGTCCCACGGAGCAGTAGGTATAGACACTTTTGATAAGATAGAGGCACTCTTGCCACAGTTTTTGCCCATGTGGTGGCATGGAAATGATTGTAGGCTATAAGGGCAGGTGAAGAATTGTCCAGGGCTGAGCTGTAGATGTTGACCAGGGCCCCAGATGCAAGACAGGTACTGTAGCATGGCACAGAGAGAGACCTGGGCAGGGAGCAGAGGTGATTGGGATGCAGCAGCAAGATTATGGGCTGCAAAACGTGACAAAATCATAAGAGGTGGGTTTCTCAATAGGGATCATGACACCAAAGCGGCAACTGGGCATGTTGAGTCTAGTCCGACTGAGCTGGCCATGGAAAGAACCTGCTCATCAGCACAAACCGATTTACACATGACCTTAGGATCATCGGCTGACTTCAGACCGAGGGCTGAGACGGGGGCATAGGTGAAGATACCCATGAAGAAGACGATTGTAGGTTACCACAACTAACTCAAACACCATGCATCACACTTATCGAGTACTACACTTACCACACATTCTTATTTAGCATAATGACATTTTCGCATTACCGTGAATTATATAACCTGTGCATACATATACAGAGAAATATTTAAAAATCCATACTTCTTCTGAACACAACACATCTCTAAACCCTTTAATATCCCCACTAGCCATAAAAAACTACCCTTTCCTAAATGGGGGGGGGGCCTTTATTACCCCTATACACTACCCACCCCTGAACTCTACAACCTCTTAGTACTCCTATACACTGAGCCCTTCAGCCCTAAAACCTCTTACTAACCGTGTACACTACCCATCTTAAAAACTCCTTACTACCCATTTGCCATATCCATCCCCAACCCTAAAAAACCCTTAATGCCCTTATAGAGTACCCATCCCTGAACCCTAAGAAATACTGACTACCCCATACAGTAACTGCCCCTGCACCTTGAAAAAACCCTTAATACCCCTATACACCACCCATCCATAAAACTCCCTTACTGCCAGTGCTTAATTTGAGAGAGTGCTTTCCGGTGCTCAGCACCAGCACTTAATTGCTTTCTGGTGCTTGGCACCGGCACCTAATTGTCAACACCATACTTAAAACAGTCTACCACATGGTGGCGCTGCTCATCTAATTTAGAGATGAGCAGAACGGCTGTTTAGGAATACAATATACATTAAAATTGCTAATACCTGCCTCCCCTGCCATTCCTTCAGCTTGGGGGACCTGAAATAATCTGAAAAGTCGAATTTACATGCGAGAGAGATGGTTAGTAGTTGTTTTGGCAGCAATGTCTGGGGCGATGGGTGGTGCAAGCTGCAGTGGCCTCCTGGTCAGAGCCCTGGCACTTAATTTTTTACAAATTAAGCACTGCTTACTACCCTTTGCAACACCACCCTCCAACCTTAAGCACTTTGTTAATGAAATACATTAGTGGTAAATGCATTACTTGGTTGTAGTGGATGCAATGTCGTGTTATTTCTTGTGTTTTTGTGCCTGAAACCCATAGTTGTATAGAATGATAGTAGGGGTGGGGGAGTTTGGCAACGGGAATAAAATGGCATGCAGTGGATGGTGCTGAAGACAACACATCCTGTTTTAGATTAATGGTGTATATTTGTATGAAAATCATTATGCCATGCTTCAGTGCAGTGCATGGCTTAATTACTTTGCAGGAGGAGGGCACGTTTCACAGAAAGTGATGGTAGAGCAGTTGCAACCCACTGGTTGGTCGTGAGCAAAAAGTCCAAGCAATAAATAAAGATACCTCTAAATTCTGCATTTATCTTGTCATGTTTACTGCGCTTCAAAGACAGAGGTCAAATGTCAGGCTATGTGTTCTGACAAATTGCTGATTATTTTTATAGGTTGAAGTCTACCAGACAGTTTTGCTGTCTGGTTTGCTAACGACATCTCGGGGACATTCAGAAAGTTTCCATGGGAATGCATTCTGCCCGTTGCTTACCATTGGCTTTGTGGTTTGTAACTCACATTTAGTTCCTTTGGATTTGCTGGCTCTATTTATTTTAGGCTGTTCAGCTCGAGTCGTCCCTTCCCTTGCCCAAACCATACTTACTGTATTCTTGCACCAGTGCTCGATTTCTGTAAACAGTCCTTTAAATCTTGTTCTTATCTTGTCACATTTGCTGCAGAGGTCAAACTTCAGGCTCTGTCTTCTAAGGATCTTGGTGTTTTCTTTCTCTGGCTTCAAAGTGAGAGTATTTATCTGACAATCATGCTGGCTACTGGGGATGTGCTTCATAATGGCTGTACAATGTTATTTTTTTTCTAGCACACAATAAACTTTAAATGTCTGTAGATTAACTTTGCAGGTATTTCAGAATATATCGGATTTAAAAAGCACAAATGACACACAATTCTTGAAAATTCTGAAGTTTGGTGGAAACAAATATTTTATTATGGTCAAAGCAAATCAATACACTAGGTGACAACATTTCTACACATTATCGTTTGTGCTCTATATACTTTTAGCAGTAAAACCGTATGTATTGGTAATTTCAGTTGAAGATGTGTTGTGTGTAATGGCAGTACACTACCACACCATACATAGGTCACTTTTTCCCACTCCATTCTACTTTGCACTACGCCACACCACTGCAGTCTACTCTGCACCACTCCACACAATGCCACTCTGCATCACTGCACTGTACTCTGCGCCACTCCACTCTACACCATTTCACTTCACGCCTCTGTACTTTACACCACTCTACTCTGCCAATGCACTTTCCCCTACACTACTCTACTATGCATCACTGCTCTTAGTCGCTGTACTCCACTCTGCACCACTCCAGTCTATGCCACTGTACTCTGCAACACTGCACTCTATGCCACTGCGCTCTACACAAATGCACTCTACTCTGTACCACTCCATTGTACACCAGTGCACTGTATGCCAATCCACTCTTCGCCACTCTAATCTACTTTGCACTCTAAACCACTTTATTCTACGCCACTGTAGTCCACCATGCACCACTCCACTCTGAAACAATCTACTCTGCGCCACTGCACTAATTGCCACTCTGCTGAGGGTCACTCCACTCTACTCTGTGCCAGTGCACTCTATTCTGCACCACTTCGTTCTGCGTCAGTACACTCTAAACTACTTTACTCAAAACTAATGCACTCCACACCAATCTACTCTGCACCACTGCATTCACCGCCATTGTACTCTACATCGCTGCACTCTACGCCACTCTATTCTACTCCGCAACACTGTACTCTATGCCACTGCACTCCACGCCACTCTATTCTACTCTGCTACACTGTACTCTATGCCAATGTTCTCTGTCACTCTACTCTGCACCACTCTATGCCACTGCACTCCACGGCAATCCACTCGACGGCACACTACTCTACGCCACTGCACTCTACAACACTCTACTCTGCAACACTGTACTCTCTGCCACTGAACTCTGTGCCACTCTACTCTGCATCACTCTACTCTGCATCACTCTACTCTGCGCCACTACTCTGCACCTCTACTTTGCACCACTCTACTCTATGCCACTCTATGCCAATGCAGTCTACACCACTACACTCTGCCACTACACTATACCCTGCACCATTCTGCTCTTCTTCTACCATTCCATTCTATGCCAGTGCACTCTATGCTAATGCACTCTACACCATTTTACTCAAAGCCAATGCACTCCATGCCACTCTATTCTGCAATAGTGCACTCTCCACCAGTGAACTCTATGCCATTCTGCACCACTCTACTCTGCGCCACTGCACTGTATGCCACTGCTCTCTACTCTGCACCACTCTACTCTATTCCACTCCACTGCACTCTATGCCAATGCACGCTAAACCAATGTACTCTACACCAATGCACTCTATGCTACTACACTGTATGCCACTCTAATCTAGTGTGTACCACTGCACTCTGACAATGCACTCTACTCTGCACCACTCTACTCTATGCAGTGCACTCTACCCCCACTCTACTATGCACCACTGCACTCTTTGCCATTGCACTCTACACCGCTCCAGTCTAGGTCACTTAACTCTACTCTGCACCACTCCACTCTACGCCACTCCACTCTATGCCACTCTACTCTGCAACACTGCACTTTATGCCACTGCACTGTACGCCACTCCTCTATGCCACTGCACTCTACCCTGCACCACTCTAATCTACCCTGCACCACTCCACTCTACCCTGCACCACTTCACTCAACGCCACACCACTCCACGCCAATTCCCTCTCCTCTGAAACAATCTACTCTACACCTCTGCACTCTACCCCATGCCACTCCACGCTGCTAAACTCTACATGACTCTACTCTGCACAACTCTACTCCACTTCACTCTACGCCACTTCACTCTACGCCACTTCACTCTACGCCACTACTCTATGCCACTGCCCTCTACCCTGCACCATTCCACTTTACTCTGCAGCACTCCACTCTAAACCACTTCACTCTACTCTGAAACAATCTACTCTACGCCACTGCACTCTGTGACGAGTCTATGCTACTGCACTCTAACCTGCACCACTCCACTCTACCCAGCACCACTCCACTCTACGCCACTTCACCCGACTCAGAATCAATCTACTCTATCCCACTGCTCTCTGTTACTCTACTCCATTCTGCGCCACTCAACTCTACGCCAATGCACTCTATGCCATTGCAGCATACACTGCGCCACTCTACTCTACTGTGCACCACTGTACGCTACTGCGCTGTATGCCACTCTGCTCTAAACCACTGCACTCTGCACCAATGTAATCAACACTACTTTACTCAAAACCAATGCTGCTGCACTCTACATGACTCTACTCTGCACAACTCTACTCCACTCTACACCAACTACTCTGCACCACTGCCCTCTATGCCACTGTACTCTACTCTGCAACATGCTACGCCACTGCACGATATGCCACTGCAAGTGCTGCCACTTAACACCATTGTGCTCTGTCACTGCACTCTAGGCCACTCTATACTCTGCACCACTGTACTCTAGGCCCCTGCTCTCTGCAGCACTCTATGCCACTGTCATTTATACCACTGTGTTCTACGACACTCTACTCTGCAAGACTGCTCTCTCCGCGACTGAAGTCTCTGCCACTCTACTCTACACCACTGCACTCTACGCCATTGCATGCTCTGCCACTTTACACCATTGCGCTCTACGTCACTGCCCTGTACGCCACTCCATTCTACTCTGTACCACTGTTCTCTGCGCCACTCTATTATGCACCACTGCACTCTATGCCACTGAACTCTGCTCTACTCAACGCCACTGCACTCTACCCCTCTCTATGTTATGTTGTTAGGTTGGCTTATAGAGTGAACGTATCACCCCGGTTGGGGTCTCTCAGCGCTGTAGCAACTCCAAAGGTTCGAGAGGCCCAGAGTGGAAAAGTGTCAAACAGCTATTCTACTCTACATCTCTGCACTCTACCCTGCACCAGTCCACTCTACGCCACTGCAATTTACTCTGCACCACTCTGCTCTACATAACTGCACTCTACGACAATGCGCTCTACGCCACTTTACTCAAAACCAGTGCACTCCGTCACCCCACTCTACACCAATCTACTCTGCACCACTGTACTTTGTCACTCTAGGCCACACTACTCCACACTACAACACTCCATTCTATGACACTACACTCTGTGATACTCCAGTCTATGATGCACTACTCCTTTAAACTCTACTCCACTCTATGCTACTCCATAACACTGCTCCACTCTACAGCACTCTACGCAACTCGCTCTATGCCACTCCATGCCTCTTTCCCCCACTGTATTGTACAGCACACTACTGCACTAAACTCTATGCCACTCTATTCCACTCCACCCTATCCCAGTCCACTCTGACACTCTGCCACTCCACTCTACAAGACTCTACTCCACTCTATGGCAATCTACTCTGCTCTACAACACTCAACTCCACTCTACGCAACACCCTCTACGCTACTCCACTCTGCTCTACACCACTCCATGACATTCTGCCACTCTACTCTACGACACTCTGCTCCACTCTACGCCACTCAATTCTACTCCAGTTTACGCCCTTCCACTCTAACACTCTTCTACCTCTGACAGTCCACAACTCTCTACACCACTCCATGACACTCCACTCCACTTCACTTCATTCAACTCCACACTACTCAACTCTATGCCACTCCATAACACTTCACTCTACTCCACGCTACTTTACCCCGCTAATTTGTAGCCATGCTGAACAGCAGCCACGCTGGTGTACAACATGGCTAAAATATATTGGCAAAGCCAAGAGCTTTTGCATAGGCAAGACCAACTGGTGTTTGCAAACTACTCTCGCTTTGCAGTCAGAGAAAGAAAAGAAAATTGAATTATGTGACAATCTTGCTGGGGCACACAAGTGTGAGAGGAAAGGCTGTATGAAGTAATTTTTTAGTAACGCACACAAATTGTAAATACCTGTAAATAAACTGTACGCATCTAGCAGTTAGGAAAGCAAAAATAAAGCAAATGTTTTGTAATTTTGAAGTGTGATGTAAACAAAGATTTTAATAGGATCAGAACAAATCAAGAAACTTTACCTGGTGATGCACAGATAATAAATACTCTCTGAAACCCGATTTCCACACGTTATAATTTGTGTGCAATATAATTTTTTCAGTTAGACCGTATGTCTGTGCAAATTTAGTGCCCATTTCAATAGAAAATGTGCTGCCTGAAAATGACAATGCGGTTTCACATGATGCTTTAGTTACATTAAAAAAACGCCTGCCTCATGTCCATTAAAGCTAGATTGGTTGCAAAAGTTTCAGGTTTATTCATTCTTGGAGCCCTTGCTCATCATATATCACTGCAATAGGTCAGAAATTTCTAGTGCTTGAACCACTAGAAGCCACATCAAAAACAAACACTGGCATAGCCAATAGGACTGTCTTTGGCTGCCAACTTTTGGCTTTGCCAATGTTTGTGAAGGGTCTTTGTAAAAGGGTACAAGGGAACTACTTTTGAAGTGTAAGTGCTCATTGTGCAAGAGCAGCATGACATCACTTACAGAGAGGTAAGTCAGTGACTGTTGTAGGCTGATCTGTGCCCAAGCTGTATGCTGTGGTGGGCAGAAAAAAAATTTGAGTGACACACTGATAAACAAATGGATGAAGACAGCTGGCTGACAGTCAAAAGGCCTTGGCTAATGTCAGATCTAAAAAGAAAGGAATATCTGCTGTCTTCTCTCAGAAGTGAAACAGCTAAGGTTCTGAGTAATTCAACACCAAGTATTTTTCTTGTGTAAATAAATGTGGGAAAATGACCTAGGCTGTTAAATAGGCCATAGATTTTCCAAATTTGGTAAATGAGTGTTTTTAAAAGCGTGGGCCATGTCACATTTTTGTCCACACCTAAGACGGTGCACTATGTCTCATACTTTCCCACATAAAAACTGACACATGGACATGATTCCCATATAAAAACACACTAGGGAGCCATATTCTTTTTCGGTCAAAACCTACCAGACAGCACAACTGTCTGGTTGCGAAAGAATTCTTGGGGACATGCTGAAAGCTGACCTAGGAATGCTTCCTCCCATTGCTTACAATTCTCTTTGCCTTTTGTCATTCACATTTCCTTTCTTGCTTCAGTCTTTGGCTGGCTTTATTTATTTTAGCATGTCCAGCCTGTTTGTCCTTCCTGCGGAGCATGGCCTCTTTATCATAACTCTTATTGGCTGCTCTAATTCTTCCAAGGGTGCTTGCTATTCGGGAACTATTTTTTCCTTTTTTGTGAAGCAATCCTTTTTGAGTGCATGTTTCCAAGTTTGTCCTTTGTATGCCTCTCTCCCCCCACCTCGTGCTCTGTGCACCTCCACGCTCCATATTGCTGTCTTGCCATTCGTAATGCTTTCTATTGCTCGTGTGCTTCTGTCCCCCCACCTGCATTGCTCTGTCTCATTCGTGTGACTCTGCCTGCACTTGGCATTGCTTGAACCCCTGTCCCTACCATGTCCAAAGGACAGAATCAAGGACTGAGTACTCAACATGAACATACGGAATCTTCTGTCTAACTGAATGTTTCCTACACCTGATTGGAAGGCTTGTGGCTGCCATTTTCTCGCTGTCCTCATGCGTCCGTGTTGTTTTCCCCCACCCGTCCGTGTTGTTTTCCCCCACCCTCCCTCATCCGTGTTCCTTTTCCCATGCCCGCCCTCATCCGTGTTCCTTTTCCCCCGCCCGCCCTCCCTCGTCCGTGTTCCTTTTCCCCCGCCCGCCCTCCCTCGTCCGTGTTCCTTTTCCCTCGCCCGCCCTCCCTCGTCCGTGTTCCTTTTCCCCCTCCCGCCCTCCTTCGTCCGTGTTCCTTTTCCCCCGCCCGCCCTCCCTCGTCCGTGTTCCTTTTCCCCCGCCCGCCCTCCCTCGTCCGTGTTCCTTTTCCCCCGCCCGCCCTCCCTCGTCCGTGTTCCTTTTCCCCCGCCCGCCCTCCCTCGTCCGTGTTCCTTTTCCCCCGCCCGCCCTCCCTCGTCCGTGTTCCTTTTCCCCCGCCCGCCCTCCCTCGTCCGTGTTCCTTTTCCCCCCGCCCTCCCTCGTCCGTGTTCCTTTTCCCCGCCCGCCCTCTCTTGTCCGCGTTCCTTTTCATCGTCCACGTTCCTTTTCCTCACCCGCCCTCCCTTGTCCGTGTTTCTTTTCATCGTCTGTGTTGCTTTTCCTCGCCCTCCCTCGTCGGTGCTGCTTTCCCCGCCCGCCCTCCCTCGTCGGTGCTGCTTTCCCCGCCCGCCCTCCCTCGTCGGTGCTGCTTTCCCCGCCCGCCCTCCCTCGTCGGTGCTGCTTTCCCCTTCTAGCCCTCCCTCGTCGGTGCTGCTTTCCCCTTCTAGCCCTCCCTCATCCGTGTTGCTTGCCCATGCCCACCCTCCCTCTTCCATGTTGCTTGCCCCCACCCGCCCTCCCTAGTCCATGTTGCTTGCCCCCACCCGCCCTCCCTAGTCCATGTTGCTTGCCCCCACCCGCCCTCCCTAGTCCATGTTGCTTGCCCCCCACCCGCCCTCCCTAGTCCATGTTGCTTGCCCCCACCCGCCCTCCCTAGTCCATGTTGCTTGCCCCCACCCGCCCTCCCTAGTCCATGTTGCTTGCCCCCACCCGCCCTCCCTAGTCCATGTTGCTTGCCCCCACCCGCCCTCCCTAGTTCATGTTGCTTGCCCCCACCCGCCCTCCCTAGTCCATGTTGCTTGCCCCCACCTGCCCCCCTTCGTCCATGTTGCTTGCCCCCACTCGCCCTCCCTCGTCAGTGTTGCTTGTCCCCACCTGCCCTCCCTCGTCTGTGTTGCTTGCTCCCACCCGCCCTCCCTCGTCTGTGTTGCTTGCTCCCGCCCGCCCTCCCTCGGTCTGTGCTGCTTGCTCCCGCCCGCCCTCCCTCGTCTGTGTTGCTTGCTCCTGCCCGCCCTCCCTCGTCCTTGTTGCTTGCTGCCGCCCGCCCTCCCTAGTCAGTCTTGCTTGCCCCCGCCCGCCCTCCCTCGTCAGTCTTGCTTGCCCCCGCCCGCCCTCCCTCGTCAGTCTTGCTTGCCCCCGCCCGCCCTTCCTCGTCAGTCTTGCTTGCCTCCGCCCGCCCTCCCTCGTCAGTCTTGCTTGCCTCCGCCCGCCCTCCCTCGTCAGTCTTGCTTGCCTCCGCCCGCCCTCCCTCGTCAGTCTTGCTTGCCCCCGCCCGCCCTCCCTCGTCTGTGTTGCTTGCCCCCGCCCGCCCTCCCTCGTCCGTGTTGCTTGCTCTCACCTGCCCTTCCTCCCTTGTCATGGTGATTTTTATCCCACACCCTCTGTTGTCCATGTTTCCCCCCCAACATGCCCTCCCTCTATGTTGCCTCCCCCCCTCTTGCTGGCAATAAAAGTAAAAAGCACTACGGCTCGGCCAGCCCTGGCTGTGCCATAGCTCTTATGTTTTTTAAGTTTCAGTCATGCTGCTGTACGTCTTGGCTAAAAACATTGACAAAGCCAATACCTTGTGTAAGCAAGGCCTATTTAATTTGCCAATGCTTGTCATATATTGTACATATACATTTTCTTCTTCTTCCTCTTCCAAATCCGTGTATAAATTCAGCCCGCAAGAGAAGATAACAGCAACAGTTTGTTTTATATAGTTGTAAGAGAGTGTGCTCCTTGATTACTCCACTTTGGGCTCTCAGAACACGTGACCGGTTTAATGCCTTAGAAAAAGCACCTCATCTACCAGACACAATTTCAAGGGTAAGGCACAAATCTACACTTGGAAAAAGCAGTTTGGCTCCTTGAATTTTACAACTATGGCATTTAACAATGTTCGAAAATTGCTAGTGAATATGGAAGGCCATTTAAGCATAGGTTTTAGTCCTTTTAATAGAAATATTTTTCTTTGACATATTCAAAATGCAAATAACCTTTACAGCCTGGTGTAACTATTTGATGAATTGATTTGACATATGTAGTTCATTCTTTTACCTATCAATTAGCATGTAATATCAATTTACTGTTCAATTTAGTAGTAAAGCAGACTTTTTTTGGTCTGAAGAAATTTCCCTCTTGCACATTTTCCATATTCTTTGTGGGATGCTTAATAGTTTCTTCTCAAAACCTTGGAATACATCCTTTCAATTTGGTACCCCTTCATATATGTGATATTGAACATATCAAGTAGTGTTCTTGGGTCCTTTGATAGATTTAGTGAGTTTCATGTTCCATCAGTTGATGAATGTTTGTTCCCACCCAAGATGATTTCAGATTTCCCCATCAGTCAGTTTTGTTGCCATTGATCTTTCATTACTGAGAATTACAAATGTAACATCCTTTTGAAGCTAAGAGGGTTTCACAGTAAAGCGTGCCTTATGCCAAAAACAAATCACAATAACAGAGTTTTGCCTTTGATCCAACGACATCAGAAAACAAGCATTGGCAAAGCCAATAGATCTTGCCTTTTTGACATATTGGTTTTGTCAATGCTTTTTCCCGATGCTGTGCAACATCATCAAAAATGTTTTTGCTGATGCTGTGGGGCATCTGCTAAAATAATGATAGATGGCAATGTGAACACACAAGTATGTGCCATGACACTGTTAGCAGTTGCATCATTCTGTATATGTATTCATGCATGATGACGTAGGCATCCGCATGCAGAATGAGGCAGGCATCATTTCATTATTTTTTTTTATTTACTGTTCCAAGATAGCAAGCACCTGTTGGAGTGGTAAATATAAAGAATGAATTTTTACTTACACTAAATTTTGAAAAAAGAATGACCCCGCAGCTCTGAGTAGATGCCGGGACCCAGAAAAAAAGTTTTAAAAAAATGAAATGAAAAAAAAACTGTTTTGGGGCAAGAAGGGTGATGGAGAGCACATGGGGAAAAGTCAATGCGGGAGGGGGGGTAACAATGAAGAAGCTTGAGGTGGGATGGGAGGAAGGAAATAAAAAAAAATGCAAAAGGGGAAATAATGGACAAGCTGGAATTGAGGGTGAGGAACGAGCAATATTTAGCTGGGATGGGTATTTTAGTGGGCAAGTATATGAAGGAGAGAACAAGAAAACAATTGCACGTACATGACCTGCTTAAATCAAAAGAAAAAAGTAGTTCTCTGAATGTGAGCAGTGGAAGGATAAAAGTCATCCAATCAAAATGATGGTAAAGAAGCTATGCTGCAAGGAAGGGACAAACACAAAAAGAGGAAGGAAAGCCATTGAGTAAAAAGCAAGCAAATGAGTGACCAGAAAGCCCCCCAATGGTAAGCAATGGACTGGCTCTCAGCCCACTGAAAGTTTTTGGGATGGTCGACAATAGTTTTTTTTAGAAGAGACAGAAGGCGGTCTGTAGGAGGGATCTAAAAAGTATGTTAATGTCAAGGTTTTAAACATGAATTGCAATACTCATTTAATACTGCTTCAAAATGGAGATTAGGAGGTCGCCATAAGTTTGATTGACAGAGGAAAGAATTCTGGGGTAGGGATAAAGCCTGGTGTAACTGCAGTTAAACGTAGGTTGTCAGTTTTAGGAATGATGGAGCTCGATTTCCCCAGGCTTCACTAGACTGTCATTGAGAAGGAGGTAAACAAAACAAAAAATTTAGTGTGGACGCTGGAAGTAAGTATCATACTCGATAAGAGGAGGTACTGCCATGAGGGAGAGAAGACTTCAGTCTGCGCTCAGTTGTCCTTAGCTGTGTACATGCTTTACCGATATCGTACATATATACAGGCACTGATGATGTGCCATTGTCTTGCGAAGTCTGTATGTAGAAATTATTCAGCTGCAGAGAGCCCCTCCTGTACTGGGCTCAGAGAAAAAAGGTTTCTTTGGCAACCCTCCTGGAATGTCAGAGGGATTTGATTTATTTCTTAAGACCAGTTGCTGAACTGGCCACTGCAGCATAGAAGAAAGGTGCCTTACATTTCTACATAAGGGTTTGTGAACTTGGTCGACTCAAAACTTTGCAGATCTTTTATTAACGTTGTGAGCCTTGTAAATTGAAAAGTTTGTAATGTTTTGTAAGAGGTGCAGCTCCAGAAGTCGTTTTCAGTTGCAAGAAAACCTATCCCACTGCTCCGAGGTGCCGACAAGGGCAGTGGCTGGAGTGGTGCCGCTCGGCAGCGTTCCCCTTACTGCCCTTCACCGGGGCACCTCTCCAGCCACATTGGCCCTCCGCACCAATGTCCCTGTGGACAGTCCTCACCCACCTTCTGAGAACTGTCCCACTCTCCACTCTCCTCACACTCTGTGCGCCATCCCGGATCTCCTGCTTTTACCACCCATCCTCCTTGAGCTCCAACCTCCCTAGTCTGCGCCATTCACTGCCACGGCCAGTGACACACCTTAGGGTCAACAACTTTTTACATTTATGGGTGCAAAATGGGCGGGAAAACTTTGCATAAGACAAATTCCTAGAACCTTGCATGACTTTCCTGACATAAAGCTTCCAAATTCTCCTGACTGTGCAGGGAAAAGTTTTGCCTTCACCTACATCTATTCTAAAGACCACTGTAGTAGGGCGCTCTAGTAGAGCCACCAACATACGTCAGAATACAGCAGAGGTATGTAGGTGAGCTGTGGTAGATATTTCATTTACCGTACAGCTTACAAAAACTGAAATTTGCCACATTTACAGGGAATACTTCATGAAATATTTTTCCAGTATATTATATGTGAGTGGTGTTTTATATTTCAGGAAAGTAAAGGCGCTTGTTCCTCAATTGTTTTAAATTACACAAATGGCACTTGCACACTTTGAACTGTTTTAAACCAAAATTCTGTGGGTTTTCTGACGCCTGTTCCCATAAATATTTAATGTTTTTTTTCTTTTTTTCTGTTGAATACATGCCAATGTAGGCAAATTATTTGGTATGTAATGTTTTTACCTTTTTGTCAGCAAGATTGACAAATTCAAATGTTTTTGATTCAGAATGAAAAAAATGTACACTTACATGAGTTTTCCTGGAAACATGTTGTAGTTCTTGACTAGTGTATATTATTGTTATTGTGTACCCTGTATGTTTCTATGCCTTGTTTTTTCGTAAGGTTGATACACGTCAACGCTGTGCTTGACTCAAGGTGGCCCTAAGCTATGCTTGCTGGTTGTTGAACGTCCGTATCAATAACTGGAGAAAAAAAACAATGGTATTCATTTTCATGTTAATGTTTTAACCTTTGACTGTTTTTTTTCATATTGTCGCTTTAATGTTGATCTTGTTTCCATTCCATCTCGTTCAACTCATTAATCCCAATTCAATGATAGGATCCCAATTCAATGATAGGATCTGCTTTTGCACCTTGTTGAACATGTTCAGAACCACATTCCTGATGAAGGTGTTGACAGGGCGCGTTTGTGGATGGGGTGCATCCCTGAAGGCAGACATGATGCTTTTGAAAAGGCAGTGCCTGTTGCCAAGTGATAATTCCTCTTTTATCTGATGGTGTCCTTTGTTTTGCTTACCTCCAGTGTCATTTGGTCAGTCATCCTCACTCAGCCATTCGTGAACGTCATGATGTTCAGGAGGACATGGTGTAGTTTCGCTTGTTGATCTACTTTCCTTCATATTCAACTTCAAAAAAGAATCGAGCTTCGCTAAGGTCAGTTATTTTATTCACCGGGGGTGGGGTGGGGGTCTAGAATGGAGCTTTGGGGGATTGTTGGTTCATGACCGGTCACCCCGCTCTAAACCAGTCCAGTTTCCTACGGCCATCCTAGAAAATGCCTGGGTGGTGAATGATCAGTTTGGCCCATGCGTTTGCATGCAATCAGTCCTTCTGACCTTTAAACTTTGCAGTCACCTGGAATATGTCCCAGCAGTTCAGAGCGATAGATGATGTGCTGTGCTTGTGGCAAACACAAACATGTGAATCTGCTTCAGATCGGTAGTAAAGGTGGGGCTGAGCTGTGTGTGTTGCCTGCTGATGTGCACGGCTGCTGCCAATAGGCTGCAAGATGCTCGGACGCCATCAACTGTTGTACTGAAATGCTGCTACTAAATATACACAAAAGTGGTACGTTTTGTAATGTGTCCATGCCAGAAAGAAAACTTATTTTATCTCAAGTGTCCATGTATGTCCAAGAAGGTCGATCCATACGTGATTTAAAGGCCAGATATTGATTTTATGTTATTTCTGTTTAGATTAATTGTATATTTTGTGGCTACTGTGAATATGCAACGCTCCTGTAACTACATTGGACGCCCCTGTCCTAATTAATGTTTCATCTGTATTATGAAATTACTCTTCCAGTAAGTTGTATTGGATGTTATGGCATGTGCTATTGTGTTGTCAAATGTGACGCTGTTAGAAATTGGGTCTCTAGTTGACAGGGGTTTGCACCCTGTCCAAGTAGAGGCCACAATCCTAGTCAGGGTAAGTCAGATACACAACCTAAATTAACCTGTGCTCAACCTCTGGTAGCTTGGCACAGAGCAGTCAGGATTAACTTAAGAGGCAATGAGTAAAGTATTTGTGCAACACTTAAATTACAATAACACAGTAAAAACACCACAGAAAGACTCCAGTTTAGAAAAATAGAGAATATTTATCTGTGTAAAACAAGATAAAAATGACAAAAATCCAATTAGTATAACTCAAGATATGAATTTTGAAAGAATAAATTGCTATATAGTGCTTAGAAGTCAATAGCGCTACAAGGTTACTTGAGGTCGCGCTAGACCGGGGTAAATCCAGGAGCGGCCCATGCAGTTAATAGCGGTGGGGGGGGTTGACAGACAACGACACGGGAAAATTAAATAAATATTTAATTTTCCCTAGTCAGTCTTTCGACAACCCCCCACCCGGCCCCACCGCTCTTACCTGCACGGGCCGGTCCTGAGTAAATCCAAAGTTCCAGGCCAACCGCGATGGAGGGCAGGCCGGCTAAAGGGCAGCCCGGTACAAAAGTAGCTTGGATGAACAAGCGTCTGCGTCAAAGACTCGATGCATCGGTTCCGATTCACGCAGTCGGGTTGATGCGTCGAAGTAGAGCCTCGCAGTCTGGTCCGGCGTCATCGTCGAGCCGTGCAGGGATGCCCTCGGATCGGCACTGCATCGGCATCAAAGTGCACTGCATTGGTTCCAGTCGGCACAGAGGTGACGATGCATCCATTTCAGTGGCGGCTGGTGACATTTGAAAGTGGTGAGGCGTAAAATTGTCGTACTGCACTGCGGCGAGCGAGCCCGAACAACCTAATTTTGAAAAAAGAGTGGGAAAATGGTGCCTTTTCAAGCAAATTTTAGGAAGCAGGAAGGTTAATAAAGCAATAAGATTGAATTATTTATCATTTAAGAAATCACCAATTTTTATGAGCTATAGTGGACAATCTTTGCGTATGCTGATGTTATCATTTGCCCATATTAACCTTTGAACACACTGATACACTTGTAATGGTTTTAACTATACAATAAATACATTCACCGACTGTGCAGTGCTGTACAGTGCTGGGAAAGAGCAGGCTGGACCCGACTGTGTCAGACGCAGCCACTTAGCTCCGACTTGCAAGCAGGCACACAGCCCACTGAGCTACCCTGATGGCCTCCTATAACAATGTTATTTACCCCTCGTGACACAGCCTTGACCAGAGAATCCCCTGCTTGAACTGAGGCCCATGACAACCTTCTTATGGCGCGCTGAGTCTAGGAGAAGGTTTGTACTGCTGCCGCCGGTACTGGTTTGAAAGCTCTGACATCAGCAGCTTTCACTGGAACTACTGTGCAATTCAGACACACTTCCTCTGAAAACTGAAACCATGCTAAGGTCCCACATATTAACCCTTTCAACAATCACCACGTTACCCCCTTCAACTCTCTGTGCATTCTGAAACACTTTCTTCAGTGAGACCCAGAGGCATTCTGGTACTTGCAGTCTTTCACACCACATCAATGTTAGTATTCTGGAGTTGTTTTCTAGTGAGACTCTGCGGTATTCTGGTTCCTTCAGCCATTCACATCACAGTCTTTCCTGTATTTTCTCAACTTAAAGTCAATACAAAATGCATCTAATTAATCACCTTAGATACATTCTCCAGATAGTTTTCTGACGCTCTTTGAGTTCCGGGTTATTATATGAGTATATTATATATGCCATGAAAAATAGTGACACCATTTTACCAAAATCTGCATCACCCAAACAATGACCTCTGCTCAGATATCAATAAAAGATCAGAGCTTCTACTTGCAGGAGCCATTTTACACATATATATTTTTCATCTACAGGTGCAGTTTCGACAGCTGATTGGAGCACAAGGTTACACGCATAAGCAACGTAATGGCCAAGGGAGGCTGAGAAATAAAATAAAAACAGAAGGGCAATCTCTGCGAGAAGAAAGGGCCTCCCTCAGCCACGCAGTTAATAAATCCCGGCCGCTATTTTAAGAAGCGTGGGGATTTTGGTTAGCATAAAGGACAGGGGAATAACAGAGGCACTGCCGATGAGGAGCCGAGAGAAAAATATGAAATAGCATCGGGGAGACGTGGCCCGCGGCTGGAAAATAGGGCGACTTAACTTAATCACGACTCACGAGACGGAAAGGAGACGCGGTTTGTGCCTGCCAGCTGCGCGCCACTCCTCGCGGCCACTGCATCTGGGTGTCCCAGGGCCCACTGTGTCACGTAGACATCAGCTGATTGGCACTGAGATAGGTAATAATTACTAGCTGTTATTAATTGATGAGAGAAATGACACTCTTGGTTCAGCAAGAAAGGCACCCCTATACAGTCCATGTGCCTGCTGTGTAAGGGGGTTTCTGTAGAATATGACTTTACATTAGGAAGTGATGCCGTGTTTGTTGTGGTGTACAGTGTGTATTGGACAGTCTGTTACGTGAAGTACATTTTGTGGCATCAGTGTGTATTGTAATGTGCTGTAGGTGTTTCGTTGGGTGTTGCATGTAGCATCTCTGTACTATTTTCCGCATGTCTCTTAATGTATTTTCCCGCTCTTTTATGTCCCGTCCCTCCTGCCCCTTTTGGTGCCATCTTTCTCGGCCATCAAGTGTACCCTAAAAAGA
Source organism: Calotriton arnoldi (assembly GCA_963921515.1). Taxonomy (NCBI): domain Eukaryota; kingdom Metazoa; phylum Chordata; class Amphibia; order Caudata; family Salamandridae; genus Calotriton; species Calotriton arnoldi. The sequence continues at coordinate 435,107 of CAWUFW010000409.1, forward strand.
AGGATGTTGCCGTTGGATTCTTAATGCTGCCAAATTAGACATTAGACTTAGTCCTCGGGACAGTCGCGGGTCGAAATTCTCGGGGGCGGGGGGACATAAAAAAACTTACCTTCCTAATCCCAATTCCGCGCCGCCCCTGCGTCCAGTTCCTGGGCCGGTCCGGACTCCGGAGCAGGAACAGGTCTGGGCCGCTCTGGAGCAGGAACAACTTCAAATTGCGCGGCCGGTGTCTCACTCAGCCAATCCAGACGCTGCATTAGCAGCGCCAGGATTGGCTAGGGCACGGATACGGCCCGCCCACTAGGAGACCTGGGGGCTGCGACGGCCTCTCGGGTTCCCCCCTCCCTCGCTCTCCTGAAGGTATAGTACAGTGTCTGACAGTGCGCATCTACGGGCTGGTCATACAAATGACCAGCCCAAACCCAAACATGCGCACTACGCGCCGCTGTCAGTGACAGTCTGAGACTGTGACTCAAACCGCGTTTAGTGCTGCTGTAGCCCCGCCCCCACCCCCTTCAGCGGCCGATTGCCGCGCGCGCTTGTCCAAGCAGCGCAAGAGTGGAGAGTTGAGAGAATTGCTTCATTTGCTTGCTATAACGAATTTAGGGGCGATGTGACTAGTGGGGCAACGCCCCAGCGCCCCCAATGGACGCACCGCCACTGATCCATTTTGAAGCAAAGCAGCTGCAGAACCCACTTCTGAGGCCCAGGACTGGAGGGGGCACCCCAGGCAAGGGAGGACTCAGCAGCTGAAGCAGAGTTCAAGGAAGTCCTTAATGGTCCTGAGACTTCAAAAACAGTGGGCAAGCCCTTGGAGAAACTTGGGTTCAAGGATGTGGAGAGCAGGTCCAGTCCTTCTCACTCCCAGGCAAGAAGCAGCAGGCCGCAGCAGAGCAGTTAGCAAAGTGGCAGTCTCTCCTGCAGCACCGCAGCTCTTCTTCCAGGCAGAATGTCCTTGGTTCTAGAAAGGTTCTGATTTGGTGATGTCAGGGGTCCAGTACTTATACCCAAATGTGCTTTTGAAGTGGGTAAGACATCAAAGCGGCCTTTGAAGATCACAAGGTCCCTGCCTTCCCTTCCTGGCTCCAGACTCACTACAGGGGGGTATGCAGCTCTTTGTGTGGAACAGCCACATCCCTATTGAGGTGCAAGTGTCAGCTCCTCTCTCCCATTCTACCTTCAGAAGGCCCATCAGCCTAATGATGGACCATCAGGATGCAAATATCACACCCCAGCTCCCTTTGTGTGACTGTTTAGAGGGAATGCACAAAACCCACCTGTCACCCAACCCAGGCGTGTATTTAGAGACAGGCAGAGGCACAGAATGGTTAAAGTAAGAAAATCCCATCTTTCTAAAAGTGGCATTTTCAGAGATAGAATTTAAATCCGACTTCACCATAAGTTGTGATTTTAAATTGTGAGTCCAGAGACACAAAACTCCAAGTCTCTATCTTTTCCCAATTGGAAATTACACTTAAAATATGTTTTAAGGCAATCCCAATGTTAACCTATGGAAGAGATGGGTCTTGCCGTAGTGAAAAACAAATTTTGCAGTTACCAGGGAATATAAAACTCAAAAGTACATGTACTTCCTTTTAAATACACTACTTCCTGCCCATAGGGATGCCTAGGGCCTACCTTAGAGGTGCCTTGTATGTAATAAAAAGGAAGGTTTGGGTCTGGCAAGTAGGTTAACTTGCCAGGTCGACATGGCTGTTTAAACTTGACACACATGCTCTGCGATGCCAGGCCTGAGCCATGTTTAAAGGGATACTGAAGTGGGTGACAGAAGAAATGCTGCAGGCCCACTAGTAGCATTTAATGTACAGGACCTGGGCATATATTGTGCACTTTACTAGGGACTTTTAACCCCTTCGCTGCTAGGCCTTTTCCCCCCTTGTGCTAAGCCTTTTTTTGGCTATTTGGGGTAGTTCACGCTTAGGCCCCTGTAACTTTTTGACCACACAAGGTATCCACGCCAAATTTGCGTCCTTTTCTTCCAACATCATGGGGACTCTAAAGGTGCCCAGGGTTTGTGGATTTACCTGGAGGGGACCCAGAAATTAGCCAAAATACAGCAAAATTTTGATTTTTGGTGGAAAAATGGGAAAAAAGGGAAAAAAGGGCTACAGATGAAAGCGTCTGGTTTTTTCCCTGCAAATGGTATCAACAAAGGGGTTGTGGTGCTGAAATCACCATCTTCCCAGCTTTCAGGGACAAGCAGACTTGTGTCAGAAAACCAAAATGTTTTACACAGTTTTGGCATTTTTCTGAGACATAGCCTATTTTTGCTATTTTTTGTGCTTTCAACCTCTTTCCAGTTAATGGTAAAAATGGCTATGAAAGCAATAATGGATCCTGGAAAGCTATACATTTTAGAAAAGTAGACAAAGTCCTGAATTCAGCAAGGGGTCATTTGTGTAGATCCTTCAAGGTTTCTTTATAGAAACTAACAGTTGAATATAGGAAAAATTGAAAATTAGTTGAAAAAAACAGCCATTTATGTCAACGTTTTCAGCTGTAACTTCTTCTAATTATGACAGCTGTTTGAAAGCAATATACCGTTACACCTGCTGGACCTTTCTGTTTGTGGGGATATATAGGACTTGTAGGTTCACCAAGAACCCGACGAACCCAGAGCCAATAACTGAGCAGCGTCTTGCAATGGTTTTTTATTATGTACCGGGTATATAGCAATTAATTTGGGAAAATATATACATGGAAAAATCGGTATGAAAGACACCAATGTATTTCTGAAATTGAAACAAAATATAGAGTTTAGAAACAGTAGATATTTGCACATTTCCGAAATTGTGAGTACCCATACTAGCATGAGAATTATAGGTCATTTTTCAAAATGACTTCTTTTTTACACATTGTCTTTCATTTGGAAGGCAGAAATGCATCGAAGGTCAATAGGAAATAACAGTTGCTCTACAATTCTGTGTTACCCTAAGTCTCCCGATAAAAATGGTACCTCACTTGTGTGGGTAGGCCTAGTGCCCGCGACAGGAAACGGCCCAAAACGCAACGTGGACACACCACATTTTCACAGTGAAAACGGACCCTTTTTTTGTAAAGTGCCTAGCTGTAGATTTTGAACCCTAGCTCTGCCGGCACCTAGGGAAACCTAGCAAACCTATACATTTTTTAAAACTAGACACCCAGGGGAATCCAGGATGGGGTGACTTGACTGGCTCTCACCAGGTTCTGTTACCCAGAATCCCTTGCAAACCTAAACATTTGTTAAAAAAACACATTTTCCTCACATTTCTATGATGGACAGTTCTGAAATCTGCGTGGATCCACAAAATTCCACCCACCCCGTGTTCCTCCGAGAAAAATGGTACCTCACTTGTGTGGGTAGGCCTAGTGCCCGCGACAGGAAATGGCCCAAAACGCAACGTGGACACACCACATTTTCACAGTGAAAACGGACCCTTTTTTTGCAAAGTGCCTAGCTGTAGATTTTGAGCCCTCGCTCTGCCGGCACCTAGGGAAACCTAGCAAACGTATACATTTTTGAAAACTAGACACCCAGGGGAATCCAGGATGGGGTGACTTGACTGGCTCTCACCAGGTTCTGTTACCCAGAATCCCTTGCAAACCTCAAAATTTGTCCAAAAAAACAAATTTTCCTCACATTTCTGTGGTGGAAAGTTCTGGAATCTGTGTGGATCCACAAAATTCCACCCACCCCGCATTCCCCAAAGTCTTCCGAGAAAAATGGTACCTCACTTGTGTGGGTGGGTCAAGTACCCGCGACAGGCAAGGGCCCAAAACCTATTGAGGCGACTTCAAAATTACCTATCACAAAACAATCTGGTTTTGCAAGGGGGGTCCCCATGAGTTTTTGGCCCCTGGCTCGGCGGCCATCTAGGAAAACCTACCAAACCCACACATTTCTGAAAACTAGACACCCTGGGGAGTCCAGCAAGGTATGGCTTGCGTGGGTCCCCCAACATTTCCCTTCCGAGAATCCCCTGCAAACCTCAAATTTAGATGAAAAAAAATCACTTTTTTCTCAAATGTCTGTGTGGGAAAGTTCTGGAATCTGCGTGGATCCACAAATTTCCTTCTACACAGCATTCCCCCAGGTCTCCCGATAAAAATGGTACCTCACTCGCGTGGGTGGGTCAAGTACCCGCGACAGGCAAGAGCCCAAAACCTATTGAGGCGACATCAAAATTGCCTATCACAAAACAACATGGTTTTGCAAGGGGGGTCCCATGAGTTTTTGGCCCCGGACTCGGCGGCCACCTAACGAAACCTACCAAACCCACACATTTCTGAAAACTAGACACCCGGGGGAGTCCAGCAAGGTATGGCTTGCGTGGGTCCCCCAACATTTCCCTACCCAGAATCCCCTGCAAACCTCAAATTTTGTTGAAAAAATCTATTTTTTCTCGCATTTTTGTGTGGGAAAGTTGTAGGATCACCGGGCTGACACAAATTTCCTTCCACCCAGCGTTCCCCCAGGTCTCCCTTATAAAAATGATACCTCGCTTGTGTGGGTAGGCATAGTGGCTGCAACAGGAAATGGCCCAAACCGTACTGTGGAGACTTCAAAATTACCTATAACAAAACTACCTGGTTTTGGGGGGGGGCACCTGGGGATTTGGCCCCGGGCTCGCCGCCATCTAGGGAAACCTACCAAACCCACCCATTTCTGAAAACTAGACACCCTGGGGAGTCCAATGAGGTATGGCTTGCATGGATCCCCCAACGTTTCCCTACCCAGAATCCCCTGCAAACCTCAAATTTAGCTGAAAAACCCCACTTTTTCCACATATTTGTGTGTGGAATCACCATGGTGGCACAAATATCCTACCCCACAGCGTTCTCCTTAGTGTCCCGAGTAAAATGATACCTCACTTGTGTGGCTGTCCAATGCAGAATTGGCTAAAAACGTATTTTTTTTAAAAATGTAGCGCTTAGAATTCTCGGTCCTATACCCTTATTCCCTATGTTTTGAGCTCTTCCCAGTCACAGGCCCTTGCCCCACCCACACAAGTGAGGTATCATTTTACTCGGGAGACTGAGGGGAACGCTGTGGGGTAGGACATTTGTGCCGGCACGGTGATTCCACCCAAAAATATGTGGAAAATGTTTTTTTCAGCTAAATTTGAGGTTTGCAGGCATTCTGGGTATGAAACGTTGGGGATCCACCAAGCCATACCTCGCTGGACTCCCCCGGGTGTCTAGTTTTCATAAATGTGTGGGTTCGGTAGTTTTCCAAGATGGCCACCGAGCCCGGGGCCAAAAACCCAGGTGACCGCCCTTGCAAAACCAGGTTGTTTTGTGATAGGTCATTTTGATGTCTCCTCAATACGTTTTGGGCCCTTGCCTGTCGCGGGTACTTGACCCACCCACGCGAGTGACATACCATTTTTATCGGGAGACCTGGGGGAACGCTGGGTGGTAGCAAATTTGTGGATCCACATAGATTCCAGAACTTACCCACACAGAAATTTGAGAAAAAAGTTATTTTTTTTCATCAAAATTTGAGGTTTGCAGGGGATTCTGGGTAGGAAAACGTTGGGGGACCCACGCAAGCCATACCTCCCTGGACTCCGCTGGGTCTCTAGTTTTCAGAAATATGTGGGTTTGGTAGGTTTCTCTAAATGGCTACCGACTCCGGACCAAAAACTCAGATGCCCCCTATGTATCCGACAATGACCTGGTTTTGCAAGGGGGGGGTCACATGAGTTTTTGGTCCCGGGCTTGGCGGCCATCTAGGGAAACCTACCAAACCCACACATTTCTGAAGACTAGAGACCCGGAGGAGTCCAGGAAGGTATGACTTGCGTGAATCCCCCAACGTTTCTCTACCCAGAATCCCCTGCAAACCTCAAATTTTGATGAAAAAAATCACTTTTTTCTCAAATTTCTGTGTGGGTAAGTTCTGGAATCTACGTGGATCCACAAATTTCCTACCACCCAGCGTTCCCCCAGGTCTCCCGATAAAAATGATACCTCACTTGTGTGGGTGGGTCAGGTACCCGCGACAGGCAAGGGCCCAAAACGTATTGAGGAGACATCAAAATGACCTATCACAAATCAACCTGGTTTTGCAAGGGGAGTCACCTGGGTTTTTGGCCCCGGGCTCGGTGGCCTTCTTGGGAAACCTACCAAACCCACACATTTCTGAAAACTAGACACCCGGGGGAGTCCAGCGAGGTATGGCTTGCGTGGGTCCCCCAACTTTTTAATACCCAGAATGCCCTGCAAACCTCAAATTTAGCTGAAGAAATCACTTTTTTCTCAAATTTCTGTATGGGAAAGTTCTGGAATCTACGTGGATCCACAAATTTCCTACCACCCAGCGTTCCCCCAGGTCTCCCGATAAAAATGATACCTCACTTGTGTGGGTGGGTCAGGTACCCGCGACAGGCAAGGGCCCAAAACGCATTGAGGAGACATCAAAATGACCTATCACAAAACAACCTGGTTTTGCAAGGGGGGGGTCACCTGGGTTTTTGGCCCCGGGCTCGGCGGCCCTCTTGGAAAACTAGCAAACCCACACATTTCTGAAAACTAGACACCCGGGGGAGTCCAGCAAGGTATGGCTTGCGTGGATCCCCCAACGTTTTCCTACCCAGAATGCCCTGCAAACCTCAAGCCATACCTTGCTGGACTCCCCAGGGTGTCTAGTTTTCAGAAATCTGTGGGTTTGGTAGGTTTCCCTAGATGGCCGCCGAGCCCGGGGCCAAAAACTCATGGGACCCCCCCTTTGCAAAACCAGGTTCTTTTGTGATAGGTAATTTTGAAGTCGCATCAATAGGTTTTGGGCCCTTGCCTGTCGCGGGTACTTGACCCACCCACACAAGTGAGGTACCATTTTTCTCGGAAGACTTTGGGGAATGCGGGGTGGGTGGAATTTTGTGGATCCACACAGATTCCAGAACTTTCCACCACAGAAATGTGAGGAAAATGTGTTTTTTTTTACAAATTTTGAGGTTTGCAAGGGATTCTGGGTAACAGAACCTGGTGAGAGCCAGACAAGTCACCCCATCCTTGATTCCCCTGGGTGTCTAGTTTTCAAAAATGTATAGGTTTGCTAGGTTTCTCTAGGTGCCGGCAGAGCTAGGGTTCAAAATCTACAGCTAGGCACTTTGCAAAAAAAGGGCCCGTTTTCACTGTGGAAATGTGTTGTGTCCACGTTGCGTTTTGGGCCGTTTCCTGTTGCGGGCACTAGGCCTACCCACAAAAGTGAGGTACCATTTTTCTCGGAAGACTTTGGGGAATGCGGGGTGGGTGGAATTTTGTGGATCCACGCAGATTCCAGACCTTCCACCACAGAAATATGAGGAAAATGTGTTTTTTTTTTTTTTTACAAAGTTTTAGGTTTGCAAGGGATTCTGGGTAACAGAACCTGGTGAGAGCCAGACAAGTCACCCCATCCTGGATTCCCCTGGGTGTCTAGTTTTCAAAAATGTATAGCTTTGCTAGGTTTCTCTAGGTGCCGGCTGCGCTAGGGCCCAAAATCCACAGGTAGGCACATTACTAAAAACAAGTCCGTGCCTAGTGGGCTTTCTGCTACCCTGGGGGATAATCGGGGGGGGGGGGGTGTTGCCCCGATATGCCCCCAAGGGGGGCAGAAAGACTGTGGCTATGTTTTTGGGGGTGGGGGCATTGGGGGCAGCCCTCACCCCCACACAAAAAAGCCAGCGTAATCGCTGGCGCCTAGTGGGCTTTCTGCCCCCCCCCCCGGGGGCAGATCAGGGGCCACTGCCCCCATCCGCCCCTCGGGGGGCAGAAAGACTGTGGAATTTTTTGGGGGCGGTGCGGGCATTGGCATGCCCATTCTGGGCTGACCTCAACCCAGAATAAAAAAATATAAAAAATCCTGAGGCCTAGTGGGCTTTCTGCCCTCCCCCCCCCCCGGGGGCAGATAAGGGGCTATTGCCCCAATATGCCTCTTGGGAGGGGCAGAAAGACTGTGGTAATTGTTTTTGGGGTGGGGGCATTGTCATGCCGATTCTGGGCAGCCCCCACCCCTACATTATAAAAAAAAGAAATTCCTGGTGCCTAGTGGGCTTTGGGGGCAGATCAGGGGCTATTACCCCCATCTGCCCCTGGGGGGAGCAGAAAGACTGTTGCATTTTTGGGGGGGGGGCATTGGCCTGCCCATTTTGGGCAGCCCCCACCCCAACATCAATAAAAACAAATCCCTGGTTTCTAGTGGGCTTACTGCCCCCCCCGGGGGGGCATATTGGGGGCTACTGCCCCCATCTGCCCCCCAGGGGAGGCAGAAAGACTGACATTTCTCTGGGGAGGGGGCATTGCCATGCCCTTTTTGGGCAGCCCCCACCCCAACATCAATAAAAAAAAAATAACCCCTGGTTTCTAGTGGGCTTTCCGCCCCCCCGGGGGGGGCAGATTGGGGGCTACTGCCCCCATCTGCCCTCCAGTGGGGGGGTCAGAAAGACTGCTGTGCCCAATAAAATATGGGGGGAGCAAAGGCCCTTGCCCAAGGGGCCGCTCCCCCCTCCCTGGTGCTAGTGGGTGGATCCCTGCTTGGGGATCGTCCTCCGGGGGTGATCCCCAAGCAGGGATCCACTAGGAAGGGTACCATTGGAAAGGGGAGATTCTCCCCTTTCCAACGATACCTCTCCCATCTTTTTCGGTGCTCGGGGGGCTGAGATAGCCCCACAAGCACTGAAACTGAGAAACTGAAACTAAGTTTCAGTTTCGTTTTCGTTGCAATGACGATAGCGCGCCATGCGCGCGATTGTCATTACAACGAAATTCAAAAATAGGCCTAGGGAGGTTGGGGAAGCTCTTCCCCACCTACCCAGGCAAAAAAAAAAAAGGGGAAATCCCTCTGCTGTCTGCAGCAGAGGGATTTTCTGAGCATGTGCTCATGACGGAATGGTTCCGTCATGAGCATGGAAGGGGTTAAGTAAATGAAATATGCCAATTGTGGATAAGCCAATGTTACCATGTTTTAAGTACAGAGCATATGCACTTTAGCAATGGTTAGCAGTGGTAAAGTGCCCAGAATCCTAAAGCCAACAAAAATGAAGTCGGCAAAACAGGAGGTCAGAAGGCAAAAAGTCAGGGGAAACCACACCATGGATGCCCGGTCTAACAGATAGTGACAGTGAAAGATGGAAGCTGCGTTCATCCTCATTCTCATCTGAGTTCCAGGAGACTGGGAGTAACTCCAGCACCATGTTAGTCGACTGGCATCTTCACAACAGTCAGAATAGTGTGAGAAGTAGATCCTGGACTAGAAGATTAGGCCTGAAATATTTGCATATGGCACATTTTGATGGCAGCAACATACTTGTGTATAGAGTTTATTACAAATAGTGCATGATGGCAATGAGGATAACTTCCATTTGGGTTCCTGGGAGTGGGTACATGCTGTGCCTCTATTTAATATAATGGGTATCAGAAGTGTGGCAGTGACAATTTGGTGGGGTTCAAAGCATGATCCACACCTTACAGAGATTGAGCATGCCTATAGTCTTGTGTTTTGCAAGTGCCTTCACAGATTCTAAGCCCTGTGCACTGTAAGAACTTTGAGAAGCAGCTTTTTAGATCTTTAAAGATGGTATGTCTAGAATTTATACAACATGCATGAAATATTTGGCTTTGAGTTTTTGTTTACTGCTGGGGATCTCCACGGAGTAAAGGCACCCCATCAGGCATGCATTGAACCGGCCACTGGTTTCCTTGTCAGCCTACATGCTTGATTGAAGTTCAACAGTTATAAATATAGAGTAGTCTGTGGTTGGAAATATCTGCTGCTTGCTTGCTTGCCAAGTAAAAACTATTGTTTTCCCTTATGTTGGGGAGAATTTCAATCAAGCAGAGCCTGACAATGGCAGAAGCATTGGCCTACTTAAGATGGATCGGTTCATTAACGTCAATAGACACCTTTGCAATCCTTTACGTTGAATGAAGTTTCCATGGTCCCTACATGACCGTCATGTCCTGATGGACTGAGTACAAGTTGATGGGGTAACAATTGACCTGCTGAAGAACCGAGGATAAGACCCATAGCAACATGTTGGACTAGGTTGAGTGAGCCTGTGTCCAGGATGTGTGTATGCCGGAGAGATGCTTTCAAGCAACTGAAACTACTCGCATGGTGCAAATGGTGCCAGTCAGTAACCTTAGAGAGTAGTTTGAAGATGATGTTGGTAGGGATCTGAGGGTGTGGTTTGACATCCTCCGGCAGTAACAAGGGTTTCCTTTGTCACAGTTTATTTATTTTGCATGGCTGATGATGTCCTTTTGGTCAACATGTTTTGCTGTCTGAACACAGGAAGACCACTGGCTAGGATAGGCGCACAACCACACAAACAGTGTTGTAATCCCGCTGTGTAGCTGCATACAGAAACCGTAGGGATTCTTTCTAGCAACAGAGACAAAGTTTGCATGAAGCCCAGCATCAGCTCACATTCTCCATTAACAGGTAGAACTTCAGCTTTGGACGGTGAACCAGAGGAAATGTGCATCATTCTCTCTCCCCCACTCCGAGAGGCTCATACCTCACATGGCAATGGCGCAAAAAATGCAGCTGCTTCATCTCAGATACCATCCAAAACCGTAATGTTTTACCATCGACGGGGCAAGATTCTATGGGAAACACCTGTTCAGCCCTCCTAGAGACCCACCTTTGATATCTTGAATTTACCTCCCCCCCTTGATCTGTAATGCTCACCACCATTTTTCTAGTTTCCCAGGGATCAACGTCTATCAGACGTCCTCGGTTACTAACACCCAGAATCTTATTTTTTTATTTTTTATATTTCTTCCTTCACCACTTATAAATTGTAACATTCTATTGAGACTGAAATACTGAGATTAAGGTTCTTCATTTCCGCATCAGGTATACCCTGTGTGGTCGTGAAAGATAGTAATTAAATATAATGTAGCCTACTTAAAGTATTATCCTTATTAGAATGGTAAGCTGTTTTCTAAAACCTTTTTTTCTATACCTTTGAAACGCGCCAGATTTCCCAGGCACAAAGCAGCCATTCCAGGTCAGCATGGTAAAGTGAGTTTGTAAAGTTGTGCCTAGGGGAAGCGCACACAACTATATGTTGTTGTGTGACTGATAAGAGGTACACAGTTTCAAGGAGCTGTCACTAAAACACATGTCTATTGGGGAGCGTCATGGTCTTTATTCTAACCATAACATAACATGTTCAATATCAGATGTTCATTTATCCACAACTTAACACTATTCATTTTATCGACCATGGAAGACTGAAGGCTGAATGGACCCCATGGGATTTAAACCTGTGACTATAAGGCCAAACACTGGTCCCTGCAGTGGATGCATTATCCCACTGAGCCATCAGCCCCGGCATAATTCAGAAATTAAGAGCTCTGTCTTGGTGACATTTAATTTGAAATAATTGTTATAATGCCACTGGGCAGTAACTCGTTCAGAATGTTTTATTGAATTTTACGAACTACAGTAACAATAAGATAGACACAAAATAACAGTCACTTTAGAGTTCTTCAAAGAAAAGAAGGTTATTTGACACTGTAGTGATGGGGTGGGAGGGAGGATGCAGGGTGTGGCAAAGGGTGAGGGAAGTGGATATGACTTCTTGCATGGAGGGAGGTGGGTGCTGGTCCTTACCGGTCTCTGCAGGTGAAGAGATGGTCAGTTCTTGGAGGAATAGAAGAGTTGCCAGTTCTTCCAGTAGAAGATCTGATATACTTTCTTTTGGAGGGTGAAAAAAGCACCTCCTAAGAATGACTTCATCATGCGCGTAGAGGACCTGAAGCCTGTTCCAAAAGGGTATCTCCCTAAGGAGTAAGGGTGGCATCTCCACATTTCTTACATACATGGGATGTGCACATTTAGAAATGCTTCCTGCGTGACTGTGAAGGTAGAAATGAGGTTTAAGCTGAGACTTACTGATGACGTTTTTTCCTGCATCCAGGAAGAACCTTGCCCGATTCTGACTCAATCCACTGGCACAGATTGAGCCCTGTACCTTGGTTGACTGGGGCAGCACAGAATAATCCAAAGGTGTAAAACAGAAAGCATAAAGATGTTGTGATTTCCCCTTCAGGCTCCCCCTTGTTGAGTTTTCTGATCTGTCTCGCGCGCACCAACAGTATCTGGGTTAGTCACTGTTTTCTCTCATTACAGTCTGTTCCCACCTCTGTAATGTGCACAGTCATCCTATCTAAACCTATTTAATCAACCACCTTTCCTTTAACCAACTCGTGCAGTTGCTCCTAGATCAGGTTGGTCAAGGTTCGTCAGTGTTGTACATTTTTTTAATTCACCCTCTACTCCTTGTGCACACTTCTCCTCCACACTTTTCTTTTTGAACCCATGTCTCGCAGGAGTATCATCAGTCTACAGCACGTACACAAACGTCTCATCCAGCTCATCCTGACTCTTTCACTCTCAAACACGCACTCTTCCTCTGCCACTTGTGCACAGTGATCCACCAATTCAGTCACAGACTCCTCCTCCTCCCCTGCACATACCCTTCTTGCTCCTCATTGTGTTTATGAAGTCTGCCTCCCTCCTTTGCACACATTCGTCCTCCATTCGGTGTACAAACTTCTTCTCTCAACCTGTGCATGTATACACCTATTCTACACAATGCCACATAGTCAATGCAGATTGTGATCCATCATTCCAATAATAGACTCGCTCTACAATCCACATACACACCCTTTCTTCAACCTGTACACTCAGTCCCTCACACCTATGCAAATACTCAGCCAGACGATGCTCACACTGATCTGTCTCCTGTACCCAAACAAGCACTTAAGTAACCCTTATTTAACCCGACCACAGTCATTCTTCCAGTGCACACACTTTTCTTCTATCACAAGCACATGCTTAATAACGCATACTTAATCTATTCCCCCAAACCATGAACACTCCTGCTGAAGGCTGCCCAGCTTCTGCTGAAAATTATTGTCGAAACGTTGTACACAAACCATCCAAGCCATTAAAATGTTAATATTTCAGTGAATGCATCTACTCTTCCAGCATCTGCCTGTGCACGCAATACTGCAACTGGTGCGCATAGTCCTCGTCCAGGACATTAAAAAAAGAATTCCCCAAAACCCTTTGAACCCCTGGAAACCTTACTATCCGGACTTTGCTCGCTTTTACTCAACAGCCCACTCACTAACACATCGTCTAACTTGTATATGCATTTGTCTCTGTTCCGGTTACGTAAAATCCTTATTTAAAAGCTCACTGCAGGAAAGATTAGATGTATCCCTAAACCACTCTAAGACCTTCCTCTCCAGACGGTACCACTATCTTCTGCCTCTCTTTGCCCGACACAAGAGTCTACCTATGTCTGTTTTTTATGATATGAAATGTCTTTCGCATGCCCTGCCAATCACACAGTCGCTTCCCACCTGCTCCAGGACTATGCAGTGGAGCACTATGTAATGTTTAATCCCAGAGCCCCATTAATGGTGCCAACGCAAGCATGGGCACACCAGCAAGTGCACTATAATACCGTTATGGAATAAATGTTTGATGAAGATCAGAGCACACAAGCCATCTGTCTTGGTTTGCCACTTACTAGCTCTCAACCTTTAGGCCTCAGATCATAGTATCTGGCCCAAAAGTGTGGTTTTGACAACAAACCAATAGGTATGGGGTGTATCAGTGGCACTTGTGACAGGTTATCAGGTATCTTTCATTTGCATAGCATCTTCTTGGGTGCTACATAATAAGGTCATTACTTCACTTCTGGTAGATGTGGTGCACAGATAGGTGGCATGGACATGCCTCAACAGCAATTAATGAGCATGAGAGAAATGAGCGGCATGGCAGAGTGATCCCTCCTGACAGGTTATTCAGGCTCTTCCAGTGTATGATGTATACTGGTGGTGACTCTCATTATGAAGCTGCATATTTTGTCCTGATGGTCTACATCAGCCGACAAGTCAGCGTGGACTGTCAGAAATTCATGATAAGGTGGACAAAGCTGAAATCTGACAAAAAGATATTAATTTTATATTGCTTTTATTCAGTGAGCTAAAAAGAAAAAACACCCACGTTATGAATGAATAGTGAATAAGTGTAAAAAATGTTGCAATAGCATTTGTTCATTCCCAATGACAAATGGACAAGAGAAACAACTTTAAAAGTTTCTTAAGTCATTAAGTTAGGAGCAGACCTCACAGGCAAAGGAAGCACATTCCAAAACATAGGAGCCACAAGTTCAAACCAAGATGGTGCACAGAGTTCCATGCGAGTTGCTGAGCATTTTCTCCATGCTTGTCCAAGAGGCTGATGCGTGTGCGTAGCTGACACAGGACAGCAGGTCTGTCAAGCTGAGACCTATACTACAGAGTCGGGGTTGTTTGTGGGCTGGTCAAATAAATTGACAATATGCTTGCATCACACATGGAAACAGTGTTCAAGGGTGTATCTATCAAGGAAGAGCATGTTGATAGTCTGTGTAAACACACAAGGATAGCTAATGGTAACTACAAAGGAATATACATGGTAATAGAAACCGAAGGCGAATCACAAGTGTTGATATAATCAGAGTTCAGTGTCTGTAAGCAGGAGACAGAGGGCCATGATATTTGCACCTTGGTAAAGGGAATGGGGTGGCTGCAACAGAAAGCCTTAAAGCATCATATTGATGATACGCCTCAGATGATGGCATTGCTACGCAGATGATTCCAAAAAGGGGGGACAGCGGGGCAGGTTTAGAGAGGTCCAACATACGTGCCCCAACAATACTATACGCAAGAAGGATATGGAGTTCCTCTGAGTCCAAGTGAAAGAACAGGGAGATACTAGAGGTGGGAGTGGTGGTGGCCCCACACTAAGGGTGAAGGGGGAGATCCCCTTTTCGGAACTAGGGCTCTCACACACCTAGCGAGCTAGGTGTCATGCTTCATCACATGAGCCTGCCCCTCGTCAGGTCGGCGCTGCAATACCTGACGGGCACCCAGTACGGGGCTCTTTGGTGGGGATCTTTTGTTCCTACCGTTGGGTGCAGTGGGGGTGAGGGGCCTAGTAGGTGTAGATGAGGGAGGGAAGTGGGTTAAAATAGGTCAGTTAGTCCTAGCAATTATTTATTCAGGAAGGTAAACTGCCGAGTTAAAAATATAGAGAGTGGCGGTGAACTAGAGACAAGGTATCTAGCTGTATGCGCCCTACTCTCGGTCGGTCAACATGTTTCGTGCCCTGTGTGTCAGGGGGATCTAGGCACTTCTTCAGGACCAATTGTAAACGCTTATCTACACAGAGTGGTAAGTGAAAACTACATACCACGTTCTCAGGTCAATAACCTGCAACCAAAAGAAAATAAAAAATAAAAAATATGTTTTTAAGGTGGGATGCAAACACTGCACATGACACGTATCTCATGGAACTGTTCTTACGGTACCGGAATGGTACGTGTGCTAAGTGAATTTGTATAGTCACACACATACTCAACACCGTGTGAGGGGTGAGACTAATGTTAAAAGGCAAGGTAAGGTCTCTCATGCACAAGAGGATTCATATTAAAACCAAGGTCTCAAGGTGGAAGATCCATCTAGAGCCGTAAAATAACATAACAGAAAGGACAGAAACCATGCTCACCTATACTGTTGTCTAGTTAGGACTGCAACAGTATCCGGCGGTCATAAAGGACACCAATTTGGGTCCTATGTAAGCAGAAGGAAAAAAGGCTGAATACAGTAACAAACTCCATACTGCACAAACCAAAAACACCCAGGCGTCAAGACCATCAATGAGTAGTAAACAATTGCCAAGAGCAAGAGGTCCAGGAGGTAATAGTCACATCCCCTCAGACCAACCATGCTCCCGTGTAAACCAGGTGTACTAGGGCGCTACCACTGTGTAGCACACACGGTGGAGGGAGTGTTTGTAAAAGGATTTGTCACACGTACACACCAATGAGGGAAAACAACAGCTAAGTGGGCTGGTACACCACGAGAGAATATCACTGGGGTTGGTAGACAAAAAAGGGGGGAGTGCCAGTAGTAAACCTGGTACCTCAACTAGTCCCGCAATTTAAGCTCACCTCCGTTGCAGTCCATAGCATACTGGGTCTCCAAGCCAAGAACAAGAGTGAAACTACTCACCAGCGTTCAAAGAGCGCTTCGTGTGCGACCTACCCTGCCGCCAGAAACCGGGATGGTGAATGGTGCCGTAACTCAGGCACAGATGTACCAACCGGTCGGGGTCAATGTGGGAGGAGCCTCGTGTAGTGGCGTGATCTCGCGAGACGTAGGGTCACGGAGATTAGATGAGTGGAGTAAGAGGTAAAAGAGGCGGCCATCTTGAGATGGTCAAGTAACTGGTATATGGTGAATGGAAAATGCCAATTAGGTGGTGGTTACCCTGGGGCCGAGGAAATGCAAAGTGTAGCATCGAAGGTACAGCTGCATCAATCACACAGCTGGTATATTCGGTTAGGGTCTGTGCAACCGAAGTCATAGAGATAGATGTAATCTCGTGAGACTTGGTTATACAGTAGGGTTCCGGATCGGATCTGGAGCGGTTGGCGCGGCCATCTTGAGATTGTCAAATTACAACCTCTACTCGGGAGCACTACAACGCGCGTGCCTCCATGGTGGAGCAAATTCGCGTAGTCATACTACACCATAGCAAACGCGGAGACAGAAATAAAAATAAAACTAGACATCTGCAGACATCATTTGAAAGGTTAAGAGGGCTACCTTTCTTGGACAGTCATTGCAAATAAATCATGTCCTACCTGTGGAGATAGTCATATGTGTACACTAGGGACTACCAAATAAGGACATCAAAGGAAAACAGGCTCACTCTGAATCTTGAAGACATCTTAGCAGACTTTCATGGCGTACACTGTTTTTTGGACATTGGATCTAAATGCGGGTCATTTCCAGCCGCGATTGAACCATTAATACTGTGAAACAGTCTTTTCCAAGCACCTGGGAATGTGGCAATATAAGCTTTCTCCATGAAAGGGGTGTTTCAGAACACCATTGAGAAGGTCACAGGCTGAGAAGATTGATAGTTATGAGTAATGACATACTAATTTTTTGTGACAATGGGGTCGAACATCTCAATGAGTATGAGATGTTCCGAATACTCTCCAGGAAATTGGACTAACGCCATTCAGGGAAAAGTGTTCATTAATGAAGCAGATATTTGACTTCTTTCGAGACACATTTTCTGATCAGGGTGTGTTGCCAGCATTGAAATGGGGCGGCATCACAAGCTGCAGAGCCATAGAGCATGAGTAAAATCAGAGACTTCCAACTGGTGGTTAATTATTGTGGGTACATTATCCCAAATCTGATGATCCTTTCTGAGTTACCTGGGCAACTCACTTGTCAGTGACACATAGTAAGACATTGAGAGGTCTTCCAAAAGATGGAGGATACACTGCAGTCAAATATTAATGTCAAACTGATAGGTTTTCTGGATTTCTTTATGGAACACATACCAGTAATATGCGTTCTAGGCCCTCTGGCACCAAGGACTATGTGAGTGTGCTAACCCGAGACAGAAAGCCAAATGGACACCAACCAACCCGCAGCCCACTGAGTGAGATGCTTTTTAAGCACCAATCAGTCCTGTGAGATATTACAGGGATAGTTAGGGGAAACGAAACCATCTTAATCATGTAAGGCACTCACAAGAACACTAGGAACCCAGGAACATATTTAAAATGTAGATTTAATTATAAAACCCTATCCTTGTGCATACAATGTGAATCGTAACTGTTATAAACACAAGCATACTATTGGTAATAATACTTATTAGGAGGGTGGACAAAAAAATACTGTTCCATTGTAGTTGCATCATAAAGCTTATTTATATTGCCTACTATTTATATTGCCTACCTCGAGCTTCAGAGATGGCTCACGCCTGCAATAAAACAATAAAAACTATAAAACCGATTTTCAGGCAGATCAGCCGGCTGAGTGAAAGCTTGGACGCGCCTTCCAGTAGCCTTCCCTGAAGGAAGGTGATTACAGCTCTGTGTGGCCCTTCTGTCTCAAGTCTCTGGTACAAAGTTCCTCTTTATCTCATTACACTCTGTTCTTAGTTTATATCTTTTATCTGAACATTGTTGAAGGTTTTCATAATAAACAATTAGCTGAAAGGCCCCAGCACAATTTTACTGACTTGTATTCTGTGAAACGTTGCCTGTTGTTTAAAAACAATTAAGGAGAAGTGAAGTTATCAGCTTCAATGATACCTTTATTATTTTCAAAAACAAATGCTGGAAAAGAGAATTTGATCCATACAGAAAAACATGAATATATTCAAGCAGACTTAATTATCATGTTGCAGTCGGTAATGATGTGAATAATTGTGCATTTATATTTGACACTTATACCTAAATAAACAACATTTATAATTCAAGAAGGGAGTTAACCTCGATGAGAAAATTATATGCTAATTATAACAGCACTTTAATGCAAAATGGAAGATGAAGTTGGTGATAGTTATCAGCCCATTTGGGCTGGGAACTGCATTTCTTCAGGGCAACCAACAAGCGATGGGCAATTGTATATGCCAGTCGATTCTTCACCTACATAGATTTGAAGAGCTTGCTTTCATCTGTACATAAAGAAGCACTCGTTGAAAATCCCCTGCTTTAACATCTCTGCTGCCCATACCAGCAAGGATCTTGAAATGACTGTTGCAAAGGAACCATTTCTACATTAGGATCGATCTATAAGTGGGTAAGTTGCCAATCTACTTCTCAAAGAATCTCAGTCCAACCAAGGGAAAAGAATGCATAGAGGATCATGTTTGCCTCATAGTGGATGCAACCTAGCCCAGTGACGTACAACTGACAGAAACTGTGGCCACTGCAAAGGTGGATGAGTTGCTGTAGGCAGCCATTCAAGCCCACCATAAAAAGGTGGGGGACCATTCTAGGGATGCACCGTGCCTCTGAATGTCCGAAAGATCATATTAGCATTAATGAACGTAAGGTCAGAGCTAACAATAGTCAATGGATTTTTTTCATGAGTGAGGGGCACGAGGATCCTGCCTATCTTCTTAATGCTCCAGCTAGATCTTGTAGCCCATAAAGGCCCTCAAAATATTGTCTCAACCAATGCACACATCAGGGAGAAATTATGATTCTAGAAACAGACTGTAGTTGAGGAAACCGTGAGTCAGTATTTCCTGTGCCAGACTGCGGGGATAGCAGCTCATTCTGGCCCCATGCAATCTGCATAATGGAGCCATGAACCCCCTGCAACACCAGAGTGCACAACATAGCAACCAATATCCTAAAGTTGAGTTTGGGTACAGCATGGCTGCAGTGTCAATTACAAAATAGGACAGACAGCATAAGGATCACCAACAAACACTTCCTGACAAAGTGCCCATCCCCC
Organism: Calotriton arnoldi; assembly: GCA_963921515.1. Lineage (NCBI taxonomy): Eukaryota > Metazoa > Chordata > Amphibia > Caudata > Salamandridae > Calotriton > Calotriton arnoldi. The sequence continues at coordinate 454,436 of CAWUFW010000409.1, forward strand.
TTTCCGGGAAAATACCTTTAGGAGTACCTGAGCAGAGAAAAAATCTATCACACATAACTCCTTGCGAGTATCGGCCACAGGTGAGGTACAAGGATTTCTGAGACTGTTGAACAAAGTCATATGTGTTAAGTAAAAGCAATAGCTCAGTGTCAAAATTGACATACTTAGATTTCTGTGTGTGTACCTCTCCTCTCTTCACTCATGCACTAGATGCTCACCAACAGAGCTCCTGAATGTCTTAGCTCCACGAAGGCCCAAGGAAGTAAGTTGTACCTCTATCCATGGACAATCCTAGCTCTCAGCGCAGTCATGGGCACAGTATATTATGCTCTGTGTGTTTGTATAACACACATTCTGCCATTGGAATGGCCTCGTATTGATACCAGCACTATGGTAGCTTTCAACTTGGTTCCAGCCCTCAAGGATAACAGTCTGAGTCAGCTGCATTGTGGTTTGGTGCTTTTCTTAGATACGTGTTTCAGTCTTCTTCATTGAGCTGTGGGTGTAAGATTTTGGTATTTAAGGGTAATGACAAAAAAAAAATTCTATTTGCTTCTGAAAATAGAAAGCATCCATACCCAAGCCCATTGTCTGACAGAAAGAAATGTGTGTGCGCACATTGGTGTTTAGCAAGTGCTGTTGGGTAGCATAATAGCCAACTATTTGGCCCATCTGTAGCTTGTTGAATGTAGGTTGGGAGTAGTGTCAATGTTGTTCTGTTGTTTATTAGGGTTGTTGTACCTTGTGGTAACTGATCTTAAGAGCACAGTGATAGCCATCCATTGCCCTCATTATGAGCACCTCTGCAATCTCATTTTGTCCAGGATTTAGGCGTACTATTATGTTACTTTCCTTTCATGGCTAAGATCAAGTTATAATGATATGTAAGAATAATCAGTTGTGTGTTACCAACACTTTCCTGTGAGTTAGGGCACAATGTTAATGTTTCAGGCAATACATTTTAACTAACCAACCATAGAGTACCACAGTTTACTGTATGCAGTGTCGTGCAACAAGATAGTGCATTGCATTTGCAAAATATTTAGCTAATGAATTGTCTTGTATAAAAGGCTATCTTGTTTTTATTAGGGCTAAATATCTCACTGAATATCACTCTCATATCAGTTTTGGAGGAGATAGTCCTTGGCAACTTCAATACGGTGACTTCTGGTCGGCTGAATTTTAATTAGCAAAGATTGTAGATTGTTCTGGTCCATTACAAGCATAGACACTTTAGTGGTTCTGTGATCAGTAGGTATTAGTTATTAGTGGGATTCACCCAAGTGTGGTTTGGCAGAGTTCAGAGACTTACTCAAGTCCCATGAAATATATTTGAGTGGCTCACCCTAGTAAGGAGTGAAAGAATATACAATTACTCAGGTCCCAGTTAGATATTTACATGGTCCACCCAGTTAGCAGTAAAGGAACACAGAAAATGACTCTGTTTCTAGAGATGTGTTTGCGATGTACCACGGATGCAGAAAGCTACTCCATTCCTGCACATATATTTGGGAACATCATTTTTAGGAGGCGATAGAGCAACAAATAGATTTAATCCATTTTCAGGGAGATATTTTTAAGGGCCACCTAGATGAGGAGTAGAAGAAATGAAGCGAGTTATGACGTTGCCAAGAGCGAACTAAATGAGGTCCTCCTCAGTGATGTGTACTAGTGGGTAACAGCGTTTCCAACGCTGTCTCCACAACGCAATGCCATTACAACGTGGTCGTTACAACGACCGCGTTGTTAGTACGCAATACCATTACATCGCAAGTCATTACAATGACTTGCAGTAGGGGGCGCACTGGTATTGGATTTAAAATCCAACACCTTCCCTGATGCTGCGCAAACTGGAGTAGGAATAGGAAATAATACTAGGAGATGTCCAGAAGGTTGTTGTTCTCCAGGTGTTCTGTGAGTTGGCAGTTGATGGCTTTTTCCAGGACCTTGGCGGGAAAGGGAGTAGAGAGATGGGTCTGAAGTTTTTGAGTTTGCGGGGGTTGGCGGACGGTTTCTTGAGGAGGGGTTTGATTTCAGCGTGTTTCCATTCACCGGGGAAGGTGGCTGTGGCGATGGATGCATTGAAGATGGCGGTGAGTTCGTTCCTGATCATCTTGCTCCCAAGGTTGAAGATGTGGTGGGGGCAAGAGTCAGTCGGTGCTCCTGAGTGGACTGTCTTCATGATGGTGGTGTTCTGAGTTGTGAGCTGGTCCCAGGTAGATAGAAGGTGGTCGAAGTTTGCCTCTGTGGGAATGATGAGGCTGAGGATGTCGGTGGCGATAGGTTGGGGTTCGAAGTTATTGTAGATGTCAAGAATCTTGTCATGGAAGAAATCCGACAGGGTGTCGTAGAGTTCTTGGGTGGGGGCGATTGTTTTCGGAGGCTGAAGGGTTGGAGAACTCTCTGGCAATGTTGAATAACTCTTTGCTGTGGTTGTCACTGGCCTCGATTTGGTTGGCGAGGGCCCTCCTTTTCGTCCCTTTCAGGAGTTGTTTGTAAGGGTTGAGCGAGGTTTTGTAGGATGTTCGGTCTGTGGTGTCCTTGCTGGTGCACCATCTTCTTATAAGTTGCTTGCAGTTGTGTTTTGTAGATTTTAGTTCCGTGGTGTACCAGCTGGCTTGTTTGGAGGGTCATTTAGCTTTTGTGGGCTTGATGGGGGCGACTCTGTTGGCGCATTCTGTGATCCAGGTGGAGAAGTTCTTGACAGCCTGCTCTAGGTTAGTTGAGGTGTCCAGGTGGGAGGAGTTGAGGGCATTGGTCCATTGACTTTCTGATACCTTGTTCCAGCTTCAGTGGGTGGTGCTGGGAGGTTTGGTGGTGCACCGAGGGGGCTTGTGATGGTGAAGGGGATGATGGTCTGGCCTTTCCAGGTGAGTTCGGTGATGGGGCTGTATTTGACTCTGTCGCTAGCTGTGAAAATGGGGTCGAGTGTGTATCCTGTGATATGTGTGGGGTCATTGACTAGTTGAGTGAGGCCGAGGGTGTTCATGCTTTCATGAAGGTTGGCGATGTTTGGGTCACCGAGGTGGAAATTGAGGTCTATGAGGAAGATGCAGTGCTTGGAGTCGAAGGCGAGCGGTCTGGGTGATAAAGATGACGTCGGTGTGAGGGAGGACATGGTGTCCCAGATCTGGGTGGCATGTTTGCAGAGAGATCGTGCATTGAGTAGGAGGCAGTGGAGAAGTTCAGGGGTGGTGGTGGTCTGCGTGGTGGTGGTTGCCATATATGTGTGTGCTCCAGTGTTGCAGGTGAAGAATCTTTGTGACAGGAGGCTCGGTCTGCATTAGCTTCTGAATGTACTCATGCCTGCAAAAAATAGGTGGGAAGAAAACAACCATGCTGAACCTTGTTAGATAGTCAGGGAGCTTTAAAGAGTAACTTTAATATTTTCTTGGGAAAGCTGTAGTAAGTATTGCTATTGCTCGGGGAGTTTTAAATAAATCATTCTGTCTCATACAGCACAGTAATTACTACTCCAATAAAGATTATGCAAGGTATCTGAGAGCAGATGGAGGAGCACAACCTACAAGGTAGTTACATCAATACAATTACATTTTTAATAATCTGGATTTCTTTTCAACAAATATGGCGTGCAGTTAAAAACGTAAAGTGGATCAAATATGTTACCAGACCCTACATGAGGATAGAGCAGATAAGAGGATGCTTTCTGGAGGTCTGGATTCAGAAGGTTCTTCTGGCACTTTTGCACATGAGTGAGGTGGCCCATTGAAAGGGCATGAGATCTGGCCAATGCCCATCCATGCCTAAAAAAAGGAGTCGCAATGACCGAGTTGCAACAGGTTGTCACCCTTTACCTGTGACAACCTTAATTAGAGGATGTTGCCTCAAAGATATCCTCGAAGAAGTACTATTATGAAGCAGGTCAGAGTCATCTTATTAATCCCATCCAGTCGCCAGACGCTCAGGGGCCACTGTTGCATGTTTCCTCACATCAGAGCAGCTGGCACAATGAAATAATTTGTATTCTGTACCCAGAAACCTATACAGATCTTAATTGCCATCGTTTGGAAGAGATTTTATCTTTAAACCCAAATAGCCTTAAAAATATGATTCTCAAGCACACAGAAGCCCTAGAAAGTGCACGGTTGCTGAACTTTGTAAATACTGTTTGTCACTCCCATGCTTGTGCACTCGGAGCATACACTTCAACCCAGTGAGTTTGTCATTTGTTAAAGTTCTGCTCCTTGCCGCTAGCAGCTTTGCCAACAGACTTATTTCCCTGACTTCTGGCTCAATAGTTAGGGTTTTGACAACAGACCACCTGAACTTTACGTGACCAGTGATTCTGCCATCTGCAGTATCCTGTCGTATTCAACTCTGGGTGGACTCATGAACCTCAAAGCAAAGGTCCTGCATTTCGGAAGCATCCCCAAAGCCCACTCCTAAATCTGCCATCTCGGCCATCCATATGATTGACCAGTTGCCACGCTATTTCCGGAGTAGAAGAACTCTGAACGATCACATGCATCCAAGTACGTGCTGTAGGTGTCCAAGGAGAACTCCAGCCCTGGCACTGACTCACAACATAGGGTCCAACATAGGAGAGGGCAGCCTAAGTCTGTGTCCTGTGGCATTTGGAGTTGATCGGGCTGTTGGACAGGTCAATCACAAGACACTTCTACCCTTCCAGGCGTATGGCTGGAGTACGTTATTTCTCTTCAGTAGCAGCACATCGAGCTCTCCATCTGAGGCGAAGGCAGAGAAGAAAGACTGAGAAGTGCTAGGCCCTTGCAGAGAGCAGGATTAACACCCTCCATGTTATGCTGTGTCGAAAGGGGCCTCGTCAATAGTTGTGGCACATACCAGCAGACCATTAAAAGAGGCCACAGGTGCAGGAGGTGTGTTAATTTAACAATATATGCAGACCTTATTTTGATGCATACTTCATCTTCCTGCTCTCCTGAAGTCCGCCTGCTATTTATTAGGCATTCCTCTGTGCGAAATATTCAATTTACAATTTAGTTTAAAATGGTTCACAGGTTGTATAGTTTTGCAGAGTACAGTTGTTTTATTGTTATTGATTTTTAATCGGCTTTTATTTTATGAACCCTCTTCGATTTCTGTACTTTTTTGGTTGTCTATAACCCGGACGGCTATGCGTGTAGCATCGCTTTTGTTCACACCATAAGGACTGAATTTTGTGCTGTACAAGCTGAAGATAAACATCTGAAATTACCTGAAGATTTCTATTTTCAGTCTCTTTACCCTTTGTGTCTCCCTCTTTGCCCACTGGCAGTGCCACGTTCTCTCTCTCTGACCCTCGCAGTCTCCCTTCCTGTGCATCTGCCTGATTTATTAAGGGAAGTGTCACTGAAAGTAGGAAAACATTAGCCATCCAGGCAGGTGGAAGGTTGGATTCCTGTGAAAGGAAGAAGGAGTCATTCATGAATGTTTGCATTTCAGTTGGCAGTGACTGGACGACCCAGCAAGAGGAATAGCATTCGTTTCTTCCCTGTGTACAGCCGTCACTATGTAGTAACCATAGCTTTGGAAGTAAAGTTATACCTTTCATGAGAAAAATCCTGATGCCCTTATAGTGGTTCTTGATTACTTGTCCTTGGCACATGCTTCTGGATTTTGTGGCCGAGGCCATATTTTCCAAGCCTTTTCCTAATGCTAGATGTCCTGTCTTCTTGCTTGGAAAAGAGGCAGGAGGCTGACTTTAAGCAGCAGTGGTGCTCTTTGTATAAAATGTCATCATTCGGTGACTGGGGCGCCTGGACTTGCTGGAAGTATTGGGTATCTCATAGAGCTTTGGCTCTGCGCAACCGGCCCTCCAGGCTCGCATGCCGCTTTTTTATTCCACGTTAATTTAAACATAATTTATATAAACATAATTTATATAGGGCTGAACTCCGCTACGGTTGTGCCGTAAACAGTGCTACATCCGTGCATTCAGGCCATCCTCCGCCAAATTCTTGGAATCTTGACGCTGTAGTGTCTTGGTAGGCTAAATGTTGAGTGCTGTTTGTGGGGTTTCCCTATAGTTGGGCGTGGAAGGGTCCGCAGGGAAAGAGGGAAGAGTGTTATTCCTTGTGAACTTCCACCACCCCACGGCGAGTGTGATCATTGTGACTTGTTCTTTGGATTTTTCCTAATATCTCTATTTTTGTTTTATTCAAATCAACAAAGAGCATTTGTCACTATATTCGTTATAACGTTAGTCAAAAATCGACTATAATATCAGGTCGCTCCTATAAAAACAAAAACTTAACAACATCCCGTGGTTGGTACACATATTATTTTCAACCTGCAGTTATGCACTCTGAAACATTTTTGAACCACTTTTGTTTATCACCTTGTGCTTTGGTTAACGTGTGCATATCATGTCTCCAGTGTCATCTTCAGGATTTTGGGGGCCCCTGTACAGAACAAATTTGAATTTCATTACCCATTTCAAGCTCGAATGATGCCAAACGATGCTAAATTATGTTAACTTTTAACAGGTTAACACCAAAACAGTTGAAATACGTCTTGGCCAATAGCCCAAAAATCCTTAAGATGACAAAGGATGGAAAGACTGAGACAGTGGTGGCGGTAGGCAGAGAGGCAGAGCAGTTTAGCTAGAGAAATAGAATAGACAGATCAAATAGATAGAAAGTTCACTTTCCTTTCCTTGGAAGGTGGGGCCCTGGGCAATTGACCACTTTGTCGAGGCCTTAAAACATCTCTGCGATGTCTCCCTTTCCTTAATATTCAGACAGTTAACATCTGGTTGTGACTTTCCGAACAAAAGAAGCTGTGCTTGGAAAAAAAAGCAAAAGCGGCAAGGCTCAATATTTTCTTAGTTGAGTGCCCCTGTTGGTGTGACTACCACCCACGTCAAAGCTGCAACGCTAAAAATCCTCCGGTACGGAGAATGGGCTACCTTCCGTCCTTGTTGCCGGTGGACCTTCCTGCACCAGTGTAAGGAACCTTGCAGTGATCATGGACTCTGTTCTCTCACTACTACCACCGATAAACCAAACCCTCTATTTATCCTTTGGGGATCATACGATGTAAGGTCCCTTTCCTTGGGTTCTCACAAGGGTCCCAGCTACCATTGTTTTAATTCTGTCTTGGCTAGACTATGCCAGCAGAGTACCCCCGGGGCTCTAGTTTTCTTTCTTAGCAGGCTACACTGGCTCCATAATCCTGTGGATGGTTATCTACTGCATCTCTGTACTAGAGTGTTATAACTCTACCACTTCAAGAAATGGACTGGCTCCCCAGTACCAAACACATCTTTAATGCCGTCTGCATTGCACAGCAACAATTCATGGCACAGGTCAATCTTTTTTGTAATGCAATCCTGGGAGAGACCTTTGATCAAGAGCAGTAACTCTTCTGACTATTCTGAGGTGAAGAAAGTGCTGCATGGCCAGGGCCTTCTTTTCTGTACAGGCCGCCAGACTCTGGAACTTCCCCCGGCTACCAGAATAAGGAGGCTTTAGAATCACCCGTAATTCTGGAGTAGAATTAAGACATGGTGTTACACCTTCCTGTATCAACTGCACCTCACCATCAGAAGCGATCTACCAGCTTACCATAAAAGCAGCCTCAATGAAAGTAGCAGCAGGGCTTTAAGTGGGATGAAAAAAAACTAGGGGGTCTCTCAAAGGGGCGTAATTGATATAACTATGGGCGTGGCTTAAAAACACCTAAGCTAAAATTCTTTGCTGAGTATAGTGTGCCACCCCGCTGATATTTTGCTGCTTCTGTCATTGCATCCAGCCATATAATGCAACAAGTAACATTACACGTACAACAAGCCAGGACTATTGGATGTGTCAATGGTTATTAGTCGCATAAGATAAATAAGCAACAACTATAGCTTCATTGTATATAATATTGAAAATGCTTCAGTTCTGAAATGATGAGACTGTGAAAGAACTATAACGAGTCTCTTTAAAGTTACAGCAAAGACCGTGAAGACTGGTACTGCTGCAGAGTTAAGATTTGTTTTTCACCCTGATGGTGAGGGGAAAAATGGAGAGCCCGATAGGGACCCGTCCCAGCACCTGCTTTTTAGAACTGCCGGTGCTGAGCACCAGCAGGACCCAGCTCACTTAAAGCCCTGAGTAGCAGTAATTTAAATCATGTACTTGATTCATGATAAGGGTCTATACTAGAAAAATGTACACTCAGGAACACATATTGGAAGTGCCAATAAAGTGGTGCCCTATCAATCGGACAGTAGCAGCTGCTACTGGACGGGGTGACTGGGCAGGGGGGATTAATTAAGACAAAAGTAATTTTTTTAAAAACACTTACCTTGGAACGGCTGACCGCCGCCTCCCCTGCGTCCTCTTCCTTTCTCCAGTCGGACTGGCAGCAGGAAGCACCCGGCACACGGGCTGTGCTGAACCAATCACAATGCTGCAATGCAGCGTTGTTATTGGTCTGAGCGCCGTGGTTCAGCGCTCAGATGGGAACAGGGAGCCTGTGCATGTTCCTCACCAGGCTGTGTAATGCAGCCTGGTGGGAAACAAGCAAAGTGCGCATGAACTGTTTGGTCGGCCCAAGAGGGCCATCCAAACAGTTCATGCGCACTTAGGGAGTGCAAACCACTCCTCCCCTACTCTGGCCAGCCCCGTCTGCCCCACATTGAACAAGGCCATTTACTGCATACAATAGGAAACATAAAATGATAATAACGATACGTTGTCATTATATTTTTCCTTTTTGTGTGCAGTGCTCCTCCGCCGCCACTGCAATTGGACGCTCGGTAGTGTCACAGAAATGCCTTCACATAGCACCAAGTCTGCAGTGATGAAACTCAAGCACACCTCCGGTCCTCTTGTTCTCTACCCAGTGCTATGCACATAGGCCACACTATACACATTCTCTCTACCAACAATGCTTAGAAGCCTGTCTTGCGGCAAAAACGTCACAGAGCTTCAGGCCACACCAGCAGTAGAAACTCTATGTACATGTTAAATGCAATACAATGGTTTCCTGTCTATCGTCCTGTTTCCAGTGCAACCTTTACAGCCTGCTACTTTAGGGACTTTAAAGATTGGCTGGGCTGGTGAGAGCTTCAAACCACAAGGGATGTGTTCTAGGTTTCCGCAATGTCAGCTATGTTGTAACCTGTGCATCCAAGCCTATGGCTTAATTTGGAAGGCAAATTTTGTGTTAGCGATGACCACTCAGCAGTGTTTCTGTACTGAAGTTACTCTGCTAAGATGTCAGAGTAGAGGCCTCAGTTACTTAACTACGTTCCAGCTCTTTACTTTCTGTTCCACCAGTAAGTGCCACCCGTGGGCCCTTGCCTGTCCCCATCTATGGTTTTATGTCAAGTTTCTTTGATTTTCTGTAGCCTTTTTTCCTGCTCCGGTTCGTGTACTGATGCTGCTGCTCCTTTAGCTAATCCGTCTTACTTCCAGTTAAATATAGCAGATTTCTCCAAATGTGTTTTGTGCCCCTATATGTTTTATTTATTCGTCAACTCAACCCTGGAGTCTTCGAAACACTGTATACATTGAGAAACCAGCAAAAAGGATGACATAGGGTGCAATAAATTGGATTACTTTACATACACTAATAACATTTCAAATCGCGGCTTCCAAGCATGTCACAAGTGTGCGACCACAATCAGAGCTCTACTTGCGCCATATTCCTGTCTTTAACTGATCTCAAGCAGAGATCTGTGTTTTGTTTTGGCGTGAGCCAGTAGGACAACAAGGAGAACTGTTGCGGAGATGCCTAGCAACCACTTATAAAGTAATTTTTCAGTGAAAGCATTAACATGCTAGAGTTGTTTACACCGTAAAACTTTTTTTTTCGATAGCTATCCCTTGAGCTGTTGAGGATGTAGCCAAAGCTGGTAACAATAGGTCCGCTTAGAGCTATGAAATGTAATACCCCCTTTCAGGTTTCCAGGCACAAACCTTCTCTGTCACTGGGCGTCATGACCCCGCATAAGTTACTTGACCCGCCTCCATTTTGTTTCGCAGTTTGTTCGATCCCGTTGCTGGCAGGCACAGCTGAGCGCGCGCCTATTGATATTCTGTGGAAGTGAGTCAAAAGCCAAGAGGCTCTACTACAAATATGCTTCACGGCAACAAAAAAATGTATTCAGACAGTCTAGTGTGTTGTGAGCGACCATTGTTGCATTTCCAGTTTTTTTTCAGCGTGAAGGTCGTGGCATGTATTTTGTCATGCCAGAATGGCAAAACTATGTTCATTCCTCCTTACGGATGGAGAAATTTTAAAGTAACGTGAACAGGGGCGTGGCTTGGTCAGTAAGATTGTGAGAGTGTGAGCTGCAGATTTTCCTACGATCGTGCTGGCACATAAATGTAAAAAAATGTATTTGTAAGTCCGTTTTTATATAGCGCAGCTACTCACCCTTACGGGTCTCAAGGCTCTGGGGGCCGTAGTGGAAATTAAGTGAGCTATTGCCCAGAGTCACATGGTGCTGAGCTGAGCTGCCGCTGGAGCCGGGGATCGAACCGTGAACCCTGTGCTCCGAAGTCAGCTGCCCTGGCCGCTGCACCACACCTCTGTTAAAATACATTATACGACAAGCAGGGCGCACAAGAGGGGCTTAAGGGGCAGTGGAAAGGTAGAGGAATGTGGATTGGCAGAGGTACTAAGTCAGAGAAAACACATTATTTTGTAAAATAACCAACAGTTTTGAGGTCTTTCCAAACCGAAAGAGGAATAGAATGTGTGTCCGTTTGTCTGTATGTGTAAAAATTCCTGGGGAAATCCCACAAACACCTCAACCATACCCGACTGAAAGCACCTTTTACCAACTAGTACCTATAATTGGCAGGTAATTTCAGGTACTGAATGCCTGCTGTCTTAAATTTTTTCAGGGAGAATATCTGTATTTTTTGCAGCAGGGGCTCACACCTTTATTAGGAGAGTACTAGCACATCTCAGCAGCAGAGAGGTACTCAGAGATGTTATGTTATGTAACATAAATTTGTAACGCGCACAGATACTCACGATTGTCCCGGCGCGGTGCCTTGCAGGGTGAGAAAATGGACTTTAACCAAAGAGGTGTGTTTTCAGATTCTTCTTAAAGGCTACTGGGTCCTGAATATTACGCAGAGTGAGAGGAAGGGCATTCCAAGCAGCAGCAGCCTTCAGAGCAAAAGAGCTGCCCCCTACCCTCTGGTATTTGAAGCGAGGAACCTGAGCGAAACGTAGGGACATAGACCGCAAGGGTCGCAATGGAACATAGAAGGAGAAGCGTTTCTGCATGTAGGAAGGACCACTGCCATGAAGAGCACTGTGGGCCTGAACCAGCGATTTTAAATTTTACTCAATCAATCACGGGGAGCCAGTGTAGTGAGCGCAACTGATGGTGGACACTATTCCTGGCAGAAATGCCCAGAAGAAGTCTGGCTGCCGTATTTTGGACCACCTGGAGATTTTTCAACAGGTAGCCCGGGATACCAATGTAAAGGGCATTGGCGTAGTCCAGTTGAGACAAAATCAGTGCACAAGTAACCGTTTCCCTCGCTGCCTGGGGTAGGAGAGGAAAGAATTTTCTTAGGGTTTTGAGAAGACCGAAACAATTGCCGGCCAGCTTCTTAATATGCGTCGAAGGAGAGACTCTCATCAAACCACACCCCCAGATTCTTAGCAGGCTTCCCTGTAGAAGTGGGCGAGGGGAACTCAGGTGGCCAGAGAGAATCTCAGAAGTTGGAAGGAAATTTCCCAAAGAGGAGAATTTCGGACTTCTCTTCATTGCACTTGAGTTGTGCAGCCGCCAACCATTTAAAAATAGAAGAGAGACAATGTTGGACCGAAAGAACAGAGTCCACATTTTTGTCCCAGGTAAAAAGCAGCTGGCTGTCGTCGGCATAGGCCATCACCTTGGCCCCCAAACCCTCCGCCAGATATATTAAAAAGAAGGGGACTAAGGGAGGACCCCTGGGGGACTCCCGTTGTCACTGACTGAGGGAAGGAGGAGGACGGTGGAAGCCAGATTTTCTGGACCCGCCCTTCCAAGAAGGACCTGAGCCAGCCCCAGACAGAGCCCGACACACCAATCCCGGCAAGTCGCGCAAGGAGTAGTGAATGTGGGACCGTGTCGAACGCCACCGAGAGGTCCAGCAAAATTAATGCTGCCCTCCCGCCGGCGTCCAAACACTCACGGATGGCCTCCGAAACCTCTACCAGGGCCGATTCGGTACTATGAGAAGCCCGAAACCCTGATTGGGCTGGATGCAGAAGGCCCTCGCTCTCAATCAACTCAGTAAGCTGTTTTTTTACCACCTTCTCACACACCTTGGCCAGAGCAGGTAAGAGGGAAATAGGACGATAATTCCCTGGACTAAGGGGATCCAATGACGGCTTTTTTAAAAGTGACAAGATCTTAGCCTGCTTCCAAACCTGTGGTACAACGGCTTCCTGAAGGGACATGTTGATAATGCTGTTCACTTCTGCGTTCGTGATCTCTGCAGCTGCTGCCAGTAATCTGGCAGAACAAGGGTCCGAGGGCGAGCCAGACTTTAAACCCTTAAGAATTCTAAGGGAATCAGGCAGGTCCACAGGCCTAAACGCATGCAAGGAATGAGCAGGATCAACAGATTGAAACACAGAAGTTGCCCCAGGACTGTTGTCAAGGGAGGAAAAAGCCGCCTGTATAGTCCGAATCTTTTCCATAAAGAAGCAGGAAAGAGTGTTACACCATGTGACTGAAGATGGAGACACACTAGCTTGGGCCAAAGGGGACGTAAAGCCCTGAACAATAGCAAAGATTTCTTTAGAATTGTTTCTGGCCGAGTGGATGCGGGCTAAGTAGAATTGCCTTTTGGCCAACGTTATGGCTTCATAATAGATTTTTTGCTTATCTCTAAGCTTCCGCTTAGCTACCGGGCAGTATTCACTCCGGCGCCATGCACGCTCAAGAATCTTACATTCATGCTTCAGTGCTTTAAGGTCTGGATTGAACCACGGTTTGGAGTGAGAGTCCCTGGCCAGCCTAGAAGAGCGTTGTGGGACTACCATGTCCACTGCATTAGAGACCCAACTAGTAAACCCAGCCAGACAATCCTCAAGCTCCCCCGACAGAGTAGGCCTAGAAGCTTCCAAGGCCCGATTGAATTCGAGTGGGTCGATTTTACCAAAGGCTGGTTTGTAGTATGAACACGTTAAAGGCTCAGCATTGGACACTTCCCACGAGAAATAGGTTAAGAGGTGATCCGACCATGAGACCGGGCAAGGATCCCTTAGCGAGATGGGAAAGTTGGTACAAATAGGGTCCAATATATGGCCAGCCTGATGTGTGGGAAGGCTAACCTGCTGATCAAGTTGAGCCAAATGTAAGATGTCCAGGAAGTCACGCGAGTCCTTAGTATCCGCCTGATCAAGATGGATATTAAGATCACCCAGGATCATATAGTGAGCGAATCTCACGGCCCTGGAAATTACAGCGTCTCCACAGGCCTGAAGAAAAGGTCCCACCGGGCCAGGGGGCCTATAAATCAGAGAGCCTCCCAGGGTAAAGTGAGCTGAAAAACGGATGCTGAAGTCAAGGGCCTCACAGCCTCCCCACGAGGTGACATCCCCCCTGCAAAGATCCCACTTGTTCTTATAAATGATGGCCACTTCGCCCCCTCTCCCCTCTGGGCGGTCGGCTCTAGAGATCTTATAGCCCTCAGGCGTGGCAAGAGTAACAAGAGGGTCGGATGTAGTATCAAGCCAAGTTGCAGTCAAGAACAAAAGATCGAGAGAACTGTCCTCGAGAAGGTCGAAAACATCCGAATGGTGTTTCCTAAGGGAGCGAGCATTGATCATGGCTGCCAAAATAGGGGGGCCCTCATGGGCTGACAGGAGGAAATGCAGGCTTTGTCCGAAGTAACAAGACCAAAACTCAGCTTAAAGCCGCAGGATGGACAAGCATTATTAGTCCCCGCAGACACATCCCAGTTACCTAGGTGGCGGCAAGTGTGGGAATCGAGGGCCCGTAGATAGCAAGTTTAGATGTATATTTCCATTTCAACCACCAGATGCGACTGGTAAGGAGAGCACAAACCGAAATAATGATCCACCCTTGCACCCTCCTGGTCCTGGAGCCAACATGGTCTGTGGTTATTGAGCAGACATCGGGAAGGATAAAGCATCTGCAGATTACACTGTTACTTCTTTTTTTATCTATTTTATTTATTGTTTTATTTGTTTGGTGTTTTATAGCGCGAAGTCGGCTTAAGGGCATTGAAGCGCTCTACATGAGCAGTGGTTACTTTAGTGCTGCCGACTTTGGAACTGGGAAACCAGGGGTCGAGTCTCAGGGTCACTCAACATCCTGTGATTCTGTGCAAATCCCTTTATCTCCTCCTTGCCTCCCAAAAATGAATGTGTCCTTGTGTAATGTAACTGCTACTCATGTAAAGGGTCCAATACCTTCGGGTCGAGTTTGCGCTATATTAAAAAAAACCTGCAAAAACAAAAAAAAGGTCAAATTCATTTTTTAGGCACGGGGAGATTAAGTGATTTGCACAAAATAACAGGATGCTGAGCCTAAGCTGGGACTCGAACCAGGTTCCCCTGTTCCAAAGTCAGCAGCTCTAACTGTAACGCCTGTATTCAGGTTTACTATGACATCTTAAATATGAATTTTATGGATTCTATTGAGGAATTTCTGAAATGACTTCATACCTTTCTATTAAAGTCTTAGCCGTCAATGATCACACATCAGTCCTGGCCCACCACACTAACCCTGAAGTGGCCTTGGTGATTCCCGCTGGTAGTTCTATGAGCCTTCTCTCAGGCCTTCCATTTTGGTAAGCCCTCCAATACGTGGTCCTCCAGTCCCCAGCTTTCAACTGACCCTCATTTGAAAGGCTACTTTAATTTCGCCACATGTGTTTTTATTCATCACTCACTGTCCAAAATCCTATTAATTTAAGTGTAAACCTATGAAGGGAGGTGAGGGGGGGCAGCATTTGAATGCAAAGGCCCCTCATAGAAGTTTGTCAGAATTTGTCTAAGCTCGGAACTTCTGTCAACGCTACTTTGCATATAATAATGCTAATATTTATCTTAAGTCAATGTGTGCTACCCCCCTCTTAAAAAAATGGTTTGCAGCCTCTCTACCCACTGCACTAAAGGCTGCAATTATGTACCTATTTCTTTGGTTACCAATCTCTGATGAATCGTACTGTAAGAAAAATACTCATATGTGTAACTGTTGCTGATGTTTTTTCATCTTTTTCTTGTAAATCTCAGTAATGTTCACTAGTTTAAAGAACATGGTACCTATTTCTTTAGTCCAAATCTTAAATAATTCTGAAAGTTATCGAACAAGTTCGCATCTTTTCTGGTTCAAAATAGCACTGCATCTTTGGAACACTGCTTTTTCAATATTTATGTTTATACATATTGCAGCCTGGTTATATTGAAAAACGACTAGTGTTCCTGATACCCAGCTCATTAATATTCTTTTTATCAGCCCCAAAGAGAAGAAAGGTGGAGCTGACACTGCTGGGTTTGGAACCTATCACAAGTACAATGAACCAGTCTTTTTGTAGTCGCATGCGCGTTAACCTGGTGAACTATCTTAGAGTGCAGCGTGCAGCTAATTCTGCACTGGTATGCCTGCTCGCGCATACAAAGACATAGTTGGGTTCCAATTTATTGCAGCAGCAGATAACATTTACATCAGACATGCGCTGGCTCTACAGTAGGACAGTCTATCAACCAGTACATAGTAAGCAGACTCGGTGGATTACATATTCCAACGGATTGAAATAGGAGGTAGATTGTATAAAAGAAAACATCCAGGAGAAACAAATGTAGAAGTACAGTTCAAACTAACAGATTCAACAAACAACGCAGTGGGGCTGAGGGTGTTTCCCTCTCCATATTGGCTTATTTATACGTTTTTAGCTTCGTTGTGTACTGGCTGTTGTCTTATTAACATGTTAACATATTTACACTGATTGGATGGGACTGTGCAATAGTGCCAACTTCTGTTTCCTTCAAACATTGGTTTATTTACATTTTAATGTATTTACACTTGGGGTGGATGGTGCTGTGCACTCTTTCCCATTCATTGTCTTTGAGTAACAAGAAGTGTTTTTAAGGTTGTTTTGCACTACTATCGGAAGTGTCAGTGGTATTTTGTTGCTGTGGAAGGCTCCTACAAGATGGAAGGACTGGATCCCGGAAGCTGAACACAGTGACCTTGGTGAAGTTGAGTGGTGCTGAGTAGAAGATCTTAGGCTGCAGGTGGGGTGCGGATGGTTAAAATATCAGAGAGGTAGTTAGGGGGACTCCCATCGATGGCTTTCAAAATTGGTGTTAGAAGCTTGTAAAGGGCTCTGTTTTTGGTGGAAACTGAACTAGCATGGTTACGTTACATTTGCTATCTCGCCCTAAGTGCGCCAGGTATGCCCAGCCATGGGTCCTGGGCTCACTGTGCCACTGGAATCAAGCTATCCTGGCTGATGAGGGGTGAAACCCCGAAACCGGTCCTAGGATGCTTGTTTCCGGTCCATGGAGGACCTGGCTTGGCAGTTTGGGCTGGACTGTTCCCATGAGGCACAGGGTCAAGACTGATTTGCATATGGCCAGGTCTAAACTGGGGTGGCATGGTGAGCAAAAGAATGATGGATTTAACCCAGATCTCTTGACTGGGGGTGAATGTTTTGATTTGTTCTGCATTCCGTCCATCAATTGTGTGTCTTTTACGTTACATTTAAGCCTGTCCAGGGGGAGAGAGCATGAAGAAGTAGCGTACATTGGAAGAAAAAAAGGTGTCCCAATATTTATGCTTGGCATACACAGCACTAATGAAGTCTTGGACTCCTGCAGACCCTTGTCCTCACTACTCTGCTCCGCATCTTCAGTAAAGCGAGGAACCGTTCACTTTGAGTGGCAAGCCCATCTCTAAGTGGTCTTTACAGACTCAATTACTCACAGGAAGTTTTCTTTTTGTATCTTTAGGTCTCGGCTAGACAGGGCATGCGCTGTCACTTCGAGACATGTTGTTTACAGTTAGTGGGCTACAGCCCACCCACAGGATTACCATTTGATAGCTGCAACGTTGCTCTCATATCCTTCGTTGCAGTTTGCCATTTTCCTGGGTTTGCCCCTCCCTTTAGAGCATGGACCAGGTACTTGTGTCCATCCTCTGCTCCGTTTTTCGGAGCTACCTTTTTAATTGTCTTTTGCCATCCGTATTGCTTCTTTTCTGTCTCACCCCCATCTGTTTTTAGGTCTCGCCCTGAAGCCAGCGCTTGCGCTGGGTCTGGGCGAGACATTTTGTAAGTGGGCTTTTGAAAATGCGAACACTTTTTTTTGTCCTGGCCTAGAGCATGCAAGTACGCGCACAGTAACGCGCGCATTCCTCGCATGCTCCAGGCGCCATATGTCTTTCCTCTCATTGCTCCTCCCCCTCCCCACCACAGAGCACGTCTCGCGCGGCCAATGCTTGTTTTTATGTGCACGCATTCGCTTTCGCGGCCGCGCTTGTTTTTTTTTTTTTTTTAAAGCAATGAGGTTCATAAATCAAAAGCACATAGAACCGTCGATGGTAAAGAGGCACTATAAGGACACTAGACATTGTCAAGTGGCTGCTTTCACCAAACAGTTAGACTCCGGGGCTTGGTGTTGATGTTTTAACATCAAACCCCGAAAGGTGAGCATCGCAGTGCGGAACAGGTTTCCGTTTCCCAGCGGAAGTCCAGTGACAGGCGGACTGGCCAACTTGGATGCATTTGTACATAAAATGGCAGTCACTAGCAGAGGCTTTTAATAGAAGCGTGACGGCTAGAGCGGCCGACTTTGAAGCTGAGGAACCGGGTCCGTGTCTGGGCGCGAGGCTCAACATCCTGTTAAGCTGCACAAATCGCTCCGTGCCTAAAAATGAATGTGTCTGCAACGCAACTGGTGATCACATAGAGTGCCCCAATATCTGCGGGTCAAGTTCGCGCTATATAAAAAATAACTGCAAAAAAAAAAAAAAACAACGATGTACGTGGCAAGCAACCTATGTATGTGTTTATCGAGCGTTATTGCAAAGAAAGCTTGAGAGTTCTAAGGGGGAAGGATGCTTTCCATGTGTGCAGAGTATTTTCACGTTTTTGAAACTGCGGTGTTCTGTAAGTTTCCCGGAAGGGTTCGAATGCCGGAAGGTTGGCGCAGCTGCGCCAGGCTGGAAGTTGCTGGCACAGGGGTTGCCCTGATAGCACGTACTGCCCACTGCACTTTCCTTTTCTCCTTGAATTCAGCAAAGAGCTCAAATGAAATAGTCTCCAAGTGCACTACCGCCCTGCCCCCCCTCACGCCGCCCAACAAGGCATCTGCTCATTTTATTCATTTATTTAATGCAGTTTTATATAGCGCGAACTTTACCCAAAGGTGTCAGGGCGCTTTACAATAGAACCAGAACCAGGTAAGTTACAAAAGGTACACATGTGACATGATAGAATTTTCATCCAGTAAAGGGTTGCGACACTTTGCAGAGAGCTTCACAGACATTTTACTGTAGCAGGAGCCTCCAAAAAAAGAGGCGCTAATAAATGGAGTTGTATGGAGTATGCTGGCTCCACTTTAGAACGAATTACAGAAACACAACTGGTGCAGCAGGTGCAGTGGCACCGGGGCGCAGAAGCTTAAGGGGCCCACCAAATCCTAATTATTGATGTACTTAACAATTCAAACCGCAGCCAGAGCGCACGTTTTTATTACTGCCCTTGGGCCCATGGCACAATGGCTGCGCCACTGCAGAAATCTGGGTGTCACGCGTTTATCTTCAAAAATGGCTGACGCGCCTTTCATTTCTCTGGCGCGGCTTCTTTCTTGTATTAGCGCCTTTATCTGTTTACATCGGATGAAAGCTAGGGTCCAGCCAGGCAGAACGCATTCGCGGAGTTACTTCCTTTGCAGCGCTTGTGTTCAGCAGACATGTGGATTTTCTGTTATATATAAATTTCCTGGAAGCTACATACATGTGCCTGTTTGTAGAAATAGATCACAGGGCGGGGGCTCGGATCAATGCTCAGCAGTTAACTTGGGCAGGGTGTGTGTGTGTGGGGGGGGGGGGGAGTAATGAAAAGCAGAGGGCCTTTGCGGCCCGGGGAGCAGCCGCGTAGTCACCCGTTCATAACAAAAGGCCCCTATGATCCCTGCAGGGGAGTCAGGCTGTTTGGGAAGGAGGCTGACAGAGATGGTGTACGGGGTGGGGCGAGGCGACAGGACGTGTTTTCTCTTTTTTTTGGGGGTTGTTATTGCGTGGAAGTGCTTTTTTTTTGTGACTGGAAGTGCGATAACTTGGTGTGAATACCTCAGCTTCAGGCTCAAAGGCTTTGTTCAGCTTGGCCGTGAGCGTGTTCTCTCTGTCTGACTTTGCGCCGCTGTTGTTCCTTGCTCCTCTCCTATCACCCTCCACCCTGTCAGAAATAAGCGCTATGACACGGCTAGCGCTGGCCATATCATACTGCTTTTTCCCTAACTTTCAGCCGTAGCTTTGCCAATGCTTTTTTATGTTTTGGTCCGTAAAGTTGCCTTGCATATCGTTACAACTGGTCTAATAAATGTTTATTTCAATATGCTATGAATCTTTGCAGTTCTACTAGTGGATGCATTTCATACTATTTCCAGTTGAGAGCACTTGAATAACACATGGCGCTTAAGTGAATTTATTTTAGATAGGATAAACCACGTCCATAGCTTGTCGCAAGTGACCGTGAATTTGAAAATAAAGCTTCGTTTTTATTAGTGTGTTCCCTGATAATATTAAATGTATTTATTTTCAGAAGCATCTGTTGTAACGTACTAAAAAAAAAAAAAAAAAGTAAAATAATTTAACCATTGATCTTCAAACACAGTAGTGGATTCTGTAGAATTATCTGTTTTAGAGGAACACATTGTAAACTTAAACTGGTGGTGCAGATTTTGAGTCCAGTGATAAGCTGCAGCTTGAGCAGAGTGGGCATGCAAACCAGATCTTATGTGGGCTCCTCGGGCTGTCTGCTGCCGCATTATCCAACCGGGCTAGGCTGATGGTAAATAACTATCTTTTTTGTGTGGACTCTGTCTGCTTCTGTTATGCTCCATCGAGTACGCCAAGTTGTAAATAAAACTCACTGGGCGGGATACAAATGAGCAGAAAACATTAAAGTAAATGGAGACTTATAAAATGCATCGCAAAACAAAACTGCAAGTCCCCAAATGCCTAGCAGTGTTGGTTAACAAGTCAAGCTTTGCTTCCATCCACCTCGCTTGCCCTTTTCCTTCAGATGTGTGACACACCTTGGGAGCGATGGATTTGAAAACACCTTTCCATCCATGTTCAATGGAATGATGCCGGCCTTTTGCGAACAAAAGCCTCCATTAACTAGAATGCACCCAACAAAGCAGCCAAAACAGCCCCATGTCACCTGTGACTTTAAAGCAGTCCAGACTTATTAGCCTCCAGTACATTGCTTTATGGGACATGTAGTGTTTCCTTAACAATTTAAGCATAAGCTCACAATTCCGTGCATGTGCGGGGTTGATGGGGGGTGGGGGGGAAGGGGAAGCATTGCCGAGGAGTTAAGCGGAGAGTATGTGCGCATGATTCTTAATTCATCTTGGGATTCGTAAGATATTTATGGGCATGCATGCGAAATACAGTCCTCCATTTCTTTGGGAACAGGTTGGTCTCTACAGTCCTGTGTATTCACTGCTCGGCTGAGCTACCAATGATTAGGCATTGGCAAAGCCAATAGGTCTTGCCTATCTGAGATCTATTGGCTTTGTCAGTGATTTTATAGCCATGGTCTACAGCAGCACTACTGCTGTGTTGCATGGTTGAACGCAAATTGAAACAAGCATTGGCATAGCCAATAGGTCTCGCCTTTGGGGCCTTATAAGTATTTAGTTATGCAGCACAATATCCTTGGTGCAACAACACCAACTGTTGCATGGCTAAACACTTATAAGGTCCCAAAGGCGAGACCTATTGGCTATGCCAATGCTTGTTGCTTTATGTCCCCCAACCGGCTGCCTGCCCTCAAATGCCACTAACTCGGTATTCCATGTTGCTTCCCCAACCCCATCCTTCTCAATTGCTGTTGTTGTTTCCCCTTCGCACTTGGGAGAGCAGCAAGTGGAAGAAGCTGCAATGATTTGCAGGCAGAACATGAGTTACAGCAAATTCGTACAGAACAGTATATAAAGCTCTAATCTCAAAAGATTTTAAAGTGAGAGTGATTTTGAAAACTGGGGCCCACTGCCACTCACTCTGTGCTGTCTATTGGTAACTTTCAAACATACCACTGGTGTGGTTAAAGACCATTAAAAAGGAGGAAGCTGCTTAATCGGCAATTAGAGCCCTTGGCATTATGGGCAAGCAAATAAACCCTGAAACGACTCTCTCGACATTACAATTATGGACTAATAATAAATAAAGCTGATAGGCAGTGAAATAGAATTTGTCAATATTGCAGCTGTTCGCCTGGAGCAACACAATTTTTATGCAAAGACAAAGAATTACACACAATGAATACGTTTTATTAACAAAATACCTACATTTAAAACGGCTCCCAGGCATTTGAAACTGCATAGTTTGGTTTTTCTTCGAGTACCTGATTCCAGAAAAGTATTTTTTTCACTGTTCAAAACAAATTGCCTGCACAGCTACTGATATTAGAGAGGAACATCCACTTCATCGTAATAATGCTCCCACTTCTTCATGGCACCGCTGCCCCTCCCTTTTCATGGCACTACTGCTGCTCCTTCTTCATGGCGCTACTGCTGCTCCTTCTTCATGGCGCTACTGCTGCTCCTTCTTCATGGCGCTACTGCTGCTCCTTCTTCATGGCGCTACTGCTGCTCCTTCTTCATGGCGCTACTGCTGCTCCTTCTTCATGGCGCTACTGCTTCTCCTTCTTCATGGAACTACTGCTCCTCCATCTTAATGGCACTGCTTCTCCCCTTTCCTCCATGTGCTGCTGCTCCCCTTCTTCATCACATCTCACTCCACCCCTCTTCAATCTGCCCCAATCTACCCCACCCAACCTACCCCAATGTACCCCACTCTAATCAACCCCACCCAATCTACCCCACTCCAGTCTATCCCACTCCAGTCTATCCCACTCCAATCTACCCCACTTCGATCCACACCAATCTACACCACTCCAATTTACTCCAATCTACCCAATGCCAATCTACCCCACACCAATCTATCTCAACCTACCCCACTCCAATATACTCTGGTCTATCCCACTTTGATCTATCCCACTCCAATCTACCCCTCTCTCAACCTACTCCACTCAAATTTACCCCAATCTACCCTACCCTCTACAATACTTCAATCTACACCAATATACACCGCTCATATTTACTCCAATTCTACCCCACTACAATCTATCCCAACCTATCCCACTACAATCTATCCCACTACAATCTATCCCACTACAATCTATCCCACTACAATCTACCCCACTACAATCTTCACCATTTGCCCAACTCCAGTCTACCCCAATGTGTCCCACTCCAATCTACCCCATTCCAATCTACCCCACTCCAATCTACCCCACTTCAATGTACCCCACCCAATCTACCCCAGTCTACCAAATCCAACCTACCCCACTAAAATCTACCCCATCCAGTCTAAGCCACTACAGTTTAGCTCCATCTACCCCACTCAAACCCACCACAATCTACCCAACTCCAATCCACCCCAATCTGCCCTACTCCAATCTGCCCCTCTCTACCCCACTCCAATCTACTCCACTCCAATCTACCCCACTCATCTTAACCGAATCTACCGAACCCCAATCTACCCATATTTGCCCCAATATACACCTCACCAATCTACCCCATCCCAGTCTACCTCAATTTGCCCACCCCAATCTGCCCATTTCAGTCTACCCCACCTCCATCTACCCCACCCCCATATTCCCCCAATTTACCAGACCCCATCTACCACACCCCATCTACCCCACCCCAATCTACTATACTCCAATCAGCCCACCTCAATCTACCCCACTCCAATATATCCCAGCACAATCTACCCATCCACAACTTACCTTAATCTACTCCACTCCAATTTACCCCACTTCAATCTACCTCACTCCAATATACCCCACTCCAATTTACCCCAATCTTCTCCACTCCAATCTACCCCACTCCAATTTACCACAATCTTCCCCACTCCAATCTACCCCATCCCAATCTACCCCTTGTCAATCTACCCCACTCCAGTCCACCCCACCTACTTACCCTACTCCAATCCACCACACTCCAATCTACCTCAATCTACTACACTCTACCCCACTGAAATCTACTCCACTCCAATCCACCCCACTCCAATCTATCCCACTCCAATCTATCCCACTCCAATTTACCCCACTCCAATTTAACCCAATCTACCCCACTCCGGTCTACTTCAATCTACCCCACTTCAGCTACTCCAATCTGCACTACTCCAATCTACCCCAACATACCCCACTCCAATCTACCCCAATCTACTCCACCCCAATCTACCCACCTCAGTCTATCCGCCCCAGTATACACTGCCCCATTCTACCCCAACCTGCCCCAATGTACCCCATCCCAATTTACACCAATTAGCCCCAATCTCCATCACCCCAATCTACACAAATCTACCCCACCCAATCTACCCCAACGTACGCCACCACTATCTGCTCCAGCCTACCCACCCCAATGTATCCCAATCTGCCCCACCCCACTCACTTTTAGCCATGCTGAACAGCAGTCACACTGGTGTACAACATGGCTAAAACACACTGCCAAAGCCAATAGCTCTTACATAGGTGAGACCTATTGTCTTTGCAACTGCTTGTTTTCTCATTGTTGCCTCACTTTTGAGTACTTTGTAGAAAGCAATTAGAGTGCAACAGTAAAAGGCCTAGGGAGCTTATCTTCCTGTGTCTCCCACAGAAAAAATTACCACTCTCCTCCCACCATGCACCGTGTTGTCATCAATTATGTCATTTCAGATGTTATCATTGATGTCATCAATGATGTCATAGAACACTTCAAGAGTCATGTAATATGTGAAGTCATAAGCAGTGCATGGCGAGGGCGTGAGTTATTGCTACTTGAGTTAACTATAACTGGTAAATTTTAGTGGTTTTAAAAAAAAAATTAAATGTTGCATTTTTAATTGATATTTTCACCCAACTATAACGTCACTTTAAGCTTTGGTTTTTCCAATGACTTTCTAAGGGTTTTGTTTCTTAATGTAAAGTAAGATATTATGACCATACCTAATTATAATGTTACTTCAACCTTTTGTTCAGTGTGTAACTGCCACACAGTGAGGGCTTGCCATAAGGCTTGGCATGCAGCCAAACGGTTCTTTTAAAAAAACATATATAAATATTTTCTCGATCCTGCGGGACTCTTATGAGTCTCTCAGGAGCCAGCATGTCTGCCTGTACCCCTGCAAGAGTCTCACAAGACCACAAGGGACTGCGCTGGCTCCCGAGAGGCATCCTTGCTGCAAGGAAGACGAGAACTCTTGACACACCGAGAGATCAAAATTGAACAATATACCGCAGTGCGCAGTGTACCCTATATAAAGTATTTTGTTTACGCTACCAAATTGTAGCAACTGCAGAGTTGGGTATCTTCTCAGAATGTAACTGGATTCCTTTGTTTTAGAAGAGTAAGTGTGGTTTATGTGACTCTTAAAAGGGAATGAAACGAAATAACCCACATCGTGTTGCTCTTGGAGGCTTCATCTCCTGCTTTTGCGCCCTCAGAAGAACTATTTAAACATGCAATGGCAAAGCAAATAGGTCTTGCCTTTTTGACCTATTGGCTTTACTTATTCTTTTTGCTTATGCTGTGCTGCAACGGGAAAAGAGTAGAAAAAGGTGCAATGACGTGAAGGCACACGTATGCATCATGACACTGCTGGCAGTTTCACCACTCCACATCTTTCCATAGGAGTACATAGCAGTGCTTTAAATGGGCCGGTACTGTCCGGTACTGAGTATCGGCACTTTTTTATTTTGAGAGGGAGAGTACCTGCACTTCTCAAGAAAGACGTAATGCGTTTAATTGATGAGTACCGGCACTTCTCAGAAACAAGCAGGTACTCTGGTACAGAGTACCTGCACTTCTATTTCTCCATTTAAAGCACTGGTACATATGTATCCACATGCATACATGCACTTATGGATTGATGTAGGCTCTATTTTATTAATTTTTGATTTATAGTTCCAAGATATCCACGTGAAGCAATCCATTATAAAAAACAATTACTTGCATGTTTTTGTTGTTGTTTTTTTTACATTTTATGTTATTTTGTTTAGCTAGCTGAGCAAACCAGCAGCAAATGGCAGCTGCCGGGCCCCACCAACAATTTTAAAGCAAAAACCTTTTTTTTAAAAATTTTGCGTCTGAACTGGATGGGTGAGGAGTAGACAGCACCTCTGCAAAGGACAGTGGTCTGGGAAGCAAAGGAGGAGCTTGAGCCGGGGCTGCGGAGAGGAAAAAAGTCTGGGTGGGGTAAATGACGGAAGAGTTTGGGATGTAGGGAGAAGGGAGCAACACAGGTTGGGTATTTGAAGGAGCGGAATTAACACTCAAAGAAGGGAGTAAAAGAACAAATGCACTCTCATTGAATGATTAAATACAAATAAAAAGTAACCCATTGAGTGTGCGCAGTTGAGGGACACAATACATCCATTAAAAAAGATAATAAAGAGGCTATACTCCAGGGGAAGGACAAACGCAAGAAGAGGAACCAAAGCCATCAAATAAAAGCAAGCAAATGGTAGAGACAAGAAAGCCAAGTGATGGTAATCAGTAGGCTGACTCCAAGCCCACTATCTGTTTTTGGTATAGTCCACAAGAGTTCTTACGATAACAGACATCTAAAATCTGTCTGTAGGCAAGACCTAAAATGTTTTAAGGCTTGAAGTGGAAATGAAAGCTCCAGAAACAGATAAATGGCTGCAGGGGACTGAATGTGTGAATAACAATGAGAAATGTTTTATAATGCACATTACCTTGGATGTTTTTTCTTACTTTTGTATTTTTCACAACCCCCAAATGGTTTCGTAACCAGAAGGGGAACAAATATCACTCTACAAAACTCAAATATGTGAGCTACCACAGGAGAACATACCTAACAAACAGGGGTTCTGTGTGGAATTGGGAAGCAGGCATCTAAACCCCTCCCACTTTCCTTCTTCAAATTCCTCCCACCCCACGCGGACCTTTCATTTGGATTTGACCCCTCTTGGACTTGGTTTTAATAACTGATGTACATGGGAAGCGGTGGCAATTGAGTGATGGACTTCTGGGAGCAATGCTTTTACTGTTTTGTGTATCTGAAAGAGACACGTTAGTGACAGATTCCTTACCTTAGAATATCCCCAGGCGTCAGGCTGGATCCGGAAAGTTTTTGCGTAGCAGTACCCTTGCGCGTCGGTAGGCGTCGTCGTGCGGCTCCGCGTCCGTCGTCGGCGTCGTGATCGCTGGGATGACGTCGCGGGCAGTACTTAGACGCCGCCCCTGCGCGCTGGCGTCAGTTCTTCTTTTTCCGCGCCAGTAAGCGCAGATCCGGGAAGAGCAGTGCCCTAGTCATTTTTTGACTACCTTTTTGGTGATTTTTTCACTGTTTTTTCTTTGGGTCATCTAGGCTCCGAGGTGTCGGTAGGGATGCCCGGCTTCAAGCCATGCGACGCCTGTGGTCGAATGATGTCGATCACAGACCCGCACTTAGAGTGTCTCTACTGTCTTGGCCGCGACCACGACACGAAGTCGTGTTCCGACTGCCGGGCCTTACACCCGAAGGCTTGGCGAGAGCGGTCTCGAAAGCTACTCGAGGTCCGGTAGTCGGCTCCACGCCGCACCAAGCCCCGGTCACAAGAGAGGTCGAGGGGCCGGTCGCGGAGTCCTCGCCCGTCATCGGAGTCCAAGTCTTCGCACTCTTCGGGTAAGTCGAAGCACAAAAGTCTAGAAGCACCATCGCTCTAAGTCTTCGCCTCGCCGGTCTCGCAACTCGGCTGAGGCCCCTGTCGGCACCGTCCCCGCGGCTCCGGAGGTGCCTGTGGAGCCGCCCCGCATTACCCGTCCTTCCCGGGTTCGGGGCGACTCCGGCCGAGGCTACAGAAATTCCTGTCGGCCATGGCCCGCCTCTTCGGGCCTCAAGGCCCCTCCGGTGCGCCTTCGGGCCCCGCGGGCCCTGATGGGGTTGCCCAGGCTCCGCCGACGACTCCGGTCACGGCGCCGCCTGTCTCACCAGCCTCGCTCCTGGCCCCGATACCGGCTCCGGTGGTACCGCAACCCCCATCGACGCCGGTTGACCTAACTACGCCTCCGCCGACGCCGATGTCCCAGGTGCCGTTCCCGGGGCTCTCCGGACGCGGCGTCGGACCGGCGTCACCCGACGCCGGCTCCGGCGCCAATGAGACCTTGGGTCCCTGACGTCCCCCCTCCTCCTTATTTTCTGTCGGAGGAGGACCAGGAGAGCTGGGAGGGGTCGGAAGACCCTCTCACACAGCAGTGTGAGTATGATCAGGACTGGGCAGAGGAACTTGGGGATGCCAGTGGTCTAGACACTTCTCCTGACACTGGCATGCTGTCTCCTCCTTCCGTGGCTACGGAGGAGGGAGCAAATTTCGCAACGGTGTTGCGTAGAGCAGCTGGAGCCTTACACCTCCAATTGTCTACAGTGGCTGTCAGGACTAACCTCCTGACGGAAGTGCTTCAGCCGGCAGCTACCTCCTCGGAGCCATTGCTGCCGTTTAATGATGCACTGTCTGACGTTCTTTTGGGCACCTGGTCCAAGCCCGCCACAGGGGCTCCTGTGGATAGGAACGTGGCCCAACGCCATCGCCCTGCTCTGGGCGACCCCTTGTTTCTCTCTCAACATCCCACCCCCGAGAGCTTGGTTGTCCAAGCCTCTGCCTCCCAAACCGCCTTCCCTACCGCCCCTCCGGATAGGGAATCCAAACGCCTGGACCAATTTGGGAAGAAGGCCTTTTCTTCCTCCAGTGCTGGCTTGCGGTCAGTCAACACCGCTTGCCTTTTGGGCCGATATTCCCACTCTCTGTGGGATTCGGTGGCGCTCGTTTTGCCCAGTGTCCTGAGGAGGTCCAGACACTGCTTTCCCGCACCATTGCGGAAGGAAGGGATGCGGCAAAGTACACCATCCGTTGTGGCCTTGATACCGCCGACTCGCTGGGCAGATCGCTTGCAACGACGGTGGCGCTCCGTCACCACGCCTGGCTGAGAACAACTGGTTTCTCGGGTGATGTCCAGAATACACTCATGGACATGCCCTTTGATGGAGTCGGTCTTTTTGGTTCCAAAGCAGACCATGCGCTGGAGCGCTTTAAGGACTCACGGGCTACTGCCAAGTCCCTGGGCCTTTCTGCTGTGCGCCCTCCGCTAACCTCTGCTTTTTGCCCCTTTCGTGGCCACAGAAGGGGCGCCCAGTCACGTCCGCTGCCCAGCCACCGGCCCGCGCAGCAGGCGTCTTCGCGTGGCCGAGGACGTGGCTTCCGCCGTGGCGGATCGGGCAACCAGCGTGCGGGTCAGGCCACCCACCCCACCCGCGGCCTCCAAGCCCTCCTAGTCCTTCTTTTCAGGTGCACAGCTCGCCAGTAGGGGGCAGGGTCCGCCATCACCTTCACCACTGGCGTACCATCACCTCGGACAGGTGGGTCTTGGACATTGTCCGAAGGGGCTACTCCCTCCCCTTCGAGACCACCCCCTAGCCATGCCACCTCAATTCCACCGCATGTCAGGGGATCACTTGGTGCTTCTGCAGAAGGAAGTCACGGCCCTCTTGACCAAGAGAGCCATCGAGCATGTTCCGACCCCAGAAGTAGGGCGTGGTTGCTACTCCCACTACTTTCTGGTGCCCAAAAAGGACAAGGAGGACATGCGTCCTATCTTGGACCTCCGGAACGTCAATCGCTTCCTCCGGAAGGAGAAGTTCAAGATGCTCACCTTAGCTCAGGTCTTGACTGCCCTCGACCCTGGAGACTGGATGGTGGCGTTGGACTTGCAGGACGCTTATTTCCACATCCCCGTCCTGCCGGCCCACCGGCGTTACCTGCGGTTCATGGTGGGCCTCGAGCATTTTCAATTCACCGTGCTCCCCTTTGGCCTCACAAGTGCCCCTCGGGTGTTCACGAAAGTGTTGGGGGTGGTCGCAGCTCATCTGCGCCGGGCAGGGGTTTCAGTCTTTCCCTACCTCGACGACTGGTTGTTGAAGGCGGGCTCGTCCCAGGCAGTCGTCTCCCACCTCCAGACTACGGCCGAACTCCTGCACTCGTTGGGGTTCTCCATCAATGTGCTGAAGTCGCACCTGATTCCTTCTCCACAGCTCCTTTTCATCGGAGCAGTTCTGGACACGACGCAGTTTCGGGCCTATCCTCCCGAACGGCGAGTCCGGGATATTCAGGCTATGATTCCGATCTTTCAGCCTTTATCCTGGGTTTCGGTACGGATGACCCTGAGGCTGCTGGGCCTCATGGCCTCCTGCATCCTGCTGGTCGATCATGCCAGATGGCATATGCGGGCTCTGCAGTGGGACCTGAAGTTCCAGTGGGCGCAGCACCAGGGCAACCTGTCCGATCACTTCCAGATCTCGGAGGGGACTGCAAAACAGTTGCAGTGGTGGCTCTCGAACCGGCAATGGGTCATGGGCAGATCCCTCTCCCTTTCCCAGCCAGAGCACACAGTGGTGACAGACGCGTCCATTCTGGGATGGGGCGGTCACATGGGAGAGGCGGAGATCAGAGGCCTCTGGTCTCCGGCGGATCCCGGCTCCATATCAACCTTCTGGAGCTCCGGGCGATCCGACTTGCACTCAAGGCATTCCTTCCCTCTGTCAAGGGGAGAGTAGTGCAGGTGTTCACGGACAACACCACCGCCATGTGGTACTGCAACAAACAGGGCGGGGTGGGGTCGTGGACCCTATGTCAGGAGGCTCTGCGCCTCTGGACATGGCTGGAACATCAGGGCATATTCCTGATGGTTCAACACCTGGCAGGTTCCCTGAACGCCAGGGCGGACAAACTCAGCCGCAGGTGCATGATGGATCACGAATGGCGTCTTCACTCGGAGGTGGCGCAAGGTCTCTTTCAGCAGTGGGGAGAGCCTTGGTTAGATCTGTTCGCCACCGAAGAGAACGCGCAATGTCAGCACTTCTGCGCGTTGGAATTTCCAAGGCGGCACTCGCTCGGCGACGCTTTTCGTCGCGAGTGGAGTTGCGGTCTGTTGTACGCCTTTCCGCCTATACCACTTCTACCCAGAGTGTTGAAGAAGATTCGGCGCGACCGGGCCCAAGTCATTCTTGTGGCTCCGGACTGGGCTCGAAGAGTTTGGTATCCCGAGCTACTCAGTATCAGCGTCGATCCCCCGATCCGTCTGCCTCTTGGGGAGGATCTTCTGTCGCAGCAGCAGGGGACGGTCCTCCACCCGAACCTGTCCAGTCTACACCTGCTTGCGTGGAGATTGAGCGGCGGCAGTTGATTCCTTTCGACTTGCCTCCCGAAGTTTGTGATGTGATTCTGGCAGCCAGGCGTCCCTCCACTAAGGTGGTATACGCCTGCAGGTGGAACAAGTTTGTGGCATGGTGCACAGCAAGGCTGTGAATCCCCTTTCTGCCCCTCTTTCTGAGGTTCTTCTGTTCCTTCTTTCTCTGGCCCAACAGGGTTCTGCCCTGGGTACCATCAAGGGCTATCTTTGTGCAATCTCGGCCTTCCTCATGCTCCCTGATCAGCCCTCTCTTTTTAAGTCCCCTGTTGTTAACAGGTTTCTAAAAGGCATTACACACCTCTTCCCTCCTGTTCCGTTTGTCATGCCTCAGTGGGACTTAAATTTGGTTCTTACCTTTTTAATGTGCGCTCCCTTTGAGCCTCTACATAACTGTCCTCTTCATCTTCTTACTTTGAAGACAGCCTTTCTGGTGGCCATCACCTCCGCTCGGCGGGTGAGTGAGCTCCAGGCTCTATCATGCAAACCTCCCGTTCTGTCTGTCCATCCAGACAAGGTTGTTCCTTCTTGCCAAAGGTGGTTACTGCCTTCCATATTGGGCAGACCATCACTTTGCCCACCTTCTTTCCGCCTCCGCATCCTTCCAGAGAGGAAGAGAGGCTCCACCATCTGGACCCAAAACGTGCGCTTTCCTTTTATATCAACCGCACACACCACTTCAGGGTGGATGACCAGCTCTTTGTTGGCTACGTGGGCACCAAAAAAGGTCGGGCGGTGCACAAGAGAACCATCTCCCGCTGAGTCACCTTGTGTATCAAAGCCTGCTATTCTTTGGCTAAGAAGGAGCCTCCTGTTGGGCTGCGTGCCCATTCCACCAGGTCAACGGCTGCTACCACGGCCCTAGGCCGCGGTGTTCCGCTGCAGGATATCTGTCAGGCAGCTACGTGGGCCTCGCTGCACACGTTTACCAAGCATTACTGCCTTGACAGTCAGGTCCGGAGAGACGGCTTCTTTGGCCGTTCTGTCCTCCGGGACTTCCTTGTCTGATCTTTGTTCGCAGACCCACCACCGGGGTTGGTATTGCTGGGGTATCTATTCTAAGGTAAGAATCTGTCACTAACGTGTCTCTTTCAGATGCACAAGTTACTAACTTGTGTAACGATATATCTGTAAGAGACAGTAGTTAGTGACAGATTCCTACCGCCCCACCCATCCTCCCGTTCTGCGAACTGATTTCTAGGGTTAAGGACATCCCTTTCAGGGCCCTAGTATTTTTCAGACACCTATGTCAGCTTCTTGCATGGCTCTGCGTTCCTGGCGCGGAAAGTCGTGTACAGAACGGACGCCAGCGCGCAGGGGCGGCGTCTAAGTACTGCCCGCGACGTCATCCCGGCGATCACGACGACGGACGCGGAGCCGCACGACGCCGCCTACCGACGCGCAAGGGTACTGCTACACAAAAACTTTCCGGATCCAGCCTGACGCCTGGGGATATTCTAAGGTAAGGAATCTGTCACTAACTACTGTCTCTTACAGATATATCGTCACACAAGTTAGTAACTTGTGCTTTTTGCACACTGCAGCTGGGCCTGCTGCTATCCGTTGAGTATTGGCCTGCTGGTGATTATTTTCAAAATGTATGTTGCTAATTTTCATGCATTATACATATCTCTTGGTCAGTTTTTAAAGTGATTGCTGCCTTAAAATAAGGCTTTAGGATTACCCGTATAATATTATTGGTAACCTTGGTTAAGTTCTGCATCTGGGAAAAATTCCCCATACCATTAAGAGGCAGCCATTTATTGAAAATAACGCTCCTAGGAGGTGTGTAGCATGTCGTTTCCTCCTTGCCCCATCATTGCCTTCAATTTTAGTGACATTTCAGTTAAAGTCTGCGTCCAGTTGTTTGGCACAGGGAA
This sequence comes from Calotriton arnoldi, assembly GCA_963921515.1. Lineage (NCBI taxonomy): Eukaryota > Metazoa > Chordata > Amphibia > Caudata > Salamandridae > Calotriton > Calotriton arnoldi. The sequence goes on from CAWUFW010000409.1 coordinate 486,739, forward strand.
TATCTGACTAGCAAACCTTGTCTGAGCTCAACCCCCTGGTAGCTATGGCACAGAGCATCCAGGCTAAATTTAGGGCAATGTGTAAAGTGTTTATGCAGTACCAAAACAGTAATAAAGTCAAAATGCAAAACAATGAACATCCCAAACTGAATTAGAAAAACAGAGGAAAATGTATTAAACAAATTGGCACCAAAATGACAAACATCCTATAAGGAGAACCGGAGATATGATTTTTTAAAGTTTTAAATAGAAATGGCATCACAAAGCAACAGTGATAGTCCCTGATTGCAGTAAACCAGCATCTAGGTGCAATTTGAGGCTGACTGCAATGGAGCACAGGCAGGATACACCAACCAGGTTCATCCTAGTCAAATATTTTACCTTTTGACTTAGTTCTTTAAGTCCCAATCCTCCACAGGAGTACACTTCTAAAGTCCCCCAGGACCTCACGGGAGGCACTAAAGAGATGCACAGGGTGTCAGGCAGAGGCCAACAGCAGGATCCAAACCAAGGCCCAGATGCTATTGCTCAGGTGGGTTCTTTCAGGAAAGGGCCTCTTCTAGCTTGTTGCATCCCTGTAGCTTGAACAGGTCAGCCTTGTGACGCTTGGAGTAAATGTTTTTGTCCTGGTCACGAGAGGGAGCAGGTCCAACCCTTCCGGGCTGCTCGCAGGTCACAGCCCAAATCACATATTAGTGCACCATCCCCCTTAAAAAACAACTTAAAACCATAAACATAGTAGAGATACTGTGTATCCTCAGTGAAAAAAGTCCATGTTGAAAAACATCAGACACATTACAATAAAAATTAAATAAAGAGGGTTACTTGTAATATATTTACATATTATATTGCAACAATTAACAGACATTTATTTAAAAAATAATAAACTCAATCAAAAAGCACTTGGGAAACGATTCTACCCTCGTGTCTCTGGACATTTTAATTTATACAATCCAGTACTTTTCCAAGTGGTACATTTCTTGAAGTGCCACTTCTTTAATAGTATCCAAGCTTCCCAAAGCACCAATACTTCTCGTAATACCCTGTCACTTCCAATTGGCTTAAGTATACATAATCATTCCGAATTACACTCCATAGTTCATAAGTTACCCCTCATAAGGAAATCCACAAACTAAACCAGCCTCACGTCAAACATAGCAACAAAACAAAATGAATAAATAAAAGATATATATTTCTTTCATAAATGAACAAATTAAGGCCAAGTCACCCATAAATACACAATATCTCAATAAGAATCCCCACCATAAAGCAAAATGATTCACACCCAGAATTCATGGTGCTCCTAAATCTAAAACAAGTGACATTTGGGAATACTTTCGCAATTTCATATTTACATCACAAAACAGGGTTCCCTAGTCAAGAAGTTAGCAAATAACACATTGGTAAAAACATATACCACTTAAATGAAACATGAAAAAAAGGTCAAACTAAGCCGTCAAAACCTCTGTTCTCATCACAAATACAGGTCTGTTGGAGAAAAATATCCAAACTATACAACCAATCATAGTCCAATATGCACATGAAGCTCCTCATCCATATTGAGACCTCCAGGATATTTACTGTTGAGCATGATTATATATTCCGATTCCATCCTCCTCATCTTCTTCTCTCTGTCTCCACCTCTAATGCTAACTGGTACCATGTCAATGCCAAAAAATTAAAACATGTCATTGCTCCCTGCATGCATTTGGTGCCAATGTCTTGTCACAGGGTAATTAGGATCACAGTTCCTTATTGCTCGAAAATGCTCCAGGATTCTCTTCTTCACTGGGAAGATGGTGCTACCCACATAACACAATCCACAAAGGCATTGCAAAACATAAATCACAAAATCACTGGTCATGTAATACATTTCTTAATGTAACCTGTCTCTCCTGAAGGTAACGTGTATGTCTTTTTGTTTGTCTTATACCAACATGCCTTGCACCTTCTGCAATTGTGAAATCCATGCTGTTCTTTCAACCAGGACCCTGTGCCACTCTGTGTTGCAGTGTAACTATGTACCAATAGGTCCTTGAGGAATTTATTTTTTCTATAGGATATCATCGGATGTAGGCTTACCAGATTGCCAAACAACCGGGTCCGCCCTCACTAAATGCCAGTATTTCCCTAACATACTTCTAATCCTGTCTGACTCACTGTTATACGTCATGCCCAACCTTTCTGCATTTTGTTCATGTGCCTTTGTTCTCTTTTTCAACAGACTTTCCCTCGATCGGTCATGTACTCTTTCACATGCTGTTTTCAAAACCTTCTTCGGGTAGCCTCTCACAAAAAATCTTCCTAGCATTTTGTCTTGTTCTGTCTTCAAAAATTGAAGTGTACTGCAGTTACGCTTTGCTTGCAGCCTTTTCCCAAAGGGAATGCTTCAATTCAGAGCAATAGGATGATGGTTGCGAGCATGCAGAATGCTATTCCCTGCAGTTTCCTTTCTGAAAAGGCTAATATGCACTGTATCGCCCTCCACTCTCACCAAAACATCCAAGAACTCCATCTCTGACTTGTGTATCTTATATGTGAACCTGAGATTGAGCTCATTATCTGAGATGTGCCGAAGGAAATCGAGACGGTCCCTATGTGACACTAGATCACTAACCGATAATATGTATACCTGGTCCAAAATAGCAAGTGTTTCGTCCACCTCTCATTAGCCTCTGTACAAACGTGCTCTGCTTCCCACCTCCCCATAAACATACAGGCATAACTGTACGCTAAGCAACTTCCCATAGCGGTCCCAGTCACTTGTCTGTACCACTGATCCTTATACAGAAAGTAGTTGTTTTCTAAACAAAAGCGTAGCATGTCCAGTAGCATCATGAAGTGGTCATAAAAGAAAAGGGGCTTATCCTTGAAAAAATATCTGCACGTCTTGATGCCTAACTCATGATTAATACAGGTGTACAATGGCGCGACATCTATGGTGACCTTGGTGTAATCAGATCTCCACTGGATATAACCAATTTTTGTAGTAAAATCTGGGCTGTCCCTACAATATGACGGTAGACCAAGAACATAGGGTAACAGAAAGTAGTGGTTGCCAGTAGGTAGTTATAGTTAGGACCCAGATTCCATAGACGAAGCGTTTTTTGTTTTGCCAATAACTTTGGCGCAGTTTGACGAATCCTTACGAACTTTTCAAAACTAGTTTGCCACTCACTTTAGCTGCTATTTGGAAAGTTTCTGGGTGATTCGTCAAGCGGGGGCCGAGAAAAAGGGGGGGGGTCCCAAAATGTGTTTTCTCCATGCAATTTCCCATAAGGATTTTGAACACGACTACAGCCCGGACCGCTGAACGGAATTACACCAAATTTGGCAGAAAGATAGTCCTTGGTCCAGAAAGAGCAGTTTTGTGGATTTGGTGTAAATCCGTTCAATACCTGCGGAGTTATTAAACAAAAAAGAAAATTGTATATCTAGGAACGTGGACCCTCCGCGGATCCACTGCGGTGTTTTGCGAATTCATGTGCCAACAACAATGTCATGATTGGCTGGCCACAACCTGGCAGGAAAGTTGTGACTGCCATTTTAACAATCAATGCATGGTCCCGGGGCTTAAAATTTAAAGTGTGAACTGATTGTTTGGGTTAGGGTGGAGGTACCCTGACCCCATGAGTGTGTGAGAGGGGTCATAGAGTGACTCGTGAAGGGCAAGAAATAGCCTTAAAAAATTTTTTTACCACATGTGGGGATTCGCGGATCCTGTGTGGTTCCACAACGGATTTGCAAATCTTATGGCAATTAAAAAGCACTCCCACACCCACTCTCTGGCCCACACGGGCACTCACACACCCACTCACAGATCCACACAGACACTCACGCACCCACTCACAGACCCATAGCTCACTCACACACCCACACAAGAACTGACAGGTCCACTCAGATGATCTTCACTAGCTACCACATGCAATTTTATTTAGCCAACGTGTACAACATGCGCCACAGGTTTGTGCTGACCCGGTTTCGCTTGAATATTTTTCATCACCTAGTTAGTTTTCCCACCATCAATAACTGGTCACCTGACCTGGGGAAATGCACTTGTGATGATATCTCCTCGCAGAGCACCATGCACACTGGCTTCTTCTGTAAACATTTCTCTGGGTTGAGGAAGAAATATATGAAACCATTGTTATTGCAGCTGGGTTTTGTTCAATGCCAACCAGCTTTCATGTACCTGCAAATGTTACCGAATATCTACATATGTGCTGTAATGTCTCGATTTTTGGTGGCCGTCATTTACTGCAGGAAGCAGCGGTAATTTGAAACTGATTGTGTAACTGACGATTGTATTTGTGCACCGCAGTCTTTTTTAGCTTTTTAATCCTGTTTTAACTTTTATATTTACACACTCACAGGTGCACACACACACACACACACACACACTGACTCGCAGACCCATACAGGCAGTCGCATACCCACTCTCAGACCCACACAGGAACTGACACACCCACTCACAGACCCACACAGACACTCACACACCCACTCACAGACCCATAGTGTCACTCTCACACCCACTCACAGACCCACACAGACACACACCCACATATCCACACACCCACTCACAGACCCACACACTTACCCACTCACAGACCCATAGTGCCACTCACACACCCACTCACAGACCCATAGTGCCACTCACACACCCACTCACAGACCCATAGTGCCACTCACACACACTCACAGACCCACACAGCAACTCACACACCCACTCACACACAGCCACTTACAAACCCATACAGCCACTCACACATGCACTCACACACCCATACAGCCACTCACACATGCACTCACACACCCATACAGCCACTCACACATGCACTCACACACCCATACAGCCATACACACACCCACAAAACCACTCACACACTGATGCAATCAATCAATCAGGGGGTTTATAGAGCGCGGCTGCTCACCAGTGAGGGTCTCAAGGCACTGGGTGGGGGGCTGCTGATCCATCTGGGCACTGGCGTTCAGTCGAAGAGCCAGGTTTTGAGATCCTTCCTGAGTTGGGTTATCAGCGGGGATTGCCTGAGGTGGAGAGGCAGGGTGTACCAGGTCTTGGCGGCGAGGTAGAAGATAAACCCACTCACACACCCAGCCACACACTGATACACCCACTCATACTCACTCGCACACCAATACAGCCACTCAAACACCCACACCGATACAGCCAGTCACACCCAGTCATACACCGATACAGTCACTCACACACCCAGAGACACACTGATGCAGCCACACACACGCAGCGCACACTGATACAGCCACTTTCACACCCAGCCATACACCATTAGAACCACTCTCACGCCCAGCCACACACTAGTTCACCCACTGATACACTTACTCACACACTGATTCACCCACTCTCAGACTCACTTACACACGGATACCACCACTGACACAGCCAGCCACACACCAATAAAGCCACTCATACAATCACTCCCACATTGATACAGCCACTTACACACCCGGCTACACACTGATACACCACTGACACACCCAGCTATACACCGATATAGCCACTTACACACCAATACAGCCACTCTTACACCCAGCCACACAGTGATACAGCCACCAACATACCCATAGAGTGACTGACAAACCTACTATTACACCCAGAGAGGTACTCCGACACCATTTACCCACCCGTACAAACACTAAAACACCCAGTTAAACTGACATATATGTAGACATGTAGCAACAGGTATTCACATATTTACAAACAAGCATATAACCAGAAAAGGTGGTTCTAACAAGAACCGTCTTTTTAAACTTGTTTTTTTTGTATTTCAAACATTTTGTTCTTTTTGCTTTTAAGAAGAACTAAAATAACATGAAGTTCTGAAACAAAATGCACTGAAGTTGTGCTTATCTTTGTTAACCAGAAAAAAAAATAACATTTATGGCTTCTTCCAGCCTCAGTCACTGCAGGTATGGACTGCTTCCCAACAGTGAGAACTTTTTTGCATTCTGTGCAAAACGTTCCAAGGTCCAGAAATTCTGAAACTGTAGCAGATGGGTAACTTGCAGCTGTAGGTGGCAGTTGATCACCAGGCGCTACCTGCGCTGCAGTAGATGTTGATGGCTGTGGCAAGGCATGTTCTCACTGTGCTCTTGCGAGGATTAATAGTTTTCAAATGCTTCATCATGCTACTAGTTCCATGACTATATTTCTTCGAAGTGCCCCTTGATAGTTTTTTCTCACTAAGGGTGCACTGCACCACTTTTGCAACAACCTTCTTTTCTCCAGAAGCTATGTTAAAAAAAACTCCACACAATGGATTTTTCGGTGGTGCGTCATCGTACGGTGATAGATCTCTACGTTGGTCCTCTGTATTTTTTTCCAGATGCCATTGTTGTAACAAAAAGACACCATTTGAAATCCAAAAAGAGCTGTCTCAGCTCAGTGTATCTGAAGGTGTGATTTCTCACAGCCCCACCCAAAGGAGAAAAAACTGAGAAGGACTTCCTCTAAACAAGCATTAAAGATATTTTAACCAATGAAATCCCTTTGCTGCTGTCACATGGGATTCTCGGTGATGTTGTGACATCACCATCACCACGAATCAGGAAATGTGTATTAAAACAACCTTGTAAGCTAGAACTATTATTGGAATATAAGTTTGTATGTGATTTAAGTAAATCACTTACCTTAAACATCAATTTTGTACTCTATATATTTTTAAGCATTGCTAAAAATCACGCCATCTCCGCGGAGCCTCTGCGGTACAGGAACTACCAATTGGGACAGTTCGTTACAGATTCGTGATTCCAAAAAATAAAAAAAAACTATAATATTTTGTTTTTTACATCCCTGCCAAGTGCTACAGAGCTACTGTTACGTAAAGTATGAGAAGAAATGCAGTTGTGACAGAGTAAGAGGGAGTGATGGAAGCAGGTTGGGGGCAAACAATAAAAATAGGAGGATGGGAATCAAAATATGTTGGGCCCTGCTGCTTTAAGGTGGCTGTTGACTCTTCCCTTATACTTGACTTCACTGAAAAGGATACAACCGAATAGGCTCCCAGTTTCAGCTATCAATAATATATGCCTTACAAGATCTCCTGTATTAAATATTTTCAGGCTGTTGCAGCTTTTAAAGCTGCTTCTAAACTATTGCATACAAGAAAGGTGTGCAATTTTTTATATAGATGCACCTACCTTATTTTACACTTTATACAGTGTCGCTCAAAGTATCACCTATAAGGCCTTGAAATGTTACAAATAAACACACAGTACACATGGGAATATCACTCCTAAAGAGACTCAAACCTTGGCAGCTATGTTTTTACATAATTAAAGTTATCAGAACAAGGCCTGAGTCGAGAGTTTATTTGAGTCTAACCACTAGTTTCTTTATTCTAGCACTGGACACGGTACGTTATAGTTAGGAAATACAATTTTAAAAAACATAGAAATTCACTAAAGACCCCAAGGCTACAGGGACATTATAGTTAGAAAATTAAATTGAAAAGAACCTTAGAAAATCACTTAAAAAACAAAGGTTACAGGGACCTTCTAGTTAGGAAATAGCATAAAAAACGTTTAAATACACTAAAAAGCAAAGGTTACAGGGATATTATAGTTGGGCTCAGATTTTACATGCAAATAACCATAGGAATTCAGCAGTTATAGTTACCTGAGCTAACTATAACTTACGCCCCCGCAATGCACTGCTTATGACCTCTCATACTACATCACCCATGACATCTCAAATGACAACTGGTGGCATCACTCATAACATCATCCACAGAACCACACAATCCCACTCACACCCTTATCCAACCACTCATACACCCACTCACACACCCACACAATCACTCACATACCCACTCACATACCCATTCACACAACCACTCACACCCACTCACTCACCCATACAGCCACTCACATACCCACTCACTCACCCATACACCCACTCACACAGACACTCACTCTACAGTATACCACTAACACACCCACTCACTTACTCATAAACCCCCTGAAACAGTCACTTACTCACCCATCCAGCCACTTACACACCCAGTCACTCACCCATGCAGCCACTCGCACAGCCACTCAGTCACCCATCCAGCCACTTACACACAGACTCAACCACCCATAAACCACTCTTACAGCCACTCACTTACCCATACAGCAACTCACAGACCCACTCACTCACCAATACAACTACTGATACACCCACTCATTCTCCCCATACAGCCATTCACACACCAACTCAGACACACACTCACAGATGGATACACACAGACAGCCACTCACATAATAAATGTTAGAAATATTTGCACTCATTAGTAGTACAATAATTATACTAATTTAACTTATTTAGTAGCTTAGTTTATATGTTTACCAATCATAAACTTTAAGAAAACACTCAATCACTGGATTATGTAATCAGTTATGTTATTTGAGATGTCATCAGTGATGTCACTGGTCATGAGTGATGTGGTATGTGAGGTCATAAGCAGTGCATTGCAGGGGTGTAAGTTATAGTTGGCTCAGGTAACTTTAACTGCTGAATTTCTATGGTTTTGTGTGTGTAAAATCTGTCCCTGTAACCTTTGTTTGTTTTTAGTGAATATACATATATATGGTGGTTATGGGTATGTGAGTGGTTCTGTGGGTGTGTGAGTGAGTGTGTGAGTAGCTGTGTGGATCTGTGAGTGAGTGTATACATATATTTTTTTATTGGCTCTGAATCTGCGGATCCACCCGAAACCGAAGGAATCCGGGGAAGATTTGCGGATCCTCGTGTGGTAAAAAAAAATGTTTTGGGGACAATTTCTTGCCCATGAGGTATCCCTCACAGACCCTTCCATTAGTCCCTGACCCCTTCTATCACTTTTTAACTTTAGTTTCCCCGCTGCGAACCGAGTCCCAATGAACAAAATGGCGGCCGCTACTTTCCTCTCAGGTTGCAGCCAGTCAATCACCTCATTGCTGTTGGTGCAGGGATTTGCGAATCCTAGGAGGATCTGAGGAGGATCTGCGTCCCTAGATGTGCAAATTTGGATTTCAGTTAATATCTCAAATGACTGAATGGGTTTACACCAAATCACAAAAAAGGTTGCTTTCTGGACCAAGATCTACTTTTCTACCAAATGTTTTCTAATTCCTTTCAGCGGTTCGGGCTATAGTTGTGTCTAAAATCACTATGGGAATTCACATGGGAAACGCACTTTTTGTTACCCTCCCCCGCCCCCTTTTTCTCAGCCCCCACTTGACTGATCACCCTAGGAAACATTCCATGCACAACTCGAATCAGTGGCACACTTTTTTGGGAACTTTTTGTGAAGATTCGTCAAACAGAGCCAAAGATGTAGGTAGGCAAGTCAAAAAACGCTTTTCCTATGGAAACTAGGTCCTGACTATAATTACCTACTGGCGACTGCCATCTATATCTATCTATCTATCTATCTATCTATCTATCTATCTATCTATCTATCTATATATATATATATCACCACCAAACTAGTCCATCCGTAGTGCGCACTTTACACAGCTGGTGCTGGTATCGGGGTGGACCAACCTTGAGGATAATATTCCATCAAAATATGAAGAACGCCGCACTCCAAGAAGGATGTTACTTTAATTTATTCACCACGTACATATTGCCATATAAACCACCACCGACGTGTTTCAGCCAAAAAGGTCTTGCTCACAGTATTGTGAGTCCATAGTCACTTTTTACTTTGTATACAAGTCTCCCATTTTGCCCATTATGAGGCATTATGTGATTTGTAGTAACACATAACACACAACTTATTTAAAAGAAACAATTATTACAATTTACTGAGTTGGTCTAAGATTGCCCATGTGGTATATTACTTTCTTCCAGTTTCAGTTGGAGTTTGGGATGGAATTTATAAAGCTTGTTCGTATTTTTCTACAGAGTGGTATTTTTTATATTTTTTGTATTAGCCCATACCTCTTATATTTAATACGGGATGCTCCGTGATCTGTATTTTACCTGGTGCTTCTTACTATTGATGTTGCACGGTGTAGGCGTGTTAGCGTTGCCGGGGTGTGATAGACCACAAGATGCCGTATTATGGTGTACGTGAGGTCTTTATTTATTTTCCTTCAGGCGTTACGTGGGTAAGGGTTGTCAACACAAAATAAAGAAGGTTAGAGGCAGTTTCTCTTTTCAGTCTCTGGTTCCGGGATGTCGGGGTTGGATGGGCCGGGGTCCTCCTGGGTTTCTTTCACCTTGCTTGGACTCACTCGGAGGGCGAGGAAAGAAAAGAACACAAAACAGGTCGGGGTCAATAACTGTGCTTGTGTAGGTTTGGCTTTGTGCTACCGTCACCAAGTCGTATGTGCGGGGAGGGTTCGTGTGGGTTTTTTCTATCAAAGGGGGCCCTCACCACTTCAGTGCCCTACCTCCCCCACCAGAACGATCCCCGGAGGGCCACTTGCCTTGGGCCACGGCCCGTCTCTGGGACCGTGGCAGCGGGACCCGGGGCGTCTTCTCCTTCCTCCGGCCCACCGGGTTTGTTAGCGGTGTACGATATACTCCTCTGTCCTTGTCTCGTCTGCTCCTCCTCGCTCTCGCCTTCCTCCGCTTTACTGCTCTCCTTCACGCTCTCCGTCCCTCTTCCTCCGATACCTCTCTCCGTCTCCTGCTCCTCCGCGTCTTTTGTGCAGCCCTCTTCCGCCTTAGTCACGGTCTCCTCCCCACTCGCCTGTGTCACTGCTAGACCACTGCCGGCTTCCGGTCCGCATGGAAGCGTCGCAACCTTTCTCCACTTCCGGTCCGACCCGGCGTCGTCCTCCTTACAGATCTCCCCCCTTAGGAATGGACGGTGGGGCCATTCAGTGGAGGGGTTCCTGGACAGGTAGTCCTCACAGATTTGCCTGGAACCCGGTAGGTGCATAGTCTGAAAGGAGAAAGGTTGCAATGCTAAGAACCACCTGAGGATGCGTTGGTTAGTGTCTTTGTGTTTCACGAGCCAAGTGAGAGGAGCGTGGTCGGTGAGAACAGTGAAAGGGCGTCCCAACAGATAATATTGAAGTGCCTCAACCGCCCATTTGATTGCGAGACATTCCTTCTCTATGGTTGAGTAGTGCACCTCACGGGGGAACAGTTTTCTACTGATGTATAGAATAGGCTTAATATCACCCATTGAGTCAGGCTGACATAATACGGCACCCAGCCCCATACCAGAAGCATCAGTTTGGAGTATGAAGTGTTTATGGAAGTCGGGGCAGTGTAACACGGGTGCTGTACAGATGGCGTTTTTTAGGGCTTGGAAGCTATTCTCGTGTGTCTTACCCCAGACTGCTATTCGGGATGGGTAGGTTTTGGTTAGGAGGTCAGTTAGGGGACTGGCCAAGGAAGAAAAATTCGGGATAAATCTCCTATAGTAGCCGATAAATCCAAGGAAGGACCGAATGACTCGTTTGGTCTTGGGAATGGGAAGGGTCTTAATGGCTTCGATCTTGCTGATCTGTGGTCTAAGCAGTCCCCCTTGAATTGTGTAACCGAGATATTGGATGGAATCTGTGACCAGAAGGGATTTCCTAGGGTTTATTTTGAGGCCGGCCTCTTGGATGGCTTTGAACACCGCCAAAACCAAAGGGGATGATGGACGGAGTGTTGAACATTGCAAGCACTCACCCCCAGTCAACTGATCTGGGTTTAATCCATCATCATTCTTTAGCTCACTCCGCCACCCCAGTTCAGACATGGCCATATGCAAATCAGTCTGACCCTGTGCCTCATGGGAACAGTCCAGCCCGAACTGCCAAGCCATGCCTTCCCTGGACCGGAAACAAGCATCCTGGGACCGGTTTCTGGCTTACAGCCGTCATCAGCCAGGCTATCTTGAATCCAGTGGCAAAGTGAGCAAGGGACCCACGTCTGGGCATACCCTGCCAACTTAGGGCGAACATAGCAAAACCAAAGGGGATGATGGACGGAGTGTTGAACATTGCAAGCACTCACCCCCAGTCAACTGATCTGGGTTTAATCCATCATCATTCTTTAGCTCACTCCGCCACTCCCAGTTCAGACATGGCCATATGCAAATCAGTCTGACCCTGTGCCTCATGGGAACAGTCCAGCCCGAACTGCCAAGCCATGCCTTCCTGGACCGGAAACAAGCATCCTGGGACCGGTTTCTGGCTTACAGCCGTCATCAGCCAGGCTATCTTGAATCCAGTGGCAAAGTGAGCAAGGGACCCACGTCTGGGCATACCCTGCCAACTTAGGGCGAACATAGCAAAACCAAAGGGGATGATGGACGGAGTGTTGAACATTGCAAGCACTCACCCCCAGTCAACTGATCTGGGTGTAACCGAGATATTGGATGGAATCTGTGACCAGAAGGGATTTCCTAGGGTTTATTTTGAGGCCGGCCTCTTGGATGGCTTTGAACACCGCCAAAACCAAAGGGGATGATGGACGGAGTGTTGAACATTGCAAGCACTCACCCCCAGTCAACTGATCTGGGTTTAATCCATCATCATTCTTTAGCTCACTCCGCCACCCCAGTTCAGACATGGCCATATGCAAATCAGTCTGACCCTGTGCCTCATGGGAACAGTCCAGCCCGAACTGCCAAGCCATGTCTTCCCTGGACCGGAAACAAGCATCCTAGGACCGGTTTCTGGCATTTCAGCCGGTCTGTTCCCATGAGGCACAGGGTCAAGACTGATTTGCATATGGCTATGTCTGAACTGGGGTGGCGTGGTGAAGCAAAATAACGATGGATTAAACCCAGATCTGTGACTGGGGGTGAGTGTTTGCCAATGTGCAGCATTCCGTCCATCATCTTGTGTGTTTTGCATTTCGCCCTAAGTGGGAAGGGTATGCCCAGACGTGGGTCCCGTGCTCACTACGCCACTGGAGTCAAGCTATCCTGGCTGAAGAAGGCTGATAGCCTGAAACCGGTCCTAGGATGCTTGATTCCGGTCCAGGGAAGACATGGCTTGGCAGTTCGGTCTGGACTGTTCCCATGAGGCACAGGGTCAAGACTGATTTGCATATGGCTATGTCTGAACTGGGGTGGCGTGGTGAAGCAAAATAACGATGGATTAAACCCAGATCTGTGACTGGGGGTGAGTGTTTGCCAATGTGCAGCATTCCGTCCATCATCTTGTGTGTTTTGAACACCGCCGCCAAATGTCTCACGTGCTCTGCCCATGTTGGGCTAAAAACGACTATGTCGTCTAAATAAGCGGCGGCATATGCCGCATGTGGTTTCAGTAGGCGATCCATTAAGCGCTGAAACGTCGCCGGTGCCCCATGGAGGCCGAAAGGGAGTACCCTGAATTGGTAGAGCCCCGAGGGGGTTGAGAAGGCGGTCTTTTCTCTGGCCTGAGGAGTTAGAGGGATTTGCCAATAACCTTTAGTAAGGTCAAGGGTGGTCAGGTATTTGGCATCTCCTAGCCGTTCGACCAGCTCGTCGATACGGGGCATTGGGTATGAGTCAAATTTGGTGATGCTGTTTACCTGGCGGAAGTCAATACAAAAACGCAGACTTCCGTCCGGTTTTGGCACAATCACAATTGGGGAGCACCAGTTGCTCGAGGAGGGTTCTATGATACGTGCCTGTAGCATAGCAGTTACTTCTTTCTCCACCGCTTCCCTTCTGGCTGCCGGGATTCGATAGGGTTTCTGCTTAATGACAGTCTGGTCTAAGGAAATGATATTATGTTGGACCATGGTGGTCAACCCCGGTATGGAGGAAAAGAGGTTAGGGTATTGTTCCAACATGGCAATCAGTTGGGTCTGTTGTTCCGGGGACAGTATGTCCCCGATTGGGGCTTTCTCATTCGGTTCTCCCTGGGTGTCTGCTGTAGAAATCTCCAGGGGTCTCTCGGTATTCACAAACAATGCCGACTGTCCTGTAGCAGTGGACACAGCCGGTTCTTCCCATTTTTTCAACAGATTGACATGATATATCTGTTTTCCACCAACCCGCAGGGGTTGCAAAACACTATACGTGACTGGGGTTATTCTCTTTTCAATAACATAAGGACCTTGCCATTTCATTAAAAGCTTGTTCTCTGTTGACGGGAGTAGGAGGAGTACCTTTTCCCCTGGTGTGAATTCTCTCAGCTGACTGTTTCGATCGTAGTAGTGTTTTTGTACATTTTGGGCTTTTACCATGTTCTCGTGTACCAAGCCCCATATCCTAGAGACCGCTGACTTCAAGTCAGCTGCATACTTCGGTAGGGGTTGTCCTTCCTCTTCTTCCTCTTCCCACTGTTCTACTGCCATATCTAGTAATGTTAGGGGTTTTCTCCCGAACAACAACTCGAACTGAGAATATCCTGTTGACCTCTGCTCATGTGTTCGTATAGCAAAGAGGATAAGGGGCAGTTTCTGGTCCCAGTCCCTTCCGGTCTCTGAGATGACCTTGCGGAGCATGTTCTTGATGGTTTTGTTGTAACGCTCCACAAGGCCATCTGTTTGGGGATGGTAAACGGAAGTTCGGATCTGACGGATACCTAGTATCTTACAGACCTGTGCCATGAGACGGGACATAAAAGGGGTCCCTTGGTCAGTGAGTACTTCTGATGGGAACCCCACCCGGGAAAACAAAGCAACCATGGCCCTGGCTATATTAGGGGTGGTCATGGACGACAAAGGAAAAGCCTCCGGGTACCTGCTCGCGTAGTCTACTACGACCAGGATGTACTGATGGCCTCTGGCTGAGAGAGGCAGGGGACCCACCAGGTCCATACCGACACGCTTGAATGGGATGTCTTTGATGGGCAAGGGGAACAAAGGGGCCTTTCTTATCCCTTCGGGGTTAGTATATTGACACCTCACACAGGCCGCACAATGCTTCGCCACGTCCCTGTATACCCCTGGCCAGTAGAACTTGTTCAAAAGGTATTTCAGCGTGTTTTCTTTTCCATAGTGCCCGCCCCCTGTGTGGTTGTGAACTAGCTGCAACACGTGGTCACGGAAAGGAAGGGTTACAATGAGCTGTGTGTTGATGTTTTCTCCCCCTTTTATGGCTCTATATAGCAAACCCCTTTTTATGAAGAAGTATGGTCCTACCTTGTCGGGCTCCTGTTCCTGCACCTGTTCCCAGGCATGGACAAGGGTGTTGTCTTCCCTCTGAGCTGATCGAAAACTAACCGGGGCTGTCTCAACCGGGTCTGTAAGGGAGAGAGGAAAAGCATGGCGTGATGTCTGTGTCTGCGTATGTAGCCGTTTCTCCCTCCGTCTTTCACTCCTGCTCTTCCTATTCTTTCCTGCTGTGTCCTCCAAGTCGCTGTCTCTGAAAGGGGCTTCATGTAACCAGGGTAAGCCCTCCCCTTTTGTCTCATCCAAATACTGCTCAAACCTGGGGTGGTCCGTGCCAATAATGACTGCCTCCGGAAGTGAGGGTATGACCCCCACCTTTCGCACTTGTGGGTCGTTTGATACGTCCAGCAGGACCTCCGCCACGGGGTAGGATTTAGTGTCCCCGTGGACACAGGTGACGTTTACCTTTTCTGTCTCTCGTATTTGGGGTCGGGACACTAGGGCTCGGTCTACCACTGTCACATGACACCCAGTGTCCAAAAGCGCCTGGTGCTTTTTCCCATTTAGCAATACTTCCTTCCTATATTGTTGGGGACCCTTGCCGGTCACATAGATTTGCCCCCTAGAGTACCCCACGTCCATTGGTTCTGTTGCTGGGATTCGGTGGGGACACTGCCGGGCTATGTGTCCCCACTCTGCACAGTGGTAACATTGAGGACCTTGCCCGCCTGGACCTGGGATGGGTTGTATTGGTCTGGGGATTGCACGGGGTACTGGTTGGGGTTTTGTATCGGGTCTGTGTGTGGTTCTTGGGGCAAATAAAGGGGTCCGTGATACACCAGCCTTGAACTCTGGGGATCTATGAAAATCACAAGCCAAGTCCACAGCCGTTGCAGAGGTGAGGTTGGGATGTTGTTTTACCCAGGAACGGGTTGTTGCCGGTAGGGCATCCAGAAACTGCTCAATGAACACTTTTTCTGTCACTTCTTCCATACTGGAGGTTTAGGGTGTCAGCCAACGATTTCCCAGGTCCTTAATCCTGTAATACAGTGCACGCGGGTTGTCCCCGGTGGTCCACCTCTCTTTCCTGAATTTGGCTCTATAATAGTCCTGATCACACCCCAATCGTTCCAATATGGTCCTCTTCACATCCTCATAGGGTGTTGTACCGGCGGGGTTGGCGGCCTGATAGGCTGCTTGTAATTCCCCTGACAAGAGAGGGGCAATATATTGGCCCCACCTTTCTTGGGGCCAGGAAGCTGTAGTTGCGACCCTTTCAAAGTTAATGAAGAAATAGTCAGGGTCTTCCCCTTCCTGAAACTTCTGCAGGACGGAGCCAGGGACGTTTGGGCGCACTCGGGTACTAACAATGGCATCCGTAAGCCGGAGTATGGCCGTGTCTTGTACCTGTTGGTTTGACGTGAGTAGAGCTGCTTGGTCCCTTAGGGCGTCCTGTAGTGCTTCCCAGTCTTTCAGGGCAGTTTGGGCCTGCTGTTCGAACACCAGTTGCAGGTGCCGTTGCCCCTCCGCAAGCTGAGTGATAATGCTTTCCATGGTTACAGGTGCGGGCTGTGTCAGGGTTCGACACCCGGGGAGAGAGTCCCACTTCTGACACCAATCATAGGCGTGTTAGCGTCGCCGGGGTGTGATAGACCACAAGATGCCGTATTATGGTGCACGCAAGGTCTTTATTTATTTTCCTTCAGGCGTTACGTGGGTAAGGGTTGTCAACACAAAATAAAGAAGGTTAGAGGCAGTTTCTCTTTTCAGTCTCTGGTTCCGGGATGTCGGGGTTGGATGGGCCGGGGTCCTCCTGGGTTTCTTTCACCTTGCTTGGACTCACTCGGAGGGCGGGGAAAGAAAAGAACACAAAACAGGTCGGGGTCAATAACTGTGCTTGTGTAGGTTTGGCTTTGTGCTACCGTCACCAAGTCGTATGTGCAGGGAGGGTTCGTGTGGGTTTTTTCTATCAAAGGGGGCCCTCACCACTTCAGTGCCCTACCTCCCCATACCTCCCCACCTCCCCCACCAGAACGATCTCCGGAGGGCACTTGCCTTGGGCCACGGCCCGTCTCCGGGACCGTGGCAGCGGGACCCGGGGCGTCTTCTCCTTCCTCCGGCCCACCGGGTTTGTTAGCGGTGTACGATATACTCCTCTGTCCTCGTCTCGTCTGCTCCTCCTCGCTCTCGCCTTCCTCCGCTTTACTGCTCTCCTTCACGCTCTCCGTCCCTCTTCCTCCGATACCTCTCTCCGTCTCCTGCTCCTCCGCGTCTTTTGTGCAGCCCTCTTCCGCCTTCGTCACGGTCTCCTCCCCACTCGCCTGAGTCACTGCTACACCGCTGCCGTCTTCCGGTCCGCATGGAAGCGTTGCAACCTTTCTCCACTTCCGGTCCGCCCCGGCGTCGTCCTCCTTACACACGGGTCTCACCGTTGCTGTGTGTGTGACATTCTTTGCTTGTCCACTGGGTGCATCTTATACCGCCTCTACTTAGTGAGTGGCAGCAGGATCTTTTTCCTCTAGATCGACTCTTTGACACCTCTCTTCACGTGTCCACGAGGACCGATATTTACTCTTCCTTAGCGGGGTTCAGATTCTATTATCTGCAAACATATCTGGCTAAGTGCCTCTGTATTTTTTAAACCCCCGTGACCCACACTATATATGTGTAAATTATCTACGTGTATGGAATGATTTCAAGATCTGTGGTCCATGCTACATACGGTTATATCGGTATAAAGTGAAAAGTGACGATGGACTCAAAATACCGTGAGCAAGACCTTTTTGGTTGAAACACATCTGTGGTGGTTTATATGTCGATATATTTAAGTGGTGAATAAATTAAAGTAACGTACTTCTTGGAGTGCGTGTGTTCTTCATGATTTGATGGAATATATATTCCTTCATTGGTCAAGCTATTAGCTATCTTGACTGCTAGTGACAGCATTTTGCTCTGTCACGAGGAGCTCATCACCACACAAAGTAGTTCCCTTCAGTCTAGGGCCTACTATGGCAGTTTGTGCTTCTTGAAACCGAATTATTTTTTTTGCCAGTTTTTTATTTACTATTGGTCAAGGGCCTGACAGCTCTTCAAGCAATACATTTATAAAATCCATGATAAAAAAGAATTGACAAAGCTAAACGCTGGCAGTCAATACCAGACCTATAGGCCTAGCTAATGCTGGTTATATTTCCCTTTCTTGGTAGTTACACGATGAAGCAATACATCCTTCTTGTATGGTTCCCTCTGCCAATGCGCCCCTGAATCTGGTTTCTTTAGCTGCTTCCTCTGCTCTGAAGCCCATGACTTGCATATGCTTTCCTTTTTTCCTTATTTCGTTCACATTTTTCCACATACTTAGTTTGCTGTTGTCATTTTTTAATGTTATTCCTGCTACTCTCATCCAGCTTCCACTATCAATTTTGCAGCTTTCATTTAAGTTACCCATGCCAGATTCGTATGACTTGCTTCTATGATTCACCCTTTTATGACCGGACCTTTGCCTTCCCAAAAGGAGAAGGTATGGGATGCTCTCCTATGACCTTGTGTGCATAGTTTTGTTTCTTCTTACAAGCACTTCCCGGTAAATGCAAGCCTGATTAGAGTCTATGCCCCACTTACTTAAGCTCCAGCGCAATGGTAAGAAGGCTTCCTTCCATACTGTCCAGTCCGACCAGCACTAAGCACTAGTTTGTTGTGTTCCAGGAAACTGCACCTGGCTCAAGGCAAGACACAACTTTTCTTTCCGCCTCAATACGATCTCTTGCTCCTCTTCATATACACATTTGGAACCCATAATACTTGGCCATTTTGCACCATCAGGCTGAGGGGAAACTCCTCACAAGGAGAGCTGGAAAGATCTTGAGTCAGGCAGAATTTGCTTCATACCCTACCACCTCATGCTGTTAGTGACACTGTCCCATAATTGACTTTGGTGCATCAGGTCTCTGTGGTGAAGAAAAGGCAGGGAAGTGAATGCAAAGGTCTTTCTGAAAGAGAACCATGAAGACTCAACAGCAAAGCTAGAGCTAGAAAATACATATCCAGGGATGCAGGATAAATATTCTGTGAAAGATGAGCCAAGAGTTAGAGCTTTAGGAGCAGCTTCATGGCAAACTGTAAGTCAGGGTACGTGCCAAGTTGGAAATCTGGCAGGGAGTATTTCCATGCTGTTACCGCCCTGAATAGAATGTCCAGGGAAGCAGACTTACTCCAGTCCTCCAGAGGGGTTAGAGGAACTGGACCCTGCTTATTTTGCATGTTTGTTACTCCAAGTGTTCTACCTTTTAAGGGGGATCTTAAATTCCAGGAATTGGTACTTCTCATTTGGAAGCCTGAAAAAGTATTTGTGGGTTGTTGCTTGTTTGGTGCATAAAGTTCAGTTTTTATCTGCTGTGTCCTTACATATTACAGGATTTTTTTATCAGGAGAAACAGTCCTGAATTCCCCATTTCAGCTTTCTCAATGGCCTGCCAGTCAACATAACATCATCCACCAGACATTCTCTGTCACCTTAAGGAAAAATCCTTTTTCATCCAGACCTTCCTATATATTTTTATGATTAATATCGCTCTACATACTTCATCTGTAATGATTTCACATCTCTGTAAATATCTCTTCCACAGCCTCCTATAGTTATTCAATCCATGTTGCTCATACCTGCTTATGAGAAAAGTGGATTATTAGAAAGGTGGTTGTGAGACTTCACCAAGCAATAATGTTGATAATCCATATCAGGTCCAGTGAGGTTTCTTTAAATCAAACCTTAGCTCAGTCCTGGGTAGCTGTGGTACAAAGCAGTCAGGCTTAACTCAAAGGAATACAAGTGTAAAGCATTTACTAAAACCAAAATAGTAAATAAGTAAAAAACATAACACAATAAAAATCCCACTTCAATTTATAAAAATAGAATATATTTTTATCTTTTATTAGGCACCAAAATGACAAAAAGCAGATGAGGTGAATCAGAGGTAGGATTTTTGCAAGCTGTTCATAAATCACTGCTATTCACTCCAAAAAGTTTGAGAAATGTTTTTGTAAAGTTTGTAAATCCCTGCTTTTCACTCTTAGCGTAGTGTGAGAGCCTCGAACGAGGGCCAAAGTCAAAGTTTCAGTCCGACCGCATCGGAAGTCTGGGTTTAGATGCAAGCGCCAGGTTGGTCCCGATCGATATTTTACCCTCTCATCTAGAAACTTTCCTGGTTCTTTTTCCTGTCGACGGTGAGGCCGGCAAGGTCCTCTACAGCTAAAGTCCAGTTTTGGGTTCAATGTCCTGAAATTCAGGGGTCCTATGAAACCTACAAACCAGCAAGTAGCAGTAGTCTATGAGCCTCAGACTCTGAGCTGAGAAACTGTTATCTTTGGCTTTGGTTCACAAGTTGCAGTCCTGTGGTGAGAATGAGTCCGATCCAGGACCTGAAAGGGACCTCTTGGGGGCTAGAAATCAATCAGCAGAGTCCAAGGCAAGGCCAGGGTGAACTGGTCAGTTGGGCACTTTGAGGTGCAGGGCTTCATTATCTTTTGTGTCCCTGAAAATTAACAGGAGGCTAGGCAACTAGCCCTCTTGGGTCCCCTCACTGGTCTTTGGAAAGAGTTGGAGCAGGTCCAGCCCTTGGGGTCTCTCCCCACGCATTCAGCAGCAGGAGCAGCCCTTCTCTTGCTAAAGTCCTCTCTTGGCTTAGTAGGTGCAGCCTTTCTCAGTGCAACCTTTGTTTCTGAGGTCCACACATTCAGCAGGTGTAGTCCTTCTGTCTTTCTGAGTCCAGCGGTGTTCTGAGCCTGGAAGTCAGGGGTGCCACTTTTATGCCAATTTTGAGTTTGAGGGTGGGAAGGACTCACATGCCAAGGGGGCTGCTATTCTCACTGGTCGACCCAACCCACTTTTTCATCATTTCTTGTGGCGATGACACTAAATAATCCTGCAGTGCATCGCTCAATCAATCAATCAGGGGTTTGTTAAAGCGCGACTTCTCACCCGTAAGGGTCTCAAGGCGCTAGGGGTGGGGGGTGGGGGGGTGCAGGTTCCATTCCTTCAAGGAGGGGGTCTGTCAAAGAGCCAGGTTTTGAGGTTTCTTGCGAAGATGGGGAGCGATGTTGTCTGTCTGAGGTGGAGCGGAAGGACGTTCTATGCTTTGGCCGCGAGGAAGGAGAAGGAGCGGCCTCCCGATCTGGTCTTTCTGGTGCGGGGGACCACGGCGTAGGAGAGCTGGGCTGATCGTAGGGTCCTTTGGGGTGTGTGGAATTTGAGTCGGCTGTTCAGGTATGCTGGTCCGGTGCCATGGAGGGCCTTGTGTGCGTGGGTGAGCATCTTGAAGGTGATTCTCGCCTCGACGGGGAGCCAGTGGAGTGTGCGCAGGTGCAGGGAGATGTGGCAGTGTTTTGGCAGGTTGAGGACCAGTCTTGTGGCGGCGTTCTGGATGTTCTGTAGCTTGCGGGTGAGGTTTTTGTTTATTCCGGCGTAGAGTGCTTTGCCGTAGTAGAGTCTGCTGGTGACCAGGGCGTGAGTGACGGTCTTTCGGTGTTCGAGGGGGATCCATTTGAAGGTCTTACGAAGGAGGCGGAGGGTGTGGAAGCAGGAAGATGAGCCTGAGTTGATCTGGCGGTCCATTTTGAGCTCGGAGTCCAGGATGATTCCCAGGTTGCGTGCGTGGTCCGTGGGGGTTGGCGGGTTTCCGAGGGCGGGGGGCCACCAGGTGTCGCTCCAGGCGTCTGGGTTTGGGCCCATGATGAGTACTTCTGTTTTGTTGGTGTTTAGTTGTAGGCAGCTGTTTTTCATCCATTTGGCGACGGCTTCCATGCCTTCTCGAAAGTTGGGTCTGGCGGTGTTGGGCTTGTTGGATAGGGAGAGGATGAGTTGGGTGTCTTCTGCGTATGACACAATGTTGAGTCCGTAGGCTCTGACGATGGGGGCGAGTGGAGCCATGTAGACGTTGAAGAGCGTCGGGCTGAGGGAGGCGATTCCTCCTCCTGGGCGGGTGCGGTGGTCCTTCCTGGAGATCTTGTATCCTTGGGGGATGGCGATGGCGATGTCCGGTCCCGTCTACTCCAATCCAAGATTTCGGCACCCTTCTTCCCTGGGACAGAGCCATGGGTATACCCTTGAGGTGTGTCTAGTATAATGAGCCACCCCTCTTGGGAAACCAGTTCAGCAGCGAGTTTCCCCCCTCTGAAGGAGATCAACCTGTCTACCTACATAAAAGGAACAGGCAAGCTAAGGTGCTACTCACATTTGCCTCTCAGAGGCTGTAGCCCCTTTGAAGCTGGGCCATCCACGGCCACCCCCATTGGGCCATCCTGGCAGATGGAGGTCACACCTCTTCCCTCAAGCAGACCCTTTGTTCCACTTTCTGGGAGCGCTTCACACCTCTTACCAGGAGGGCAGCAGGCTGTCTTGGGTGACAATTCCTGCAGTTAATCAGAAGTGGCTACTGGAAGTTTGGGGCAAGAAAGTGGTGATTTTCTAAAATCACGCTTGTATTTAAAGTTACCTTAAATTAGATTTCAGAATTAAATTAGATTTAACATAACAATTAATTTGATACCTTGGAGTACTAAGTTTGGTGGTCCCAAATGGAAGCTAGCACTTAGCTCGAGGGCTAGTGGAACTTCATGTTATCCAGTGGGGCTACCGACAGGGCCGGACTGGGAACAGAAACCGGCCCTGGCAAACTGCTCAGCCGCCCCCCCTTGGGGTGAAGGGGAGTGCAGCCGAGCAGTTTGCAAGGGCCGGTTTCGGCCGATTTTGTTACAGGGGGCCGATGTTGCCGACCCCCGGTAACAAAAACGGCCCCCCAGGGGCCCAAAACCGGCCCCCACCCTAGCGGCCCACCGGGGAAACGCCCGGTGCCCGCTACGGCCAGTCCGGCCCTGGCTAACGACCTTGCTACAGTAAAAACAACAAATTTGAGTTTTCTCTGTCAGGACATATAACATTTCAATTCATCATGTTCTTGTTTTTAATATCAGGCACCCTGCCTTAAGGCCTACTAAGGTCTGCCTTAGGGTGACTTACAAATATTAAAAAGGACCGTTTTGGCATGGCAAAAGGGACATTTTTCTGTGTTGAGTTGGCAGTTTAAAAATTGGCCAACTAGGTTGCAATGGCAGACCTAGAGCCATATTTTCACGTTGTCACAGCAGTGGTGGCACAATAAATGGTGCAGTTCACTGGTGACATTTTAACTTACTAGCACTAGGTACCCTTGGTACCATATATTAGGGACTTATAAGTTAGTTGAATATACCAATCAGTGATTAGCAGCCAATTGCACATACACTTTGGGAGAGTCAGAGCACATGCACTGGGGCCTGGTCAGCTTGGTCCAGTGCACATCAGAGTCCAGAAACAACAGCAGCATCAGTCCAAAAATTGGGGGTTGATCATGCAAAAAGATAACTTTCCTTTCACTGCTTAAATGAACAACCACTCATTTGCCAGGTTGATGTTGTTGGAAAGTACACTGTTAGGATTTGTGTGGCTTACTGTTTTCTAAGACATGTAGCAGACACTGATGGAGCCTAGAAGCAAAATAGTCAAATCTAAGGTCACAGTTTTCATGTTCCTAGTTCTAAGATAGAAGACCTGCTCTATCCCAAGGGTATGGAACCACCAGTCACCTTGAACACAAACCTCACTATACTGTGCTTCCAGGTGCATAGCCAAAATGGCAGGTGCTGGCGGGCAGAGAAGGAAGACGTATGCATAGAAGGACAATGATAAACAAGGCCTCGTTCCCTTGTGGACTTGGCCTGAAAATACCGCTGCTGCAGCCTGTGCAGTCTTCTCCTGGTGCCTTTTAATAAAATGCTACCGGAAGTACCTGCAAGGCTTAAGTCACAGAACCGGATTTGCAAATCGCTTCAGGAGCCAGTAGTAGACTTGCAATATGCAGTGACTGTGCAGCCACAGAATGCAGCACTGGACATGCATTTTGCAGAGCAGAGGAAGACCCAAGAATGTCCTGGTGCACAGATGAGGCAGGCAGGCACACTGTATCCCCACCCCAAGCTACTCCACTATGTTCATTTTCCTGATTGGATTTTATATTGCAAGTGAACCCTGAGGGCTAATACTCTTGCAGTTGCACCCCATGTGATAGGTAATTATGGGGGTCTCTCTTTGGACAGGCTCTACCATCGGCGGCAGCAGGCCGTGTGGTAGCGCTATCCTTAATTCCTTTGCTGCAATGTTCGCAGCAGGCAATCTCAGGACCCTGTCTAGCACATCTGGATCTGGTCGCCTCGCTGTTCGCAGGACCTCTTCCTTCCAGCCCCAGGTTACCTGTGCCATGGGGGGGACTAGTGTCCAGTGTGCTCTTTTCCCCTCAGGAGCCTAGCTCCTACTCCACAACTCCCAGGATGCAGCTGAGGGGATTTACCAGTTAAATAATTGTATTCTGATTTCACTTAGTGAATCGATAATGAGGTTCCTGTCAATGTGGCAAAATGTCCAGGAACCCTGTAATGCATTGCTGTGTTTTCAAGCGCACCGGAACTGTCCCTTTAAGTACACTCTTCACTGAGAGCCTTTCTCGTGCCCGAATTGTCTGCTGGCTCCCCCCAGCTGGACACGGCGGGCACCTGTCGTACATAGGGAGCACTGCAGGCCTTAATCAAACGTTTCTTCCAACCTGCTCCTCTCTAACCAAAAACTGTGCGAAGGCAAATACATTTTCTCCTTTAAAAAATGAGCCTTGAGTCGCCGTGTATCCTAAGAAGCGAGTTTTTTCTTGCATTCGTTTGTGCTGGCACGGCAAACGGGTCACGCTCAGTACTCCTAGGAGTTCTCCTTTGCGTTCGTTTTCCACCCCAGGGCAAGAAGCTAGTTTGAATGCATCCCTCCTTCTCAAAGGGCACGGCGTCACGCTTTTCTTCAAGAGCCATGTAAAAAAATGAAAGCAATTTGGCATTGGTTTTGAACTTGGAGCTAGCTATCTTATGCCTACAAATGTTAATGTTCTCACTTGGCATTTCTCATGTCTGTCCCACCTGTTAAAACCACCATTGAGTAAACTTGCAGGGTTAGAAGTCATATATAGGACACTTAGCATTCGTGTATACTCGGACCTTCCCCTAACCCAACATTATCAAATCTCCGCTATCTTATCTATCTCACCAACCACTCGCCTGAACCCCCATAGCCCCTTCTAATGAGCACACCTAACTGGTATTAATATTGCTATCACAAAGTAACTGGAGTAAATGCATGCCGTTTTTTCTTGGGTGCACCTGACTAATTGCAACAACCACTGGATTAAACACTGACCTTGGGTTCTTAAAGTAGTGTGCTACTCATCGTAAAGCGCTTCCACGCCTCCTCAGGGTTAGTAAGCGCTATTTAAATACAATTACAATTGTCTTTCTGGGCCACGCTTTGAGGAGGGGAGTTCAGGTTGAATAGTTACTGCCCTCCTACCATCTAATGTGATGACTTCCACCTTGTCCCCCGTCCCCTCCCCCCGTCGCCCTCACAAAGCTGGATAGTCACTATGGAGGGCTCTTGGCGATACAGGGGCTTACTCGACGATATAGGTGCTCTGTTCTCTTGCCACCAGTTGGAAACCCTCTGGTTACAGGATCAGTACTTGGGGAGGGGTCTGGGAGCAGTATCCCTTCTTTCCCATTCTGAGGTTTAATGGCTGTTAAAGTGCAATGCCCTTTCTCATGCTAGGAGTCCATGGCTTCCCGGCCTCCACTGCAGAAAGATGGGAGTAAAAGAGGCTAATTGTGGTTTTTGAAACAGCCGAGTCAACCCCACCGCTTTTACCAACTATCCACAACCCTCAGCGGCAAAGCGGAGCACTAAACAGGATGCTGTTATTCAGCCTCTTCTAGTGCAGAGCCCTTATCCAGCAGCGTTAGCCCAATATTTATATAACATGCATTCCTGATATGACCCAGAAGACCTTTCACCTTCTCACCCACCTGGTTCTAAGTCCCATAGATGGCCCCACCATTTGTCTTGTTTTCTGGAAATTGGCCTCACCGTTTCCTTATTTTTTTGGAATTTGTCCTCACGGTTTGCCTTGTTTTGTGGACTGTGGCAGGCTAATATCTGGTTGAGGACGCAAACATAGACTTCAGATTGAATCCTCTTTATTTTGGCATGCATGTTAGAAAATAGAAATATGGTGTTTAGTTCCGCTCTACCTACAAATAGATCATAATTTATCTGTACTAAAATTGTCACCAAAACGATCACCCTTACCTATCCTTCACATGATGGCACTGCATTCAGTTTCAGGGAGCTTAGGAGCTTATGAGCATGCCGTATCACCGTCTCCTGCGTTTCGCACATTGTGCGTGAAGCTCCTTCAGGTCCATGTAGTCCACCTCCATCTGGGGATTTCTTATATCCTGACCTTGCTGATGTGGTCGCCAGTGGCAATGGTCCCTTCTTGTTTGCTTCATGCCTTCCAGGTCTGAGGAGACACTTAATTTGCTGCTGCTCTTTGAAGGCACGCAGAGTGCTGTAGTAGAATTCTTTTTAGTCGTACAGAGCTGGTGGTTCTCTTTATCTGAAGTCCTAAAAGTACTCTTCTGGGACTCTCTTTGAGGTTGGCATCTTCATCCACTGAAATAAATCTTTACTGGAGCAACAGAGCGTCTCCAGGGGCGTAGCTTCTGGGGAGGGGGATCTGGGGTGTGACAGCCTCCCAAATAGATGCATTCTTGGCTTGGTAGTTTGGTCTGGGGGCCCTGAGTCGGATCTGATATCTCTGTTTCAGTTTTCTCCTTGTGAGCCAAGAATGAAAGACACCAACCTTTGATGTAAACAGGAGAGAGAGACAGAGATACCCATCTGGTGGCTGAATTTCAAAATGTTAAACCTGATAACATAGAATCAATAATGGCTTCCCTGCGTGTACATATTGTGTGGTCCTAAGGTGCATATTTTATTTCACAGAGCCTCCTTTTTTGTATAATATCACATATGAGCACATTTTTGAAGACTTTAGTTTCAGGATATGCACTGTACAAGCACCTCTTATATTCGATTTAATAGACTGGAAAATTGCTCCATATATAATAAGAATCTAGGTGACTAGTGACTTGCCTCTTCATTCACTAATGGCTTTGTTGTTGTGGGTTGAGCCATGAATGTTTTTTTAAAACTAACACTTTTAATACAAGCCTGTCTTTGCAGTGATTATAATCTGATGTACTGAAATGAAACGCTTTTGCATGTTAAAGAAATAAACTTTTTTTGAATTTCATAGAGTTGTATCTTTTTTTACATTAGGTTTGTTGCATGACATACATGCCAAACGTTTTCATGGCTCGGCTTGGGCACAGACTTCCTAGAGTCAAGACAGACCTATGACTCTGCTCTGGCTCATCTTGCTCTATTAATTTGCCTGTGCGCCACCTCTGTTTGCAACTTGGATTTAGTACATAGAGCGGTCAGTCACTTAATAAAATCATTAGTAAAAGGCAAGGACTAGAAACATGGAACCCTGCCCACATGATGTGATTTGACAACTCTATCTTCAAGCAGAGCAGAGGCGGCTCCTCCACTAGGGCGGAGGAGCATCGCCCCACTGCTTTCTCGCAGTGCGAGAAACCCAAAACATAAAATGGTAATAGCTAAAAGATATGTTATATTTGCTTCGCGCATTGCGGGCGGGCGGGTGGGCGGGGCTGCTCTGCTCTTTGAGCAGGACAGGAGTGGTTTGCCCACTCCTGAGTGCGCAAAGACTGTTTGGTCGGCCCTCTCGGGCCACCCAAACCAGTCATTACCACTCTGCCTTTCTCCATGCAGGCTGCATTGCAGCCTGCATGGAGGACATGGCCACCCCATTAGCCCATTGCTGGGCGGCGGCCCGACCAATCACAACGCTGCTTGCAGTGTTGTGATTGGCTTAGGGGAGAGAGCCTGGCTGCCTGCTTCCTGTTCCTGTCAGAGGCAGGTGAGCAGGAGCCGAGAAGACGGGGGACCCGGCGGAAAGGTAAGTTTAATTTAATTTTTTATTTTTTTATTTCCCTGCGCCCACCCCCCACCCGTGAGCAATGCCGGCCGCTACTGTCTTCAAGGCTTCTTCTAGCAGAGAAGAAGAGTGCATGCAGTGAAAGTACATTTAAAATAAGTGATCCCAGCGCAGCAACTCAAGGCCCTTGTGTTGTATGTGACCATAGTCATGAGTTCCCAGGGAGAATTGCCAGTCCCAGGTGGGACGGGCAGATGTGTAGCTTCTGCGAGGTGTTTGGGGTGTGACACCCCTCAAATGCATTCTTGGATTGTTAGTTAGGTCGGAAGGCCCTGAGTCAGGAATGCTATGCCTGTATGTTTTTCTCATTCTTATTTCACTAAGAGGTTTTAACTTGTTTATTTTATGGATTGGGATCTTCAATATCTGTAGTGACTGGTTTACCAAAAAAGTGTTAAATCTTCACCCATTGAAGTACTCTTTAAATGGGTGCAAATTTTCAGCTTTTAAATTCACAAACATTGGCAGTAGTAGGCTTCGAAAGCTGTGCCAATCTCATGTTTCCATGCATTTTACTGCAAATCAAACAGCCCGTAGGCGATGAGCTGAATAATTGTAAATAGTCTAGCCACGGAAAGCATTTCAACCCATTGGTTTTGGCCCACTGTGCACTGTAGATCGAGGTCCACCTAATGCAAATCAGTACTGACCCCGTTCATCATGTTATGTTATGTAAATTTGTAGAGTGCATTATCAACTGGGAGGGTATACTGGTGATGAGCCTAACCTAACCTAGGGCCTAGTGGGACTACTCGAAAAGCCTGGTCTTCAGCTTCTTGCGGAATTCAAGAAGTGAGGAGGCTCTTGTGTAGAGGCAGGTTGTTCCACGCTTTCGTAACAATGTTTGAGACAACTCGATCAACTGATCTGGTTTTCCATATGCGTGGGATGTGTTCAAGTAGAAGTTCAGACGAACTGAGGTATCGGGAAGGTTCGTGAAAGCAAATGCGATTTTTTAGGTATGCTGGGCCAGTGTCATATAGTGCCTTGAAAGTGTGGGTGAGGAGTTTGAATTGTGCTCGTGTGTGTATGGGAGCCAGTGAAGCTCCTTCAGGTGTGGTGTGATGTGTGTGTAGCGTGGGAGGTTGAGAGTGATTCTGGCCGCCAAGTTCTGAATGGTCTGCAGCCTTCTGGTGAGATTTTTGTTGATCCCGCCATAGCGGGAGTTCCCGTAGTCCAGCTTGCTTGTGACTGGGGTGTGGTTGACTGATTTCCAGGTGCTGATTGGGAGCCATTTGAAAATCTTCTTCAGCATCTTCAGGGTATGGAAGCATGAGGTGCTGATGGCGTTGACTTGGGCAGTCATGTCAAGTTTACTTTCGACGATCCTGAGGTTCTTGGCGTGGGGTTGTGGGGGTGGGTTAAGTCCCTAACTCTGTTGGCCACCCCTTTGGGGTCCCATGGTGAAGTGCTCTTCCCAAAGATCATAATTTTGGTCTTGTCAGTATTCAGCTTTAGACAGTTGGTCTTCATTCATTGACAATTTCAGTCATGCTGGCATTTAACTTAATCTGGGTACTGAGCGTCTTGCCTGTGGTGGAGAGAATGAGTTGCATGTCTTCAGGATAGGAAAGGACTTTGATGTTGTGAGAGCGGATGATTCTGACTAAAGAGATCATGAATATATTGAAGAGGGTTAGGCTCAGGGAGGATCGTTGCTGAACTCCGCAGATGAGGTATTGGATGTCCGAGGTGTAAGGTGCCGGGCTGACTGACGGGGTCCTTCCAGTCAGGAAGGAGCAGATCCATCTGGGTCTGTGTCCTTGGATTCCGATGTTGTTTAAGTATTGGATGGGGTGAGAGACTTTGTCAAATGCTGCTGAGAGGTCTATAAGGATGAGGCCCGCTGTGTCTCCTCTGTCCAGAGTCATGCGGATGC
Source organism: Calotriton arnoldi (assembly GCA_963921515.1). Classification (NCBI taxonomy): domain Eukaryota; kingdom Metazoa; phylum Chordata; class Amphibia; order Caudata; family Salamandridae; genus Calotriton; species Calotriton arnoldi. The sequence continues at coordinate 516,605 of CAWUFW010000409.1, forward strand.
CATCCCAGGCAGCGATGAGGGCAGTTTCCTTGCTGTGATTGGGTCTGAAACCAAACTGAGTGGTGTTGAGAAGTTGGTGGTCGTTGAGGTATTAGGTGAGGCATCTGTTGATGATTTTCTTTAAGACATTGGCCGGGAATGTTAGCAGGGAAATCGGTCTGTAGTTGCCGAGCATTGACGGGTCCCCAGAGAGTTTCTTGAGCAGTGGAAGGACAGTTGCCTGTTTCCAAGCATCTGGGAAGGTCACTGAAGAGGTAGAGACATTCAGAATGGGTGTGAGCACGCTACTGATGCATTGCAGTCCTCTGGAGTAGGCATGGTGGGGGCAGGGGTCCGATGGGGCCCCCGAGTGGATGGACTTCCTTGTGCCAGTGGTTTCTTCTGGGGTGATGATGGGCCATGTGGTTAGCATTGGGATTTTGGATAAGAAGCAGTCCTTCCCAAACCTTGTTCTTCTCGCAACCCCCCCCCCCATGCAACCCACTGCTTGTTTAGTTTGGAAATTTGGGATTCACACATCCTGAATCTCACTAACTAAGCAACGCCCCTGAGCTTCTCCTGTGCGGCATTTAGTTCCTGTGTGGTGCTGGTGTATTATTCTCTGAATGGCCTGTTTTTTCCTCTGGAAGCATCGAGTGTCCATGATCTTTGGATGCATCAACATCAGAGCCCGGCAAAGCATTCTCTAGCTCTGTGACTATCTAGACATGATTGTTCCCCCTGAAATTATTGGTTCCTTCTCTGGCAGGTGAAAGTTGTCCTGATTCAAGCAGATGTAGATCTTTACCACTCTATCCCCTTGCAGCTGTCTCCGTCCTTTTGTATGCACACCACCGGACCCTAAAGAGCTTTGACTTTGTGTTGTTCCTTGAACCTTTTGGTACAATGAATCACATTATGCAACTCTAAGAAAACTTCAGAGTGCCAATTCTGCCTGGCATTTCTATGTTTCCTGTCACTATGCCAAGCCCGATCCTGCAGAATGCCACCACATCTGTCAAAGATCCTTTATTGCACTCTTTGTTGATTGGAGCACAGGAGATTGTATAGATTTACTTTGGTAAAAGACTCATTTAATGGCAATCCCAAGCTGACACACACTTGGGACTCTGGCATCCAAACACAGATACACAAACACACAACTTTCAAGGTACTCTGCGTGACGTGCCTCCTTTTGAACCCTGGTTCATTGTTGAGTCTGGTTGACATCATCCTCAACAGATAATTCCTTGTACTATGTGAATTGTACATTGTTGTACTATGTGAATTTCCAGAACATCTCGTTGGTAAGGGCCAAGCTGATGTAAGTAGGTCTTGATTAAATGTAACTTTGACAGCCAACATGACAGAAAGAAGAGGTTTGTGGTGGCGTGTCATCTACTACTGCTGTGAATAAAGCTCCAAAGGGGAAAGTGCAGAGGATGCAGACATCTGAGACCGCAATAAGTAGGAAGACATGGGAGAAGGTTGTTGAAGTAGAAGAAAGAGAAGGAGCAGAAAGGGATCACATTTCAGCATATCTCAGAAATATAGTAGGAGAAAGCAAATACAGGAGGAGGGGAAATGGTGATATTGGCAAGAAGCAGTGACTAGTGAGTGTCACTAGCTGCGATTGGCGAATGAACCACAGCAGAGGGGGCCAAGAGCATGTCTTCTCTTCCACCTGACCTTCCCATAAACCTCCTTCTGGCAGCTTCTGAGCAGCCCTTCTCTGTTGGATGACTCTGTTGTGCCTCCTCCTAGTTGCCCAGTGACGATCTCGCAGATGCAACAGTAAAGTTGTTCTGGTTTCCTGAAGTGCCTTTCGCTGGCAGGGGAGACTTCTGGTGTTTAGTTGGAACAAAAGCACAAACACTTAATTTCCCTAGAGGAAGTTAGACAATGGGGCCTGTGAAGTCAGGGATAGCAAATCAACCTGGTCAAAGCGCACAAATGGAAACCAAATGGCGACTCAGACTTTTTTCATGGACCTTGGGTTGTCTGAGAAAGGAGAATAGAATCAAAGGCTGCACAGGTAAAGACAGTGATAACCCCTAATTATTTACAGTGGAGTGGGGAAAGACATAAACAAGTCAGGACCCAACTGGACTAATTGCGCAGAGAACAGGCGGAGCTGGGTTCCATCAAAAAGTACAGAAAGTTGAGATTAATTGCAAGAGGAGGGATTCTGGATGCAGAGACTATATACGTCTCACGTGTGTGTTTTCTCGCTGAAAAGGCTAAGCAGGAAGATTGGGAGAGGAAACAATACTCTGCCGACATTCAATCCACTTCTTACGACAATCAGTAGCTCTTTTTGAGTGGAACACAAAATCCTTTGTGACCACCTACAGAGCAGGGTGGGGTAAACCGAGAGTGATCTGCGTGTGTTGGGGATAAGAACAGCAGGGCAGGGCAATGGCCTGCAGAATCCTGAGGAAGAACTAGCCCTGGTGAAAGAAATATGTCAAGCAGGACATTCAATTATTTAGATGATAATGGATGTAGTGACAACATTTACACAAACCAAGCCAACTTGCCAGTAAACTCATCAGGGTGGATTTTGTTAAGGTTGTTTTGGTAGATTGCATAATGACTGTTGTCTGATAACAACAGATAAAAAAACACATGTTCGCTGCAGGCAAAGGCCATCACTTGGCTGGATGTTATTCGAAACAGAACAGTCCAACTCCCTAACAACTAATACCATTAATTCAATAGAATAAAATCGAGGCACCAACACGACACTCCCGTGACACAGTGCGGTTGCAACGTGTGACTGGCCAAGACACTAAACACTTCCAGGATGCCTTAACATCGGCATCACATCAAAGAAGCATGAAACAGACCTGTGAACACATATCCTAGCATACAATGCATCCACCACAACGGAACAACACACTGCATGCATCACCACACTCTCACAAAACTAGTTTTTTGAGATTACCACCAAAAATTGGATCAGTGCTGAACAGGAACAGAGGAAAACTGGCAAACAACCGAACACACTGTCAGTCAACCAATTACAAATGTTATGTCACACCACTCTCTTGCAACCAACACAGCCTCGAAGGTCAAGCATATATAAGCATAGTTGGACTGGTAGTCTTGTTGGCCAAGAGAACTGTCCTGGCAACAATGTCTTCGAGCTAGTTTAGCTAGGCTAGTAATCTGATGACTGGTTAGGTAAAATGTTACAAGATAGCTCGTCTTCCTTATGAGCTTGAGACACGTGGCAACATACACTTCCTTGGTAATAAGTATGCCCGCCTTTCCTTTCCCATATGCTGCATTGTTTTTCCACATGCAAGGTCAGAGGCAACTCACTGGCAAAGTGTCTGTGAACAAAACATTCACTTGACACAACTTAGCATCTGTGTGTGGAGCGCGTCACGCTTGTTTCTAAGCACTGTAAGCAAAAGGTGCTACTAGTGCCCTGTTTGTTGATATTCAGTGTGCCAACTTGAGAAACCTGGATGGTTGGATTCAAAGTATGGTGACCCTTGCCAGTTCCCCTGCTACTTGCATGCTGCCGTCCACCAGAGCGCCAAAGACCCTCCGTGTATCAAGACGTCATTTACAATATAGCACTCCTATCTCGTTCCTATTACTAATTGACCTCGGCATGTCCAAAATCAAATGCTTATCGGTCCTGTCTCGCTAGCTGTGTTGTCTTCTCTATAATCAGCATCGCACTAAAATGCCGAGTGTGTCAACCCAACACTTGCATTACTATCCGCAACATCCATTGACCCTGCACGCCTCTTCCTTGCCACATCCTCACCCATGTTTCCCCACCCTAGCCGCACATGCATATCCATCCAGAGTTGAGGTCCTCTCTAGACATGTTGTAGATATCACAACAGTCAGTCGCACTAGGCCGGTGCCACCAATGTGAGCATAGCAGCCATGACGTGCTCTTCTGCACACATGCTAACCAGCGAAGCTGCTCTCTACCAAGCGCAAAGCTGTGCAGTGATGCGTGCTTAGACAGCCCTGGCTGCGGACACATGCATTGCCGGACAGCTCACACCACCAAGAGGCCTCACCAGAGGCAGACATACGCTACGCAAATAAAAGGAACACGACAGAACCCACTGGTCATAAGTTCGGACATTCCCTCTCACACTTGCACCCTTCCATGGTCTATAAAATGGCACTATTCTTGTGGGGGAATAGTACAAATAGTACTCTAATGATCCAGTAGTCTGTTCTCTTAAGTCTTTCCTCTCAGACCTCAACTATATACAGGCCTGCAACGGGCCTACCCACAGCATGGGCGCTACCCTTGACCTCATCATAGCTAGAGAGCACATTATTCAGCTAGACGACATAGTACCATGTGATTGGTCGGATCATCTCCAAATCTCCTTTCGCATTCAGGAGAAGGTATTGCTTAGACAAGGGCAACCACTCAAAAACAAGCAATTGTCTCGTAACCTGAGAGATATCAACATCTCTAACCTCTCCATCTTGAGCAAGAATCTACTTGAACCTCCAACTAACATGAATAATCTGGAAGAGTTGACGGATCATTACTTCAACACTATGTCTAATATTCTCGACTCTGCAGCCCTGAAGCTACTTAAAAGGATTCCCTGCAAACAATCCAAACCTTAGTTCAATGGTACCCTTAATGACGAACGTCGCAAGCTGAGGCTCTCGGAGAGACGTTGGAGAAATGACCCCTCCACTTCTAGCCTCGAACAGTTAAGAAAGATGAGAAGCTCTTACAACAAACTCATTCGCATCTCTAAATCAGATCATTTCAGAGATCAGCTTGACAGCGCGAAAAACCGTCCCAGGAAACTGTTTGATATCATCAAACAACAGGCTAATCCTATTCCAGCAATCAAAATCGCTGGACCCAGTGAGGAGGACTTCTCAGAGCACTTCGCTGAAAAGTCTAGAAGTATTGAGCGAGAACTGCAACGGGCCGCTGAGAATTTGTTACCGATGAGTTCCGAGGGTTTGCCTGGTTACACGGCAGTACACATCCAAAATCAATGCCTGTACACACCCAAAAACAATGCCTGCTGGAATACCTTCCGACCTCCAGACTTGGAGGAGCTGTCACTTTCCCTGGCTTCTCTGAAACCTTCCAACCATTTCAAGGACCCACTCCCCGCCAAGTTGCTCAAAGACCTCAACTTGGCAGTTCTGCCTCTCTGGTCCAGGATCATCCAACAATCTCTCTTACAAGGGAGGATTCCCGACTGCCTTAAAATGGGGCAAGTCACACCCATCCCCAAGAAGCCCAATGCAGACCTTACAGATCCCAGTAACTTCCGACCGATCACCAACATCATGTCCCTAGCGAAATTGCTCGAGAAATGTGTTGACACACAGCTTTACGAGCACATTGAGAAATTTCAGCTCCTAGACCAACATCAATCAGGCTTTAGATCAGGCATAGTACAGAAACAGCGCTAACTCACATTGTTGATGACGCATTGAGAGCTCTGGACCAAGATACACCTTGTCTTCTAATCCTTCTGGACTTGTCCTCTGCTTTTGACACTATCAAACATGATAACCTGGTTAACCTTCTTCAATACAGGATGGGGCTATCGGGCCCTGTCCTAAATTGGTTTTCCTCTTTCCTGCATAATCGAACACAAAGAATCAAAGTCAACCAATCTTTGGCGGCCAGCACTTCAGTCTCTATTGGGGTGCCTCAAGGTTCTGCACTTTCGCCCACGCTCTTCAACCTATGCATGGAACCTCTAACTGCCATTCTAAATGACTCAAACATTCAGTACCACATGTACGCGGATGACACTCAACTATATTTGAAGATCTCCTCTCCAGATGACATTAAAACTCTTAACGGAGCGCTTCAAAAAACTCAACAATGGCTAACACATAACCACCTATTGCTTAACTCTCTCAAAACTGAATTTCTCCTGATTTCCCCACGCAACCACGAGGCCCCCACGCAAAACTGGATCAAAAAAATCATAGCACTCAACTGCACCCCGCATTTGGTGGACTCCGCCTGCTCTTTAGGGGTCACCCTAGACAAATTTCTAAACATGCAAGGTCACATCAGTGCAACCATTAAGAGTGCCAACCATCAGCTCAACACTCTTAGGAAAATCAAACCGTTCCTACCTCCAGAAGACATGCAATCAGCAGTCCAATCCTTAGTCATATCACGAGTTGAATATGGCTTGGTGACCCTAGCTGGTCTTCCTAAATCTAGGTTAGCGCCGCTAAGAGCTACTCGGAACGCCTCTGCCAGACTAATCACAGGCTCAAGAAAACATGATCATATCACACCTGACCTAATCCAGCTTAACTGGCTCCCCATTGAAGCTAGGATCCGCTTCAAGATAGCCTGCCTGACACATAAAGCTTTACATTTCAATAGCCCCGTTTACCTGGCAAAAAACTTGAGCTCTCCGGATCCAGAAGAAACCTAAGAAGCTCCAATACCCTTCTACTGAAACCACCGAAATTCAATAAAAAGAACTTACAATCGTACCTTCTCAGGACTGGCTCCAAGAATTTGGAATGCCCTTCCAACAGAGATCAGAGCCAATCCCTCGACTGCCTCATTCAAAAAACAGGTCAAATGGCTACTATTGGAAGAACTGCATCAACAATAGCCTCCATGTCATTTGCTAGTCAATTACCTGCATTCTTGACAAGCATTTTTACTTTGTTGTGTTGAAATTTATGCTCGACAATGTACTTTCACTTTATGTTTGTAACACGTGCTTGACAATCATTCTCACTTGGGGTTTAAAACGTATCTCAGCTGTCTTAATAGTAAGGTGATGATGAAACTGCTCGGCCTCATCTGGGTGGGCTGTTTATTGTTTGTTCATTTTCTACCTACTCTTCCCCTAGCGTCCTCATTTATTTTATGCCTCAGGTTCCTCTCATGTTGCCTTATGGGGGTGCTTGGGTGTGTTATTGTATGCTTAACAATTTACTTTCACTTTGTTTGAAACTTATGCTTGACAATCATTTCTACTGGGGTTTAAACTTACTTCGTTTGTCTTTGAGGTCAGTCTATGATGACACTGCTTGGCCTCATATTTGCTTTTTGTAAGTGTATTTATATTGTCTCTGTACGTATACGTCAGCTTTCCTCTTTGTACAGCGCTCTGATACCCGGTTGGGTCTTGTTCGCGCTTTATAAAACTTTTCAAATAAATAAATAATAAATACAAATAAGTGTGCTAAAACAGGTTTTGCTGTGCTTGGGGGGGGGGCAGGGGGGGGCTTGTGGCATCAGGTATTGGTGCTACAAAACTCATAAAGACATAGACCTGCATTTTTGGCCCCTTCCCTGAACATATTTAGGAACGACCTCCTAGGTGGGTGTATCTACATTTCTTTTCATCAGAAAAGAAATGGTAATGTTTCCTCTGGATCGGACTGAATTAAACATGTTTTCCAGGTTCGGCGACAACGGGAGCTCTGAAGCCCGAGTGAGTCGGGGATGCTGTGCGCACTGTAGCTTTAAGAACGGTCCCGTCTGCTCTTGCTCCCCCGGGGCCTCTGGGGGGCGATGTTTCGGCCGCGCGCGCGCGTGTGTGCAGGGCTCGGAAATGTGTGGGGGCGTGGAGTGCTGGAAGAGGGAGGGCACTGGGCTGTCCGAGGCTGCGAGGACGGAAAGAAGTCGATTCAAACTTCCATCACTTCAGGACCAATTTAGGGCAGCAGCCGGAGCCCGCGCGCTGCCAGCCGAGGGCCGGGTGTGTGGATCCCAGGGAGAGCGCGAGACCGGCTGGTGCTGGAGCCCCGGACTGACCCACAGGAGGCTCTTTTCGGGGCAGGTCCAGGCGCCATGGAGGAGGAAGGCAGTGACGGTGAGGCAGGTTGCCTGTGTGTGTGTGTGTGTGTGTGTAGGAGGGGGATAGGGAGTCTGAAGAATGAATGAGGGGCAGTGTGAGGTACTCTGTATCCTGCCCGAATCTCTGTCCTCCTCCCTCGTCTTCCGCGGCTGCCCTGGCTCTACGATGATGCGGGGTGATCATGTTGGACTCTGCCACACTGAGCCTTACACATGCGGGAGGCACTCCGGGAAAGCCCCGGAGGAGGTACACGGAACCACTCTCTGGTTATTTGTCCGGATAATCACGCGGGGCGAATAGACCTTCGTGAACGGAGGGGCCTCTAGATGCTCCCGGGCGCAGCAAGATGGTCCGTTTTTAAAGCATCGAATATCCGAGTTCAGTCTGTTCCTAAGAACTCCGTGTTTGGAGTTAAGATTATCAACGGGGACAGTAAGTAGCCCGCGGTTACTCTATTTTCGCCAGATGAAGAGGCTAGGAATCAGATCCAGGCCGCTTTTCCACGGTGTGGCTTGAGTTTCTCTCCACGAGCTGCCCAAGACTGTGTATAGTGGGCGATTACTCAGCCGCCCTCCCTCACCCCCTCCGCTGCCCTCCCTCACCCCCTCCACCGGTGCACTCACTGGGTAAAGTGGAGGTAATTAATTGAACCTCGACTTAATAAAATTCTCGAGCTCGTTAATAAGGGGGCTGTGCTGTATAGGAAAGGGACTGGGCATGTGGCCTCCGACATTTTTCCAGACTCCTTCACAGTGGAAACATTAAAGAGCAGCGCAGACAACCCAGATTGCATACGCAGAGGCGGCCTTGTCCTAAAGAGCAGGACACTGGCTCCGTGCTCGCACGAGGCAGAGAGGACTGCACATAGTGCTGGCATACATGGGAGCCTCCATGCAAGCGCGTGGCTGGCCAGGTGTCCACGCGCAGCATCCCACTAATGCGACCTATTAGTGCTGCTGGACACACCGCATGCTTTGATGTGGTTTGTTGAGTGAAAGGTGTTATTTAAGGGCTGGGCAATTACCCTAAGTGGTTGTTACTCCAACGTCCGAAACTGCACTTTGGCCTCGTAAGTGCAAATGCACTGCAAATTACTTTGTTTGCGATCATTGTGTTTGTTGTGATGGCACCCGCACGATGGATTTGCCGATACACAAACCATTGCCGGCCTTCCAGTTGGACAGCTGCAAATGGTTTCTACTGGACCTAAACCAGTTTGAATATGCATTGAAACCTTCTGCAGGAAATTCCAGCTGCAGACTGGACAGGTCCCCGGAGACTTCTCTGGCTTGGCATTCTTATCTCCCTGAGAGTTGCGTTGCAGTTTTCCGCCTGACGTGCCTCGCAGAAGGGGTGCGAGAGATGCCGTTTGTAAGCGGCGAGCTGCTGAGGAGATGTCTCTTCTCCGTGTCGATGCGTGCCTGCTGCGCTGCTTTCAGGGCTCCGGCCCCCGGAGGGGCGAGAGCACATTACACGCTCCGATGGTGAGGCTGTGAGGACAGGCCTCACCTGGCACCGAGTGCGCATGGCTGCGCTGATGTGCCTCAGAAATGCCCTCGAGCCCCTGACTGAGCTCTTATCCCCGACCCCTCTCCCGCCCTTGGACGGAGCCGCGGATATTGTGTTACCGCGCTCTGGCTTCAGAAGGATGGAAAGCCGCTTAAGCGCTGCTTGCAGATAGATGCGCCCCCCGCGCCTGTATTTGGACAGTTGTACTTCATTTTCAGTGCTTTATTCTCATGAATCTTGTTTAAAACATTCTTCAGCTTTTGGGTGTAATTTTGGTGCTGTTTCTGGTAAAGAGCAGCTATCATTAGAGGCGTTGTTTACTAATCAGGAAAGTAATTTGTAACCTGGTGCTGAAATTAGTAGCTCTTGGATGTGAAGAGGCCAAAAGTCTCGTTTTGGCTCAAGGTGAAGCAGAGGCAGTCTTAGTTAAGTTATGACAATAGAGCTCCTCTCAAAGCATTGTGTGGCCTGCCTGTTTGATTCACTGTTCACCATCGTATTGTAACATCATATACAATTTGTTTTTATGTAGTGCCTTCTGCTTTAGACGGGTCTTTGTAAGGCTCCGAATGACGGGTGTAAGGCAAACTCCTGCGATGTATGCACTTCTATAGAAGGAGGCAGAGGGTGTTGTTTTTGGCCAGTGGTCTTAAAAGTGCAGCTACTACTTCTATATGGGACAGGGGGGCTCAAACATGTCTGGGTTGGGGGTGGCTAAGGGGAGGAGGTTGCGTCTCTAGCAGGTCTGAATGATTGACTTAGTTGGTGAAAACTTTCCAGAGTGAATCATCAGTCTCCGGGAGCTAACCCGAGTCAGCAGTATCTACATTTATTTCGCGAAAATAAGAGTATGTGGACGTCATTGTTTAACTGCATTTGTTGGAGTATCTCCCTCTGTCGTCCCCAGTAAACACGTAGACTTTTCTATGACTCCTTCAGAGTCGGGCAGAAATGTAAACACCGCAGAGCCCCAGTTTTTTTCATCCATGTTTTGGAGGCTGTCTCCAGAGCTTCCCTATACAGTATTGTCAAGTCCTGATGAGTGTCAGCACTGACTTCCGCAGTTACTGAGTATCTCTGTTGCCCATGTGTCCCCATTAACGTTATACGCCCCTGATCTAGCTCCCTGGCACTCAGTTCTTTTATGGCACAATAGCGAATGGCCGGGCTGGGATTCGAGCCATCCTGCAGGCTTAACTCCCGACTCTGCATCAGGCGTTCCCCGCACATAGGTCATGTGTCAGTGTAGCACCGTGTTCCATCTTGACTTAACCTTCCAGACGTTTAGAACCCTCCCACCCCCACTATTTTTCCACCGTTCTTCACTTTTTTTGACAACTTGACCCTTGACAGCAGAAATGTTCCCTTTGCGCTAGATGTTCCTTCTGTGTGCCCTTTGTACTGTTTGGATGGGGGAGGGGTGGGAATCTGACGGAGTCGCACCCAGAGAACACGCGGCCTGTCTGGCTGTGTATGGCGTTGTTTACACAGGCTGGGCTGGCCGTGTGACTGGCAGGGCTTGCTGTCTGCCTGCTCGGGGTGCAGGCGCTTCTGGAGGGCCGCCCCTCCTGGCAGGCTCACAGTGGTGTCACCGGCCCTGCCGGACGAGGGCAGGGCTGGGCCCCGGGGGCCCTTTTCATTGAGCTGTGTCTGTACCTTCATGTACACCCCTCCTAGTACGTCTGGTCCGGCTGTTATGCTTTCTGCTTTTTTACCAAAGTAAAACTACTTTTAACAGACACTCTGGCTACTTTGTCTGACACTGATACAGCGGTCCTGACAGAGTAAACCACAGCGCCCAAGTTCCGCCTCCCCCTGTCAACAATGATACGGTACCAACCCTGTAAATAACAGTGTGCCAACTTAAGTGCAGCTTTCATTCTAAGGATTTCACGTAAACATAAATTATACTAAACATGTTGTCATATTCGAGGTTAGCAAGGAGTCCTCAAGGTACTTAATTTGAAAGGGTGTTAAGAGTTAATTCGTCTCCCAGTAAGACCTTGTTATGTTATGCAGATTTGTAGAGTGCACTATCACCCGGAAGGGTATCCTGGTGCTGAGCAGGTGTGAGTTCAGGGAAAAGTAAGGTCTAGTAGGATTACTCGAAAAGCCAGATCTTCAGCGTCTTAAGGAAGTCAAGAAGTGGTCCGGAGGCTCCTATGTGTAGCAGCAGGTCGTTCCACGCTTTAGGAGTAATGTAGGAGAAGGTTTGACCACCGGATCTGGTTTTCCTTTTGTGTGGGATTTGTGCAAGAAGGAGCCGGGGGACAGAAGTTGTCTGGAGGGTTTTTGAAAGCAGATGTGACTGTTGAGGTATGCTGGGCCAGTGTTATGTAGTGCCTTGTATGTGTGCGTGAGTTTGAATTGTGCTAGTTTGTGAACGGGGAGCCAGTGGGTCTCCTTCAGGAGTGGTGTGATGTGCATGTGGCATGGGAGGTTGAGAGTGATTCTGGATGGCGAGGTCTGAATGGTTGCAGCCTTCTGGTGAGTTTATTTGTTGATCCAATCATAGAGAGCGTTCCTTTAGCCCAGCTTGCTTGTGGCCGTGGCGTGCGTGATGGTTATCTGGATGTTGATGGTAGCCTTTTGAAAATCTTCCTCAGCATCTCCAGGGTATGGAAGCATTAGGCTGTGACGGCATTGACTTGGGCGGTCATGTCGAGCTTGCTGTGAGTGATGATCCAGAGGTTCTTGGCGTCGGTGTTGTTGGTCCTAGCTCCGTTCGCCTCCTGGTGGAGTCCTACGGTGATGTTCTCTTCCCGAAGATCACAATTTCAGGCTTGTTGCCGTTCATCTTTAGACAGTTGGTCTTCATCCAGTGGGTGAATTCAGTCATGCAGTCGTTGAACTTGATCCGGGTACTGAGCGTCTTGTCAGTGAGGGAGAGAATGAGTTGCATGTCAGTGTATGCAAGGATGTTGATGTTGTGATAGCGGATGATGCTGGTTAGAGGGATTATGTATGTGTGGAAGAGGGTGGGGCTTAGGGAAGATCCTTGTGGAACACTGCAAATGAGGTTGCGCTTCCGATGTGTACAGTGCCGGGCTGACTGACTGGGTCCTTCCAGTCAGGAAGGAGCAGATCCATTGGAGTGTGTGTCCTTGGATTCTAATGTTGTGTAGGCGCTGGGTGGGGTGGGAGGCTGTGTCTAATGCTGCGGAGAGGTCAAGGAGGTTGTGTCTCCTCTGTCAAGAGTCATGTGGATGCCATCAGTGATGGCAGTGGTAGGGTCTGAAAGTCCGAACAGTTTCCATGCAGTGGTAGGGTCTGAAACCAGATTGAGTGGTGTCAAGGAGTTGGTGGTCATTTAGGTATTTGGTGAGGTGTCTGTTAATGATTTTCTCTAAGACCTTGACCAAGAATGGTAGCAGGGAGATCAGTCTGTAGTTGGCTAACGTTGAAGGGTCCGCAGAGGGTTTCTTCAGCAATGGGAGGACAGTTGCATGTTTCCAAGCATCTGGGAAGGTCTCAGAAGAGGTGGAGGCATTCAGAATGGTTATGAGCATGCCACTGGGCTGCAGTCCCCTGAAGTAGGTGTGGTAGGGCCCTATGAGGGCGCATGAGTGGGTAGACTTCATGGTGGCGGCGGTTTCTTCTGGAATGATGAAGGGCCATGTGGTTAGCATTGGTTCTGTGGATAAGATCAGGAGGTGTTTGGCGAGGTCTGTTGGGTCCGGTTGTGGGCTAAAGTTGCTGTAAATGGCGGTGATTTTTTGCTGAATAATTCAGAGAGATTGTTTCTTCAAACCTAACTGCACTGTAAACTACAAGAGCTAAATATATATTCTTCAAAAACTACTGGCCTGCCAAGTGCTGAAGCACTGTGATCAAGTCATGTAACAGCCTAACAATGTGTATGTAATGCTACATCCTGCCACTTAGAAGCGATACCATAACATCTAGAACTCCTCTCCCCCAGCATAGACTATCTGCAGGTCAGGAGTTACACTTATATAAAGATAAAGGAAGTGTCTTTATTATCCACCCAGCTCTGGGCTGCTGTTCACATTTGTGCAGTACAGGAGATTCACTACTAGCTAGTGCTCCTTGCCAAGGTACATGCATTTACACATGCCCAGAAGAAGGCCAGTTGGATTCACAATATATCCGAAACACTGACATTTTATTTTAAAACTTTGAAAGTGTGTATTTGCAACTACATTTCCTAACATTGTACATCTATTTATCAATGTATTAGTGTCACTCCCGTGCCTCTCACATACGCTTTGCAAACAGGCCTAGGTTTGGATTCTCTACTTTGATGTCCTTATTATCCGTGACTGCATCTTTTAAAACATACAATGTGTCTGTAATAAGTTTTGATGAATATGAATACAATTTCTATTCTTCATGTTATATATAGCCTGCTCATTGGTATATCTTTCAGAACCATTGAGACCTCTCAAGAGCTTCATGCCTGAGCCATAAAAAATCCCGTAGCTGGTTAGCACAGACTCTCAACAATTTCATGTCCAGTGTGGCGATCTGGCATTTAAAATCCCCCCCCCAAACTTTGAAGATGAAATCCTCCTAGGTTCTCTTCTCAACCTTTTTTTTTTTTTTTTGCTCCTGGATATTGGTGGAAATATTTTCATATGCTTTTCCAAAAGCAGGGCCAAAATATTAGCCTACAATTACTTCATTTAAAAAATGAAGTGACTTTAGGGATCTCTTCTGCTTTCACATTAACTGCATGTTTTATGCCTGGCAATAATCGGTTATTTTACTTGTCTCAAACAAAATTGCTAGGAATTAAAAAAAAGTTTCTCTTGGGCATGGAAGCCGTGGCGTAAGCAGGGTGCGCCTTTGCCTCGAGAAGGGTGCAATGATGTGCATGTGCTCTGATGAAGCACCCCTGCCGGTATTGGGGCCTACTGCTTGCTCCGCCCCCTGCACTTGAGTATGGAGCTGGCCCTGCAGCAGTAGGGCTCACACTCCCATCAAGGCAGTGCCCCTAGGGTACCAGGCATCCTGACTCCAGGCCTGCAAGAAGTAGGTCAGCAGCGGCACAGGCGAGGTGTTTGGACAACTGCCACAGCCTCTCCTCTGCTGGGAACATTAAAAAAAATGGAATTAGTGACAACGCATTTGTGATAAAACTGAAGGGGCACTCATTCCTAACCGCCGTCAAAACTGATGTACGGCAGCTCGGGCGTGATTTAGTTTGATTGACAGCAAGTGAATTGTCATTTTGGTTACAGTGAACAGATTACAGCCTGCCGGCTTTGACCCTTGGACATCTACCTAACTTCTGACCTTGAAAATCTCACGTGACCACATTGTGGAATTCTGGGTAAATACATACATCTTTGAGCGCCTGGTCCCTCTTGCTGAGAGAAATGAACACGCTTAGAAATACGACTAATGTCGGCATGACGGGCTGCAACTGGACATTTGTGTATGTACAAAATCTTTTGCATTCAAGGATTGTTTCAACGTCCCCAGAATGAATAGAGAGATTAAGTGGTACTCACACCGGGTCTCAGCATGCGTGCCACCTTTGCCACGCCGCCAACGTTGGCCAGTTGTGCTCACAGAGAAGAGCGGAGGGACAGTGTTGGATAGCTAAAATTAAGGTGCACTTGAGGTGGATACACATGTATACAAAAGAGCACGTTGAGGGTTACAAAAGGCTCAAGTTTCAGAAAAGAATGCTAAACCGGCCCTCCTATGCAACATTTTCTCAAAAAGCAAACAGACAGTCTCATGGCAGTTCCGATCTCAAAGGGCCATGTTTGGCAACTGAA
Source organism: Calotriton arnoldi (assembly GCA_963921515.1). NCBI lineage: Eukaryota > Metazoa > Chordata > Amphibia > Caudata > Salamandridae > Calotriton > Calotriton arnoldi. The sequence continues at coordinate 531,651 of CAWUFW010000409.1, forward strand.
CCTCATGTTAAGCTTCGTACACTGCACAGCAACTCGTGCACAAACAAAAAGGATGCTTCCTAGACCCATCTGCGAAGGAAAAAAACAAAACATTACCGACAACATGCCCTGCTCCAATCCTAGCATATCTCAGCAAAACTAAACAAACAGAAGGCAAAATCAGGCTCCTAGTCCTGGGAACAACTCCACACCCTTAGGTTTGGATAGGAGAGAACGGTTATTAAAATTACTCCTTTTGCATTAACTGAACCCCCTGCGCTCTTGATGGATGTCCCATGTCTGGGGTGATGGATGGGAGTGGATGGTCATGCCTTCTCTTCCCCCCCAGTCAAGCCAACTTGATGGTTCATTGGTAGTCTATAAAACGTCTTGAGTTCATAATCCCCTGGAGAGTAACTGACAGCCTTCCAAAGTTAGCTCAAGGGTCTGAGACTGGTCAGGAGATGACCCACGATGTTTAATGGGTGTTGAAACCGATCCTAAGCTTTTTCGCTGTATTAGGGTGGTCAAAATGCATTTCAGCATTCCTCTTTTCCAGAAGTGTACTCATTTTAGCATCTCCAGTGATTCCCTTTCATCTGAGTGTACCACGGTGGGCATCTTACATGCAGCCTTGCTTAAGAAAGCACATTTCCACACTGGGATTGTCCAGGATAACATGACAATGATGGGCTCTGAAAAAGCATCTGCACCAAATTTGCACTTACCAGTAGTATTTCTTTGTTGTCTCTCGAGAAAAAGTTTGACTTTGTTTCCATAAATCTAAAAGTTGCTTATCATGCAGTTTTGTAAATCTTTCACAAGTTGGGCCCAGGCAATTCTCAGATTCTTGTTGTCTTCTCGTGGCAACTGTGTGGTTAGTTTAAACTCTTGCCTGTGAAGACAGGAACTCATGAGGAATTTTTGACTCAACCATCTGAAAATGCTCCCGGTATTATCTGGACACCTCATAATGTGAAAGGCAGCGAGTCTTCTAAGACCCTCAATGCTGCCCGGTGCAGGGTTCCACCTCTAATTCACTTTGGGTTCGCTATCAAAATAATGAGGCAAGCGCTGGAAACTGGAAGAGAAGAAAATGGTTTATTTCTCATGAGGAGATCACGTCAACTGAGACACCGGGATGTCTGAGGGAAGTGTTCTGCTGACAACTCCCTTGGCTCTTCCTTTTATACAGGTTTGACACAATGCATTTGTTTGATCAACATGGTTACAAAAGCTTGGGGTCCCCGCCCGGGCAGGTTGTCACACAAGTCCAACAGTAATTCTCTTCCCACCCAGGTCAAACAGACAATCTTATCTTGCAGCTGGACCTTGCTTCAGGGTCTAAAACATGTGAGACCGGTCAGATCTAAGAGTCCGTTCTGTTGATAAAAACAGGTCCCATTGTTGGTAACAACAAGTCTTGCTGTTTGCAGTGCAATAAATCATTTTGCAAGAGTCTTTTTGGTGTTTGGAACCTGTTTGTGTAACTAGGTGTAGTGAAGGGTAGAGCGTCCAAAGGCTTGTCTGAAAACAGGGATGAGAGGAAAAACGAGTTTGTGGCAGCAAGTGGCGCTGAGGTTTGTTGTGGCAATAGTTTATAGCCCCCAGCACACATACCAGGTCGGTCAGAGGGTCAGAGGGATGCTAGTAAGGGCAGGGTGAAACAAAGGTGACCAACAGAGTACAAAATGGCTGTGATAGATCAAAATGACTGCAACTTATGTGCACATAGAATTCCACCAGACAAGATGGCGCAGGTAATGTTCATAATTGTCATTTTGCTTTTAACAATAAATGCTTATGTGCATGTTGTCCCAGTGGCACTTGGAACCAGTGACTTCTAGTTGGTGCTACACCTTTGCAATAGTAATTGTCAGATGTGGGAGAGGATTTAAGAACCCCAAAAATTTGGACGACCACAAAGGGCACATTTCGTTTTTATCTTCTATTAATAGTGTGGAGTTCAGTGTTAGGTCTTCTCTGTGGAAGTGCGGGACAGCTATATGATCAAAGCACAGTGACAATGAATTGTGGGATGTTCAGAACATTAGTACCAATTACGATAAAGCTCAAACCTAAAAGTAGTGATAAAATGCAGAATTTGTTAATGCAAACCAGATGCTTAAACAAGTTCTGCAAAGTGCCTAATGATCTCAAAGATGTCGATCTTCTGAAAGATAACTCTGTCCCAAGTGGTATTTCAGGTAATCTATGAGTTAGAAAGATGTTGTAACACCCAGAAATTGCGGCCTGCCTACGTAGGATTAGTCTCTCAAGAACCACCAAATGTTTTCATGAACTGCGAAAGGCTCTTCAAATGTAGTATGCTGAGCATCAATGGGCTGGAATGCTAATAAAGTTTTGCACCCAATTTGAGTACACCCCACCTTGGGCAGAGAATGATTTTTCTGGCTTTCCTCAATATTAAAGTGACCAGGCTTACATGGCTCCTCATAAGTGCAAAAGAGTTCAAAAAACGTAGTAAAATTAGACTGGCGAGATGTTATAGGTGCACATGGACTTCTGAGACTCCTCCTGTAGCCCTTCTATGCAGAGGTGCCCAATGTATGTTCAAGAGGCTTGTAATCCCTCACCTCCAATCCAGGAGAACTCTGTCTGTCACAGACCTCCTTCAGGGGAGCCACAGTGCTTACGGGGTGCTAGGCCTTCACCATAGTGAATGGGGTATTTTGCCCTTGATGTCCCGGGTCCGTCGTACTATGGCTCTGCAAATTAGGCCAAGAGTAACCCAGTCAGCGCTAAACTCTGTGACAGCTTTGGTGAGCAGTCATAGGCTCTCTGGGAGGGTGTATGGGGGTGCTTAAACTCAGTACTCAACATTCACCCAGTAGCGCAATAACTGATTGGCCAACTTAGTGCATTAATTTATAAAAGAAAATAACTTTATTACACACCAAAACTAAATACTACACAAGTAATAGTGATCAGGCACAATTTCGGAAATGGGGTGCTGGGGCTACTCCACCCCCTCCCCAGACCCCCTTCCCCCTTTATTTGGCAGTTCTCCCCTCTGAGGAAGAATGTCTCTATTAGCATTAATCAAAGTTCAAGTGCAGATTTCCCTACCCGAGTACATCAAGGGCACTCAGTTTATCACAGTTCTTATTAATCTTTGGTATCTCGCAGTGTGCTGAGCACTGAAACGCAGGCCTGCAGTGACCATCTTTTCCTCTTCTGGGATAGAGCCCACTTCCCTATCAGCTATGGTTTCCTTTAGCTCTGGTGAGGTTTCAGTGCAGGTGGTGGCAGAAACAGAGGTTGGAGGCTCTCCAGCCAGGAATTTCAGGTAACCTGTAGTCGCCCCCAGGGGGTAAGTCTGGTCACTGTCGCTCTCACGCCTGCTCCTGGGTGCTGGTTGTGGTGTAAAGGTGCAAGTGGTCAGCACCAGTTTCTGGGTCACAATGGGAGGGGATGAGCTGCAGACACTCTTTTGGTCACAGCAGCATGGGATGAGCTGTGGCCACACTTCTTGGTCACAGTGCCTGACCAGAACCGCCACTTAGAGAGTCAGACTCCTGCCAGCACCTAGGGAATGCTGATTGCTCTACTCCCTCCGTTGGCAGAACCCACCAACAGCAGGGCTTTACTGCTTTTGGCTCTTCCCAGAGAGTATATACCAACATAAAAAGAAAGGGGGGGACCAAGGAGCCAGTTATGGTCCAGTGTCCATGCTCCTTAAACATAACATCCAAACCAAACAAGCATTGGCATAGCCAATAGGTCTCGCCTTTGGGACCTTATAAGTATTTAGTTATGCAGCACAATATCCTTGGTGCAACAACATCAACTGTTGCATGGGTAAACACTTCTAAGGGCCCAAAGGCGAGACCTATTGGTTATGCCAATGCTCGTTTCCCTTGTTCTTGTTATCCTGGTCATATCAAGTAGCGCTCAGAGGCTAGGTTATTTACCCAGTTGGGTGGTTTGATAGCTAACCACTTCATCTTTGCTGCCTGCAACCCTGGCACGCCTTGACGAAGCCTCTGGGGTAAGTTGATTTTTAAACGGGTGCCATCATATGTAGGTGGAGAGTCTTCTAGGTGGCTGACAGTGATGAAAATGGTGGAGAGAACAGACCATTTAAAAAAACATTTAATATTGAATTTTCCATATTTTATTGTTGCCATGAACAGATCTAGTCGAGTCAAAAATATGGGTGAAGACCAGCATTCGAGAGGGTGATCCCATTAAACTGAACCAAGGATGAACAACTTAGAAGAAGGCGACATAGGTTTGAAAAGTCTATGGTGGCATTTTGTTTGCAAGGAGGGTAAATGGAAGCAAAAGAGGAAGACCCGTCAAATGCAAATGAGTTAAAAGATATGCCAAATAAGTAGATCCATTGCCTAAAAATTCCTTGTTTCATACTCTAACTTCTTGATTGAATAGAGTCTACATTTTACAGAAATAGGAGTGTAATGTTTATAGTCTTACCTCGTTATTGCATTTTACAATTCCATTTGACTTAAATAAATTCTATGTAACCTTGCATTTAGCTGTGAACGCTTACAGTTCCATAACCAGGGTTCCCAACAGGCTGTGGTCTAGGATTTCTGTTGTACACCATTCATCTGTAATTCTCACAAAATAAAGATGAGTATGCAGCAAAGTGGTTATGTGACACAAACAAATTATACGTTTTAAATAAGGCTTCCATTTTGCGTACAAGAGAATAACAAGCATTGGCCGCGCGGCCGTGAAACTGACATGGCCACGCGGCCGTGAAAGTATTCGCGAGCGATAAAAGCCGCTGCAAGTTATCAGGTTGGGAAGCCAGATGGCGAGGGAAGCCATATGGCGCCTGATCGCGCGTGCACGCTTGCGTGAACGCAAGCTGGTCGCCAGCAAAAGCCACTGCTGTTTGCACTTCCAAAACCAGCTTACTAAAACTCTCGCCGAGAGCAGCGCTAAGCGCTGGATCAGGCGGGACCTAAAAAGGACACTGTTCCAAGGCAGGGTACAAAGATTACCCAACGCCCTCAAAAAGGAGAAGAGGAAAATAAATCTAGTTTAAATGAGTACCCACAGATGAGGAGGAAGAGCAAGTCTCATCTCCTGTTGCCCTCACACACCTCGAAGGGTGTCATGCTTCATCATCGGGCATTTGCTCCTCGTAGGGCCGGCGCTGCAATTCCCTACGGGTCCCCCGAAGGGTCACTTTATCGGAGATCTTTTTCAGAGAATGCCGGAAGGCGTATGGACAGGGTAGGTGCACGGCAGTCTGCACCCGCAAAAAACTCCCGACCAGGCGCGGGTGTCCATCGCCTCTAGCCTTTGGAGTAATTCTCCTTAGAGTGCTGGGTTAGTGTTTCAGGAGCGGCCTCCAGTACTAGCCACACTGTAGGGCATACAGCGTTTTGGCCCGGTCTGTCTCTTTTTGAGGGTATTTATTTTTATGATTATATTAACGTGCACATCACTAATTCTTTTATTCTTGGTCCTGATGAAGCGCCAACGACCTCCGTGGCAATAGAGGCGCGAAACATGTCGACTTGCTACACCCAGGCACAGTGTGCCTGTTGGGGTAATATTTTACCCATGGGGGTTGATCTGATTCTATCTTCTCTTAACAACCCCTGGATTTTTTATCTCACTTTGCACGCACTTTCCTTACCCTCCTTTTAGTACCCACACCCCCGCATGCACCATCCGGCATTCTCTGAAAAAGATCTCCGATAAAGTGACCCTTCGGGGGACCCATAGGGAATTGCAGCGCCGGCCCTACGAGGAGCAAATGCCCGATGATGAAGCATGACACCCTTCGGGGTGTGTGAGGGCAACAGGAGATAAGACTTGCTCTTCCTCCACATCTGTGGGTACTCATTTAACCTAGATTTCTTTTCCTCTTCTCCTTTTTGAGGGCATTGGGTAATCTTTGTACCCTGCCTTGGAACAGTGTCCTTTTTTGGTTTGGATCTTCCCAGAGAGTCACACCTCATACAGGGTTGGCAGGCCCCTTCTCTCTCTTGGCAGACAGATTACCTTATGAGTACCTCAGGTCAAATGAACACCTTCTTCCAGCAAACACACAAAATATATACTTGCAGTTTTTTTATACTGTGCAAACTATCAGAAGCTATTGGAAAGCTTTACATGAGCACCAGTTACATTACACAAGGACACGTTTATTTTTGTAGGCCCGGGAGATTACGTGATTTGCCCAGAATGAAGGGATGTTAAGACGATGCTGAGTCTCGAACCTGGTTCCCCAGTTCCAAAGTCGGCAGCACTGTTAGTTACGCCACATCCTCTCCCCACACTTGGAATGTTAGTGCTAGTAACAGGGATACCGCATAGAAGTGAACCTTTACAATAGTGGGGTCAGTACACCTCTACTCCAATGACACAGACAAAAAAAGTCTGGTCACAAAAATGAATTAACAAAACACGGTATGCTGTCACTAGTACTCTATGTACTTAACCCATGACAGAGACGGTAGTCCATTGTCCGTGCAATGAGGGCACGCTTGGTGTGCCCCTCCAGGTGACAGGACAGGTGCAGGACTTCACTCAATGGACCGGCCTGGGCCTCTGTTCACACACTATATCAGTGTGAGGATAGAGCTAAAACTAAACTCCAGGATACCAGATATTCGCAGTCAAGCACTCCAGGTAGGGGAACATGACTGTATCATTCAGGTGACATTCCCGGCCCAACACTCTGCATTAAGGACATTGATTTTAGATAAATTATGATGGGGTGCTGGGAGCCGAAGAAGATGAACTCTCCATACAAATTATGTTGTGGGCAATATTGGCTGCTAGACTCAGCTGTCCAGTTTTTTTTTTGCTTCATGTTGTATTTGTGATCGTCCCTTTTATAGTGTTCATATCACCTCCCAGTGACACTGCAGCCTCAATGCACAGGGGGTTGGCAGTAGAGTTTTTTTCTGATGTTACATGGACAGCTACAACACAAGTAGAGTTTCTTTAAAGAATATAATGTCAGATGAAATTATGTCTCCTAGCCTTTGATTATTTGGGTCAAATGCAGTGCATCCAGGGGCTGATCCAGTCCACAGGGAAAATCTGTTGCTACGACACCTCCCCACATTTCTATGATTTAAGGGAAGTCTTTGCCACTAGCAATCCTTGGCTTCGGGGGAGGCTGCTGGAAACGTGCTAGCCTCTCTAAATCCACAGTGAGGCTCCCTGACTCGGCTGTAAAGTTTGAGGCCTCTCTGCTAGCACCATAAATCCTAGCTTCATGTTCTCACACTGCACAGGCTGAAGATGGGGCAGCCTTTCTACTCTGGTTCACAGCCCCTCTACTCAGGACAACAGAAAAGGTTTGCCTCCCCATAGTGGTATCAAGAAGCGCTACTTCTCCCTCATGGAATCCAATCCACACATTGACCTGGGATCCCTCTTTCCAAAGGAAAGAGATGCCTTTATTTTGAAACATGTAGCTTTTTTGTTCTGATAAACGCATAGAGAGCGGTGGACAAATAAACTCTAGATTTTTCATGACTTGAAGGGAGTTTCTTCAACCTGTCTTACTGAGGCGGTACCAGACTCGGGCACGCCGCTGAGTATGGCGGTCACGCCGGTCCCCCGCAGGCAGGCGGGGCCGCGCACGGTAGTGACGCGTGCGTCCCCCGCCCTCGTCTGCAGCTGATTGGTTGGCTAGGCGTTTGACCTGGAAGCGCAAGAATCGCTTCTGGGTCCTACGTGGGGGAAACGGCCGGGAAGCTGGTTCCAACCGGCTCCTGGCCGAAATTGGCATAAAAGGCTGTGGAGCGACAGGATCGGTCTCTTTCTCCGCCGCTCCACAGCCTGAAGGGACGCAAGGGCCTTGAACTGAGGCGGTAAGGTCATGATTGGTGAGCATAGTTTACGATCCTTAGCAGGCATCACCATTGTCAAATGGGGACGCCTGAGGGGGGGACAGATGGTCTCTCATGGAACTCCAGGGGCAGTTACAGCCGGTAGGCTGGAAGGGTGCGGGGGGAGGGGAAGTTCTGCTGCCGGTAGGCTGTTTGGCCAACCCCTGCACACGTGCAAGGGGGCAAGTAAGCTGGGCATAACTGCACAGGCCCTTATGGAGATAATGTTGAGGGCGAAGGGGGTGCCCGGGGTGAGGTAACCTTCCGGCGAACTGGGCCCCCTGCGCAAGGTCACTCCAGTAGGAGGTGGGACATAGCTTGATCTGGATCTTGGGCCAGTCATTGACCTTGCCGTAGGCTCAAACAGGGATACGCAGAAAGATAATGTTGTTGATCACTTAGCTTATGATAGGAATGGCTATGTATTAGAAACATGTTAAGGATAGCCAAATGACACACTGTACATATCAATGTAACGGCCCGGACTTTCTGCGTATTGTATAAATGATGTAAATAATGATGTTTTTAATGTTTGTTTATTGTTATGAAATAAAATACGTCCGGGGTTTACGACCCTTAATCCAAACTGGTGTGTTTACGTTGTTGCCTTGGGGGAAGAGGGGCGGTGGATCGCACTGGAGCTTGGAGGACCCCCACCCCCCAAGGGTTGAAGTAAAACATTTTAAAAGATGGCTTAATGGTGTAAGGGAGGGGGACTATGCAGTACCTGACCATATCAGAGCACACCGAGCCTGTAAATGTTAGGGAGTCTGACCATCAGGTGGCTGACTGAGCTGTGGTGTGTGTGTGTGTGTGTGTGTGCGCGCTAAACGCATAGTTTTACGTTCCTTGGTAAAATGACATCGGGGAGAGAGTTCGCTAAGGCATGTCTCTCAGTCTGGTAGAACAGCTGTTCGGTTTTTCAGTTATTGCACGTTATTGTTGCGGTATGCTTTAGCGTATATTGTTGTCATATTAGTAGGACTATATGTATCCCAGTACATACCATTTTCATAAAATATATAACATCTTAAAATTAGTCTAGGAGCTTAGCTGAATTGTAAACATTGTCCGATTGCAACTGGCCTGGAAAGAATGGCATGCTGATACTGAAATGGAAGTTAGTTGAGTAGGGTTGTGTAACTCCAGAACTAAATTGTGGCAATTTCTGCGACTGATGGTGAGCACAATGTTGTGTATTTGTCACCTGGGACTGATTGGTCCCTTGTCTTTAGCGAGGTATTCCTTTTAGTGGTGTTCTTTCTACTTGAGATTCTTCAAGGGCTTTTTCATCACCTAGGCAGTCTTGCACATATACTACGCTTAGAAGTCCCACTCTTAGCCCCCCATTGAAGTACCTTGAGTAAAAAGACTTTTAATAAATGTAAAAAGTAACAAAACAAAAGGGGCTTTAAAGTATTGGATCCATCAAAATGTGTTTAGCACTGGGATGGACAGGCGCAATCTAGGCATTGAAATGCAGCGGTCCTTGGAGCCTGTTACTCCCTGTGTATATAAGACAAGATCAACATCAACTCCAAAGGGCAAGCTGCCACCACTCCCCAGTGAAGTGCTCTGACACCACACTGTGTGCTAGGAAGCACTGGGCAGTGGGTGGAGAAAACGACCTACTTTATCTCCCCGTGGAATGTGTCCAACCTGAGGACTAACTCCCTGTCGAAGTGTGTTACACACACAGTGAGTGAACACTCAAGTTGAGACAGTGGAGAGGCTGGTCGAAGGATGTACAAATACTCCACCGTATTGAAGGCGACTTAGGAAGAGTGAGGCAAATTATTGGAGGCTTTATAAATGTTGGATTGGCCATGGTTGTGAGGGTAGATCACCATTGCACCAGTGACCCTGACCAGGAGTACACTGTCATCAAAACTGCGCTCCTAAAAGCTTTACAAGAAGTCCTGTTGAAGAACCCCACTTAAGTGAACTGATCCCCCCCAGGCTTCAGTAGATGGCACTGAGCCGAGTGGAGTTATGAGATAAACAGTAATTTGAAGATATATATAGGTAGGTGCTTGTTTGGCTTTCAGACAAGGCCTTAGGAAGTATAGTTAGTAAGTATTTATATTGAAAGAACAAAATCTACTGAGCGGTGCACGAGGAGAACAGAGCAGCAGGTAGAACATTGTCTCTGTAAAGATGTAGCTCAAAGGCCATTGGAGAAATGACTAACAGGGGCAACAAAGGGTGCAACAAGAGAGGGGGAAGGAGGGATTAGGGAGAAATAACGAAATACTAGGAGGAGAATGAGACTGAGAAAATAAGGAAATGACGGAGGGTGGAGAGTGACATGGGTAATTGGTCCAGAGGTAGAAGGAGGAGGGTTCAAATTGGTAAAATGGTGCAAAAGCCAGAAGAATTGGGCTGAATGGCAAAGAGGTAATGGGGCAAATAGACTGTGGAGGACAATGATGGTGTTGGTGGAAGGGGCATTTTGGAAGGGCTGGCTAGTACGTCACAAAGAAGTAAATGGGCAAGTAATGGGGGAGGCGGGGGTTGGGGGGTGGGTACGAAAGGGGACCCGAGGCCACAGATGGAGGGAGCAGTATGTAATGTGTTGGCTTTACTTTGGCAAGCAGAAATGTGAGTGCTGCGGGAGGTAATGGATCGAGTGAAAGGACAGAGATGTAAGCAGCACCGAGAAGAGATTTGCCCGCGGGGGTGTGACATGTTGTTTTAAGAAGGGGGGGGGCGGGGTTGGGGGGCAAGTGCTGTAATTCAAGAGGAAGTGAAGAGTTGTTCTAAATTACGTTCGATCAAAGTAGACTCGTCTGGTGGGCGGGGGTGGGGGAGGGCAGTGCAAAGGGTGTGCCTTCATTTGGTGCAGCATGTTGCATGCAGGTGCAGGCGGAGCAGTTAGACTGCATAAGGATAAAGTACATAACCGGGCTGGATGCGGGCCTCATGCGAGCTGGCGGGGAAACAAAACAAGGAAATGATTGTCGTGTGAACAAGCAGACGGTGCGGTGCGGTGGTTTTAATAACCTTTGTTATTCTCAGAGTGAAATGTGGCTGCACTGAAGTTCTGCACTCTCTGTGTGCACACGTTTGTTTGTTCACAGCTGTGCACACAGACAGATGCACACCACAGCAGGTTTCTGGCATAAGGGTTACCGGAGTGCAATCCGTCACTGTTTTATTGTTTCACTGTCTATGAACCAGTCAGAGGCCTTGTGTGTGGGAGTCACGAACACAACACACCCTGCTGGTGAAATGACAACAGGGAGGGAGGCGTCCCTGCTCCGGCCTTCAGAGAATGTCTCCGAGTCCAGGGTGGGGGTCCATGCCCCCTTCTAACCCCGAATGATATATAAGATTCGTACTGAGCACGCATTACCACCCAAATCAGAATTAAAAGTATTGTGCAAACACTGCCTCCAGATGCCCGCCCTTATCCCCACCGGGGACATTTTACCAGTACGACGAAATGAGTGAATCTGTGTGGAAATAACGATTCCCACTGTTTCCTGATTTTCAGAGGATAACTCATAATAGCCTTGTATGTTTTAGGTCTGGCTTGAAAGTACAGCTGTCTGAATGTCCTGTTGTTATGAATTCCCTAGCCTTGGAACATTTATTCACATGGAACTAATTTAAAGAAAAGATTTGTAATGACACAGAATTTTGTGTGTGGCTTTAATCTCTATTTCAATTAAGCTCCTTGCCTTGATTTAATAAATAGACATTATTTCAAATAGAGAAGAAGACCCAGTATCTTGTAATATACTTCGATTCAGCCGAACTGAGTTTTATTTTACTTAGAAAACAGTTCTGCAATTTAAGGCATTCGTCAAACATGTGAGTGATAAAAGATTTTGCTTAAAGAGAAAAGAAAAAATAATAAGCCTTACAATATACATTTGTTGCACGAAAAAGAACAATTAGCATGCAACCTTTGACAGATGACGTGAAAGAACATGCAAGGCAGAACGGATGGAGAGGAACAGGAAAAACATGATGAAAGACGAAAGTAATCCAGGAGAGAATGGGGGAGGGGGTATTATCAGTTGATGAAGATCGAGTGCTTCATGTGTTTGGATGGGAAATAGATGGTTATACCTTTTTTTTTTTTTATATCAAAGAAACACTTTCCTGTACCTTTGGTAATTCCAATTAATCAATGATTTATATCTCCATGCCTACCATTGAAGGCCAGTCACATAAACAAGTGTTTTGTTTTGATGTCAAGTTTTATTACTTGATGCATGATTTATTATTCAAATTCCAGTGGAGATTGTCTAAATGTATGCGTCTCATCCCTGTTATCCCACTATTCCATACCCCAAATGCCCTATTCCTTTCCATCTTGTTCAGAACTCGTACTCCTCAGATGACTACAGACTAAATGCGGGTTGAAGCCCAGAAGCATGTGGGCGACAGAGCGGATATTAGAGCTGCATCATTGCTGGACTTTGGTGCAGTGAGGCTGCTATGACCTGCTTCAGTGCCCTGGTAGCAGTACAAGATAAAATAGTTGGATTTTGATGTACACAAAAATAAGGGAAAGGTCCCAACGTTCATGGCACAACATGGGCATAGGTCCATTCATTACAAGGATCTGTGCTTCCACAAGCTTAATGTCCATCATCTTTTCATGATGATTGTTTTGATGCCACATTTTCCTTCCCTTGTGTAGTTGAGTTCAGCATTTGGAGTAGCAAGCACTCGTCAAGATATATGCAAGTCCTGGCTGCATATCGGTGTCTCAAATTCTTAATACCGGATACATTGTTACCTACATAGTAATTCTGGGCAGTAGATGGTCCTTCGTCTTCATCAAAGGTATTCTGTGATGGGAATATTGGGCAAGAATGAATGTTTTCCCTTTCTAGAACTTTAGAAGATTTTTAAAAGCATCACTATGGATAAACATTTAACCCCCCTCCCCCTGCTGGACTGTGTGACAGATTACACCTTTTGAAGAAAAAAACCCCGATATTTCCCTAAACAAAATATATATCTTTCAAACTGGACATCAAATTCCAGCTCTAGTTTGTTAAATTAATATGTATTGAAAATACCTTTTCTTTTTAAGTACTTTTTATTGAATTTGTCACAGTAGAAAGATGAATTGTTAGCATTAACATACACTAACTGTGCAGCTATATGGAACCACAAGCATATATGGATCATTGTAAAAGGCAGAGCCAGCCGTCTCCCATTTCAAAGTATGTCATGTTCCGGCATCTCAAGTCCAACATCTCCAAGTTTCTGGGGGCAGCCCCTGTTCTTATACATTACATTTTCAGCTGCCATACATTGATCCATGCTGCTACACTATTCTCCTGTGTGTGGCATGTCATATTCCCCCATTCTCATATGATATCACACTTAGACATAAGTCCCAGAGAGCAAAGTAAAGCGTACACCTGGGAAAGTTGACATCTTTCAGTATGCCTACGATTATGAATTGTCATGTCAATGGTATATTGGCGTCATTGAGCTTTCTTCGCTCTGTCCCAACTTCAGTCCAACATGCCCGGATTGGACTGCATTCCCAGATCTTGTGTAGGAATGTTTCTGCTTCCTCCCCACACCTCAGACATCTATCATTCATAGGGTAAAGTCCCTTTTATTCGATGTCGGGAAAGAGGCATTGTGTAGGAGGTGCAAAGGGCGTCTGGCTGTATTTCAGACCAGCTAGATAGTTGTAAATATCCTAAAAAAAATATATATGCTGTTTTCTTTGAGGGTGCAGGAAGATGTATTTTTACCTTTTGTTTAAATGTCCAAAAAGAGTGACATTAATGAGAATTACCTTTAACTCCTACAATATCCTATATAGTCGCATCACTTTAAATAGACTGGTCTCTGCAAAAAATGGAGCCTTGCACTAAATTTTAGTGGAGGTAAATAGAGAAATCCCTCCACCTCATTGGGCTCAACTCACTATTGTCCATAGGCACTGTCAAATGGTTATCAAGTGCAACATACTGCACAAAAAACTTTGGCTCACTAGTAAAATATCTCCGCATATCATGCTGTGCAAGTGACAGCCCGCAGGATACTGAAATATTTGTTTGGAGGGCAGTCGTTTGTACCTTGGGCCCCATGCCTCAAATATGTCTCTGTTGTACACAAGAGAGCCCTCCGTACAAAAGACCCCTTTCATCACTCGTCCCACAGACGAGTAGGCCTCGCCTGCACGTCAGAACAGACCAATATACTGCTCCAGGGGATCCCCAAAATCCTTCAGTTCTAAGAAACCCAACCTACTCATAAAGGGTTACTGCCAAACACCCACACACAGGCTGAAGTCCCTCTACTAGGAGGCACCCTCTGGAAAGTTCTTTCTTTGAAAAAAGGTGTAGGATTGGAGTTTGATATCAGAATGTGGTATCAGCGGCAGTGCACCTAGCGTTTTCTTGCTCTTCCTTTCTCCTCTTATGCACCGCACTGGCTTTCCCTCACTCTCCTCTGCCAAAGGGATAATGTTTGCATCTTTCCTATATGTTTCATAAGCACTTCTCCCATAGTTTGTACTGTATTCCGGGTTTTGCCCATTCTGTCTCCTTCTACCTCAGTCCCGCCTCCCCCTTCCCTTCCAGCTGTTGTCCTTTTATTAGCATTAAGGCTTGGCTGGCAAAGCCTCAGTTCAGTTGAATATCATGAATTATTCATGTGACTGTGGTCTCCTTTTCAAGCAGAATGATTGTGATTGAGTTCATATTCTCAATTAGTGGTTTACTCAGTGCATCAAGTAATAAAATGTAGTATTAAAATTGAGATGTGTATTAACTGGTTGTCACATATCAAGCTATGTGCAGCATTAATTACGAAGCGCAATGATAACATTACATTGAAACATTATCACAAAAATTGAAGATACAGCTTGAATTATGGAACTATAAAAGGAATGCATGTATTACTGAATAAAGGAATGGCTTGAAAGCACAAAGTTGTCAAGGTCAAAAAGCATCTCAGCCTGCACTTTAATATCGTTGCAGCTTGTGGTACACAGTGATAGGATCCAAAATGAATAAGAAAAAGACGAAACCTTGTTGTTTGGCAGAGTAAGCACTTGGTTCAGGAACAAGGCAGAAATAGTGGAGGAGGACTAAACACTACATATATTGTCGGCTGCGTTTTGAAATGACAACATTCCACTGAAGCAACACGAGGAATAATTAAAACAACCATAGGCAAAGCCAATTAGCAAGTCTTGCATTTTCACTTATTAACCAGACGTACTGACTTTGCCAGCTCTGCTGGGCGTGCTGTTCCTCTGATGCTCATTTTTAATGGTAACCAGCCTTTGGCACTCCGGGGGATTCCTTTGTTTTGCCATAAAGTGAATCAGTGAGTTCTGCAGTGAAAAAAATATAACGGACAGTTATTGCTTTTAGAATATATGCAATGCATGTATGAGGTAAAGAATGTTCCCTATGCCTGAGCCATGCTTCTGTAACTCATAAATATGTGTATGTATGTATATATATATATATATATATATATATATATATATATATATATATATATATATATATATATATAATTCGAACCTAATCGCTGTTGAAATGTAATCCTGAGTGAATTTACTATTTGTATATATAGAACTCTAACCACTAGTATATGTAGTAGACCTTTGTACTTACTACCATTCCTATGTGATTTTGAGTTTTTCCGTTTGTATCTCTTCCTTGAGTGACTTTACAACTTGTACATTTGCAATTTTCTTCTGTTTGTATCCCTTATGTAACTCATGCAATCCAAAGTCCTTATGTAACGCAACTGGTTCTTTTGTAAAGCGCTCTGACACCTTCGGGTAATGTTTGCGCTATATAAAATCGCATTAAATAAATAATTAAATAAATGTGAGTGAAGTGTGAGGAAATAGTAACACTTTCAAATGTTTAATAGTTCCTCATGCATTCCAATGGAAGTATGTCCTAGGAGGTGGAAGGATATAGCCAACCAGCCAGTCGCATGATGGTGAAGCCAAATTCTCATCTGGGCTGATCCGAGACGTTATTTTAAACGTCTCAAAGCAATGGCTGAAGTGGGCTCAACAAAACAAGCCAGTGGCTTTGAAGGGGGCTGACTCAAAAGGCCACTCTCTCAGTATTGAACACCAGAGACTTAATAAGACAGAGCGTGGGAAGGAAGAAGGTACAGTGCCTCCCCTCAAAAAGAAAAGGACGTACTATATCCAGGTCCTTCACCTCTCAAAAACATAAAAATCCAAACAATGTAATTTTTTCAGCATGAATGTTTTAAAAAAAAATGTAATAACGTATTGACCCTGATGTGCTGTTTACATCAGAGGCGACATGGTGAGTCAGAATGATAAGCAATCACAGTCAAAAGCTAATGGTAATATTTTAACCACCCACCCAACCTCTCCAGTCTACGCACCTTAAGGTCTTCTTTGACCCGTCATGTTGTGCTTCCCTCATTTGCTGGGAGCTTCAGATTGTTTGGGTCCACGGAGAGTGGGGGCCATAACTGGGATTACATGTCAAGCTCCCTTCTCGTTCTCCTATTTAGTATTTGAAAACACCATAAATAAAATCATACCCAGAAAAAATCATATGATACATATGAAATGTCCTAAATAACGATAAGAATAGTCTTGTAATAAAAAGAGCAAGTGCATGCTAATTTCATTATAGAATAGTGTGAGTCTACGTTCATAGTCTTATCTCAGCCACTTTCCTTCATCTCCAGTCTCTTGTGTGGCTATTTCAGCTGAAATGGAAGTGACACACACACACATCATTTGAAATGCCACGCTTGTATTCATCAGATGCCAGGGCATCATATGAATGCACTAAGCCATCTTTCTGCATGTGTGAGTGCTAGTGGCAGCAATGTAAACTGAATTGGAGACATGGTGTACATGCACCGTGGAGCAACTATGTAATCGTAGGGCAGCAGGGGTAAAGCAGCAAAACACTAAGAGTTTGTGGCATACAGGTGAGCCGAAAACTATAATTTAAGTTGTATTTATTTCATCCCGTAAGATAGGTCAGTGAGTGTAGTGCTCACTGTCCTGATCTATGTGCATGCAGCCTGCAGGGCGGATTGACGCGTCATGGCTGGGCCGACTAAGCCTTCATGTTTTCAGTGTTAATAAATTGAGTCCTTTGTAGGTTATTTAGTAGGAGGGCCCTTTACTTACAGCGCGTTGAAAAGGAAGGACTGTGCTAACAGGCACTCCCTAAAAGTCTCTATCAAAGCCAATATGCGTGCTTTACCAATTGAAAAATTGCATACAGACAGTTTTTGCATGTCTCCATTCTGGGGTGAAATTCCTGGATAAGGGCTGTAACTGTGATATGATGTGCACTTTTCAGATGCTCTACATCTTTATTTTTGTCCTGCAAAGGAGATGCTTGCCCTCTTCTTGGAAGAGTCAGAGGGTGAGCTTAAGTTTAGTAGAGAGCTAAAAACTGATGAACAAGAACATGCTGGTGTCAGTGTCACGTAAATGGTCTTGGTCGTGCTTTTGCTTCACCTGCCCTATTACTCTGTGTGAAGAATAGCCATCTTGGATACTTTCGGCGGATTACGCACTAAAGGGGACGATATATAGCTAGTAACCGAAAATTCTATTCTCAGATATGAGAGAAGAAAGCACCAGAGGAATATCCTCTGCAATATAGTTTGGTGGAGGCATGGTGGCAGGCGAATTGTCTTTTAGAACTTTCTCCATTGGCCGAAAGAATTTTTATTTCCACCTTAGTCTAAACCTGGCCTCGTGAGATGAAAGAGCTTTGGCTCACGTCTTCACTATGTGTACAAAGAGAAGCCTGTATTCACTCCGAGGCTAGATTGATCTTCAACATGGAGTGAATCCATGTCACTTCAGCACAGGAGTCCATGACTGGTAGTCATGGTGAAACACATGGTGCATTAAATTTAAACAGATTCTCCACACACAAGAGCAAACAAAGGTATTCTTTCAGACAAGTGAATCCTATAATCTCCGTGTGCAGTATGCTAGGGATAGAAACACCTGGAGACAATACGGTGAATTAAATACATCACTGTACCACCTACGCAACAAATGGAACTGTTTTGTGGGACACTCCACTAGAAAAGGCTCCACTGAGAGATCACCATTTGTAAGGAAGTGTGTGTTTTTCTCAGTGGCAATGAGACTCGAAGAGACTAAGAGCCATGAGTGTTTCTAACAATGAATACAAAACCAAGAGATAAACATGATGGAATGGCAGACACATTTTGTACACCGTGCTGCTTGGGAGTATCCCATTTGGTTACTCATGGTTTGGGGTGTTGGAGGAGGGGTTCTTTACCGAAGGTGGGACCCATCGTTGTGAGAGAGTGTCCCAGGATTTAGTTGAAATTGAAATTTATTGAAATTTAAAGATTGATATAGACCTTTTCCGAGATCCAAAATATGTTAAAATGCTATATACAGATTTCCAGTCCCATAGTATTACAATATATCATAAAATTCTTTATAAGAAAAAAAAGATCAATATTCTTATCTTATACATCTCTAAAATAGCGGGAATAACACTTTTAAAAAGTTAAAAACTTTGTAACATACAAATTCATCAGGTGGGGTTCTTATAATCTCAATCAGATCCATAGTTCTAAAATATTATATTTTTGTATTTAGTGGTGGAATGTGAGATTCAGATCTCTGGGCTCGAGAGCTGTGATGCGTATTGAGCAGCAGTGCAAGTTAAACATTGACTTAGCCATTAAAGGAGTAGAGTTGTAAACGTTTCAGATCATTACAATTAATCTATACTACATTTCCAATCCTTACTTTCATTGTTTGCCATGGATTTTGACTCACTGGTGTTCCTGACTCCAAACATTTGATTTTGAAGATTCACCCGTTACCTCAAATGTGCGCCTGCTCTTCCCAAGGGCTGTTGTTCCTCGTCCTTGGTGTGTAGAGTTAAGAAAGTCTGCCTTGTGGCCTTTTCCTTCTCATATTTTTCCCTTCATCCCCAGTCTGTCTATATGCTGTCTCCTGTTGTGGCCCTGTCTCCCTTTCGTAGTTTGTTTTTGGCCAGGCATGTGTGGGTGTCATTTTTAATGGCCTTTTATAAGATGCATCTATCCAAGATGACGTGTAGTTGGAGGAGTGGCCTGTGGAGCTCATTCAGCGGTGGGCTAATGTGGTTGAAGTTCCTCAAGCCCTTCATGAGACTAGCCACAACATGTAGAATACATTTCAAGGGAGCCAAATTGTTAATCGGGAGGCTGTTGAGCAGAACATTGCTAGCATCTATGTGGGAGAGGGCCAAGGCTTGCACAGCTTCTCTAAAGTATGTTTCGGGTAGGAGGGGTTTCACTTTTTCTGGAGAGAGTTAGTACCCTCATATCATGTTTTTCTTGACAATGTGCTCTTTGAAGGAGCAAGGGCCCTGGCCGGTATTGGAAGAAGAAAAGAAAAGCCATCAGATAACAAAATGTTTGAAAATTAATTAAACACAAGACACAAAACCCCAGCAACAAAACTACCATTTGACATTACAAAAATACGTCAAAAGAAACAGTAAATATAAAAAAAATACTAAGTATTGTGCCTACATCTGAGTGTATGGTTGTGTATGGATGTAGACTGAAGTCTCAAACACCACAAAGGAAAGCAGTGTACAAAATAAATCTTATAAGTGTGTGGCCACATTGGTACATCCTTCGTGGTGTTTACCACCACAGTATGTCTTCATTGGCCAGCCCTGACAAATCAAAGCCAGCATCTGGGTGTGCCAATAGAAAGATTGGCTACAAGCTGCCTTCAAAGGGTCTCACATCCTCAGCTTGCTCTTTCTTTCTGTGACACAGTGAAAACCTCCCACCTGCCCATCTTTAAGTGAAAGGAATGACAATTCAGTATTTTAGTCTTGCAAGCAGAGTTATAGGGCTATCCTTCCTCATCAAGTACAAAATACCCAAAGAAAGGGAAATGGCGCCTCAAACTTAATGTCTTCAGACTAGAAATGGTCCTGTGAAGAACACCACGGCAATCCCTTTTATCCCACAAAGGACAATTGGCATCCTGATGACTGGGGGTTGCTTTTATTCACCCCATGTTTCAAGGGTGCAGAAACTCAAGAATTTAAGATCCTGGATCCCAACTTTTAAAATGCTGAGCCCCAGATCTCCACGTACTATTTAAAGTAGTGTTATTTCTGCTGGTACTTAGCTGTTGTGTTATTCACCACCTGTGTCATCTATTAAAGTTTGGCACAGTGCTGGTCACCTGGATCACCCATGAATCAACCCTACCTGGGTGTCAATAAGTTTAATGAACTTACTACATTTTCTTCCCAACTTAAAAAAACTATTAAAGCACGTGGTGTGCTTTGGTGATGGATGATCGTTAATATTGCTTACCTGCGGACAGCAGTGAAGGCGGCCTGGCGTGTGGAGTGTTGCATACCACGGAGGAGTTGTTTTCCAGATGCATGTCCTTGGACGGAGTGGTTGCCGAGAGGTGGTTGCCTTTTTTCTGTTGAGTGTGACATTAATTTCACTATTTTGCCTTTCTAACCGCCTGTTTAAATGTGCGCTGCCAGTAAAGCTTCTCGGCAAGAGAACTCATCAGCTTTGGATAAAAATAGCACTCTTGGGAGGGAGGGCCTGGAGCGGTTGTGTTGTGTTCCCTTTGGAAAATGTCATGAGTATGAGGGTGATTTCTGCTCTTTACATGCCTTCTAGCTACTGCAGATCTAAATCATTAAAAACGTTAAACCGCTGCTTAAAAACACTGCGTTGGTTTAATGGGACTGAAACACGGAGCTAACGCTGTAAATAAAACATTAATATGCATACTGCTTGCCCTGGGGTATGGACCGCATTGTCGATGAACGAGCAGGCGAGGTTCGCACAGGTTGGCGTCCATTTTGCCTCAAGTCCTTACCGGTTGGTTTTTCCAGACAGTGCCCGCATTGCCTGCGGTGTGGTTTGCCCAGCCGAGCAGACAGAAAATAAATATAGAAAGGCGGGGCCGGCATCGGCCACGCCAAAGTATGGCGGTCGTGCCGGCCCCGGAGGACCAGAGAGCGGGCCCTGTCGCGCCAGGAGTGACGCGACGGGCCGGCTCGCCAGCGATTGGTCAAGGGTCGGAGTGTGACCCGGAAGTGATTATAATCACTTCCGGGTCACGCTTTGGGCAGGGGCCAAGCCGGTTCTAACCAGCTTGGCCCGAAAAGAAAGTTAAAAGGCGAGGGAACGGGAGAGTCAGCCTCTTTTGCCCCCCCGCTCCTCCAGCGTCACACACCAGCCTCGCTAGGAGGCTGTTAATTTGTTTTCCCCACCCACCATCCCCTGAAGCAAAGGAGTCGCGAGGGCTTAATGAAGTTTCCTTTTGGGTTTATTGACAGGTTCAAATAAGTACTGTATAAAGCGTGGTATGTATTATTTCTCTGATGTCAAAGACATTGTTTGTTTTTAAGGTCATCTAACGTCGTATTTAGTGCTATTACTTGGTCAGGCGGTAAGGTCATGATTGGTGAGCAGTAAATTTAAGGTCCTTCGAGGGCGGCGCCATTTTTGAATGGGCTCGCCCAAGGGGAAGGGACAAGTGGTCTCTCTTAGAACTCCAGGGGCAGTTACAGCCGGTGGCTGGATGGGTGCGGGGAGGGGAGTAACGCTTTCCCTAGGCAAGTGGGCCACCCCGCACGTGGACAATGGCGCCAGTAAACGGCGCAGAACTGCAAGGGCCCCTTATGGAGATATTATACAGAAAGTACGAGGGTAACCGGGGGGGGGGGGGAAGTACCCTCACGGTGAAAGGGCCCTCTGCGCATGCGCACTCCGGTAGGAGGGCGTGGCAGGATTTGATAAGGATCTGACACCAGTTACTGACCTTGCCGTAGGCTCAAATTTTTTGTGACGCAGAAAATTTAATTGTATACTATGTATTGATGGTGATAACTTAGATTCGGATAGGAATACCTTTGTACTAGAGATATGTTAAGGTTAGGCATCTGACATCTGTAAGTATCAATGTAATCAATGTATTAAGTATTTTCTGCGTAAGTTTTGTAAATATGTATATTAACTGTGTGTTAATTTTTTGTTAATAAATACGGCCGGGGTTTACGACCCCTCATCCAAATTCGTCTCAGCTATCTGTCGGGTAAGATAAGGGAGGAGGGGTTTAGGCAGTACCTGGCCATATAGGAAACGAGTAAGCGCTCGTATTCCATGGGGCTTTGTTTCCGGGTGTAGACGTCAGCAGCGCCGGCGTCTGCAGGCTTACGCAGCTTCGGTCAGAGTAGTGTAACCCTCAGAACCGGGCTCCTGTTCCCAAGCGGGAGTGCGTCACCCCTGTCTGGAGAGCGGGGCCTGCCGAGGGAACACCGCTCTGGGGAACCCCTGATCTCCCTCACGCGCACGTTGCAGCTGTTATTCTTGTAGTGTAGGGAGCAGATTTGGTTCTTCAGTTTGTTGGTGATGGATATCTGCCCGTAGGCCCCATGCCATATGTGCCACCTGTGGCATCAGTGTTTTCCATTCAGAGCCTTGTAATTCCACTTTCACCGTTTACAGTATGAGGTTGCATTAAACATGCTGTTTGTTAATAGACCTTGATTGCCTGAATGTGTCAAAGAACTGAGGCCACCATCACACCATGGTAGTGGCTTCTATCCCTAATATACTCTGGTGCACGGCTGTATTATCCTTTCCCTGCTTCTCCTTCTGGCCTGTCACTTTCTTCTCGGATGGCTGGAGGGCCAATACATGCTGACATATGTTTGGCCTTGCTGCCATACCGTACCTTCTTTGTTTTTCTTTCATATTGTCTTTAACGGAGATAAAGCCTATTTTATTAATTAAGGCGTCGCATCACATGCGCTTTAAAAAAAAAAAGGACTTCAAGTCCCAGAATACAAAGAAAACCTAGACTGGAGCGGCGAGTCATGCAGGGGACTGGGAAATTTTGCTGCTATGTGTTAAAATTTCTTGCATAGTGTTAGTGGAATGTGTGAAATTTGCTTTTATGTTAATTTCACGTTATTTGTAACTGTTCCAGCTGATTTTGCTTGCTTTGGAAAGATACATAAAGGTTCCAATCGTGTTATGTAAAAAATGAGTAAAATAAAACTAATGCTTATTCACTTCCTACAGTTTGGCAATTCCAGAGAGGATGGCTCTGTTTTGGCAGTAGGTCAGGGTTTGGTCTCCTGCCTTTACAGCTGTCTTTAGTTCTGGCCTACACACAGCTTTAACTGTCTTGACAGCCTTTCCCCCAAAATTCAAAACGCATATATACATGCTGGGGCATTCAGTAAGCCTACTCTTGCCATGGTCATTTCAAGACACATTGACATTTTGTTTCCACCCATCACAGCCTGCTTGGCCCATTTCAGCCATTGGCTTTCAATGTCAGTGACTGCATTTTGCTCTTGCTTATCTGCCTAAAAAGTAGTCCCCTTCAGGATCTCTGCTTTCCTGTCATGTATATTTAATATTTTTTTTTTATAAGGTGCCATTTTGTTTACTTATTGTTTTTTTTAAATACAAATATATGTGCACCACTTTAGAGTGTCACATATTTTACTTTTTAGCCCTTTGACAGTTTTAATGTATCTTGCATAGCTTTGTAATTACAAAAGACATTAAAAAAAAGGCTGGCCAGTGCTTGTTTATCCTGTTCATAAGTTGCATTAAATCCCGGCGTACTGGTTTCCAGTGATTTTGTGAGCAATTACTATAGTGTTGTACAAGATTTGTCTAGTTCTTTTTTGAATCTGACAAAGCCCCCAAAATAAGAGTTAATGAAGTTTCCTTATAATGGTGCCAGTTCACTTCTGGAGTTGTGTGATAACCCCCATCCGTTAGGTTTCCAGTTCGCATTTCGAGCCTATGAGAATTCTGGAGTTGTTAATCCCTTGCTTCGTTCCTTCAGTCCTTTTTAGGTCTGGCCTAGAGGCTGCTTCATGTGTGATTTCCTCATGTTTTGCAAATACGAAGTATTAAAAACAGATAATAAAATACATATGCATTAATTTAGGGGCTTTTAGGGCAGTCCTCTTCATGCATTGGTCTGTTCAAGTGCCATTCACATTTTGTTTCTGTCCACTACAGCATAGGGCATGGAGCAGTGGGACTGCCAACTTCACCCATTGGCTCTCTAATACTGTGAGAGAAAACATTTGTCCTTATGACATATGCACAGCCACCTGGAAACCTGATGTCCCTGGGCTACGGTTTAGTTTTATATTTTTGCATTTTTGTCATATTGTAAATGTTTGCCAAAAAAATAAAAAATAAAAGTGCACACTTGCACAGCTAGACCAACTGGCTTTGCCAGTGCTTTTTTGAAGCTAGGATGTCTTTTGTGAAACTAGTATCTAGTTCTGTTTTAAATCTGTATTAATTCCCCTGTTTCTTGGTTTTCCTTTAACCTATTTTAAAGTACTTGTGCTTTCCATTTGATCAATATTTCTATTTTGGAGCAGACAACAAATCCTACAATTCTTTGGTTACAGACTTTTGTTGAACTTAACTCACAATGGGCCAAATTTATTTTTTTCCCATTGGACTAAGTTAATCTTGCCTGTGGTGTCTCGCAGACATCTTTCTTGTCTCCTGCCCCCTTTTTTAGGTCGAGCCTAGCGTTTCAGCGCATGCGCTGCTCGCTCTGCGAGGCATGCTGTAGTAGGGTATGTTTTAGAAGTGGAGCGGAAGCCCCACCCATATTTTTCATTGGCTGGTGGCATTGTCTTTGGTAAACGCTGGCTTCCTATTCAATGTGAGGCTTCTTAGTCCCTCCTTGTTACCGCCCTGTCTCCTTTTGTGACCGCCCATCAGGACTGGATCTTTTACTTGTGGCGTTACACGGTCTCCATAAGTCGGTAAGCACTTGTTTTGGTTTTTTTGTTCTTTGCAGCGCGGTCCTCTTTCACTTTGGGGACCATGCTTGTTTATTTAATTAATTTGCCGCGCGATTTGCCGGGCGGGCCGCTTTCACTTTTGCGGCCGCGCTTGTTCTATTTTGGGACGGTGCTTACGGCTTGTGCTTCAGCTGCTAGAACACGTTTATCCTCGTACATTTCTCACCGTGCAGCCCACGCTCAGT
Organism: Calotriton arnoldi; assembly: GCA_963921515.1. Classification (NCBI taxonomy): domain Eukaryota; kingdom Metazoa; phylum Chordata; class Amphibia; order Caudata; family Salamandridae; genus Calotriton; species Calotriton arnoldi. The sequence goes on from CAWUFW010000409.1 coordinate 556,512, forward strand.
GTGGGGTCCCCGGGCCCCACCCTGCAACAGAGAGCGTTCCCTCATTGTGTTGGCTAAATCTGTAACGCTTAAAGAACACCAAGTGTCCCCACCTAAACTTTATTAACTGTAGGGGGAGTTCACTCGTGATGTGCACTTGCCCATAGAAGAGGGGTGCTGTCTTCTGTGACAGCCTCACTTCGTCTTTTAAACGGGGCAGTGCATACTCGCGCGGGTCTGGACGATTAAATCGGGTGTACTGTGGAACCCCAGAACCAATTCTGGCAGGCATAGGGGGGAGAGGGGGGGGGGGTGGTGAGAAAGTCGGTAATTGGCTCCTCCAAGCTCCGCGTCCTTCATGCAAAGATTGGAACCAGCTGTTGAACCTTAGGCCCTTTCCCGGACCCCAGCACAACCATCACCGTTTTCTGCTGTGAAGAAAATGGCCACAGAGGATCCTGTGGCGTTGCGTCCTCTGCGGGTCTTAACGGGGATTACTAGCCAGCCCCAGTGACCGTGAAATGACGTGATTCTAGTAAACATTCCACTGAAAAGCGCACATCGCCTTTTATTAATTAGTTAATGCATAAACCACCGCGAGCCTCTCGGAAAAGATTTCCTCTTGGAGTCCCAGGGACCACCCGCATGGCGGTGGCATTAACTCGCTACCACAGATTCCATAGTCGCCCTACTCTTCGGCGCCAACAACGCCCACTCCGTAACATTGTGGGTGCTCCAGTCTATTAGGAAACGAAACAGAATCCGGCGCCTATGAACCTTTCCGCTCCCTGCGTGAGGCGGAGTAAACCATTTCTTTATGCGTGGAGGGGGAACTGGGAATGAAAACAACAACCCTTAAATGGGGTTAAGGTGGATCGAGAACCGATCTCTTGACGGACGAACTGTTCCTTGTTTAAATAAAACACCGAGGGGCACTGGAAGAAAGAAATCTCTCTCAGAAACGTGCCCATTGACAAGAGTGAAACCGAGTCCTTTCCGCCTCAGCCTCTTGAACGTGACTCATATTTGGAGTTGCTACATGCAGGTTCAGTTTGTGGCCGCCTTACAGGACACAGATCCACACCGTCCTCGTTGGCATGTGCTAGTCTAACCCCCACTTGTGGGAAGGAGTCAGAATGCTAGCTGCTATTAGTGGGGGGTGCTTAAAATAAAATTCCTGTTCCCAGACATGGCACCGTGCATTATTATTTTGTAGCACACACTCTAGTTCTTTTGAGGAGGCGATAGTGCAATGAGTAACGCAAAATGATGTGCGCACCCGTTCACAATGTGGAGAGAGGCCTCGGAGTCTCCTGTGTCTCACAGATAGCCATTGGCCATGGGTTGAACGGGGCCCCTGAACAGTGATGGAATTTGAAAAACTCTACTCTGGGACCCATAAATTGGGGTTCAAAGTGTGGGAGAGGAAAGGGCATGGAGTCACGAGGGCTGGAACTTGAAAAGCAGCCTGACAGTCGATATACATATTTTAAACAAGCATTTGCAATGCAATAGGTCTCGCAGTTACACGAGTTTAAGCTATTGACATTGTAAATGACAATGCGGTTTATTTATGTTTCAAAAACCAAAAGATAAATAAAAGGCATTGTCATTTACAATGCCAATAGCGGGGGTAAATGCAAGACCTGTTGCATTGCAAATGCTTGTTCTGGTTTGCCCCATATTTCAGTATTTTCAAGAGTAGCCAGATTGTAACCCAGGCAGGTCTGAATGAGATTCATGTTTTCTTATGATCCTACTTTGACCATTTCCTTTCAAAATATTCCTATTAAATACAAACCTGGATGAATTTTAATTGGCTGAAGCTTAAACTTTCTAAAACTCAACTCTACACTCTTCCCTCAAATCCTCTAAGTGATTTGGCCTTGGAATCCCATTCCATCCAAAGTGACCCACAGGGGCGTCTACTCTAAATCTGAGGAAAATCTGGAGCTCGCTTTCGACCAATTGTAAGTGGCTCTTTCAGTAGGTTACAACATTAAACTTCTTGCTGCTTATTGGCCCTAAACACTGTGTTGTTTTTTTGGTTGACTGTAAATTCACACTTAAACTACTGCAACATCCTTTCTGATGACTTACAGCCGTGCTTTAAGACTTCAGAACATACAGACTGTGGCTCTGGGTAATTGTGAGCCAAAAGAAGAGAGAACACACAGTACCGGCTCCTTGATCCAGCTCTGGCTTCCAGTGGCTGAGTAGTTGTATTTGCTCTAAATTGTCCATTTAACAAGTATTTCCATCATAGCTTTACTTCATGTGACACACACTACCGTGGCCTGTGTGCATTCTTCTCAGTAAAGACAAAAGTTTATTTCAAGTTCCCCACTACAGACTCACTTCAGAAAGAGATTAACTCATCTAGGATCCCTAAACATGGGACTCTTTAAAGAGGGATATGTCACAATAGTGTGTACTTGTAATGATTAACTTTTCATTTGCCTATGTTTGATGACAGAACATCCCTCAAAGCGCTATGGGGTGGGATGCCCTAAACTAGTATCACCCACCTCTAGAATGCATTCTTAATGCACATCTGCTATGAAGTTCAATTCTGTATTTTATGCATTTGTATTTGAGGCTTCTGGAGTACATTGCATCAGTGCTTCATTGATGGAAATCAGTTTTATGAGGCGTCAGACCAAAATAAAAACTAAAAGGGGTTTTAAGGTAGTAAGTTTAGTTAGAATTTAAGGCCCTCGATATCTAGTTGGGTTTCCACTGAAGTTCTGTTAACTCCCCTGAGAGAATGGGCTATTTCTGGATCACCAAAGCTTCTCTGTAGAAGCACACACTATGTCCAGAATCTGAGGCAGTCCTGGATGAATCAATAAAGAGTTGGTGTGTGGCACGTACAATATTTAAGGGCAGAACAGTAAGCTTGCTTTGTGGACCAAAGTCTGGCAGGAGGAGCTAGAAGGAACGGTATATTCGCTGACAAAAATGTGGAGCTTTGCAGTCAGTTCAATTTCCTGATCTTTTTAGGTTCGGGTTTGCAGCGAGCTCTTGATGAACTAGAAACAGGTGCTTCCTTTTGCTGCCTTTTCCCTCAACACACTGCCTTCATGCCATATTGCAAAATTTCCTTTCACTTCGACCTCCTCGCTCCGGCCTGCCCTGCTTTGCCATCTTCCACCCATCTGTATTCTGCTTTAGAGCATGCCTGCGGACTATGGAAAAAGTAAATGTTATTGTGAAAAAAGTGTGGCTGTGGTGTGACTGTTCTTTTTAAAAGTTAAATACACTTTCTAGTGAATGTTCATTTTTTGTCCATTACTGTTAGTTTTATTTATTGTTTGAGCTCCTTAATACATATATAAAAGTGGGTATAAATGATATAGTTTTAGGATCAAGATATCATTTTTGACATTCATTTTGATATTTTTTTTAATTGAGATTGTTTCATATAATACTGCTCCACCTCAAAGGGTGTTACAGTGCATTACGGAGAACAGGTTAAGCTGAAACCCACATCATTACAAATGTTGGAGAATGGGAAGAGGAGGGTAGAGAAGATGTGCGAAAGGAGTAAGATTGGCGGAGGATGTAGGGAAGAGAGGACAGATGAACAACACAGACTGCAATAGCAGAGAGCAGTTAATCGTTCAGACAGTACAGTCTTCTGTACTTATATGGCCGTAAAAGGCCGGATAAAGTTTTTGTGACTGACAGTTAACTGTTACATTGATCAACTATGTAACATATTGGCCTCCCCAGAAGCAGTTAAAAAGGAAGATTTTGCAGTGTGTATGGAAAGACTTCAGGGATGGTTATTTTTGTATCTCGATGCAAAGAGGTAGCAAGCTTTGTGATGCTTGTGTTCCCCATTGTTGACTGCTGTACCCATCCCCTGCGGCCTGTGAGTGTGGGTGGTGGGCACTTTAAGAAGAAGCCAGAAAGGGTTGGTGGCCCAAATGAAATCTTTAAGGAAAGCAATGCAACCATGCCTCACAGTCCATAGGTTATGACAATGATTGTGTGAACGGAGACCGAGATGAGGCTTTGCCCCGATTTCTTGGTGACAAACATAACTGTAAATGTTCTGCAAGTGTGATAGTGCATAGTGGGAAAAATACATTGAAATTATAGAATGTGCTAGTTTTAAGTAGTATCCTGCATGATAGTAGGACTCCAGAATTTATAAAGACTGTGAACAAGCATTGGTGATGTCAAAAGGTCTGGCATACAAATGAAAGTTACTTTTGTCTATTTGATGGATTTAGTCACTCAGTAAGTTATAAGACACTTTGTCACTCATGTTTACACTCGTGCATCCGTTCATCCATCCACTGACTCATTCTTGCATTCACCATCTGACTTAACCACAATAAAACACACACAAACTCAACAACATATGTAGTATAAATTAAAGGAATGCAACTAGAAAAAAGAAAACCTGCTGCTGTCTAAACACTGCAGAACTTTGCTTACAATAACAAAACTAACCATAGCAGCGGGTGTCCATATTGCAGTGGTATTGTACATTGCCTATCGTTGGTTTAAAGTTCCTGTGTGGCTGCCATGTTTAGAACCAGTGCGTTGACCATTATGGAATGGTGAAACAATGATTCACTGTAGACAACAGGATTTCATGATGGTCGCCTGTTCTAGAGGAATTGGCCACGCAAGATGCGGCACACTGCGGGTGAAATGAGTAGTAACCAAGCGGCCTGTTGGCACTGTCTGGGGAGCTGTAGAAGAAGAAGAGAAGCAAAGAAGCGAAAGCGGAACAATACACTGAGGACATTGAAAACTAAGTGACTGCCCAACTACCTTCAACACTTAAGACCTACTGTGTTGGGCATAAGCTTTTGCGCAAGGCAGCCATCAGGTATACCATAGTGAAATTACAAAGGTGTACAAAATACAGTGGTCAAAGCAGTATGAACTCCCTTCTAATAAGTCTCATAAGGATTACCCTATTGCAAAGCTTCTATCCTCATGGTTGTTCGGGTGGGTCACCAACACTAAAACCCTTGCCTAAAAAGGTTATCTGCAAGAATCAGTGTAACAAAATACCTGCCTACAGGCTTTAGCACAGTGTAATAACAATCCACTCTTAAAAGCAAATTGCTTTTAATACATGCTTTTCACAATAATTAAGTCAGGCCTACTTGCTTGGTCATAAATTTGCGTATTAAACAAATCACATCTAAGGAATCTAACATTACTTTTCCCAGTTAACTTACATGGATTATAGCCTTTACCATTGACTTGAAATCATAACCAACACTGGCCTATTCAAATGCAGATAAGCTGGCAACCATTATACATACAGTTATAAAATTACAAATATGTACATAATTACGCTTGGCAAAACAATATAGAACCCCTCTCAACAGGGCCTAATCGGATTAATCACCGTGAAAACATTCTACCTCCAAGGTTTGCCGGAGTGGATGACCACCACTAAAACACTTTCTTACTACGGAAATCTGTGAGATTACTTGTAATCAAATACCTATCTACAACCTGTAACATAATGTGATAGCTATCCACTAGTAGAAGCCTATTGGCTTTAACAAATGTTCACAATAAATAAATCAGGCCTACTGCCTTGGTCATAAGTTTTCATAATAAAAAAACTAGACCTATGGCATCTACAATAACTTTTCCCTGGGCACCAATCAGGCCTTTAGGTGTTATCATTGGCTTGTCACCATAACCAACTCGGGCCTACTGTACTGAGTGTAAACTTTTTTAAAAGGAACCATCAGGCATACAGTCATAAAGTTACTACTGTATACAAAGTTATAGTTGGAAAGAAAAATACGATCTTCTCTAAAAGAACCTAATAAAGATTATTGTAGTGCATACCTTTTATCTCAACTGTTTGCTCAGGTGGGTCACCAACACAAAACCCTTGCCTACTGCAGTAATATGTGAGATTCAATGTAACAAAATACCTGCCTACAGGCTTTAGCACACTGTAATAACAATTCATGCTTAAAAGCCTATTGCCTTTAACATGTTTTTCACATGAAGTAGATCAGTCCTACTGGCTTTGTCACAACGTTTCATATAAACAGATGAAACCTATGGAATCTAGCATGACTTTTCCCAATGAACAGATAAGAGCTTATAGCTTTTACCATGGGCTTTACACCTTAACCAAGAGAAGCCTATTTAAGTGCACATAAACTGGCAGCCATCATGCATACATTTATAAAATTACAAATACGTGGAAAAATATAGTTTGCAAAACAATATGTATTCCCTCTCAACAGGATCTAACAATCATCACAAATAAAACAACCAGGGTTTGTCAGAGTGGGTAGCCAATACCAAAACCCTTGCTTGCTATGGCAATCGGAGAGAATACCTGTCTATAGCCTGTAACACAATGTGATAACTCACTGTTAAAGGCCTACTGGCTTTAACAAACGATTTTCACAATAAACAAGCTGGGTCTACTGCTTTTGTTGTAACTTTCATAATACGTAGATTTGGCCCATGGAATCGGACAAAACATTTTCCAATGCACCAATCAGGCTTAGAACTTGTCACCATATCCAGCCCAGCACTACTATTTTGGGCGTGAGCATTCTCACAAGGCAATCACCAGGCACAGTCTTAAATTTGCAAAGGTATACAAAAATTACAATCAGCTAGTCAAAGTACAATCTCCCATAGGAAGGCCTAACAAGGATTACCACAGAACAAATCTTCTTCATTGTTTGTCATAAGGGGTAACCAACACCAAAACCATTGCCTGCTACAGTAATCACTGATATTCTATGTAACAAAATCCTTTTCTGGACAATCCACCATTAAATGGATTGGCATTAATGTGCTTTTCACAGTGCATGTGTCAGGCCTACTGCTTTATTGTAAAATTACTTAATAAACAGATCAGACCGATAGGCATGATAATTGTTTTGCCGCCGTAACAAACGAAATCATGTTCTTGAGTATAAGCTTTGCTACAATCCCAAAAAAATGCAATACAAGCACTCCTTTCAATTGACACATACAACTTTGGCCCAATCAAATCATGTACCAACATGTTTGTGGAGTGTAAGCCTATTCCTCACTAGTACTCTAAAAGCTCTTTTTTGTTGACCACATAAGGTACAGCAACAGCTGTGCTGTCAAGCCAGACCTACAGATGAGAGGTATTGAGATGGAAATAGCTTAATAAGCATCAACTGAAATGTTACTTGGATGTGGAATGTAAAAAATCATAACTTTTCTTTTAATTAAGTGCAGTTGGGTTTGAGTGTGTTTGCATGCGTGTGATCTGTGTTGATGCGTAGCAGATCCTGATTCCTTGAGTTTAATATAGATGACAATTGTTTAAGTACATGCGAGTGCTTTTGAAATTATTATTGGGTTCTGCGCCCTCTTGGCCCCTTCCGCCAGGTGGAAGCGGTCGGAAGAACTGCAGGACAGCTGTTGTATGGATATATATCTCTCTCCATACAACAGCTGTCCTGCAGTTCTTCCAGCCGCTTCCACCTGGCGGGGTTGGTGCTAGGGCCAAGAAGGCGCAGGCCCCAATAATAATTTCAGCCAGGAGAATATTTCAACAATGGTTCTATTTCGGCTGAAATAAGACCATTGTTGAAATATTCTCCTGGAGTGCGGGCTCTTACTTGTGCTGCTGCGTGAGTCCGTTGGGGGAAAAAATTATTATATATTTATATATATATAGAGAGATTTTTTTTCCTTCCAAATGATTACACAGTCCTGCATGTCATTATCTTTTTTGCCATGATCATGGAATATTGAGCAACTAACTCCCTGCAAGAATGAGACTAGCCGTTGCACACTGGAATTTGTCTTCAAAGCACAAGTAAATCTGTGTGTCTAATTAGCTTATGTTTTTGTATAGTAAATGAAGACCCTTTAGGAACATTTATATGCTGGCTGCGGGTGGAAGACAGGCTTCAGAGAACCCCTGTCGGGATGTTAGCTGTGCTCAGTGATTCTCAAAAGTCAGAGTTTTCAACCTTCTCTCTCCCCTAGGACATTACCCCCAAATGATTCCAGCGATGTACAAACAAACTAGCCAAGACAGCCATTAACTTGGTTCTGGGATGACAGAACTAGGTGGTATAATTCAGGGGAACATACACTCCCTTTTGTATATCCCAATTACCTTCAACCATTTTCACAGAACATTACGTCTGATAAAGCATATGATTTAATAAGCAGCCTTCTTTTCCCACAGTATTTGAAAATTATTCCTAGGAATTTGTGTTGAATTAAACAAAGTAAAGGCCATACATGTGGCATGGAATATTAATCAATGAGATAAAATTAACAATGCTCAACTCTTAAAATGTGTTGGTATTTAGATAATCTGCATCTTTAATGCGCTTTATAACATATGCGGTGTCTCGTGGAGGTATAGTAACTAAAAGAGCATCAATAACACATACGTTAGTATGAGGGTGTATAACACCAAGAATATCGCTGAAGAAGCTAGGTTCACAAAGTTGTAGAGTTTAATTTTATGACATTAAAGGACATTTAGGCTTTACCATTGGCCCACATTAATGCAATACCAATACAAAACCCTTTGCTTGACCAATAGATAGAAGAGTATGTACGAGTACAGTTGCTTCTGGCCATTAATGATTTTGTAGCATTATTTTTATTTTTATTTAGGTTCTCAATTGTGTTCTTTTAGATTAAACAGCCAGACTGAAGTGTCTTGTCTGTTTGGATATGTGAGTTGTATATCGCTAGCATTCCTCCTTCAGAGCACTGTAAGGAAACCAGGTATGTAAAAGGCCGGGTGGTATCTAGACAGTCAAAGAGAGCAGAGTGAGCACTGTAGGTCCAGATGTATACACCGGGAAAGTGTTCTCTCTCCCAGTTGGCCCTTGAAACACTCCTAGTGACACCCGAGGGCCAAGAAGAGGCAGGCTGTAAATGGAAGAGAGCAACAGTGGACAAGAGACACCATCAGCTGAGGTTCATCTTTAGTTTGAGGTTCCTCTGAGTGAATGCTGTGACCTGGATAATTGGAATCCGCCTTTTGGGGTGGCAGTGGTCAGTGGGGAGGACTGGGACTATTTTAGGCTGGAGTTGGCCATTGTTATGTCCATAACCCATCACGTCCCGCTCGATCCCTGCCCAGCAGTTGTCACCTTCTGTACAGCAGGGGTGGCTGGTAACATTTAAAAATGATGGGGCATGGCGCTGTGCCGAAAAACTTAGAGATGTTGGCCGTCTGTCCGGTGTCTCCTCTCCCGGGATCATGAGGGTGACAGTGACAAGGAAGGAAGGAAGTGGTTTACTTCCTGCCAACGTGAACCCAACCAATCCTGGAGCTGCTGTCCTGCTGTTTTCAGCATGAGAGAAGCACCAGGATTGATTGAAGCAGGCTAACCCAGCACTCATTTTGAGGCTAGGGGCCTGTGCCTGCAATACCCTGGCTGTTTCACACCACTGGGATTGCTGCAGTCTGAAGTGCGCACCTCGGGCTGGCGGTCGCAAGACAGCCAGCCAATCTGACATGCGCACTCCACACTGGCAGCGGAAGCAGTCACCGTGCAATCAGCAAGAATCAACCTCACACTCACTATAACCGCGCAGGCCGGTGGCACAAATGTTATAAAATGGTAATGACCATTTTATTAATCTGCATTTACCTGCTGTGCTCGCAGCAGGAGGTGCGACGCTCCACCGCCCTTTAGGAGGAACCGCCACTGCTGTATCAACGGCCTTCGTGTGAGCTGTGGAACATTCAGATGACACATTAGCTCACTGATAGAGCTGGTCGTTATGTACAGTCTGTGCTGGGCTGATGGGATCTGGGACTGCTAGCAGCAGGCATGAATGAGTGAGTCAGTGAGGGATGAAAAGAGTGGTGTTTTGTGGGATTAGGATTCACAGTCTCTTCATCAATAGTTTATGTACAGCGTAGTGCAAGCTGATTGCTTTAAGGGACAGGAATACATTGAAATGTGCGCAAAAAATGTGCAGCCCTGTCTCCTGATGGGTTGGTGGTAGGTAGTTTTGGGACTTCAATACTGTGTGAAAGAGTGATCTTTTTTATGGATCATTAATTGCACACCGTAAATATAGGCCCCTGAAATGCAAAATTCTATTGCAGCGTCTGGGCAAGAGATATGTGTAATTTTCTCTCACAAATAAATACCTGTAAACTCCGATACAATTGAATTTGTGGCCTTCCCAGTTCTATTCGAAAGGGCGCACAGTTATACAATCTGCTATAGTGCCATGAAAGTGGCAATTAGCGCTGTACAAATGTGAATAACATAGCATAACCACAACTCTATTAAGAGCGCTTATGTGGTAGGACTCTATCGTCAAAATAAAATTGGTGCCTGTGGTCTACATTATCCTGTGAAGAAATCTGTCTAGCCAAATGCCTTGATTCATTGCTCTGGAGGGAGTTACGGGTAGCGGTGCATGCTGGGCTTCGCATGGATGATCAGTCAAAAAGAGGTGCATTTGAGACATCAAATACCATGATCTCAACCAGGGGCGTAACAAAGGCCTCTGCATCCCCCGCGGGGGCCCCCAGGATTGCCCACGCTGGAGGGGGGTCCCCTCAGCCCCTACTGATGTGAGTGTGAGGGGGGCCTTCATCATATCTTGCAGGGGGGCCAGCTCACGTTTTGTTACGCCACTGATCTCAACAATAGGACAGGAAACGTGAAAGAAGTATTCTTTCGGGCAGTACTCTCTCTGGATGGTCGGAAGTGTCGGACAACTATGTCTTTGTTGTTGTATGTCACAGAAAACTTCCTTTCCGTGTCCTTTAAATGAATTAATATCACACTATTTTAATGTCAAGAGTGAGAAGATAAACAGGAAAAATGTACCATGGTGTGCATATGCATTCATAAAATCCTCCTGTGGCATGAGGATGAAAACAGGGCCACTAGGGACTGTTTATTTTGTACAATGTTATGCTTTATGCTATGTTTTTTACCTCACCATACCATTAAGACAGTTATTAAGCATCCCCTCTCTATCCATGACTCTCAAATCTGTTGACTGTATAAGACTGAGGAGGTCTGAAAAAAGGCTAAATATGTTTGTGCTTGTTGAGCCTCTTTGAGAGAGGAATTTGGTTGCCTTCATTGTCTACATTTAAAAAGTGGCACAACATTTAGCTTACTTCTACATTACCTTGAAGTGTTGAAGTAAAATAATATTTCAAGTGTCTTATTCAAAACCAGGCTTCTCCAACGAGTAGCTTGTGAGCTACTGGTAGCTCTCCAACAACTACCCGCAAGTAGCTCTTCTGTGTGCATCACAGCCTACTAAATTGGAATTTTCTGCTTGGTTGAAATGAATATATGCATGCCACAATTGTCTATTTAGGACAAAAAAGTGTGTATTTTTCAGAATTCATAAACTGATGTTTGGAGAAAAATGGCTGAATTTCTAAAATATATTTAGAGATGAGTTTTGAGTGATAAATCATGTGGAAAGACTTATTACTAACGTTATTTTTGTGCTGGGGCACTGTACTGTCGCTGGTATGTATACCCATGCATGCCAACATTTTGAAAGAGAAAAGTGGGAGATTTAAAAAAAAAAAAAACATAATCCGGAGAATGTATTTCTTTCATTGACTTCTATTGATGCAGAAACAATTTAAGGCGTCACTCAGCCAAAAGAAAGCCAGTTTTGGCTTTAAAAATCGGGAGTCTCCCGTCTGAATAGGGTCTAGTGGCACGTATGCATATAACTTGCATAGAGGCATCCAAACAGACAAAGCCTTTTATACTTTACTGCTGGCTACTCTGCCTGATGCAGTGAGGTGGTCACAGCTGGTAAACTTGTATATGGTGGCAACTAATGTAATCTTGTCTGATGTGGTCATTATTACAACACTACTAATAATAGTAGCTCATGATGATTTTAATTGAACATAAGTTGCTCTTATTACACTAAAGGTTGGAGACCCCTGTCTTAGCATCACTGGTAGAGCTCTCTACTGGTATGTCTTCTTTCTTTTTGCTCTCTGGTGCTTCTCCAACCCACAACCCTTCTCCTTTCTTCTCAGTGCCAACATAACTGACTCCCTTACAGTGTTTCACGTCTGGAGGAATCTGTAGTTGGTACTACTTAACTAGATCAATGCTGGAAAACTTTTACATGTCTAAACCTTACACTACTCACTCCTCTCCCATATCCTTCCCGCATGACAAAATAATCCTCTTAACCTTATCTGTGTCTTCCTTTCTCAACTGTATCGCTACCATGCCCGCCTCCTTATGTTCTGAAAGGTCTTGACCCACCACTCCTTCCACTAAGCCAGGACCGGATAGCCATATTGATCTTGAGCAAGTTAGACTACTGCAAGAGCCTCCTCGTCAACCTCTCACACTACTCTGTGGTCCCCCTTGGTAAAACCTTAAACTTTGCCAGCGGCATTATCCTAGTCTGTGCTACCATAAGCTCTAATTTCTTATTATTTGATGGCCAGGCACTCTTCTGTCTTGTTTAGATTACTTCCTGCTAGTTAGAATGTCCAGTCACAGCACAGATTTCCCACACCTTATCCAGCAGCACTGCCTCAATATTGAATCTGAAGTAATGGTCCTTACCTACTCTGATTACGCTTTTTTACGGCTAACACGCAGCACTACAATGTCCTTCTTGCCTCATTTGTGCTTACATGTATATCAAGTAGAAAAAATCAAAGCACATACATGCAGACCAACAGTGCAAGTTAGATTCAACATCCCGCGTACAAGTTAATGTGCACACGGGAAGAGGCTGCTCTGAGTGGAGAACAAGGCATGTGGAAACTGTACTTCGATGTTCGACACAACACCTTCCTTGGGAATAACCCTCAGCATCCAACTTAACACATGAGAAGCAGCACTGAGCACACATTGGGCATAGTCCGGTTATTTCATATAGTTTATCATTGAGTTCACATCATTGCCAACTAGAGCAAAAAATAATCATAAACCTTAACTGACTACATTAGTCAGAACAGTGGATTAAATTTGTATGGTTGGAACTCACGGAGCTCACAGTAGCCCTCCACAAACAATATTCCTACCATACACCACACGCTAAACCAACCCTCCACTCACAGCTAGTCTGATTTTAATGGATGCTGTGGATAAGAAGAATAGGAGAACAGTGGTTCTGCGGGATTCAACAGATCCCATGGAACAGCTGTCCTTATTCTATATAGTGCCCGGGTTCTAATTGGGTCTAAGGGATTGTCTTGTTTATCCATCTGGAAAATGACAAGATGCCACACTCTTGATTACCTCAGACAAGTACATCTAGTTTTGCTTAGACACATAGCACTCCTCCCAGATGGAATTTACTTAACATGGTGAAGAGGCCTCTGGGAAAAGACGAACACACTGACACGCCACTAACACAAACAAAGCCATACTGACACACACCAGACAGACCATCACACACAGAACTAAGAAAAAAAATACAAGCAAGCAGAATATTAAATCACATCTGCAATACTGATAATGCAAGTCAGTCAGAAAACACTCCGGTCTGATGGAGTTCTCGAGTCTTGGCCATGAATGACCATGCAGCGTCACAGAAATGTCTGTAAAATAACATGGCAATGACTGACCGTTTAGAAAGCCAGCACTGGAACGCCCTCCCACCAACCTGGAGCTCATTTACCCTTATAGCCCTAAATAACGGCTTTTGTGAACAAATATAAGACCCACAACGCAGACTCCCTCCGCAGTTGCACGTACCTGGCGCTGACCTCGTTATCTCTTCAAAACTCCCTGAAAGGTCTGCTCCTGTGCCTTGAGGTTCGCATGACATTTATCTGAATAACACTCCTCGCCAACCTCCCCATCAGGCATACTCCCTCACTCTTACATGACACTCTGGAGAGCTATAACGACCTTTCCACTTTAACTCTGTAAATATGTAATATGTATTTGTTTATCCATAATCATTTCAACTTTTCTAAATATCTAATCTGTAATGAATATGTAATCTGTAAATACCTAACTCTCACCGTGAGTAACTGTAATAGCCATACTTATTGTCACCTACTACCGTTTTACTCTGAATTTCTCATGTAACATTCTTCGCTCTACTGTAAAGCGCTCTGACACCTCTGAGTAATATCCGCGCTATTTAAAAACGCATAAATAAATGTACTGTGGTGTGATGTATAAACTCGAACCCTTCTCTGTCCGCCCTCGGCCCCCTCCTTCTCCATTCACATCTATGGTTTATACGTCTGTCGCTCCCCGCGCATGCTCCCGTGTACCCTCCTGTACAAACTGAAAGTGGCGCTTCTTGTCTGCGCGCGCTCGGCAGCCCATGCCTGCGCACTGTCCGCGTGGCGCCCGAGGCCTCCATTTTATTCTGGAGGACTAATGAGGCCTGTTTTCATTGAGATGCTAAGGGGTTTGCCTACCCGGATGGAGTCCCTGTTTGAACAGGCGTGCTCTGTCTGGGCTTCCTGGCATCCGAGGAACAGACAGGGTCGAGCTTCAAGTGCCATAGAGAACAGAGGCAAGATTGATGTGAAAAGGAGACAGGAACACATGCCAGTACAACACGGTGGCTGTAAGAGCAAGGCCGTTCAGGAATTTAGGGGCAATTAAGAGAGGAAAAAATGCAGTGTTGACAATGGTCTTTTTACCCAAATGGTGTCTCACTTTTTTTGCCCTTCTAGCTCTTAGAGTGTTTTATGGACTCTACAACTTGGAGGAATTTAATTAAATTAGTCAGGGTTCTGTGGAAAGGCGTGACGTTTGACTAGAAATGTCCAGATTATGGTCTTTGTCGTGATGTGGCAGTCTATCTTCGCTGACGCTTTCATTGGGATGCGTTGTAACAAACTAGGAGCAGGAAAGACCCGCCACCCAAGTTGGTCTGGGAGTTTTCACAGTCACAAGCAGTGTGGCGTAGTAAGTTAAACACGCTAGAAACAGTGGTTGAACGCATTAAACATTCAGATATGGGGGTGGGGCGAGGTTGCTGTAGGATAATTAGTGACACTAATTTCATTCTGCGTCGGTTTTGCAAGTGAGACGAATAATTTGGTGCGGTATAGATTTAAAAAAAAGATTACAATTATGCGCTTTTGGAGCTGCTCTCCAATCACAACTGGTGTTTTGGAGTAGGGATATGGGCATTGGTCAGCACGGCCACGAGAGTTGTAAATTCGCTCACTTTTTGAAGGTTCAACTAAACACGAAAGCTTACAGAGTGGTGAAACAAGCAATGTTATTAAAACTATTGGAACAATCGCCAAAATGTCGTCTTTAGTTAAATAATTATACAAATGTAATACATGATATTTTACTTTCATTTATTTTAAATAGATTTCCTGGGCTAAAGTGGACAAAAGGCGTGTAGTGTCTGATGCGCTTCTGTCACTGATCTCCCTTTCCTACAGTCCAGTGTTACCCCCTGACACAAAATAGGACTAGGGCATTATACAAAGCTCAAAGCGAATGTTCTGAGGGCCCATGAACCATATGCAGGGCCCACACCCAACACGCACACAGACAAACTCTGGCGTTATTTCTTTTTGCTTTTTTGCCTATTTGAGGGGGTCTGGCCCTTTCTTGCATGAAATATACAGGTGTAGCCAAGGCTGCTTTCCACTCAGTTACTTTTTGCCCAGAAGTTTTGTTCTGCCTTTGCTGTTCTCCCCCAGGCTGCTGGGTGCCCCCAAATCCTCTGCTTTAAAGAACGAGAGTCCTGCCAGTCCCATGCTTCAGGTGTTGCCACCTACAGGCTATACCTGGACTGACTCCATCATAGCTGTCCACTTGCACTTAAGTTTTACCTGCAGTTTGGTTTCTGGTAGGATTTCTTCAGGATGTGCACTCCTCAGATGGTTCAAGAATTTGTCATTTAGAAGTAAGAGCTGCATAGAGCACTTGCCACACAAGTTCCAGTCCGGTCGATGTGTTCTTTCCAGACAGGTGTACTTTAGCCAGGAATGTTTTATTGTCAGATGGTGAATCCCCCCCAGTGATCACTGTATCATGGTGGTTCCGATGGGCTTAGCATGCCCAGCACTGGGATCTGTCTGCGATCCCTTCAGAGCCATCACTGATATGCTCACATAGCCTAGCAGCAGTCTTAACACAACACGTTCAGTTTGGGGCATTTTGAATTCTAAATCCAGTTATCAATCTGATAACATTTCAAAGTGGTGGTGTCTGGGACCCTCCCAAGATACTCATTGACACTTGACTACATTGTGTCAAATACCAAGGCTTCTGGTACCAAGTTTGCATGTGGGTTTCTTTTGGGACACTGTGGCATTGGCCATGTCACACTTGGAACTGTTTCCCAAAGGGACCTTTTTATTTTTTTTAAGTTCAAAAAGAAGTTTATTGAGAGAATTCAAATTAACAATACAAAGGATAATAGAAAAACAGGTAATCACATAAGTTAAACTAAAACTTAAGAATTAAAGTAACTGGATGCATAAGTCAGTTTAGTATAACTTGAAAGAGAAAATGATAGGGGTATGCAAATTGATCGGTGCAAATAAAAGGTTACAATTCATGTAAAAATCTTAATACAAAATGCAAAATAACCTGTTAATATAATATCAACATGAGGAAAGTCAAGGAGGTTTAGAAACTTCTTGTTGCACTGGATTTAGGGAGAAGGAGCGTCTAGCACTAGCATCAATGAACCAAAGGGACCTTTTTATGAAAGGTATTCCCTGGAAAAGTGGTAAAAGGCCTGTGTCTCCCATCGTTACTTCTCCTGTGTCTCCCATCATCACTTCTCCTGTGTCTCCCATCGTCACTTCTCCTGTGTCTCCATCGCAAGCCCGGTTCTAGAGCGTGGGCTGGGTGGGCCAGGCCCACCCAAACATGAGCCTTGGCCCTCGCAGTGAGGACATGAAGGCCAATAGAAAATGGGCACTTTCATTTAAAACGTTCCCCCGAACGTTGTTTTTCTTCCTGTTCTAGGAGTTACGTGATGGGGATGGATGTGAGAAAAAGCCCAGACCCAGTCATGTAACTCCTTTTAGAAAGGTGGGCTATGTCCTGCAGGAACAATAGGGGCATGGCAAGGGGACAAATTCTTTATTTGGCACACTGGAGAAAAGAAGTTTGTTTATTCTGATGAACCTTTCCTGACCCCTGCAGCTGCTTATCAGATCAGGCTGTGACACAAAGTTTGGCTATCTGAGTAGGTAAGAGAATGTGTTACTATTTGTTCTTATTTTTAAAATCTGCACAGGCCCAGCAAGGCACATACTTTGGTATGCTTTATTTAAATCATTTTTTATCAGGGATGCAAGACAACAATAAAAATGTCCAGATAACTGGTGATTAAGGATCCTGCTGGATAGCAATCCTTTGTTGGTAGTTTTGAAATGCAGATAAACTGTACTTTATGTGGATAGCTCAGTGGGTTACTGCCTTTGTCACAGAGATTCTTGTGTTACTTGCAGTACAGAGGTTATACTTCTAACATAGGACAGTGACCTATGAAGTGTCATCTAAGGGCGGCATACAAACATGAATGGTATAGTTAGAACTTCACTTTGTTTTGTGTTGCTACATAGTTAGAACTTACCCTATCTTTCATTATTTTAATTTTGCTAAAAAGAGTTTGGGCAAATATACATTTTTATTTGTACAGCCAACCCCCAACCACTGGGGTATGCTTTGAATCCTGAGTTTGTGCTTCCCCAGCCCAAACCCTCTTAAAATATACTGCCCACCCTTATGGATGACATGTGATTCCTACACCTTGTAATCCTCATTGGCTTATGTGACATTCCCTATAGACTGATTTACATACTTGTATGATTCATTGTCTCTGTATAATGTGTGTGTGATGTAAAGTGCAGTGACGCCCTACACTGATATTAGTAGCGCTATACAACAAATGAGATGCATATGAGAGAGTGGCTCCGGAGAGATGAGGGGCGCTGGTGGAGGATGGCAGTGAGGGAATCCGAGGAGGAGGTCAATAGGGGGAGAGGCTACGGAGACATGAGGGGCACTGTTGGAGGGTGGCAGTGAGGGAATCCGAGGAGGCGGTCAATAGGGGGAGAGGCTACGGAGAGATGAGGGGCACTGTTGGAGGGTGGCAGTGAGGGAATCCGAGGAGGCGGTCAATAGGGGGAGAGGCTACGGAGACATGAGGGGCACTGTTGGAGGGTGGCAGTGAGGGAATCCGAGGAGGCGGTCAATAGGGGGAGAGGCTACGGAGAGATGAGGGGCACTGTTGGAGGGTGGCAGTGAGAGAATCCGAGGAGGAGGTCAATAGGGGAGAGGCTACGGAGAGATGAGGGGCACTGTTGGAGGGTGGTAGCAATGGTATCTGCAGAGAAAGAGGTCATTGGTGGGGTGCCAAAAGACTTTCGCACTAGCGCTAAAGCCGGCCCTGTCATGGCCTTTCTGTTTTTATTTAATTAGCAGTCAGGTCATTAGGGCAACTGTAGGACATATTTTAAAGTGCCTGGTAATTATATATACTGCTATACTCAATGTTTTAAGTTTGAAGGTGATATTACTAATGTTTTTTACGGGAATAATGAAAGCGGTACTGGATGGTGGCTGATATGGGGCTGGGGCCCAGGGTCAGCTGTGAGATAAGGTGCACAGGAGAGGGATGGGAGAAAAGTGGATAATCTGGCCTGGAAGTACTTGTGTTGAATCCTGGCCTGTTGGAATTTGGGGTTTGCACTAAGATCCAGACATTGCTCTTACTTTCAAATAACTCTCCACATGCTCTGTATACACACAGAATTGATCTGTTGTATCATGGTGACTGTTTGCAAGTAGATATGATGTAATCAAGGGCTTGTAGGCTACCACAAGAAGCGACAAATTGGGCCCACAGTGGCCAACCCAAATGCACCTTTGGCCCACCCAAACAAAAATTCCTGGAGCCGGGCCTGCTCCATCGTCACTTCTCCTGTGTCTCCATTGTCACTTCTTCAGCACAAAGTCCTTGGATTCCCAGGGCGAGATTTTCTATCGAAATGCCGCTTTGGCTTTTCATCAAGCCATGGCAGGTATGGGAGTTAGTCTGCAGGATATGGATAAATTAATTTCTTAGATTCTATGCAGACTGTCTGCTACTTTGTCGACTGGTGCCACTGTGCCCTGCTCTACATGGAACCACGTGGACACAGTAGCCGGTCTTCCTGTATGTAGACACACGCCAGACTACCTATCATCAAAGAAACAGAAAATCACTGCGGACCCGCTCCTGGTGGAGAAGTCGTTGTCTTGCCTACTGTAGACTGGACCTGCTCGCAGTGTGAAGTTACGGCGCGGACGCCTTTGTCACTCTTGTTGTCTCACCAAGCGTCAAAACGAGTAAGACCCTGCCAGTCTCAGGACTAAAAGTATGTCCTTCTGTAAATGCTTGTGTGTGGTGCGATATCAGATTGCACTTTATAATAGTCATCACGTTGATGAAGAAAACAGAGGTACATGTGTTTATAAAAGAGAGAAAGAAAGGACTGACTGTACCAAGACTAGTCACCGCAGCCATTAACGGAGTTGTCACCGAGGAAGGGTCAGACTAAGTTAGGACAACAACCAAAGTCAGTAACGACAGCCTGTCACTGTACTCGTGGGGTCACCTGGCGATAAGGTGGCCCGTCTGAGCGACTGCAGTCTCGCCCCAACAGAAAAACCTAGAGCACCCTATCAGAGGGGGATGCGAGCACCTCGGTGGGACGTTGTGCATGAAAGGGTTAATAAATAAATACTGATCCCTTCTCACTGGGGGAAGACGTGATGAATAACCGACTATTTGCAAGCGAGGCCTGCGGGGACACACAATGGGATGAGCTGTGGGGTGGAGACGCCTGCGTGTAAACACCGGAGGAGGACGCGCCTCCACGGCCCGCAAGAGCTGGCACAACAGAGAGCGCCCTCTGAGTGGAAGGTGGCAAGGAGTGTGCCAGGGTGGCCCGTGTGGACGGCTGCGGGCGGGACGGCTTCCCTCCATGTGACGGCGGCGGGGCATCTGGCACAGGTGAGCTTTGTATGTCCCACCTTACAGATACAATACACATAGAAAACCGCGCAGGTCACCCCGAACCCCTCTCTGGCAGAGCATGTTGTGTGCACACAACTTCCCGGAATCCCCCAAAATGCAGCACTTGAAGACGTCACGTGGACGACCAACCAAGATGTCTATGTGTGCTACCTATTCGGACGCGGTGATTAGGGGCCAGGGAGCTCGTCTATATTACTTGCAATTCAGTCAGTAGCTTTGAAATGGACATATGCCGATTATGTCTTTTTTTAAACGGTTGTAGGGTAGGTCGGTGATTGTCGAGTAGCAATGTAGCAGGTCTTTCCCTGCCGAACAGTGTGGTTATCAGCGATATATGTGTGCGCGAGCGGGTGGGACTGGATGCAACAGAGGCGCGAGCCATTGGCGCCAAAGCTAGGAGCAGTGTGTCCGTGAGGTAGATACATTCAGATACTCGCTGAGCATCACAGCTCTCAATACTAGCTGCTTTCACCAAAAATGTTTAAAGAATGTCTGAGAAACTGCAGATCCCCATTAGGTAGGCGTACAAAGTCCTGTCTGGAATATCTCTAGCTTTAAAAAGCAGACAAACGCGTTGTTCTGGAGGATTTCCTCCTCCAGGAAGTTCGCTCTTAGCTCCTCATCAATTCTCCGCCAGATATTCCGCATGTATGATGATACGTCTCGCTTCCCGACGGGCTGTCTCTGGTAGTTTTCTTTCTTCCTGTCACCTGAACACATCTCGGCCCTGGAGCACGCTAGCAGGAGAGCTAACAGCGAGGGGGCGGGGCTTGCAGATGAAAGGCCGTGCAGTGTAGTCTCTGCCAGATTTTGAGTTATTTGGGAGTTCGGCCTCCCTGGGTTGCTTGCCCCTCTCCCCGCGCATTAGATAACAGCGCTCGCCAAGCTTCCTGTTTTCTTAGTGGATATAGCAAGGACAGGACTAATCAAAACACGGCCCTGGGACCAGTGGCGTAGCTAGGCACTCTGACGCCCGTGGCGGTCCCTGCCTTTTGCCGCCGCCGAGCGCCTAAGAGCGGGGGGGGGGGGGGGTGCTAGCGATAAATTTACCTGCCGCCCCCAAATCTCGTGCCGCCCGGGGCGTACCGCCCCCTCCGCCCCCCCCTTGCTACGCCAGTGCCTGGGACAGGGTTTCGCCTGCAGTCCATCATCCTGACCAAAGGGTGCTTGCTGCATGCAGAGCCTGCCGCCGTGCAGTCGGGCCTGGGATACACAGGAAGCTCCCCAGCAGAGACGTTTAAGGCATGGACAGAGAGGGCTTTGGCCCAGGGCCCCAGCCTTTCAGGGGCCCCCTGATAGAGCCAGCTCTCTTCTGCATAGGCTTTCCCTGATGACCTTGAGTAATTCTTCAGATTATTTAAATGCTGTTTCTCTTTCATTTATTTTTGATGTGAGTGGTGTGAAAGTCTATTACAGACATTCTGCAGAGAAATGTTGTTTGTTTCGTGCAACATCCATAAATAAAGTTTCTTTTAGATCAAAACAGGTCTTCATATTAAAAAAAAATGGGAGGCCGTCACAGAGAATATTTGGAGTTTTATTAGTGAGCTGCTGTTATGTTACGATATTGAAAACACTCACCACTTTCCATGAATATTAGATGTAACAACTTTAGAATTTGGAGAACTGTGCCTGTGCACTGTCAGTGACCTGGCCAAAGAGGGCATGAAGGAACTGAAACTGGGTCATAAATTCAAAACTGTTCCGAACAGGGGCCCCCAAAATACAATCGGCTTGGGCCCCCAAAATCCTTATGATGTCCCTGCTCCCCAGGCCTAGCTGCATGGTGGCAGGTCTGCAGCAAGGGCAGCGGAAGCAGTCGGTGTGTCTGCAAATGTAACTATATTACTACCAACGGAGTTACCCTGTATACTTCAGAACCTGGGCTAATTACAATACAAAAGCACAATTTGGTTTTGTGGGATCCATAGTTAAATATTTCCCTGGTTCAAATGAAGGTTAAGCTGCAGTCCTCGCATAACTAATTAAATTACACTGAAAAAAACTGAATTGAAACACATACACCTAGATTGAGATGAAAAACATCCATAGATGGAGTAACATCAGGGCTTTAAGTGGGCCGGGTCTCATCGGTGCTGAGCACCGGCAGTTTTTTAAAGGGGGCTTCGAAACCGGTCTCTATCGGGCTTTGTTTTGTGCCCTGGCACTTTTTTCCGGACTGCAGACTGTTGTCACTGCAGTCCGGAAAAAAACGGACCGCCTGTGCCAGGGCACAAAACAAAGCCCGTTTTGAGACAGCAGGCACATCGATGTGCGCATGCTCACACTGCTCACTTCTCACTAGTGGAGAAGTTATGGCTTGATGTCATGCCAGGTGAGCGTTGTAGGGGAAGGGAAATCCTTTAAAGAGTCATTTTCTCTCTGATTTCCCTTCTCTTTTGGAAACCGCGGAGCAGCAACATTATCGTGTCACCAGGGCTTTAAGTGGAAGCTTTTTCAATGTTATATTCAAGCCATAGTTGCTGTTTATTTATCTTATGCAACTAACAACCCTTGACAAAGCCAATAGTCCTGACTTGTAGGTATGATGTTACTTGTTGTATCATATAACTGGATGAAATGACAGAAACCGCAACATACTAGTCGGGTGGCACACTATATTAAGCACAGATTTTTAGCTTGCATGTTTTTAAGCCACGCCCTTAATTACATTGGCCCCACCCCTTTGAGAGAGATCCCCCAGTTTTTTCATCCCACTTAAAGCCCTGAGTAACAGCACCACTTGATAAGCACCTTATCTCAAACGAGTTGCTCCATGTATGGTGATAATTGGTGCAGCCCCGGCAGTGTGAAATTAAGTGCGACAGTGCATCATATAAAAAGATCTGTCAGTTTTAATACATATAGCCCGGCTACACAATGCACAACTTTGTTTATGTTGGGAAGATACAGCGATCCAATTCTTAATGTCCTACCTAGTCTTGGTAGTGCAGGCGTAATAATGTTGTTTGTCAACCTTTCGACTCCTGTGTTTGTGTTGCATTGAGACATCCTGTCAGGTAAACCAGCAGGCAAATGTAGCTGTCCCTTTTATGTAACATCGCAAGCTTTATTTAGTCTCCATCACTACAGTTGCATTTCAGCAACTGTTCCATTGTGTGCTTGCATAGACCCTTGTATTAGCGCTCAGTCCTTTGTTTTGGGCGCAGTGTTGGTCAGTACTAATTAAGGCGTGCACAACGCCATGTGTCCAAACTGATTGTGTGCATTTAAACATGTCTAAACTGGTATTACGCTCTTTTTATCTACATTCTGCATGCGGGGAGTCAGTGTAGTGCATTCAGCTCCCTTTCTGTGTAAGGTGGTGTCACTGGTTCGTGCCTGATCCTCTGCCCTCCCTTGTGCACATGCCATAAGATCTAGTTCCTCTGGATTCACAGAAGCATGTGGGGTGCAGTCCAGATGTTTATGAAATCCAGCCTTGAAACAGTTTTTGAGTGACCCTCATTTTTTGTGCTGCCATTAGTTATTAGCGCTATGGGATACCTTTGCCGCCTGTCAGTAGACGCACCTTTCTTCAAATGTGTGTGCAGTTCTGCACATGAACATGTTCCTGCTCATTTTGTCAACGGTGGATCATGTGGCAGCCACTGGTCTTGCCTTTAAAGTGGTTTGGTAGTAGGCTAGTGGTGGCATTCATCATAATGTGGCAGTTTGGCTTGGTGACAGTGAGTTTTATTTGTTATGGGAGCAGAAGCATCTTTTACTGGGGCCTTGAGCGAATTTTTAAGGCTTAGTTGTGTATTGCATCTTGCTTTGGGTGCTTGTTGCTTTGTGTTTCTTTGTGCTTCCCTATTATGCCTGCCACAACCCTCCATCTACTCCTCCACGTCACGTGATGAACCTTTTGTAACACTTGGACCTTCCTTCTTCCCTCCCTACCAAGGACGCCCACACAGACCTGTTTAACTGATACTTTTTTGGTCAGCCATCCCTAGGCATCAGGTGCAGGGTTAAGAGTGTCTTCCTATGGCATCTTCCCTGATGGGCTTGTTAGGGCCAGTTATGGCCAGAATCCTTGCATCTTCCACCTCTTATCACCCTGCCCGACCCCTCCACCATTTGTCCTCTACAGGAACCTGATTCTTCCACAGCATTACCAGTACACACCGTCAACCTTAGTTTCATGGTAACCCCACTCAAGTGTGCTGCGTGACCTTCACTGAAGGATCCAGTTCATACTGGTGGCTAGACACGATGGTCTTATACCCTCGACATCCAGGGATCTAGGTATTGTCGCTCTTAGGTGGACTCCTTATACTTCTTTTGTGGTAGTTTAAGAGCTCCTCCATAGGGTGGATTCTCTCAAGTTCTGGGTGGACTTCATAATCTAATCCTTTGATGATTTAATCGCACCTTCAGTGGGTTGTGTTCTCTGTCACTTATGGGTGGATTTGTACACTACTCCTGTGGTCATTGAACAGCACCTCCAATTGGGGGAGCCTTCATTGCACCTGGGTGGGCTCCAAACACTCTTGTTAGGGTGGTTTAGCAGCACTTCCAAAGGGTGTGTTCACCGCCACTCCTGTGTGGACTTCATATAGTATGCCTGTGGCGGTTTAAGAATGCTAAGTAGGGATTTTGAGGGTGAGTGGACTCAACCAACCCAACTGAACCTGTATTCAGTTAGGTGAAAGGCACCAGGATGACTTGGATCATCCTGCATCAGAGAGTGACGGAAGGGGATATTGTATTGAGTGCCCATGTGTCAGGGTTTTTGTGAGGCAGGGGTCCGTGTACTATAGACTTGGCTTTTCCTCCAACCAAGACGTCCTGTAAGGCTTCAAGCTGCCTGGTTTGTATATGCTGCCTATGAACATAAACTCAAACATCTTTTCCTTTCACAACATATGAAATATCTTGTCAGAAACCTCTTCATCAAGTTTGGAGCTCAGTGTATGGGCATCATGTGCGACACCAGTGCAAAACACTAATAGATAACACTGTTACCAAACCCTTCTCTCATTGTGCACCTCAGAATCAGCCGTCATTGATGCCTGGTCTGAAGTGGTTTGTGAACTTGATAAGAGTTCGGGAAATGCTATAGAAAACTACAATACAATACTGTTTTTTTCTCTATCCATGCAGCAAGTTCCTCACTCAGTTCACCCACTAGCTGTAGCATCATCTAAAGTCTGCTCAGCATGTTTACTAGGCTTGTCTTCAAAGGTTTTAGAATAGATCAGATCTGCTGCACTCTTTTCTTACCCATTCAACCTGTCTCCAATCTCCCTCCAGTATGTTTCCAAAGCAACCCTTCTGTTTTGGATCCCGTAACTGGCGTTTTTGTAAAATACATTGAGAAATATACAGCACTTGTTACTTGAAACCTGCCATCTTAACATGCAGATTGCACACTGTGTGCATATTAACGTTCTCCCTGTGTGGACTGTGAGAGAGGTCTGGGAGATCCAGCCAATGTGGAGCATTGGTGGAAAGGAATCCCTAAAATGAGGACCATACCAATGTCCACAACAGGAAAAGACCCTCTGCTGGCCATATAAATGAGGATAGTGTCAAAGCACAGGGGGCACGCTGTTAAAGATGGGGCAAGTGAAATCCTCCAAAGAGAACACACTATTGTTGTAAGATGGCGCTAGTTACGTGCTGAGTTTAAGTAAATGCTATGACAGAGTCAACAGTTTATGGAATGCTTTTTAAGAATATTTGAATTTATCATAGTTTTCTTTTTCCAAAGTTGTATTGTGGCATTTTAAATCCTTAATATAATGGTACTGTAGTTGACGTATGTTTATATACGTATCATATGATACCCTGTGGTTACAGAGTGTTGTACTTCAATAAATGTGCTCCCGTTACCATTGCCACCACTCCATCGGTGATCCTTCAATCATCTACCTTGTTGAAGGCATGTGCCTGGATTTGGGGTAGGTTCTTATTCCCTGAGCTGTACTCATGGACAGCTCAGAGGCTGATGAAAAGCATAATGATTGCATTATAAATTCCACCAAACAAATGGCGTATATAGCTTCCTTGTTGCTTAGCTTTTGTAGAGCAGAATACGATGTGACTTGCAACCATCATTGTTGCTGCCGTTGTCTCTTAAATCTCCTTTTATATATATATATATCTTTGCTCATATCATTATTTGTATCAGTGCCGTAGATACCCTCCATTTATGGGCTCCAGTGCCCCTATGTAGAAGTGCTAACTTTTAACTTCATCCTCAGCCTGATATCTTTGTAAACTCGCTGTTCCGATCCCCATTTCTTTCAGTTTAAATCTCATTTTTTTCATTCTCTCTTGCACAAATCCTTATTTCTTCACTTCCCCCTGCAATGTCAATGTTCATCCTCCACTTTATGCTTTTCCTGACATACTTACTGAATGCCTCCCTGGTTTTTGGATCTTTGAAGATTTTCATTTGTTGTGTCTTTCCCATGGATGTCATTTAGGGATCACCAGGGGTTGCAGTTGCGACCCCTAGCTTGCCCCTTGCTACCTCTGCACTATCTTTGCGACCCCTAGCCTCAGAGGTGGCAAAATCAGTGCCAAGAACACAGGAGTGTCTCGCATTATCAGAGTCACCTAATTTCCTGCTCATTTTTATTACATTAATAGTGAATAATAGTTTATTATTCACTATTAGTGTAAAAAAAAGTGGAGCAGCAAGATCTTGACCTTCATTGGTTTCTTGGTTAAGAAAAGTAAAATGGTTTTAATGTATGTTGTGTGCGTGAGAGTGAGTTTGGGTGAGGGAGCGTGTATATGTGTGAGCATGTATGTTTGTATATGGGATCGTGGATGTGTGTGTGTGTGTGTCAAAATTAGTGAGTAAGTATAAGTGAGTAAGAGTGAGTGAGAGTGCGAATGAGTGATTCAGGGTGAGAGTGTGCACGTGAGTAGGTGAAAATGAATGAGTGCAAGTTATTTCTAATGATAGAATGAGTGTGAATAAGTGAATGTAAGTGAGCATGTGATGGCTTGCAGATCCGCTGTTGCTGGCATGCTTCTAGGCTTATAGAAGCACCCTAGACAAAATGTTGGCACTGGAATACTGGAGGAAATTCTTGTCATATGGGTAGACAACTGTGGTAAGGTCATGGGGCCATCCATGACAAGATGTTGTCCATGACATATTAAACATAACCTTTGACATAAGGGACCTCCATAGTGCAGGAGAAGCAGTATTAGGAAACGTCTGGCACTAGCATATTGTATGTAATGTTTGGGCAAAAGGGGCCACCACAGCAAAATGCTGGTCCTAGCAATGGAGGTAATTTTTTTACATAAGGGGGCACCCATAGGACATTTAAAAAACTTAACTGGGTGAACTTGTGGGGACTGCCAGATTTCAGTAGCTTGGCACACCATGAAAGGACCTGAATATTTAGTGAGTGTTTTTCTTAGAGCCTATGTCTTTTTAGCAAATGTAAGTGAAAATTGTGCACAAAAATGCACTAGTAAAGCTCATTGTTTTAAAAATGTCTGTTTCTCATAGAAGAGAACCCCCACCCTTTGTCCCCCTAGAAGAATATATAATATGAATTATGCCATTATGTAACTTCAGCAATATTAATTATTGTGATGTCATCAGAATTAAGGTTATGTGACATCACTTCTTGGGACGATGCAGGATCAAAGGTCATATGATGTCTCTTCCTGTGACATCATTAAGGTCAAAGGGTATATGACGTCACTTCCGCTTCCCCTGGCCGTTTGGTCAATTGATGCCCATGGCCTTTCCAGAATGCGCTTTTCTGTTATATTGCTACAGTGATTCCTTTAACCTTTGAAATGCATATGTTTTTACCATTTTCATGTTTTTAGCATTTCTGTACACTTATAGCGTTTCTCTCCTTGAATTTGTTTGCCATAATACAGATTAAGTCTCCCTGGTGCTCCCTTTACATTTGTGTCCCACCAGCTGCATAATCATGTATTTGCCACATATCCCACACAATCCGCCATGTAGTATACCATTTTCAGATCTAAAAATAAAATTGCCTGTAGAGGGAATGGAATAAGCATTAGTGAAACACCGAAAATTATTGCAGCACACATCCCAGTCTTTATACAGTAGTCAACTGGTTTCCTCTTAACTACTGACTGCGGTTTTCTGACATTAATGAGGTGAACATTTTCTCCATATGGTGTTAATATCCCAAGTGATGCACTGGAGAAGGGCTTCGTTTTTAGCAGTAATGTTTCTTTGTCTCGTTGTTTACACTAATGTCTGTTTATATCTGTGTTTTCTGAGTGTAAGTAACTTCGAAAGGTCACAAAAAGTTTATGTAAGAGACACTTTGCATCTCTTTTTAAGGCCCGAAGTTTTGACTCTTAAAGGGCCTTCCTAGTACAGCACGCACATAACGAGTGCATAATGATTCGTGCCGTTTGCAGGGGTGTTTTCTTGCTGCTACAATATGCCTCGGGCAGAAACTCTGAATAAACCAAAAACTGAAATCCAGAAGACCGCCTTAAAAACACAGGCACTCAAAACAAGAGGAAGCCATTGTGTTACAAACCCGTTCAAGAATGTTTGCTTTCTGCTGACTACTACTTTGTAAATGTTTTATCCATATTATTTTGTTCTGAGTGATAAAATGTTGATAGAATTTTATACTTGAGCTTTCAGGGAAGAAAAATATCATGACTTGTTGGCGTATAATATTTTGAAAACAGTCGGCTGAATGTTTACGGTTTTCTTTCCTAAAGCTCTATATTTTCTGTGTTGAGGCCATGTCTGCATCCGTAACTCTGTTAAAATATCTAAGTGTCTTAATGATTTTGCAGAATGTGCCACATAAGTTACCTTTCTTTGCCATATAATATAGCCACCAATGTGCATAATTTGATCCTCCATGGCTACTCCATTCCAGCGGCTAAAACAATACCAAAAACAGCATCATCACCGACTTGTTACTTCAAAATCATCTCAACCGTAGCTTAGCCTGAGACTTTAGTTTGTGCAGTGAAATAGTCAATGCTATTTTTATTACTGATGTCAACATTACTACTTGTAGTTTTGGTCTCGAGGCAGGTCGTTTGCCATTAGCTGTCTAGGCGTTTGCCACATCAGCAGTTCGTCCATTGAATTTATTCAGACACCTACCATCTCTCACTAATGCACATATCCATTATCCTGGGGATGGGAATTTAAACCTGCCCCACCCACATAATAGTTAAAGATTCCTTGAAAACTAACAACCACCTGCAAGCAACGGACAGCAGAATTAAACAAGCAACAGTATCCTCCGACATAGGCATTCATGCACGTAATGCTATTCACATATCTATAAGAGGATCTGAGGAGCCACTGTCCAATAAAATCCATCACTAAATGATACAAAGGTTTACTTGTACCGTGCTGCACACTGTCCAATAAAACTCACCAGTAAACATACAGAAACCTTATTAAATAACATATGAACAAATCACTTTGACTCAGTTTAATGGGAATCCCAAGGCACCCATATTCAGAAAGGTCTTTGGCAGTATACAGAGGGTGGGGTGAGCTTTACATTGTGTCATACTGTCACTCTTGCTCTGTTTTACCTCTTCCTACACATTCGAATTTCTTCCTGGGTGGAAACAAATGGGAGAGATGGTGAAATATATATATATATATGTGTTTGTGGGGTGGCGGGGGAGAAGGTGGAGAGATTGATTAGTTCAAACAAGAAATCAAACTAAACTATGCTCTAGTGCCTGTGGCACTATTACTTTATTATCCGGGGGTGGGGGCGGTGGTAAAATAAGAGACTACCACAATGGTAATCTTTATGGTATTATTTGTATTCATTTTTAGAAGTGTAAGATGGGCTTTGATGATGTGCATGTAAAGATTTAGATGTATCCCTCACCTCCTTCAGTGGTCAGGCACTTTGTTGCACTCGGTCTCTGTTTGTACCTGAGCAATCCTTGCAAATTGAACTAACTAGGAGATGCCAGGGTAATCTCAGATTCTCAGAAGTCGTCTTGTACCATATTCTGAAAGATTTTCACTCAAGCAGATCTGGAGATGCCAGGAACATCTTACAGATTCTATGCGCAAATCTAAATCATAAAGATTTGTTTTTCACATGTGGATTGTGAGCGAGCGGCTCATAGATGACTCCATTTTTGGGTGCTGCATTGACTGTCACTCAGAACGACTTGGAGGAAAACATCCTGCGATTAATGCTTTAGTAGCTATAATTCAATGTCCTAAGCAGAAGGCTTTGCTTTTCTATCCTTCTGAAGCACAACCAACATCCTCATCTCCATCTAGGAGGGTCCGGTACACATCAAGTGCTTTTCGCTTCTCTCACCTTCTTCCCATAAGACCACTTTCAGCCTGTGCCCATGCCAGTGGTTTAGACCAAGTTATATAAACAAAAGCTCCTTTTAGTAGTATGTAAGTGACTACCTGCTTGTGTGTTCCACCAAAGGTTCAAACCTATTAAGAATAGCAGTCTGAGAGCCCAAGATGCTATCGCACACAAGAACAAGAAGGAGACGCAACAGATAGTACAGCTAGAGGGTAAACTCTTGGAACTGGAGCGACAAGTGGGAGAGGGTCCTAGTCCGTCCATCCTCCAACAAATGGCAGTCATCCGTGCAGAATACCAATCACATGCACGTAAAGAGGCAAAACAGCAATACCTTGCCCTTAGACATCGACTATATGAAACAGGAGATAGGGCGGGGAAACTCTTAGGCTGGGTAAGGAGATAGCATCCAGATGGGTGGGAGTCATTCATAGAGAGGGACAGGACCTCACTGGGGCACAAGACATTGCGAATGCCTTTGCAGATTATTACTCAGCCTTATACAAAGAACGAACCACGGCGGGAGATGAGCAGATCCGGGATTATCTCGAGAGAATAGACCCCCCGGTCCTGTCCTTGGAGGACCGGGATACTTTAGAAGAGGAGATGGCGCTGGAGGAGGTGACGGAGGCCCTGAATAGACAAAAATCAGGGAAGTCTCCAGGCCCCAATGGTCTGCCAGCGGTGTTTTTTAAGGCGAACTCCACATTACTGGGTCCACACCTGTTGGATATGTTCGGAGAAGCCAGGGAAGAGGGCACATTACCACCTGATTTGCGGAAAGCTACAGTAGTGGTGATCCACAAGCCAGGGAAATCGTCAACTGACTGTGGGTCATACCGACCAATCTCTCTTCTAAATGTGGAGGTCAATGTGTTAGCTTCTATTCTGGCTAATAGATTGGCCGGGGTGATTACTTCCCTAATTCACGCCGAGCAATCGGGGTTTATGCCAGGGAGGGCGACACGATTCAATTTGAGACGGCTAGCGAACTGGATGAGTACGATCCAAGGCAGAGCAGAGCCACATATGCTGCTCTCATTGGACGCGGAAAAGGCCTTCGACGCGGTCCACTGGCCTTTTATGTGGCAGACATTAAGGAGATTCGGATCTGGCCCCAAGTTCATGGAATGGATTCAGTTGCTCCAGAGGTCTCCAACAGCAAGGGTGAGGGTGACTGGGGCAATGTCAGAGGAATTTTGGATAGAAAGAGGAACTAGACAAGGATGCCCGCTGTCTCCGATGCTTTTCGCATTGACCCTGGAACCGCTAGCCTGTCTTGTTAGAGCACACCCAAAGGTAAAGGGGTTAAGGGCAGGCGGAAGGGAGGAACGCATCTCACTCTATCCAGATGACGTCCTCCTGTATGTTACCGATCCCCCATCCACAATCCCGATCCTTTTTCGAGAGCTGGGAATATTTGGGGAACATGCAGGCTTCAAGATTAACTGGAATAAATCAATCCTTTACCCAGTGAGCGGTCCATTTGACGCACAGGATCTCCCCCAAGAACTCCAAGTAACATCGGAGGGTTTAAAGTACCCGGGATATACATATCCATGGACAGCATACGCAAAATATTCGGAGAGTAGTGACAGAAGTCCAAGCCGACGTGGAGAGATGGAGAAAGTTGCCCCTCACACTACTGGGAAGAGCGGCGATGTACGATCGGGGACCTAATAAAAGAGGGCACCTTGATCTCGTTCGCAGCCTTGCAACAGGACTTTCAGATGGGTGAGAGACAAAGGTATAAGTATATGCAATTGCAACACGCGTGGGTGGCTGAGGGACTAGATGTGGTTGGAATCCCCAAATATGCGCCACTAGAGGGCAGACTCCTGCAAGACAAGATACCAGAGAAGGCCGTATCTTTGACCTATAAGACTGATCAATAATGTTCCGGACAACCTAGTGGCCCTGAGACGGGCTTGCTCCGGTACTATGGACTTGAGCTTCAAGAAACACCAGGGGGGGCAATTGACGAAGCAACGCCTCTCCGCTTTCAATTCCTGTGGACATGACCTGCAGAAGAGAAAAGAACACAAAAGGCAAACTGTGGCAAAGCCATTAGATCTTTCCATTGGGGCCTATTGCCTTAGCAAAAAAAAAAAAGTGCACTGACGCGGCCACGTTGTATTGTAGGCATGGGCATGCATCTGCACTTACAATATGATGCAGGAGCCAATTTTATTTTATCGACCCACAATGGATTGGTAATTTTAAAAAAAATAAAAAAAATTAAGTATAAGTTGAAGGGGCAAGCAGCAATTTGCTGCATGATCTTTCCGCCAAAACCCAAAACATTTAAAAAAGAGAATAGTCGTGGGGGTGACGGAGGAGTGGGTTGAGGTAAGGAATGGCAGTGGGTGTGGGAGAGGGAAAGCAGCACACGAGGGAGAGTAACATGGGGTGGGGGTAAGAAGGACACAAGCGAGAAACCAAGATGGAGCGCATGGGAGGCAGGGAGTTTGGTGGGGGAATTGAGTACATGAGGGAGACAGCAACACGCAGTGCTGGGGGCAAGTGTTTTGAGGGTAGGGAGAGAAACACTAAGGGTGAGCGCTGGAAAAGACATGCCCACTCAAGGAGTGCTAAACCAAAAAGAAAAAAATAGTACCCCAAAAGTGGACAGTGAAAGGATAGAAGCAAGCCAATCAAAGAGATAGATGGTAAAGAGGTTATGCTCCAGGGGAGGGACAAACACAAGATGGACAAGGAAAAGCTTTGAATAAGAAGCAGGCAAATGAGCGATAGTAAAGTCACCCAATTCTAAGTAATGGGCAGGATGTAAACCCCTTTAAGTTCTTGCAAAGCTTACAATGGGTCTTATGCAGCTAGTTAGCTTGCTCCGTCTGGTCGGCTTGAACTATAAAGGAAAACGGGGCTTTTGAGCAGAGTTAACAGTGACTTGCTGGTTAGGGCTTCAGGTCCAGGACTCCTCACAGAAATAAAGGAATGAACAAACTTCAGCCACTAGGTTTAAAGTTTACCTTCTATTGTGACCATGTCCAGATCCAATGCTGCTTAAAGAACTTTCAGGTGCATCCGTCCCCGAGGCAGGACTGGAAGATGCACCATACCATTACTGGAGCAACATGCAGAGGAAGGGGTAGGATATGCATGTAATTGCCTCTTCTGGTATGGCCAAAGTTTTTGGGATAATGGGGGAAGCGAGGACCCCGGACTAAACTTGCTTCTCCATTCCTAATTAGGATGTGCTCGCCCTTTCTGATTTGTCAGTACAAACACCTCTAAGGTGCGTACACCATTGAACAAGTCATAAATATCGAACAAGGCTCTGCTAGCTGGCCTTGCAAGGACGCCCTACAAGAGCCCTGCGTAAAGGGCAGACGTTTAGGCTTCATACAAAAGCTGTATCATGTAACATGTTTGCTTTACCCCCAACATGTCCTCGGTAGAAGCTGGCTGCTGCAGCTAGGGCAGCCATAGTAAGACTATGAACACGAGAATCTTGCTAGGTTTACAGCACGTGATGCTCCTTTGACCTAGAGGTTGAGAAGGTCATTGTGCACAGTAGGCCTCACTGAGCCCGGCCATAATCACTCCCTTCAAAGAGGCAGTTCGCCCTGACAGGCAGTAAAACTCTTCCATCACTGGGGCACCACGGTGACGAGGGGCACTGGAGCAGAAATCAAACGTGTCTGGAAACCAATCGTCTTCAGTGAAGGGATAATTCTACAGCCAATGGAGTGTGCGCTTCCGCTTCCAGGAGGAGGTCGATTGAGCATTAGCAGCCGTATGAAGCCATATGGTCCACCAGGCCTGCCCTCCCACACTCCACTTGAAATGTCCTTGCCAGATGGCAGTGCTTGCGTAACATGCAGGTGGTTGGCGTGACCATGTCGTTAGCGCAGCGTTTAAAATTGACGCAGTGACTCGACACCACGTGTGCACTCGCGTTTCAGATTCCCACAAATTTCTGGTTTAAGGCTCGATTTGATAACAAACTGGTTCGATTTGATACGAGAGAAAGAGTGTGTTCAAAAATCAGAAGGAAGGGGCTACCCAAGACGAATAAATTGTTCATTTTGTCACCCTCCGCTTTGTGCTGGCATTAGTGTCCGCAATTGTGCCACCCTGTTTTTTTTATGGGCCTTTGTCTTGGAGTGAATGAAATACAGAACTGAGGGCGCCAAGAAGACAAGAATAGGGATTTAATTAAAACTAGTGCAGGCAATGAATTACCCTCTGTGTTGACAGTCTGGCCAATCAGATTGCAAAGGGCCATTTCCATTATCTTAATAACACCCGGGGGCTGGGGGGCTTTATTCTTTCAGTGGCTGTGTATCACATTTTTATCAGTACTGGGAGATAAAGCCCCGCCCCAACACGTCTTGTTTAGCAAGACCTGGACCCACAGCCACTGAGTAACCGAGCGAGAGCTCCATCAAAGAGCAAATAAATGGCCAAGGAAAGTGCAAGAGGAACAACGTCCAATCAGCATCGCTTTAGCCAAGGCCCATGTTTTAGCAATACTTGAACGTTTCATTGCAGACCTCATAAGGGCATTTTCTGAGCTTTTGCTCTTCACTGACAGAACTTGGCAAACAAAAGCCTTTCCAAGACAGATCCACTTATGAGCTCTACAATAGGATTTGGGAGTGTACGACGACTAATAAACATGTGCATGAGAAGAAAGTATTCAAGCCAGACATAATAACCAAGCACATCTGATTTAAAAACAAAAGCGGCATCAGCAACAAATGGTTCTATCTGTATTCTGATGATACACTGCTGTAGGGAGAGGTCGATTTTACTATGAATTTATTGAGAAGTGGAAAGGTGCTTAGTTGAGAACCTTTCTCGAGGGGACGGTTACTTATTGTTGTGGGAGAAGCTGGGCAGTGTGGGGGACTGAGGATATGCTTAGATTTCAGGAGACCTCGGGATATGTTGCATGATGCGCATTCCTAGCTCAGGCGCTCTTGACAGTCAGGACTGCGAAATTGGATAAGACGCCTGCAATAGACAGTGCTTGAAACTATGGTATTCAGTGCTTTATAAAAAAACAATATTTATATCTCTAGTGCACTTGTGGCCCTGCAATGGTATGCCCTGGTGATGTCACACTGGGCTAAAAGTGGGATGATAATAATGAGCCCCCAAAACTGTTAGAAGAAGATGGACTACTTCCGTCAGTACCCCATTATGCAGAAACTTCCTCTGCTTAGTGTTTTGTTTCTGTAAAGTTCTCCACTGTGTGAGTGCTAAACATTTACCAAGGCCTATGGAGCTCCCTTTTCTTTTAAGCTTTAGAAGCTCTGGTTCTGTTGCAATATAGTAACAGTGACCATTTATATAGAGTGCATTACAAACGGAATCACAGCCACTTGTTTGAAACGTCTGTGCCCATCTCTGTTGTACTGATTTACTCAGTCCTAGGTAGATGGAAGGCTGAGTTATTGTGCTGGATCTCAAACCTCTGAGCTTTAGTTCTCTAGACAGATGATAAATAAACTAAGCTGCCTGACCTATATTTACGGGACCTTTCACTAGTTAACTCAAGATGTATCTAAGGTAGACGGAGTGATTTCGGTCTTCGAGATACCTCCAGTTACTGTTGTGTGTTTTACTTGGTCTCTGATTTGTGTATTGCATGTTTTAGTTAGGACATTAGTGGTAATTCATTCTCTTGGCTTCCGCTGAGCTTCGAATCCTTTTCATGTAATACCTGGCGTGCCACCTGTGTACGTACACCCAACTCTTCTTTTCACCGGTGTGGTGGGTGGTGGTTCACCGGGCATGTGTTGTTCTCGCTGAACTTCTCCACCTTAAGTACAAGCACAACCTGGTTCGGCACCTTTGTACTTGTAGGACCTGAGCTTACGCGGCTCCTCACAGCAGCTCCCTCTGTTCACTGCACTGTTTTTCATTTTTATATTAACTCTTCGTGAAGGATTTTCATACATAACACTATAGAAGGTTTACACATTTATAATACCATGTCAAACAAGACTGCAGATATTTTTTACGTATTGAAAAGTCAAGAAAACAGAAATAATGCAAACTGCACACTGTAAGGAACGGTGATACCCTCCCCATCCTATGTGAATCCAATATAGGAAAAGCACAAAAGTGCTGTCGGACAAGAAGTCGAGTGAGTCACAGAGGGAGGAGTAAAGTGAGAAGAATGGTGAAAACAATAGTTGGTTAAATGCCAAATATCCATGGGTCTGTTTGTATACAATAAAGCAAAAGTATACCGTCATATAAAGAACTGAAACTGTGGGAAAAAAAACCTCAACATTGGATCTACTTATAGCAGTGTACTTCCTTGCTTTAATCAACTTTTAATGTGCAGTTTTGTATGGATGTGATCCTTAATCACTTATACTGTTGAATTCACATATTTGTGGCTAAAATGATGTTCTGGGTGTAAGATTTTCGCCTTCCTTCTTCTACACTCCATATTTATGGTGTTTCAATTCAATCTATAGAGCTGTATTTATTTTATGTTCTCTTTTCTCTTTTACTTTTATTGAAGGAGCATGGAAATAATGTTCTTGTAAATGCTACACACTGAATCCTTCTGTATGCTGTAATGAGAGCATAGGGGTTCTTCTGCCGAACCTTACTGGCCTCGAAAAACGTAAGTGCAGAAGCTGCAGTGCCCCAGTAAACAGCAACACACTTCACGTTGCTGTTTAGAGGTGCAGTGAATATTGCACACCTCCTCACCATAACATTCTTCATTGTGTATCTCCTCAGAACAGATGCTTCGAAGTGAAATAAAGTTTACATTCCAGTCATTCGTCCTATTGATTCCAACCAGACCCGAATGATGGATGCTTTGTGAAGTAAATCTATGACGACAGCTCTTGTAGCATGAAACCAAATAGCAGCTCGATATCAAAATCAACTTTACAGTAACTGTACAGCTTTAATACTCGAATCATATGGAGCACTAAGGTTTCCAGTCTCAGTACCGGAGACAAACTGGCTGCCACCGTTTCCACCGTAGGGTGTGGCTGGCACACGTGCATGGAGAAAGAGGTTGCCTGTCTCACCACTTAAGCTGCAGTAGCAGAAAATTCAGCCATTCCCTACCGGCTCTGGGACAAATGGCTTAATGACACGACAGAACATTGCTGTGAGAAAGAGAGGATAGAAACTAATCAGGCACAAAGGAAAACAACCTGGTTTAACAGCCATCTGGCTTCCCTGAAAAGAGCATGCGAAAAAACCGAAAGGAACTGGTGGAAATCATATGATACTACCATTAAGGAACAATACAAGAAAGAGATAAGACACTACCACAATGAAATTAAAATAGCACAAGCAAGATATTTCCAGGAAAAAATTAACTCGGCTACACATTCATCCAGAGAATTATTCAAGGTGATTAAGTCCCTCACGTCAACAGAGCCAGACGACCCCCCCGCCCCACAACTCTCTTCTAAGGAGAGATGCAATGAACTTGCAGTTTTCTTTTAAACTAAAGTTGAAAACATCTACAACTCCATGCAAGGGAGCAGCGATAACCTAGACCCTCATAGTCTCAAGACCTCCACAGGGCAATCGGCAAGACCCACCTGTTAGACCTGGCATCCTTGGCGTGGTTTCCCCTGACTTTTTGCCTCTACCTCCTGTATTTTTTTTTGACACTGTGCTGGAATTCGTTTTGCTGGTTTAGATGCTTTGAGCACTTTGCCACTGCTGATCAGTGCCAAAGTGCAAGTGCTCCCTGGTTAAATTGTTATTGTAATTGGCTATCCATGATTGGTATATTTGCCTTACCACTAAGTCCCTAGTAAAGTGCACTGAGAGTGCCAGGGCTGGTAATTCAAATGCTACTAGTGGGCTTGCAGCACTGGTTGTGCCACCCACATGAGTAGCCCCAAATTGGTCTCAGGCCTGCCACTGCAGTGCCTGTTCGCAGTTTGCGAACTGCCATGTTGTCCTGGCCCTTGTACACACTGCCAGGCCGAACCCTTCCCTTTTCCTACACATTGGACACCCCTATGGTAGGCCCAAGGTACCCCCCTGGGCAGGGTGCAGTGTATGTGAAAGGTAGGACATGTACTAGTGTGGGTAACATGTCCTGATAGTGAAATACTGCCAATTTCGTTTTTCACTATTGAAAGGCTATCTTGCCCATAGGATAACATGGGGAATGCTGGTTAACATGGTTACCTGCATATCTTCCCATAGCAGCAAGATAGAAAGTTGGAAACTGGTACCCCTGAACTCAGAATTTAATTACACCTCTTTTAGTGAAGATGGTTTTTGGATTTTGAGTTTTGAAATGGCACTTTTAGAAAGTGGCTATTTTTTGTTCAACCTTTCTGTGTGCCTCTGCCCGTTTGTGAATTGACTGTCTGGTTTGTGAGTGACATGGGCTGGGGGTGGCTGCAGGAGGCTGGGTGAGTCAGCACTAGGCTGAATAGACCTTACTGCATTTAGAGTGGTGGGAGGAGTGTCACCTGGGTCTGAATAGGGCTGTGCCTGCCTTCCACAATGCTGGCTCCACCTCCTGCGGTGTGTCTGATGACCCTGGCCCACACTCACAAAGGAAAGAGAGGTGCCCTGGCAGAATGCACCCTGAACTGGTTTGGACTGGGTCCAGGACCCCACACACCTGAAGAACAAAGACTTTTGGGGTATAAGTAGCTGTGCTGAAACCCCAGTAAAATTAGACTACTTCTGCAATCAAGAGGAATCTCTGCCCAAGAAGATCAGCTGAAGAAGACTGAGGAAGACTGCCCTTGCTGTGTGTTCTGGGGCTGACCTGCAGTTTTCTGTTTCCACTGAAGGAGAGGAAGAGGGGGCTTTGCTGTGTGCTGTGCCCCCCCACCTGCTTGATGAAAAAAGACTTTGCTGTGTCTGAAGAGTCTCCAAGGGCCTGAGATGAGCTGGCCTCCTGTTATAACTCAGGATCATAAAAGTTAACTCAAGGACTTCCCTCAACCGCGCCCTACATCGTGCTCCACTGTCCCTGCTGACTCTGGGCTGACTTGTGCGACCTCAGAACGCTGTGGAGGTCCTTCGTGCCGCCTGCCTGACGTGCACTGTAATTGTTACTGACTGGGTCACGCTCGGGGAGCCAGTGCTTTGCCTCCGTGGTGCCTTGAAGGTCGTAAGCGTGTCGCTGCTGTGAAAGGGCCCTGCTCACCGCCTCTGGCCCGGGATAACCGAGAAGTAAAGTGTTGTGCCTGAAAATCACCGCCGCACCTCGAGCTAAGCGCCCGAGGCCGGGTTCGCCGAAGGGAGAAAGGCGTCGGGAAGCTTCACCGCTGCGGGCCCGGAGTCCGGTGAAGTGTTACTGGAGCCGCGCTGGGATTGGTCCCTGCCTGCAGGAACTCCCGCCGCGTCATCGCTGAGCCGCGCTGGGATTGGCGGCCGCAACGAGCGTCATCCAACCAGGAGGGGGCTCGCCTCAGTGTAGCCGCGCTGCGTGTGGCAGAGTACGAGGAGCAACACCGAAGGAAGGCTGCCGGCCGGGATAAGCAGGAGGATTGCCCAGCCCCGCCCGGACTCCAGGTAAAACCACTCGCATTTCTGACCGGAGCGGGTGCTTAAAACTGCAAGGAGTGAGCGCGCCGGGAGTGTGATCAGCTGTTGGGTGGCGCGCACTTGCATCATGAGGAGGGGTGTCTGGTCGTGCTGAGAGGAGCACGTACTTCTGGTGATTATTCCACACGTTGGGGGCAGCGAGTCCAGTCCTACGGGCTGGGCCAGTTCTTGGTGTGTACTAGTACCACGAGGGGAACAGTACTACCTGGAATTATTTGGTGTTGAGAGACCTTGACCGGAACTGAACTTTCTTTTAGTACAATAAGCATTACAAAAGTGAATTTTGACAACAGAAGCCTACCAGTTTGTTTTTGCTAACAAAAACCTATCAAGAACAGTCCTATGAGAAGAATAACTTTATTTATATGTATGTGCAGTTTCTACTGTTTTGATCTGACCTAAGCTATATAAAGATATTGATATTTTTATAATAACTGGTGTAGTGTCCATTTGTGGTGTTTCACTGTGTTACTGTGAGTGTTGGTGCAAATACTTTACACATTGCCTTGGGGATAAGCCTGTCTGCTCGTGCCAAGCTACCAAGGGGGTGAGCAGGGGTTATCAACAGTGTGTGCCCCTTTACCCTGACTAGAAGTAAGGGTCCCTACTTGGACAAAGGTACTTACCTCTGCCAACTAGAGACCCCCATTTCTAACATTGGTGGTCAGCGGTGAGGATTTGGACTTGTGTTTGCACTTGACCCACAGTGATTGGTGAACATCACTAGTTTAGCCCAGATCACTACGCAACCACATACTGAACTTTTTGGTTCTATTTTTGCGTAACGCCCAGGAAGCATCATGTCTCTAAGGGAAGGTGCAACAAATGAGAAGGCAGAATTGGATTTTCTTATTGAGGATCTGTATTCCTACAAAAAGGATGAGCTCAGACAATTTTGCAAAGATTTTGGTTGCACCATAAGAAGCAGCTTCAGGAAGGAGGAGCTGCAGGAAGCCTTGAAGGCCTGGTGGGAGGCTAAAGAGGTGGAGGAGGCAGATGCAGAAAATGGAAGGGAGAATCCAAGAAGGGAGGGTTTTGGATCACACGATCTACCAATGGGCACACCGGCCTCTGGGGCTGGCAGCCACCATTCCAGTAGGGGATTCTCCCCAGAGGAGTTACAGGAGAACCAGAGGATCAGGGAACATGAGCTAGAAGTTTTGAAACTACAAAACCAAAAAGCAGCAATGGAGGAAAAGCGATTACTTTTGGAGAGTGAAAAGAGGGCAGAAGAGAGCAAGCACACTCTAGCCCTGGAAGAAAAGAAATTGCTTTTGGCTCATGAGTTGAGCATGAGGGAGCTGGACCTGAAGGCCAAACAATTGGAGTCCAGCCCAAATGGTGGCAGCGCACAGCCAGTGCAAGGGGGTAAGGTATACATACCCAAGGATATAGTGCAGAATTTCCAGAAGGGACAGGATATTTTTGCATGGTTTGAGACATATGAGGCGGCATTGAGGATGCATGAGGTGCCTGAAAAGAGCTGGGGGGGTGGGCCTGTGGAAACATTGTGAGGCGTCAGGGACCGCAGTTTTGACACCTTTAGCAAAGGAGGGTGCCCTGACTTATGACAACATGAAGGAGGCTTTATGCCTCAAGTATGGGCTCACCCCAGAACAGTATAGAGTAAAATTCAGGAGCTCAAAGAAGAATGACTCAGACACTTGGGTTGAATGTGTGAGAACGTACACCCGCGCATTGGAAGGTTGGATGAAGGGCAGCAAAGTTACTGATTATGAGGGGTTGTGCCATCTGATTAGTTGGGAGCACTTGAGCAGTCTGTGTTCCAGAGCTGCGCCAGCATCTTTTGGATAGTAAGTTAACTAATCCTAGTGAGCTTGCTAAGGAGGCGGTCCGCTGGACCAGCACCAGGGTCTACAAGGGGATTGTGGGTACCACGGCCAAAGGTGGGCAGGGTCCCCAGCAGAAGAGTGGGGGGGACAAAGGTAATCAAAAGGAGTTCTCTAACGGGCCCCAAAATAATGCAGAGGGAAAGGAGCCCCAGCCCCCCCAGCCTAAGACGTCGCAGCCCCCTAAGGGCGAGCGTAGTAACTTCCCGGGTCCCCTCAGGTGTTACAACTGTAACGAAAAGGGCCACATTGCCCCTAAGTGCCCCAAGAAATCCCCAGCACCCACTGGTGCTCCGTCACCAGGTTTAGTGAGTGTAGCTTTGGGAGAGGAATTAGTTTCCGGTGGGGAGGAGGAGGAAGCAGTGATGACCCTTGTCTCTTTAGGAGACCGAGAGATGGTCCAGGAGTCCTACTTGCCTGAGAACACTAAAATACAGGCAGTGGGTGACCATCAATGGGAGGAGGGTGGAGGCTCTGAGAGACACAGGAGCCAGCGTGACATCCGTGAGGTGTCAGTGGGTGTCTGAAGAGCAGGTCATTCCCAATGCACTTCACCCTGTAGTTGCAGCAGACAACTCCGTGCGCCTCTGCAAGGTGGCGCAAGTTCCCTTTGAGTGGGGGGGGGGTCTCAGGTTCCTTGAAGGTCGTGGTTAGTCCATCCATGCCTGTAGACTGTCTGCTAGGAAATGACCTGGAGAGTTCCCCATGGAGGGAGGTGGAACGCCAGGCTCATTTGGAGATGTTGGGTCTGCCTGAGTGGGTTTGTGTGACCACTCGGTCAATGGCAGCCAGTAGGGGTAACCAAGCGGACCTGGAGCCTGAAACAGTGGCCCAGGTACCTGCCAGGAAGAGGAAGGGCAGGGGGCGTGGGAAACCAGCCCCCACAATTCCCACGGTCCAGGAGGAGGCAGAACCTGAGGGGGATGCCCTGGAACCTACAGGGGAACAGATAGCCGAACTGGGAGACCTGCCTGAGCTGACCCATTGGCAGCAAGAAGGAGGTCCCTCCAGGGAGGAGTTCTGCAAGGCGCAGAGAGAATGCCCTTCTCTCATTGGTATGCAGAAACAGGCCGCAGACCAGGTGGCGAGTCCAAGAATCATCTCATTTACTGGGAGGATGGGTTACTCTATAGTGAGCCTAAGGTTGCTGAGCCCGGTGCAGCCCGTGTGCTGGTGGTACCCGAGCGCTTCAGGACCTTCCTAATGGGTCTGGCTCATGACGTGCCTCTCGCAGGTCATCTGGGGCATGACAAGACCTTCCAAAGGCTTGTCACCCACTTTTACTGGCCCCAGATGAGGACGCACGTTGGGACACACTGTAGGACTTGCCAGACTTGCCAGGCAAGTGGCAAGAGTGGAGGGAAGTGTAAGGCTCCCCTCCAACCCTTTCCCTTGGTGAGCACCCCTTTCGAGCGGGTGGGCATCGACATTGTGGGGCCTCTGGAACCCAAGACAGCCTTAGGCAACAAGTTTATCTTGGTGGACCATGCCACCCGGTACCCGGAAGCTGTCCCTCTCCGGACAATCACTGCCCCCGTGGTGGGCCGTGAGTTGATGGGGATCTTTTCCCGTGTGGGGTTCCCCAGAGAGGTGGTCTCCGACCGGGGTACCAACTTCATCTCAAAGTACATGAAGTCTTTGTGGGAGGAGTGTGGGGTAACTTACAAGTTTACCACTCCTTACCATCCTCAAGGGAATGGGTTGGTTGAGAGATTCAACCGCACCCTGAAAGGCATGATAATGGGCCTTGCGGAGCCCATGAGACGGAAGTGGGACGTCTTCTTACCATGCCTATTGTTTGCCTACAGGGAGGTGCCTCAGAAGTCCTTGGGGTTCAGTCCCTTTGAACTCCTGTATGGCCACCCTGTTAGAGGACCTCTCAGTCTGGTGAAGGAGGGTTGGGAGAAATCCCCTGGTAAGACCCCCCAGGATGTGTTCAGCTATGTGCTGGCCTTCCGCAACCAGACTCAGCGCTTCAGGAAACTCGCTCAGGCGAACCTGGAAGCTAGCCAGGAAGAAATGAAAAGATGGTATGACCAGAATGCCACTCTGGTCGAATTTCAACCTGGGCAAAAGGTGTGGGTGATGGCACCAGTGGAGCCTTGTGCGCTCCAAGACAAGTGGACTGGGCCATATGAGGTGGTGGAGCGCAAGAGCGATGTAACCTATCTGGTTGACTTGTAGTCTCCCAGGAACCCTTTGAGGGTCCTACACGTGAACCGCCTCAAGCCACACTTTGAGAGGTCTGATGTGACAATGCTCCTTGCTACAGATGATGGGATGGAGGAGGAAAGTGACCCTCTTCCTGACCTCCTGTCAGCAGTGGTACAGGATGGGTCAATGGATGGGGTAAACCTCTCCCCCACACTGACCCCAGAACAGCAGAGGGACTGTCGCCATGTGTTGGGTCAGTTCGCCTCCCTGTTCTCCCTGACACCCGGGGTCACCAATTGGTGCGTCCATGATGTGGACACTGGGGACAGCCTACCTGTAAAGCAGAAATTTTACCGGGTAGCTGACAAGGTCAGGGCCAGCATCAAGGAAGAGGTTTCCAAGATGTTGGCGCTCGGGGTGATTGAGCCCTCAAGCAGCCCGTGGGCTAGCCCTGTGGTCTTAGTGCCAAAAGCTGCTGCACCCGGTGCCACGCCAGAACTCAGGTTTTGTGTGGACTACCGTGGGCTCAATGCGGTCACCAAGACTGACGCACACCCCATCCCCGAGCTGATGAGCTCGTGGATCGGTTGGGCGCTGCCCAGTACCTCAGTACGTTTGATTTAACTTCTGGGTACTGGCAGATTGCCTTAACTGAGGAGGCCAAGGAGAGGTCAGCGTTTTCAACGCCAGAGGGGCACTTCCAGTTCCGTGTCATGCCCTTTGGGTTGAAGAACGCCCCTGCCACATTCCAGAGGCTGGTCAACCAGGTGCTGTCCGGGCTGGAGGAATTCAGCGCCGCATACCTGGATGACATTGCTGTGTTCAGCTCCAGTTGGGAAGAACATTTGCAACACCTCTGTGAAGTGTTGAAGGCTCTGCAAAGGTCAGGCCTCACTATCAAGGCCAGTAAGTGCCAGATAGGGCAGGGATCTGTGGTGTACTTGGGACACCAGGTTGGGAGCGGCCAGGTGGCGCCCCTCCAAGCAAAGCTTGATACATCCTGTCTTCGGAACCCCCCAAGACCCAGATAGAGGTGAGAGCCTTTTTAGGACTCACCAATATTATCGCCGATTTGTCAAGGGATACGGCACCATTGTTGCCCCCGTGACAAAGCTG
Source organism: Calotriton arnoldi (assembly GCA_963921515.1). Lineage (NCBI taxonomy): Eukaryota > Metazoa > Chordata > Amphibia > Caudata > Salamandridae > Calotriton > Calotriton arnoldi. The sequence goes on from CAWUFW010000409.1 coordinate 601,408, forward strand.
ACTTCACGGAAGCAGCCCAGGAAGGTGATCTGGACCGATGCCTGCCAGACCGCGTTTGATGCCCTGAAAGCTGCCATGTGCACGGCACCCGTGCTCAAGGCGCCTGATTTCTCCAAAGAGTTTGTGGTGCAGACAGATGCTTCAGAGCATGGAGTGGGAGCAGTACTCTCACAACTGAACGACGAGGGCTTGGACCAACCCGTAGCTTTCCTTAGCAGGAGGCTACTTCCCAGGGAACAGAGGTGGAGTGCAATTGAAAGGGAAGCTTTTGCTGTGGGCTGGGCACTGAAGAAGCTGAGGCCCTACTTGTTTGGGACTCACTTCCGGGTTCAGACCGACCACAGGCCCCTCAGATGGTTGATGCAGATGAGGGGTGAGAACCCAAAACTGTTGAGGTGGTCCATCTCCCTACAGGGGATGGACTTTACGGTGGAACACCGCCCTGGTACAGAACACGCCAATGCTGATGGTCTGTCCAGGTTCTTCCGCCTTAGTGATGAGAACTCCCCAGGGGATGGGTAGTTCTCCCCACTTTTCAGCTGGAGGGGACATGAGTTAGACCTGGCATCCTTGGCGTGGTTTCCCCTGACTTTTTGCCTCTACCTCCTGTATTTTTTTTGACACTGTGCTGGAATTCGTTTTGCTGGTTTAGATGCTTTGAGCACTTTGCCACTGCTGATCAGTGCCAAAGTGCAAGTGCTCCCTGGTTAAATTGTTATTGTAATTGGCTATCCATGATTGGTATATTTGCCTTACCACTAAGTCCCTAGTAAAGTGCACTGAGAGTGCCAGGGCTGGTAATTCAAATGCTACTAGTGGGCTTGCAGCACTGGTTGTGCCACCCACATGAGTAGCCCTAAATTGGTCTCAGGCCTGCCACTGCAGCGCCTGTGCGCAGTTTGCGAACTGCCATGTTGTCCTGGCCAGTGTACACACTGCCAGGCCGAACCCATCCCTTTTCCTACACATTGGACACCCCTATGGTAGGCCCAAGGTACCCCCCTGGGCAGGGTGCAGTGTATGTGAAAGGTAGGACATGTACTAGTGTGGGTAACATGTCCTGATAGTGAAATACTGCCAATTTCGTTTTTCACTATTGAAAGGCTATCTTGCCCATAGGATAACATGGGGAATGCTGGTTAACATGGTTACCTGCATATCTTCCCATAGCAGCAAGATAGAAAGTTGGAAACTGGTACCCCTGAACTCAGAATTTAATTACACCTCTTTTAGTGAAGATGGTTTTTGGATTCTGAGTTTTGAAATAGCACTTTTAGAAAGTGGCTATTTTTTGTTCAACCTTTCTGTGTGCCTCTGCCCGTTTGTGAATTGACTGTCTGGTTTGTGAGTGACATGGGCTGGGGGTGGCTGCAGGAGGCTGGGTGAGTCAGCACTAGGCTGAATAGACCTTACTGCATTTAGAGTGGTGGGAGGAGTGTCACCTGGGTCTGAATAGGGCTGTGCCTGCCTTCCACAATGCTGGCTCCACCTCCTGCGGTGTGTCTGATGACCCTGGCCCACACTCACAAAGGAAAGAGAGGTGCCCTGGCAGAATGCACCTTGAACTGGTTTGGACTGGGTCCAGGACCCCACACACCTGAAGAACAAAGACTTTTGGGGTATAAGTAGCTGTGCTGAAACCCCAGTAAAATTAGACTACTTCTGCAATCAAGAGGAATCTCTGCCCAAGAAGATCAGCTGAAGAAAACTGAGGAAGACTGCCCTTGCTGTGTGTTCTGGGGCTGACCTGCAGTTTGCTGTTTCCACTGAAGGAGAGGAAGAGGGGGCTTTGCTGTGTGCTGTGCCCCCCCACCTGCTTGATGAAAAAAGACTTTGCTGTGTGCTGTCTGAAGAGTCTCCAAGGGCCTGAGATGAGCTGGCCTCCTGTTATAACTCAGGATCATAAAAGTTAACTCAAGGACTTCCCTCAACCTCGCCCTACATCGTGCTCCACTGTCCCTGCTGACTCTGGGCTGACTTGTGCGACCTCAGAACGCTGTGGAGGTCCTTCGTGCCGCCTGCCTGACGTGCACAGTAATTGTTACTGACTGGGTCACGCTCGGGGAGCCAGCGCTTTGCCTCTGTGGTGCCTTGAAGGTCGTAAGCGCGTCGCTGCTGTGAAAGGGCCCTGCTCACCGCCTCTGGCCCGGGATAACCGAGAAGTAAAGTTTTGTGCCTGAAAATCACCACCGCACCTCGAGCTAAGCGCCCGAGGCCGGGTTCGCCGAAGGGAGAAAGGCGTCGGGAAGCTTCACCGCTGCGGGCCCGGAGTCCGGTGACGTGTTACTGGAGCCGCGCTGGGATTGGTCCCAGCCTGCAGGGATTCCCGCCGCGTCATCGCTGGAGCCGCGCTGGGATTGGCCCCAGCCTGCAGGAACTCCCGCCACGTCATCGCTGAGCCGCGCTGGGATTGGCGGCCGCACCGAGCGTCATCCAACCAGGAGGGGGCTCGCCTCAGTGTAGCCGCGCTGCGTGTGGCGGAGTACGAGGAGCAACACCGAAGGAAGGCTGCCGGCCGGGATAAGCAGGAGGATTGCCCAGCCCCGCCCGGACTCCAGGTAAAACCACTCGCATTCCTGACCGGAGCGGGTGCTTAAAACTGCAAGGAGTGAGCGCGCCGGGAGTGTGATCAGCTGTTGGGTGGCGCGCACTTGCATCATGAGGAGGGGTGTCTGGTCGTGCTGAGAGGAGCACGTACTTCTGGTGATTATTCCACACGTTGGGGGCAGCGAGTCCAGTCCTACGGGCTGGGCCAGTTCTTGGTGTGTACTAGTACCACGAGGGAACGGTACTACCTGGAATTATTTGGTGTTGAGAGACCTTGACCGGAACTGAACTTTCTTTTAGTACAATAAGCATTACAAAAGTGAATTTTGACAACAGAAGCCTACCAGTTTGTTTTTGCTAACAAAAACCTATCAAGAACAGTCCTATGAGAAGAATAACTTTATTTATATGTATGTGCAGTTTCTACCGTTTTGATCTGACCTAAGCTATATAAAGATATTGATATTTTTATAATAACTGGTGTAGTGTCCATTTGTGGTGTTGCACTGTGTTACTGTGAGTGTTGGTGCAAATACTTTACACATTGCCTTGGGGATAAGCCTGTCTGCTCGTGCCAAGCTACCAAGGTGGTGAGCAGGGGTTATCAACAGTGTGTGCCCCTTTACCCTGACTAGAAGTAAGGGTCCCTACTTGGACAAAGGTACTTACCTCTGCCAACTAGAGACCCCCATTTCTAACACCACCTTAAAGGAACTTCCAGTGATAAACAAAGACATCACGAACAAGATCTTACAAGGGATCAAATCAGGTTCTCCTAAAGATCCGATCCCCCCACACATTTTGATTCAAGGGGGAGATACCATAATGACTACCGACACAGAATTGATCACACTATCCCTCACGCAAGGGAAAGTGCCGAAGGCCTGAAACATGCAGTAGTCCGGCCATTGCTGAAAAAACCACAGCTAGATCCTACAGATCTAGGAAACTACCGACCCATCTCAATCCTGCCTATCCTCGGAAAGATAGCTGAAAAACAGTTCAACAATAGACTATCACACTTCCTGGAGGAGAACGAGGTGCTTCACCAGACCCAAATGGGTTTTAGACCATCACATAGCACAGAATCTGCCTTACTACTGGTCACAGAGGAACTTAAGGAAATCCTCGATCAAGGGGGCACCCCTGCCATCCTGCTGCTAGACCTAAGCGCAGCTTTTGATACGGTGGACCACAAAACTCTCATCCTTAGGCTAGAGAAAGCAGGTACACTAGACAGCGCTCTGCAACCCCTGGCCGAGATTGTTCAGGAATTTGGGCTGTCAATCGTGTCTTATGCGGACGACACCCAATTGGTAATTGCAGTGGCAGAGGGCCCCAAATCGAAACACAAGCAAGTGGCTCCCTGTATGGAAAAGGTAGCAAGCTGGATGACAAACTGTAGTTTAAAACTAAATGGAGACAAAACTGAACTTATGTTCCTAGGAAATTATCTTCCATCACGAGTCACCATTGAGTGGCCAAAAGGACTGGGCACTCTGCTGGTCCACAAAAACTCCATAAAGAACTTAGGAATGTGGCTAGATAGTAACCTGACGATGGAAACACAAGCCAGAAAACTAACCGCTACATGTTTTGGAATCCTGCGAATGCTCCGTAAAATTCTAGGCCTTATCCCAGAGGAAACCCGAAAGACAGTGATACAGTCCCTGGTGATTTCACCCCTGGATTATGGAAACGTTCCCTTCTTGGGGTCACCTAAATATGAACTGAACAGGCTGCAGGTGCTACAGAACGCAGCCGCCAGGGTACTTAGAAACATACCCTGATATGAGTCAGCTAAAGAGGCCCTGACACTACTCCATTGGTTGCCAGTTCAGGCCAGGGTCAAATTTAAAGCATTATGCATAGCACACAGGGCCTTGAAAGCAAAGGCCCCGCTCCCCTCAGGGCACTCATCACATCATATACACCGAAAAGAGCCCTAAGATCTGCCTCAGATCGCCTGGCTAAAACCACCCGGATAAGACAAGCCAGATGGGGAGGAAGTTCATTCTCGCACCTGGTACCTAAACTCTGTACTCCATGCCAAAGGAATTGAGGCTTCTTACGGATGTGCCTAGCTTCAGAAAAAAACTGAAGACATGGTTGTTTCCTGAATGAGTTAATGCTAATTCTGACCTCCTGCTCCGCAGCGCTGGAAAGCCTTCGGGCAGCTATGCCTATATAAAACTCACAAACCTAAACATAGCTCATTACTAGTGTCTGGCGAACCATCATAAGGCTAGCCATATTCCACAGAGTGGTTAACCCCGCAGTGCACGCTTAGTAAATGGTCTTTCTTTCGCACTCACTTGTGTGAATGTGTATCCTGCTCAGCTTGGTATGAAATTGCTGATCATAGTAGGGTTGTGAGTCAGTGGCCGCCTTATAGAATTGCATCATGCAGTGTGGCATGTTCTTGCTTTCATCTCTTGGGTGTGCCGCTTCTCAGGCTGTTCCTTACGATTTTCCCACAGACGCTGAAGCTTTCTGTTCCATAAGTCCTCTTTGATATTGCATTCTGTGGGATACTTCTTCGCAGGAGACACAGCGAGTGCCGCGTGAACTGTTAAAAGCTTTGGTCAGGAAGAACGTTACGATAGCCAGGAGAAAGCTAGAACAAGCATTGGCATAGCCAATAGGCCTCGCCTTTGGGACCTTATAATTGTTTAGTTATCCAGCACAATATCCTTGGTGCAACAACATCAACTGTTGCATGGCTAAACACTTATAAGGTCCCAAAGGCGAGACCTATTGGCTATGCCAATGCTTGTTTTCTTGATTTTGCTGGATATTTGGGACATTGACTCTGTATCACTTTATTCAAAATTTTGTAAGAAAAGCCTTTTTATTGATCTAGAACTCAGTTATTGAGTGGCACAAATCATTTGCTTAGTGAATTGTATTTTTATGATATTTTTGTGCTTTGAGAAGTGCTGTAAAACGCGGACACATTGCCTCATTAAATTGAGGTTTAAGGCTGTCTCCAATCCAGTGAATTGTGGGAAATCTGATTGAGGGACATTTTGGCGTGTCCAGATTTTCGGGTGCACAATTTAGCTCTCACACAGGCATACATGTCGATTATTTGGTATGTTATTTGGGAAGGTTGCGAGTTTGTGCATGATGCAGCACAATTGTGTCTGAGGTCATGTTTGTACAGGGCTTGCAGCGCATTTGCTTGTGCATGTAAACAAACGCCCTAGCTATGCGAGGCTTTGTTGTTCCATTTCTATCTCTTTGAAAACCACAGGTGTAGCCAGCCACTGTCAAATGAAATTTGTAGGAAAGGGTGTCATTTTGCTTTCTTGCACATTTCTTTTGATTAATTTCTATTAATGGTAATTACCCCTTCTAAGTTTTCCTGTACATACCATGCATGCATATTCGTGTTATACTTGCGTTGTGCACAAGAGTATGATGTAAATCACTTACCTTCCGTAGTAGCGTGCTACTAGCTGAAAGAGCGCTTCGACGCCTCGTCAGCGGCAGTAAGCGCTATATAAATGCATACAATAGAGTACAATTACAATGTACTCTTAGCAGACTACTCGTGCAGACCCTCAGTTGGATAACGGCGTTAAAATTGGATCTTTGTTCTGAAATATTGAAACCAATAGAGCAATCTGGCACTTAGCAATGTTTTCTACTGCACATTGCAAATACTTGGAAACAGTGACTGACACATAGATGAGGAAATAGAATTTTTAAGAAACCAAATTCACAGCAAGGCATATCCAAAAATAAAGGGTCATCAGTTATTGAAACCTTAGCATTCACAAACTGTGAAGGGTCACATGACACGCTGGTGACGTCACTGACAATCCGAGCCAAAGGCAACCACATATCCAAAACTGGAACATTTAAGAAATGGAAAGAGACATTAAAGCAAACACTTCTATAGAGCTGGATTACACACCAACTGACGCGCCTGGACGTGAGTGCTCATCACTGGCACTGCATGATGGGCATTCACAACAAGAAGACACAGAAACAAGCATTGGCCGCGCGGCCGTGAAAGTCACGCGGCCGCAAAAGTGAAAGCGATCGCGCTCCAGATGGCGCCTCGGGCACTGAAAGCTGGCGGCTGCGCGCGTGCACGCTTGCGTGCACGCAAGCGCTAGGCCAGCAAAAGCGTGTGGGGTAGCACTTTGAAAACCCCACTTACAAAATGTCTCGCAGCGCATGCGCTGGCTCAGGCGAGACCTAAAAAAGGAGTTCGTTTGTGGGCCTAAAGAGAACAATGATCATCTTTTATTACTTTGTCTGTTTCTCTGAGTGGTCCTTTGCTATTTGCCTTCTAGGCACGCCATCTTAGAACTGTGATTCTGTGCGGGTTAGGAGGAGCAGTGAGTAATGCAGCCTGTAGAGAGTTTGAGGTGATGATGGCACCATTCTGATTGTGCTTGCGCCTTATTTAATGCCAAGTTGAATCCTCAGCAGGTCCCCCGCAGTGCTTTCGGAGAGCTTCTGCTGCGCTTTCAGGTATCTTTCATCTCATGCATGTACCTTAAACACGTAGACCCTATTAGATGAAGTCATGGTCTGTGCCACCCAGTGGCTGCAGTGCCTAACAAAGGGCTGCAAGAGCCAACCATTATTTCCGGTCTTTTGGTGATGGGAGGAGAGTTTGCGGCAGGAAGTGCTCCCTGGCAGTGCCATTCATGTTATTTGCAGTGGGTGGGCAGAGCCAGATCTGCATAGATCATGGATGCATGCTACATTCAACCTCAGTCCTGCCCTCTCTGTTTACCAGCTTCAAATATCTATTGGCATTACAAGGCCCGTGTTCACAGTACAAACGCACACAAACCCTGACCAGCATTCCTCTGGTCTACATTTGGTAAGAATATATAAGGGGTACGGGTGTTCCCCGAGACTTGTCAAGTGTGAGGAAACACTCTTCCACGCCCCCTTTATTGCTCATAGGGCGCATATTGTCTCCGCTGGCTAGTGGAACATTCGGGGGACATTCTGTGTTTCTAGATATTTGAATAGTGCATTCCTGCCATTGGTATGTATGGCCTTAACGCTGTCTGAGGCATTACTACTCTCCTTCTCAAGGTTGCTCCTTTAATTAATAGTGAAAGAATGAGATAGTGAGAAGGCCCAAGACTTTCCCTGAAAAAGTGATCATTGTCCACCTTGAGATTTCATCAATAGCCTCCCTTCTCAGCAGCAGGAGTGCTGACCGGTTTGATTAAGAGACCTTTCAAGATCCAGGCCATTATTTTAAATTCGAACAAGGTCAGTGGTGTCAAAGGTCATTGCATCTAGCATCTGCTCATCTATCAATAAGTAACACGGGGTTCTCCAACCAATTGGAAGCAAGCCTCCCATCGATATCAAATTCTCTGTAAATATAAGATTGTTTGCATCATGACATTTATCTCCGACCACAGCTTCATGCTAGGTGCACAAGAAACTCGCGCTCTTCTCGTTGGCGATTATAGTGATGGTTCATAATCCATTGAAAACGTTTAATATGCAGACAGTTGTCAATAGGAGGCCGCATTTGAGACGGAGATTTCCTTCTTTAGTGCTGTGGTCACATTGCTGTTTTTATTTATCACTTTGAACCTGATAATCAAGTATTTCTTTATTTATTGGTACCCTTGTACTTTATTTTTTAAGGAATTATTTCATGGCTGATATCGAAGTTTACTATATTAGCTTACTTTCGGAGTAAATTGATATCAGTGTAATAACAACCGTTAATTGTTCCCGTCTCAGAGACCGTAGCGCGATAATTTACCCCACATTCTAAAAGATGCTCAAGTTGAAGCAACTTGGGGATGTGTTTTGCCTGTGAAAATAAAGAACGGACTGGTGGCGTTGCAGTTCCTGGAAACATTTACACATGCACATTTTACACATGAGTGCTTCCTTTTTGGGAAGTTTAATCAGACTGTCTTTAAAACAAAGGGAAGAAAGGACTGCGGTCCCATCTCTTATCCAAGGCCGAGGGGGATGGTGCAGTCAGGGGCGGGACGTGGCAGGGAACGAGAGTGGGAAGGAAACCGCAAACTTTCCCATACAGGATTCATTCTTTTTAGTGAAACACAAAACGCTGTTAAATAAATGCTTCTGTGAAGAGATTCACACATGAACTAATATCATTCATATTTTTCATGCCACATTTGCAGGAATATTTCCCCATGCTAATCAACCTTCCTGCATCTCTTTGACAGGGACCAAACGCAGACAATATATATATATATATATATATATATATCTATCTCTCTCTCTCTCTCTCTCTCTCCATCTTGGAACATCCAGACTATCAGGAAAGACGAACACGGACCCAAAAAGCTGCGTGCAAAAGATATTTATTCCATATTGGCACCACGCACCGATATATATATATATATATATTGTTGAGGCGATAATCGCTTAAAGAAAAATATATTTGAAAGTATGCCATGGCAGTTGAAAATAAATGTGACCCAATAGCTCTTTATTTAAAGCAACTGTACTAATAAACACACATTCATACATTTATTACTGCAGTGAAAGGGTAAAATTCAGTTTTATTACAACGGTACAGCAAAAGTGACTTGGGGAAAAAAACACTTTTTGCTGTCTCGCAGATGGCATGTAACAATTTTACATTGGGAAGCAGCTCTCCTCTTAGTGCCCCTCAACATTTTGAACAAATGCAGCACCAAGGCAAGAATTGCACACTGCATGTTGTGTACACGATTAAAACCTTTTCAAAGAAGGGGCACCGTGGGTGCCTGTCTAGAGCACAGTGACCTAGGATGAGGCTGGGCTGCCTCAGAAACCAGGAGCTAGACACCGGCTAATTCTCCATACATGGAAAAACAAAGAGTCAACACAAACAGAAGGTGTCCGAAGAACCATAGCAGGGCTGCGCATATGCCGACTTTAATTTCACCAAAGTGAGAATGAAATATTCCACTCCTGCCTTAAACAAATTTACTAAAACTATTAGCAAAATGATCTCGTGATTCCGACTGTTGCATGCATCAGTATGTCCTTGTACCATGAGGTGTGTAGGCTGCACTATCTTCCTAATGAAGAAAAGAGGTTTAGAGCACCTTAGAGTGATTCATAACTGTGACAGAACATATCCAGTTTCTCAATATTTCCAAGAGGTTCAGGGCAGTACATTCTTTTCCCTATGTTGCAGAGGTGTCGGCAGCAAAATTTGCGGTCGGTATCAGACACTGGGCTTGCATCTCACAAACATTATGAAAAATGCCTCCTCGTCAAACACTAGATTCAATTTAAATCAAAGGGTATTGTGTCCTGAGCACAGCATGTTAATAATTTGCAATCTTACTAGCAAGCCTAATTAGTATGAGTAAAAAAATCTTACAAAGCAAATTACAAGCTTGCTATCCGCAGTCGCCGTGCACCACAAAAAAACACTTTGGTGAAAGATCCTTTCGGGTCTCTGCCAGTCATCTAAAGGACTCACTCAAACCACCCATCAGACATACTGACTACCTGGTATGTACAAAAACATCAAGGGCTACCTCTTCAACTATTTGTCAGCCCCACTCCACTAGAGGCCACAACACCAAACCACCAATAGCTCACTGGCTGCAGCTCCAGAACCACGGTGTTGAACTGTATATTTAGGGTTCTAGTGGCTGAAAATTGCCTGCTGGTGATTTTTGTCCATGGGTATTTTTTTGTGGTGTTCGGTGCAATGGCATCTCTGGGTGGTAAATGACATCTCTGGGTGGTAATAGAGCTCATAATAAATGTACTGTTCATATCCTCATCGACAGATTGGTCATCTGGTTTATAAATTTTATTTCCAGCGATCTACTGCCAGTCATTTAATATATATATTTTTTTTAATACATTTTTATTTGAGAGTGAGACATAACTGTTTTCTCACTTCCCCCTCTTTTTATCCCCTGCTCAGACCCCCCCCCACTCCCCCGGCCCACATTTATCCATATCTTATTCCAATCCCATGGTGGTGCATTAATCTCCAACAGTCTTCAGTTATACAATTAATAAATTTAAAGTGTCAGGTGCTAACGTGCTCTAAACAGTACATCGATACTTCTAGTTTCAAGCTTCTATGATATAGCAGCATAGGTATTTAAGGTGGCAGTTTGGGCAAATCCCCACAAGTGCTTATTGCAAAGTGCAAGGTACATTGTAAGCAACAATGCAATTTAAAGTGCCAGGTGCCTAACGTATAACAGTTGTCAATCCTCACAATACAGTCCTATATTTGAATACATAGTCACTTGATGGTTAGTGAATTCGACAGAGTCAATAATATAAAGTGCTTCATTCAAAGTGCTTAATGCAAGTGTAAGGGAGAATACCCATTATTCAATCCAGTCTGAAACGGGCTTCCAAATTTCTATTCCCTTCTTTTTTGCCCTGCGTCCCCTGCGCCTGTAAATAGCCTTTTCTAAATTAAATATAGCCAATAGCTGCGCCACACATTGCTGAATTGAAGGGGGAGTCTGGTCTAGCCAGGCCGATGCTATGCACAACCTATACACTGCCATTGCAATAACTAATATCGCACCTCCTTCTTTTAACGTTAAGCTGGACATTCCCAGCAAGATTGCTGGCGCATCTAGCTCAACCTGCAGCTGTTATTTCTCCTTTAAAAACCCCTTTATGTCCCTGATCAGGGGGTCAAGCTGGTTACAGTTCGCAAACATATGGATTATGTCCGCCTTCTGGAGAAAACAGCGCGGGCAGTAAGCTCCCTTTCCGTCGCTCCATTTCGCCATTCTGTTTGGAGTATAATAAAGCTCAAAACATGTCTTATAAAATTGGACTTGAAGATTGGCCGGTATTAAAATTGTCTGGGTGTTTAGAAAAATCTTTTGGAAGGTGGCCCCCGAAATCTCTAGTCTTTCTTGCCATTTATTGGAACATATTTCCATATCAACTTTGGAGCGCTCGTTCAGTAGCTTATAGATAGTCCCAATTCTAGGGGGGATGGGCAGGGTGATTCTGTCCACCAATTCAATTCTCCCGAGCTGGTCCGCCTTACCCTCATTTTTTGTAAAAAGTCCCTAATCTGCAGATATTTGAAGAAATCCCTATGTGTAAGGCCAAATTTAGAGGTTAGTTCCATGTATGATCTAATACCCTCCTGGGAATAAAAACAACCTAGCTGCTTAATACCCACTTCAAACCAGATCTTGAAAGGTATATCGTTAAAAATAACTGGTAGATTTCCGTTCTGCCATAATGGAGTGTGGTAATTAAGCCTTCCTATTCCATTTAGGCGCCGTATTGCCCCCCAGATTTTAAAAGCCATAAGTAATGTCTGGAACCGGACTCTTTTGTAATACCCATAGCTTAGCTGATGCCAAAGGCATCCCCCAGCGTCACGGCCAATCACATGTTCCCATGGAATGGGAGATTTAGTTTGCATTGTTCTATTGTCGATGCTCAAAAGTGTGGCAAGTGCCAGTCATTTAAAACAATGGAATAGTTGATTAACCCTGCCTGTGTAGATGTTCATTTAGGAGTGCCCACCTTTTTGCTTCTGTTTAACTTTCAGAAATCAACTTCTCTTTTTTTATAACAAGCTTTAAATAGAAATACAAGCAGTGCATCTAGTGAACTTTTTGGGGATCATCGTTATGAGGAGGTGGTTTTAGAGCCTTGAAGTGGCGATCTAAAAATAATTCTGCTATTTGAAGAAACAGCTTGAACAAATCAAATCATTGAGTCATATACAGTACAAATGAACATTTCCTAAAGGTGCCTATCCGTTTATTCAATTGACTTCATCATGTGGGTCCTGGTAGCAAAGCTGCAGCCCCTGGGAAATCTCTTCCGATCTATCATACTGAATGTGCTCTCATTGTTACACTAGACGTAGATTCAAGAGGGTATTCCCTTTTACATGTGAGGTGTGTCCCCAAGCATTGACTAAATCACCCTCAACAGCGTGTGCTTCCATTACAGAAGCATGCACACGTAAGCTTACAGGTACCAAGGAGTTGCAGGGAACTTCCGCCACCACTAAAGTGACAAACATTCATCATACCTCCCAGAAGGCAAATCGGGATGGGTGTATGAAAGGAGGAGATGAGCCCATATGCCCGTCATGTCTTTTTGGCCTGGGTTGTGCTAACAAAATGGGGGCATTTTCACCCTGATCCTTGTCTGGGTGCTGACAGTGAAGAATCACGGATTGGCAAAATAATAATTTGCCTATGACTTGTGAGGTGGGCATTCCCCTCCATGTGTGCTCGCAATGTCTGTTTGCACCTGGTCTGGGCACCAAGCCATTTTTAGATCTGGCTTGAAAGCACACCTTTCTCATGACCTTATGTGATCAACCAAACAGAGCGTTTCAAGTGCTACTAAGAGAGGACGTATGCTCCACCCACAGGCTGGTTCACCGGAGAACAGAATTTTGTAGGACTGAAGTGGTGTGCTTCCACTGAAATGAGTGCTTCTGTTGCACTTTTTGGCTTGTGTAAAAGCTTAAACTCAATACACCAGGACTCAGTTGAATATGATAGCAAGTCAGTGATCATGGCTAAAGATCTGTTCTGTTTATTATGAAATGTTACTACGCCTAGCATAAGTATTCTGAAAAGCAGGTTAACATTACTCTGTATGAAATCCTGCAGAGAGAGATTTTGGTACTTGGAATCTCACAGATTACTGTAGTAGGCAAATGTTTTGGTTTTAGTCACCCACTCTGACATATGTCAGTCTGGAGGCTTTCACTGCGATGACATTTTATTAGGCACTATTGAGATGGCTTGTTTATTGTTTTGCAAACTGTATTTTTCTACATAATTGAAATGTTATAACTGTATGCATGATGGTTGCCAGTTTATGTGTACTTCTGTAGGCCTGTGTTGAATATGGTGTCAAGCCACGGGAAAAGGCTGCAGGCCTGATCAGTTCATTGAGTGAAGATATTCCAGATTCCATAGGTTTGATCTTTTTATTATGAAATGTTATGAAAAAGCCAGAAGGCCTGGCTTACATATAGGGAAACGCATGTGTTAAAGGTAATGGTCTTTTAAGGACGGATTATTACTACATTGTGCTTAAGCCTGTAAGCAGGTATTGTTACATGGAATCTCACAGATTACGATAGTAGGCAAGGGTTTTGGTGTCAGTGACCCATCCAAACAAACCATGGGATTAGAAGATGTACAAAGCAGTAATCCTTATTAGAATCTTTTAGAAGGGATTTTTAATTCTTATGTCTATTTGTAAAACGCTGTGGAAGGAGGAACCAAATAGGTTCACGGCTGGGAAGAGACCTTTGATGAAAGTTTGACTACAAGGTTCACCTGCCTCCTTACCCTCATGGAGTTCTAAAAAGGACGCTACTAAAGAAATGCGAAAATAGAGACCAAATGGGTTGTTATGTATGGCATGTATGATGAATGGAAATTTCACAATTGAATGCACACAAATAGGATACTAACGGGGTCCTTGTGAGCTCCTGATGAAAGCCAACTAGTCCGGAGAAGCATTGATGCGATGGCTGAAACATGTTGACCCGGGGATACAGAGGATACTCATTTCCTTAGTGAATCCTCGCCTGTTTTTAAGTCCATCTGGTTGCTCTTTGAAAAGAAAATTAACCCTCAGGACCCCTGAAATTTTTTTAAATCCAGGAATTCACCCAATAACCAACAAGCTCCCTTAGCTACCAAGAGTGAGCACATCCAGATACACTAGGTATCTGGACGAGGACTCTATGATGAAGCATGGCACTTGGAATCGCAGTGGATGAAAGTCCTTTAAATACCATAGGGTGACCGCCTTGGTCTGGTGTGGAGAGATAGGCTAAGCACCGTAGGCGTTTCCTCCTGTTGTTTTTGTATGGTTAGATGTTTGGAAGGTGAGTGAACCCTGTATCATTTCTCATGGAGAGGTGTGGTGCAGCGGCCAGGGCAGCTGACTTCGGAGCACAGGGTTCACGGTTCGATCCCCGGCTCCGGCGGCAGCTCAGCTCAGCACCATGTGACTCTGGGCAATAGCTCACTTAATTTCCACGACGGCCCCCAGCGCCTTGAGACCCGTAAGGGTGAGTAGCTGCGCTATATAAAAACGGACTTACTCCCTCCTTCTTGGAATATAGTATTTGTAAAGCAGACTATCACCCATGAGGGTATCCTGGCACTGAACAGGCATGTGTGTGGGTGTGTCTAGCTCTGCCTAGGGTAGGTTGGGTAATTGAAAAGCTCAGCCCCACCCTCTTCATTGCACTACACATACATGATTATTCTGGCCAACGTCATCCATGCACACAACCTCAACATCCTCTCCTACACCGATGCCACACAATTCATACTCTCACTTTTGGACAAGACCCATAATATTGTATCAGAGGGTGCATTGCATGTAAGACTTAGTCAGTGGATGGCTCAATGGAGGAGTGAGTGCAAAAGTTGAGTGACAGAGTGCATTTATGATGACTTATTGAGTGCCTAAACCATCAGTGACATAAAAGTAATTTTCATTCATAAGGCAGACTGATTAGCATTTCCAGTGCTTATTCATGTAAAGGAGCGCAGTGCCCTGGTGTGGGCAAAGGCAAGACCGTATGCATGGGCGCCTAATCATCTCTTTTGATAATTGTCTTCATTGTACCACATACCCACATCAAGCTAGTAAAACGTTAAACAAGATGACCGGTAAATAACACCAGCCCTAAAATGGTTATAACTGAAAGAAATGTATTGGAATCTGAAACCGACATGTCACAAAAGCACAAATATGTTCATTGACTGCCCAGGCTGAAAAGTAAAACAGCTTGTTCCTTGTGATCACTAGGATATGGATGGAGGAGGCCTGGGCAGCAGGATATAGCTGGGCACTTGCTAATGCTTTGAAGTTTGTCTTGACAAATTGTCTAGCCCATTTGTATTTGATGAATGTGGTTGATCCCTGTTGTTGCTATTCATAGCGGAGTGTACAATAGCTGCAGTAGGAGTGTCCTGCTAGGCGCATTCTCCGTGCTAGCCATCTGACTGCAGCTGTGCATGTCTGTATGAGAAGCTCTCAACAACATTGGCAATGTGAGCACACCGCTTACGAGGAGCAATAATATTAATAATCGTGACCTTTAGGGTAATTGGCTGTAGGTACCAACACTGATTTAACTAGATGCAAAACATCACTACCAATGACGTAGACACGCTGTTAGTATTGTTTTTAGTGTATATTAATTTGCCATACTGATGTGCTCTGCTGAAAATAGGCAGACTGCATCACCATGTAGTGGTCTGTCATAAGAAAGGTTCAGGTGATCGGCACTGACGCTAGATGGCCCAGGGGTTCTATGTGCCAGTTTCTATTCTCCATGCTACAAACCAAGCCTTAACATGAAGAAAACTCTTATCACATGCTGTTATGTTTAGAGATTTTCTTTGTGTGCAGGTGAGAAAAGCTGTGTTTTCCAGTATGATTGTCACCAGGTGCCCCAAGCTGAGTTGCGGTGACCATTATGCAGGACAAAAATCTATTTGGTTATCGGTGGTGACATCACCCAATTTCGTCATACACCACGGTGGCGTATGACGAAATTCGGGGGGGGGGGGGGGGAGGGGTTGAATTGACAGCATGCCTGGTTGGACATTAGCTTCCGTTTCTCCTCATACACTGTCTTGAATTGCAAGGTGTGCCATATGCTCTAGAAGCAGTCCACAATGCGCTATAACACAAACCTAAAACGGTTTTTCCTCTTGACTCGCTCTGCAAACTTGTGTCCCCAGACTACGCTTGGAAAGACATCTCATTCTTAATGCCACCTTTGTTATATCTGAGGTAGAAGATGCAATGATCCTAGCATGCGTTTCAAAAAGTAACTTTCTCTCCCCTTCGGAGATGTTTGATTGAAAAATCACTTCCTGGTTGAATATGAAGGCAGCCTAAATCATTCCCCAGTGCACTCACCCCAGGCACTTTTCCTTGATGTCAGCCCGCCGCCAGCCTTTGAATTCATACATGCCAACAGACTGGCAAACAGATTTCCGTTTTGTTTTTAAAGGCCAAAATGACTTTATTTTAAGTGTCTCCCACCTAAAATCTGCTTCTTTTTAATGTAAATTAAGGGGGAAACTCAATTTCGCGGATTTCCTCCCAAAAAATAATCTTCCGCTTATAAGATTCAAAACGTTGACATGTATGTAAATTATATGTAAATGTGCCAAGGGGCAGAATTTCCTGCGCAGTATAAAGATCAAATATGCAAACTAAATGCCAGGGGTTTTCCAAACATATTCTTTTTAGATTGCACAAGGATTGTCATGAGGACGCCGGTTTTACGGCTATGTGGGAGCAGTGTTACCTCACCTCCGGTCTGTCTTCCCCGGGATGGAGGGATGAGGTCCAAAGGGCAGCCGTTTGTTTTCCTCTCTGATTACACCCTAGCTCGCTCCGAGTTGAACTTTTGGCACACCAGGGGGGGCCCAGGGTACAGCCGAATGCTTTTAAGAGCCCGACACACATCTGGCAACGATTTACATCTGCACCGGCGCTGTGAGATTCCGCTGCCTGGACGCCACGGCGCAGGCCATTCTCCCGCCCCCAAGGATGGAGCCTTCGAGGTGTCGGGTAGGAAAGCAGTAAAAAAAACACATTGTTAAATGAAGACAGCGCAGAGCCTGCAAACACCCTGACTGTTCTGCAGACACCGGCTCCGGAGGGGCAGCAGAAACGCACTATCTGCTGAAGGTCACCACTGTGCGATACTGGGAGGAACATGCGCCGCTGCCCTGCTCCCCGGGCTGCACAGTGATGCCTTCTGACAGCTGCGAAGCGTTCGTGTGGTCTTCGCAGGTAGACAGTGATTCATGCGTGTGATGCGCGCGTTTATGCAAGGCTTGGAGAAGCAAGGGCGTCTGGTGCTCAGAGGCTGAAGTCTCAGCCCATGGCCTTTAAAATAATCTACAGGGGCACCCTCGGTGCTCAGAGTACTTTTTAATTTAAATTTAAGAGGAGAATATCATCCTTTCTCAGGAGTGAGCAAGGACTAGGGGATGATGAGAACCTGGTTCTTCTGTTCTGTTCTTCTGACCTTGACTGGTAGGTCGCTCCCCCACCACACAGCTCCGTCTGTGTGCCCTGCTGCTGCCCCTGATTGTGCTCGTTTTTCCTTTCTGTGCCCCCTTGCTGCCCCTGATTGTGCTCGTTTTTCCTTTCTGTGCCCCCCCCTTGCTGCCCCTGATTGTGCTCGTTTTTCCTTTCTGTGCCCCCCTTGCTGCCCCTGATTGTGCTCGTTTTTTCCTTTCTGTGCCCCCCTTGCTGCCCCTGATTGTGCTCGTTTTTCCTTTCTGTGCCCCCCTTGCTGCCCCTGATTGTGCTCGTTTTTTCCTTTCTGTGCCCCCCTTGCTGCCCCTGATTGTGCTCGTTTTTCCTTTCTGTGCCCCCTTGATGCTCTGATTGTGCTCGTTTTCCCTTCTGTGCCTGTTTCCCGCCGCTGCGCCCAGCGGCCCCGCCCCTCACTGCCCATTCGCTGCCCCATTCCCTGCTCCTCCCTCCCACCTCCCCATTTATGGCGGCCGCGCACTGGCGCGCCGAAGGCGCGCCTAAGGCAAGCCCGTCTGCGCCGTGACCGCGCCCAGCGCCAGACCCCCTGGTCCGGGCATCCCCGCGCCCGCCACATCAACAGACGCCGATACGACGCCAGCACCCTCCACGCACTCAACCCCGGAAAAGATCACGCCTGCTACCAGGCCACCCCGAAGCGCACCCAAGGGCCCTTCACCTGCCGGAACTGCAGCTTCGCCAGCACCCGCCCCGCCAAACCACCGCCCAGGAAAGAACCCAACTACCTCAGATGCATCCTCCTCAACACCCGCTCCGCCCGCAAACACGCCATCGAACTCTGGGACCTTCTCGACTCAACCTCCCCAGACGTCGCATTCCTGACGGAGACCTGGCTGAATCCCGCTTCAGCCCCCGACATCGCCATTGCCATCCCGGACGGATACAAGATCACCCGCAGGGACCGCACCAACGGAGTCGGAGGAGGCATCGCCATCGTCCACAGGAACACCCTCAGAGTCTCAACCAACACCGACGACACCCTCAGCACCGCCGAACACATGCACTTCCAGATCCACACCGATCCCAACACCACCCTCAGAGGAACCCTCATCTACAGACCCCCGGACCCCGACCACAGTTCAGCGATTCCATCGCTGACTTCGTCAGCACACACGCCATCGCCTCCACGGACTACATCCTCCTCGGGGACCTGAACTTCCACCTCGAGAACAACAAGGACACCAACTCCACCACCCTGATCGACAACCTCGCCACCCTCGGACTCAGACAGCTCGTGACTACACCCACCCACGCCGCCGGCCACACGCTAGACTCCATCTTTTCCGCAAGCCCACACGTCTCCTTCAACCACACCTCCGAACCCCACTGGACTGACACCACTGCATCCACTTCACCTACAGGAAGCCCACCACGCACCACCGCACCGAACAAATGCCTCGCCGCTGCTGGAGCAGAGTCACGGAAGACCAGCTAACCACAACCCTCGCCCTGAGCCCACCCGCCGAACCCTCCGACCCCGACACCGCCGCCCGCAACCTCAGACAGTGGATCGACGACTGCGCCAACACCCTCGCCCCGCTCAAGAATCCGCCCAACAGCCACACCAGCAGGAAAGCCACCTGGTTCACCGAAGACCTCCAGGCCTCCAAACGAACATGCCGAAAACTGGAGAAGATCTGGCTCCACGAACGGACAGCGGACAGCTACGCCGCCCACAAGAGCGCCACCCGCAGTCACCATCACCTCATCAGATCCGCCAAAAGGGCCTCACTCAAAGACCGCCTAGACAACAACGCACACAACAGCAAAGAGCTCTTCAACATCGTGAAGGAACTCTCCAACCCCAGCTCCAACACCAACGACATCCAGCCGTCGCGAGACCTGTGTGACTCACTGGCCACCTTCTTCCACCGCAAAATCGCCGACATCCACGACAGCTTCAACACCACGACCGCCCGGCAACCACCGAGACCACTGCCCCCACAACCACCAACCGCCTGCTCTCCTGGAGCAACATCAACGACGAGGACACCAGCGAGATCATGAACACCATCCACTCCGGTTCACCGCTAGACCCGTGCCCTCACCACATCTTCAACAAAGCCAGTACAGCCATCGCGCCCCATCTCCGGAAAATAATCAACATCTCCTTCGAGACAGCAACCTTCCCGGAAAGCTGGAAGCACGCCGAGATCACCGCCTTACTCAAGAAACCCAAGGCAGACCCCAAGGACCTCAAGAACTTCCGACCCATCTCTCTGCTCCCGTTCCCCGCGAAGGTCACCGAGAAAATCGTCAACAAACAACTGACCCGCTACCTCGAGGAGAACAACATCCTGGACCCTTCCCAGTCCGGCTTCCGCAGCAACCACAGCACCGAAACCGCCCTCATCGCCGCCACCGATGACATCAGGACCCTGCTAGACAACGGAGAAACAGCAGCCCTCATCCTCCTGGACCTATCAGCCGCCTTCGACACGGTCTGCCACCACACACTACGAACACGCCTTCACGACGCCGGGATCCAAGAGAAGGCCCTGGACTGGACCACATCCTTCCTTTCCGGCAGAACACAAAGCGTCCGCCTCGCCCCTTCCGATCCAAGGCCACCAAGATCATCTGCGGCGTACCCCAAGGCTCCTCCCTCAGCCCAACGCTGTTCAACATCTACATGGCACCCCTCGCCCACGTCGCCCGACAGCACAACCTCAACATCATCTCCTACGCCGACGACACCCAGCTGATCCTCTCCCTCACCAAAGACCCTCACACCGCCAAAGCCCACCTCCACAAAGGAATGAAGGCCGTCGCCGAATGGATGAGGACCAGCCGCCTGAAGCTGAACTCGGACAAGACGGAGGTCCTCATCCTTGGTTCCAACCCTTCAGCCTGGGATGACTCCTGGTGGCCAACATCACTGGGAACAGCCCCGCCACCCACCGACCACGTACGCAACCTAGGGGTCATCCTCGACCCCACCCTCTCCATGACTAAGCAGGTCAACGCCGTTTCCTCATCCTGCTTCAACATCCTCCGAATGCTCCGCAGGATCTTCAAGTGGATCCCCACCGAAACAAGAAAAACAGTCACCCAGGCCCTCGTCACCAGCAGGCTGGACTACGGAAACGCCCTCTACGCAGGAACGATGGCTAAGCTCCTGAGACGGCTGCAACGCATCCAGAACGCCTCTGCACGTCTTATCCTCGACATCCCCCGACGCAGCCACATCACACCCCACCTGAGAGACCTGCACTGGCTCCCTGTCAACAAGAGGATAACCTTCAAGCTCCTCACCCACGCACACAAAGCACTCCACAACTCCGGACCAGCCTACCTCAACAGACGACTCAGCTTCTACACCCCCACCCGCCAGCTCCGCTCGACCAGCCTCGCCCTCGCCACAGTCCCCCGCATCCGGAAAACGACCGCCGGCGGCAGATCCTTCTCCCACCTCGCCGCCAAGACCTGGAAAACCCTCCCCACCAACCTCCGACAGACCCAAGACCTACTGTCCTTCAGAAGACTCCTCAAGACCTGGCTCTTCGATCAGTAGCAGCACCACCCCCCTCTTCCCCCAGCGCCTTGAGACCCTCGCGGGTATGTAGTGCGCTTTATAAGTGACATGATTGATTGATTGATCCTTTCTCAGGAGTGAGCAAGGACTAGGGGAAGATGAGAACCTGGTTCTTCTGTTCTCTTCTCCTTAAAATGACCGGCTCACTCTTGCCAGCATCGAGGAAGTTTGTGTTTCTCTCCTTCACTAGTGTGTCATCTTTATTTATTATACTCTATGCTTTGCGGGCAGATGGATAATGTTATTGATTCTTATTCTCTTCATTTCTTGCATAAAATTGAGAAATTTGAATAATTTTGATTCCAAAAGACAATTTTCTGATGGCAATTTGCGTTTACACCTGCCCCGTGGGAAAACGTTGACAGGCGCGGTTACTCCTGGAGACCCCAAAGTACCAATCGGTTTCTCAGGTTCTTCCTGCACTCCACTGGCTTCTGGTCAAAAAACGGCTGGAGTTCAAATCTTTATGTATTGCCTTTAAGGCTCTGAACAATGACAGCCCAGAATCCCTTGGGCAGTACTTTAGAGGTATGCACCAAAAAGATCCTTCCGATCCTCTTCCTCAGCCAACCTTCTAATACCAAAGGTCAGAAGAGCAACTTGGGGTGGCAGAAGTTTCATAGCTGGTACAGCTACGCTATAGAATTCCATGCCGCAGGCGTTCAAGAAATAATCTAACCTGCTTGATTTTCGTGAAACCTTAAAAACCTGGCTGTTTAACAAATACACTCTGGTGATCTGATCTCTCGTCATTATGCTGTTCAGGTGTTTTTTGCTCCTTCCACTATTTTTGCTGTTCCTTCCGAATCTCAGCACCAAGACACCTTTGGGTAGTAGGTTGTCTATAAATCTAAATTTCATTTCATTTTACAGCATCAAAATGTGGAGCATTTAGCCAGTGCTCTACGTTGGTATTTCCACTTTACCCATCTTCAGCACTCAGCAGATATAGCCTTTACATATTTTTCCTAGTTATTTTATGATTCATAGTGGATTACTATGGTTTTCTACAGGTAGACTAGGAAACCCTTATTTGAACACTGTTTAAGTTCTACAACTGAAATTTTATATGAATCTCCTACAAGAGTCTTGTTAGGAGTTCCTACAGGAATGATACAAAGCCAAAAAGGTGCAGACCCAGGCAAAATAATATTGACTGCAAGTCAAAGAGCTGTGGATGGAGTAAATCTGTTGTCAGGAAAGTTAAGTACCAAAAACAGGAATAAGCCTGGGCATAAAGAATACAGCAGACCAGTGGGATCTCTCACGGAACTGCCATCTGTAGGTGGTTTGAAATCATACACTTCCGTGAGTATCTCGATGGAGTTGCAACAGGCAATAATTTGTCGAGTGTAATTTTAGTGCATTTAGACTGCCACTATTATTGCTTGATGTATCATCATACTTTTTATGTCCTGCTTGAAAATTTGCTGCACCACTGAATAAAAAGAAATAAAATTGGATAAAAAAACATTGGAAAGTGGTCCGTGTTTATTTCCTTGAATGTCTTACAGACTCTGACCCTAATTGTGCACTCAGTGGTATTTGGTTTAAAAGTAAAAATAGCTGTTAGGGCACTCTTCACTTGCTGCTGGTATGGTCCCACTACCATGGAAAAAAGCTATGGTGAAACCTTTATTGAAAAAACCTAGCCTCGACCCTGATTGTCTGGCCAATTACCGGCCTATTTCCCTGCTTCCAGGGGTCAGTAAAATTGCTGAGAAGCATGTCAACTCAGTACTATCCAGACACCTGGAGGTTTCGAATCTTTTACATCCCTCGCAAACAGGCTTCCGCCCAGGCCAAGGAACCGAAACAGCCCTACTAGCAGTCATCGAGGAATCTAGGAAAATTCTCGATGCAGGAGGCTCCTTGGCTGTGGTCCTTTTGGACCTAAGCGCAGCCTTTGATACGGTTAGTCACTGTATTCTGGTTGAACGACTCAGTAGCCTGGGTGTGTCAGGAATCGCTCTGACCTGGCTACAGTCGTTCCTGGAGGACAGAACTTTTCAAGTTTTCGAGGGGGGAGCCAGTTCAGACCCTTGGCCTTTACACTGTGGGGTTCCTCAGGGGTCATCTTTGAGCCCCACTTTGTTTAACGCTTATATGGCCCCTCTTGCTAACATCGTCTCTCCCTTCGGGGTCCATATTATCACATATGCAGACGATACTCAATTGGTGGTTGCATTGAACCATGCTGATAGGGCTTCTACTCGTCTCTGCCCCTGCCTTGAAGAGGTAATAAAATGGATGAAACATTCTCACCTCAAACTGAATGGGGAAAAGACTGAAATAATGCTTCTTGGCAACCCCTCCCTTTTTAAAGCAGACACCATGTGGCCAGCATGTATGGGCCCGCCACCACTCCCTAAGCCAGAGATAAAGAGCTTAGGTGTCTGGCTGGACTCAGACCTTAGTTTTAAAACCCAAGCCAGAAAGGTGGTGGCTTCCTGCTTTGGTATGCTAAGAACTCTTCGTAAAGTGCTTCCGTTACTACCATTGCAATCTAGAAAAATCATGGTCCAGGCGCTAATTCTATCACGCCTGGACTACGGAAACGCCCTCTATTTGGGCGCCCCATGCTCAGTCCTGGCTAAACTCCAGACCGTGCAGAATTGTGCGGCAAGGATTCTCCTGGGAGTCCCGCGACATCATTCGGCTAAACCAGCTCTGAAGTCGCTCCATTGGCTTCCTGTTCGGGAGAGAGTTTCTTTCAAGGCCTTGTGTATAGCCCATAGGCTGATTAGAGGAAAAGGACCAGCCATTATAGCCCCCCTGGTTCAGCCCTATCGAGCTAACAGGCGTCTGCGTTCAGATGAGCTTCACCTGGCCGTGGTTCCTAGAATCAAGAGGGCTAGAAGTGGGGGCGGCTGTTTCTCTCACAATGCCTCTAGGCTCTGGAATTCTCTCCCTCTTCAGTTACGTAAAGAATCTAACCACCTCGCCTTTCGTAAGGCTTTGAAAACCTGGCTCTTCCCCAAATAACCTGTAGGGACTTCATCTGCCTGCTTAGCGCTGGGATGCCTTCGGGTAGCCATGCGCTTTATAAGTATCACTTCATTCATTCATTCATTCACTGTTCTGTCTGCCGTCTGCATTCTTGTACCTTTTCCACACCCACTTGTGCTGTGGCCATCTGCGATTGCTGTGGTGGAAACTTAAGCTGCTGTGCCATTGCTTTACATATAGGTACATTCACAGTTCTTGGTATAGAAGTCAACACACCAGTGGCTATCGGTCCTGACAAGGCTGTCCAGGGCAGCACCAGGTTCAGACTAGACATAACCAAGGCAAGCTATCTGACTGGCACAGTTTTACTAGCTGGTGGCTTGAAATAAGGATTTTTAAAATATTTTTTTAATTCAACTGTGTAAGTGTTATTCTCCTCTTCACTCCAAACTTTGCTACCAACATCATGGAAAAGCAATTCCCCAACATTCCAGCTTCTGGAGCAGAATTCACACCGTAATCCTAAGGTATAAACATCGACTGGACAGACGCATCGCTGGAGGCCATCTAATACATCATGGTCCCCAGTCGACCTGAACAGCAAATACTCTCATAAAGGCCCACAAAGGTCCTTAGGGCGGGCTGTCACAGGCAGCATCTCAGCATATATTTCCAATTGCTCGTTGCTATTTATAAAAGTCCTTTGAATATGCTTTTGAGGGCCCGCACCCAACCCTGTCCCCATTGTTTAGCAGCCTGCCTCTTGGTCAGCAATAGTGCTAATGCTATAAATTTCCTGTGAGCTTTGGGTATGGATTTTACCCACCCCATGCCTGCTATTTTGGGTTCTATCATAAGAGATATGCCAATCATTTCAGAGATAGTGTCTCCCACTTCCTGCCAGTAATGGTATATTTTAGGACATGCCCAGGCCAGGTGTAAAAACCCAGACTCCAGAGCCCTGTGTCTTTGACAGTCCGAGCAGTCTCAAAGACCTCATTTCCACAAGCTCAGAGGAGTATGATCTATCCTATGGAGATAAGAAAAGTGGAGTATACATAGTTTACTTTTGGGTGACAGAAAACCGGTTTGCAAACAGCAATACTCCTAATCCTTCTCAAACACTGAAGTCTGTAATTTTGTTCCATCTGTGTCTTGCATTGGACATGCCATAAAGGGACATATTTTAATGTCCAGGAGCCATTGTAGATGTTAACAGCATCAGCAATTTTAAAAGGGAGGCTTCTGAAGAAAAGTAGGACTAAGCGCTTTACTGGTTACAGGAGTCTGTAGTCTATAAAATATATCCAATACTGTGTGAGGGACTTTACTCCTCATCCGACTTAAGTCTATAAAATCCCCATCCTGAAAAAGAACCGCCCCATTGTGCAAGACCAGGATTATAAGGAACATTTCAGACATAAATTTGATCATAAATTATTTCAGGACCTCAACACCCAGTAGGAGTTCATCAGTAGCAGCATGAATGTTATCATACAGTATCATGAATTTAAAATCAGTTCTGGGAATGTAGCATGAGATTCTTTGCTGAGAAAGGTCTCTGCCTCCGTATGATGCGGTTACAGTTTTATGCATTTTTTCTGGGGTCGGGTGCTACGTGTATATTTTTAGTGTGCGTGTGCATGTATATGAAGCTGTCTGTACTTGTGACATCAGTTTGGCAAGTAAGATCCTGAGTGTTCAGTGTGAATCTGCTCTTTACCAGAATTCTTGGAGGTTAGAGAATTGCTATGGAAGCAGTAGGACATGCAAGGCTGTTCAGCTCAGTCCGGTATCATGTAACCCTCACAGGCAGCGGTGGGCGGTAATGTAAGCTGGGAGGGGACGGGTGGGCAGACCACACACACTTGCACCCATTTGTTCACACACAGTTCCATTCACAACACTCACTCACAAATTCATACATTTACACACTCCTCAAACATTCAAATACATAAAACATACCTGCGCTGCAGTTTGGGAGGAAGCCCTCGGAGGTCCTAAAAGGGTTGGGACTGCTGCCAATAAGAAGCGGCAAGCGGTCCCTCACTTGTCACAGAGTGGGATGAGGCAAGTGAGATTACTGACCACAACCTGCTCTGTGACGAGGTCACTGATTGACCTTGGGTACTTCAGGGCTTAAAACTGAAGCACACAAGTCTGAGGCAATCAGTGATGCTATTCCCTCATTATGAGGGGGTGGCCTCGAGGCACTTTTGCCAAGCTCAGGAGCTCAGTCCCACGGGGCTGTCATATCCTCAGCCTGGCAAAATTCAACTCGGACAGCCAGGCGCCTGTGCATTTAGCGCATGTCTAGCTCCTGCTGTCTGACCTTCTTGTTGGGATGTGGCCCCTCTGCCTGTACGGATGGGCCGCGGCTGCTCATACACTTTGAAAATCTCCAGGTTGTAGGTGAGTTTTTCTCACGACACTCAAGATTGAGGTCTCATGCTCCCATATTCCCGTACCAAACTGGTCAAGCCATTCTATTTCAGTGAAGAACCTGGTTGAGAGGCAGACTGTAATTAAATAATCACAAATGAACTAATAAATGTTGAGGAAACACACTGCTAGGTATAAATGTTCAGTAGTAATATCCTTGGTTGAACATACTATTAAGGTTGAAGAAACATGTTACATCTTCTTGTGCCAGTTAAACCTCTATTGAAGAAATATATCTGCATTAAAAACGTGTTTCGTTCCTTGCTTGGAACTTCCTCAGAGCTTCAACTTTTAAATACAATAATTACTATATTTTGTAATCAATCATAATTTAAGCAGCAGAATAATAATGTACTCCAACCCAATATATGTATAAAAATACCAAATTGTTACATTCATTATTTCATGTTTTTATAGCGGAGGTACAGATGAAATACTTAATTTCATGTATATTTCAAATGTGTTATTAAATTCCAGGTGCCGAGTTGGCAGATATCAAAAGAAAAGCTCTTTTGTATTTGGTTACATATATACTTTGTTTCCAAAAATATTCAGCTGTTCCAAATTCTAAATACA
This sequence comes from Calotriton arnoldi, assembly GCA_963921515.1. Taxonomy (NCBI): domain Eukaryota; kingdom Metazoa; phylum Chordata; class Amphibia; order Caudata; family Salamandridae; genus Calotriton; species Calotriton arnoldi. Next base: position 628,508 of record CAWUFW010000409.1, read on the forward strand.
TATTTTTAACATCTACTTAAACACATGTTTCTTGTATTTTAAACAATTGCCTAGGTATTTCTTGTTTAGGTTAGATAAACCAAGACTTGGGGTCTTCTCTATCTCCCATCTCACGGTGTGACGTTTCCGAGAACGTATTCGGGTAATTCTTACTCACAAGTTACAGTTTTAGTGCCTTGGTTGTAGCATTACGAATAAGGCATATGAATCCTTCATTGTCCATTAGGAGATTTGTGTTTTCACCATAGTCCATGCATTGACATCTCATAGGTTCATATACTGCCTTTTTACCAGATGATGAATTCCAGCATAAAGAAGGTGCCACAGGAGTTCACTGTTTCCCTTAAAAGTAGTTCACCAATATTCCTAATATAAAAATATGAAAGCTAATATTCTCTTACAGATTTAGGTGTTATGGCGAGTCCTTAGACACCTTAATTATAGGGAATTGGTGAAACAAACTAGTATGTTTACTAAGAGGATTTAGTAGGCTGATTCGAGGCATCCAGATGCTATGTGGCTAAGCTAGGTCTTTCTGCTGAGAGTTAGAATAGTGTGAGAATTACATGAATACGGAATTTGACGACTTGCCAAATGGACTTTAAGAACACTTTTCAAATCTACATGGAAATATGTATTTACGCTGTACATTTGCAACGAAAACACAAAATAATGATTATAACAATTTGGTAATTGTAGACATATATTGGGATTGGAGTAAATTTTTATTGTACTGTTTGAATTATGATTGATTACTGTATATTGTATTTATAAATGGCAGCCCTGAGGAAGTTCCAAGCAAGGAATAAAACGCATTGGTTGAGTTGACAATGTATTTCATACAGATGTATTTTTTTCAATAAAGAGTTTTAACCGACCGAAAATGAAGATGTAGAATGGTTCTTCAACCTAAAAAATAGGATATGCACATAATGTGAGATGCACCAAACATTTATGCATACGCATGCTTCCTCCACAATTTTTGGTTTTCTACCTATGACAATTAGGGTTGTTGGGTGGCCAGACACTAGAAGGTTATGCACCTGAAATGTAATTATATTGATTCCTACAAATGCAATGTAAATTCACCACTGCCACCTTTTGTTCTTGCTCCTAATTACAGATGAACTATCAGGATTCCTTTGCACATCACTGGCAAAGCGGAATCACAATGTTGACACACTGCTTACGAGTATGACTGAAAGAATGATGGAGCAAGTGACATAGATCTCGCCCAAAGGGATAGTGAATGCCTGTTTAGGTTTCAAGGGTGAGACTATGTCCGGTCTCAGTTGACTGATGTAAAAGGTTGAACCTACTTTCAGAATGTGAAGAAGAATCTTCATTTGAAGGTCAGTCTAGATGATGCGTTTCACAGTACCCTTTAGGGTACCCTTTATTCATGGAATACATGCTGTTATAGGCACACTTACTGGTGGGAACAGCAAATGTGACATTTTAGGAAGCTCCTATATCTCATGGGATTTAAGACTCCTCGGACCTCCCTCCATTCCCCTCCCTCCACCTACCTCCTGACTGTTCCTTTAATGGAGGTGTAACATAAACAAATGTTTTAGTGATTTGGACTCATTTCACTTACTAACCAGTCATATAATCCTCCGACCTTAGGGAGGTGCAGTTTGAGGAAGAATTCAGGGGCGGCTCCTCCACTAGGGCGGAGGAGCGCCGACCCACTGCTTCTCGCAGTGCGAGAAGCAGAAACATAAAATGGTAATAACTTTCTGTTATTACCATTTTATGTTTGGCCCCCCTGGGGCCGCCCAAACCAGTCATGTGCCCTCTGCCTTTTCTCCATGTAGGCTGCAGCCTACATGGAGAAAATGGCCTCCCCACAAGCCGCTGGCTGGGCAGCGTCCCGACCAATCACAACGCTGCTTGCAGCGTTGTGATTGGCTTAGGAGAGGGAGGAAGCCTGGCTGTCTGCTTCCTGTTCCAGGAGAGCAGAGAAGACGCGGGACCCGGCCGGCAGCAGAAAGGTAAATATAATAATAATTTTTTTAAATCAAATTACTCCCCCCAAGCAACCCCTCCCTCTTCGCACCCTCCCCACTCGCGAGTCATGCCAGCCGCGACTGGAAGAATTGTCAGAAGCAAGTCACAACATCTTCTGTAAGTCCACCAAAGCAGACAAACTAAATCTCTGAACAAGCTTTAGCCTGTCATCTACCTGCCAAGTTTTTGGAACTGCCTCCCAGAAAACCTAAGATTTAACCCAACCGGCTCCTGATCTGGAAAGAGCTAAGATTCACCTCTTCTGTCTGTACTTTAAAGATTTATTCTGTTTCCCTCCTCTAAGTTTTTACTTTACCTTCACTCTGTCCCATATGAACTGTAATTCTTGCGTATCCACATATGCAATTTTCCTCTACGATGTCAGTTCCTTTGTCCTAGTTCTACCCTGAGGTCAGTTTGCTCATTCTTATTAATGAGAGAGCTAGAACCCCGTTTCTGGGTACTCTGACAGTGTGCACGACAGCTGGTGTGTAGCGCTGCAAAAAAATATAGTGCTTCTAGCGCTACGTGCTACAGAGTGATGCTGCATGTCTACCAGGGGATATCTTTACATGAAATTGCCTGTGTAAGAACAGTAACCCCAGTCCTTTTTGTATACTGAGAAAAGGGTGTCATTACTAGGAACTGAGCCTTCTTCGGGTCTCCTGGAGCAGGAGCTGGAGGGACCAGAGCACCCGAAATACTTAATTTTTTTGTATTTGTCAGAGCGTAGGGCCTGTTTACCAGGTTGGACTCTCGTCGAGATTACATTGACTTTTAGGAGGATGTAATGGCGGCAGTAATTTCCAGTTGTTTCCACATTCAGACAAGAAGCATAGACTTTCTTTCTTTATCACTGGTTGGACTTAGAACTCCAAAGTGGTGTTTGATGTAAAGAGAGCCCTCTTCATCCCGGAAGGATAATGTTATACACTTCAGAGGCCGTCCTTGCCTTCTGAAGTTTTTAAAGGAGATATCTGTTTTTGAACAGAGTCAATGTAAAAAAAAAACTAAAAAAAACGCTGCAAAAGTGCATCCCTTGCTCAAATATAGATTAAAAAAAATATATATATTTATACCTTTTGAATTCTCAGCTGCTGAAGCCATTAGGCATTCAGTAACTCCTAATAAAAGCAGACCGGGGAATAGCTGCATGTCTGCTCTGTAACTGGGACTTATTGGGCCCAAGTATTGCTCTTCAGAGAGTGCTGAGTGTGTCTGTAAAATCTACGTGACACTCTTTGGTTTAAAAAAAAAAAAAAAAACCCTCATCATAAGCTCCCCCTCCAATGACCAACATATTTTTCCCCAATAATTCTATATTTAGCAGTTAAACCTTTGCAGTTGTTTTCAGTTATTCCTTTTAAAAATGCTAGCAAACACCTCATTTCCATGCTGGTCTTCATCAAAGTGTAAAAGTGCTCACAGTGTGAATTAGAGGGTTATTCAGATCTCTTCTTCCCTCCGCCTCCCATGCATTGACAACAACAAGGCATGAGTAACTTAAACATCACTGAAAGCCTATTAGAGTGGCTCACTGACATTCTGTAGCTTTCATTAAAACACAGCACTGTTTCATCATGATCTTTGCCAAAGTTCTTCATAGGCACAATAAATGCTCCTCTTGATGGCCAGATGCTGTGCTGTCTTCCACCCTCCCCGATCCCCCCTCACCCGATATCAATTCACGCAACCTCAGGTGGTCCCTTCCCACAGTTTTGAAGGCTTCTAGTGTACCCACTTACAGTCCTCTGGTGGTTCTGCTGCTGGAGCCTGGCTATCTCAGAGATCCAGAGCGGTCCAGTATACGCCCATCTGTGAAGTGGGGGTGGCGAGTTGGCGTGCTTTTTAATGAAAAGTATCGACCTAAATAAGGCAGTGGTAGTTGCAACTGTTTGACACATTTTGCTTATGAAACTACATATCGTTGGGGGGGTATTTGGATGATAATCTTCAATATCCCTGCATGTATCGTTTCATCTTGTTGCATAATTCTGTTCCTGTCTGTGCAAATGAGGGTTCCGCCTGGTGACTGTCTTTGTGCGGACAGCAGAAATTAAATGTAGAGGACGTTATGTATATTCCCCCCAGGAGAGGGATGATATGGCGAAGGCCAGAATGAGGTGAGGCAGGAATGTTGGGTTTTTGGGTCTCCGCAGGAGTGTTGGTCTGTCGGGATGCTCTCTCGCCTCCAGGGGTAAGCAGTGTGACATTGACATAGGCAAGGCCTTTAGCATGTTTGAGTTGGGCATAGGCCCAGGGCACAGACCTTTGGAGGGGCGCAGGAGCCGCCTGCAGCAGTCTTCTTCTGATGTAGCTCCAAAGAAAGGTCCATTTAAATGCTATGTTGAAGGCTCATGTGGTTGCCCTCTCCCCCCCCCCCCTTCTGCATTTTAGCTGCTTTTCTTCTAATGGCTCTCCTTTTTCTTGGCCCCTTCTTATGACCCCCAACCATTTTTTTTACATCACAGAGTTAAAGAGGCCGAATAGGAGAGGACACTACATTTGGTGTCGCCTAGGGCGCTGTCTGATCAAAGGCCTGCTCTGGTCACTTTATACCCAGGAGTAATGAATATTACCAGTAAATAACGAAGACAATACTTCACTGTTTTCGGATTTAACTGGGCGCCCTCCCTTCCAGCCTGCCAAGCTCGCGCTGCAGCAGACTGTTTCTGTTGCAATGCGCATGCTCCAAATCACCCATAATTATATTTATTAATCACAGTTGCTGCTTTCATGCTGTGCCGCCACGGGAAGTTGCTCTCGGTAACAGGTGCTTTCTATCACCGTTGCCGCAATTTAATGAGGTAACATTTTTTTGCACCAAGCTGTCGCCGGCAAAAGGGGAGTTGATTTGTGGGAGGCAGGTTGCGGTTCCTTTGGCTTTCCATAATGTGGTTGAGTCACGCGAACTAAGCTGGGAGGACTGCTGGCAACAGCATTTCTGTAAAAAAAATAAAAGAAACGACCAGACGATAGAAATGTAAATAACTGAAGGTAGATAAAAAGAACCAGAGAATCTTTGATGTGAAGAAAGTGCAGGGAGTCAGCTCGGAATGTTTTTTCATTAAATCTGTGGAGAAGGAAAGGGACAGCCAGGAGGAATTTCTGTCTCAGCCACTGCTCTAAACTAAAAAATCTTTACGGCATAAGAACTCCATTCAAAATATATTTCACTTTTGATTGGTGCGGTCCATTTTCCTAAACTCCTAAGGCACATTTAAAAAACTGTTGGTTTTTTTGGTGAGAGGTTGTCTAAGTTTTAAACTACTCTGATTAGATTACTTGTAAATTAGGGGCAGTTCAGAAAAACCGTTCAAAACAGCACTGAAGGAAATCTAGCTTTGTCGAAGATGGCTGCGAAGGGGTCCAATCACACTGCTTGTAGAATGGAAGCTAAAAAGACCGAGAAATGCAGAAATAAGCCCAGTAGGATCCTGACCAACGCATTCTTAATTTACTGCTCTTTCAGCTTGGTTTCTGCTTTTGATGTAGTGCTAATACTCAGGACTTTCAGCCACTTTAGGGTCCATCTGTTGAAGCCTGGGGCCGTATTATGGTAATTGCGCATTTTCATTGTTTGTGCTGGGCGCACCTTTAACAAGCATTTGCAATGCAATAGGTCGCACAATTGCGAGAGTTTAAGCTATTGGCATTGTAAATGACAAAGCCTTTTATTTATCTGTTTTGATGATTAAACATAAATAAAAGGCATTGTCATTTACAATGCGAATAGCTCAAACTCTTGTAAATGCGAGTCCTATTTCATTTCAAAGAAGCGGCCGCCATTGTCCCGGGCTGCTTGGAAAGTGAAAGCATGCATGGCGCGCTGAATGTTGCAGGAAAGCATGTCGTGCCTGCAGTAGGAGAAACTCATTAAAGAAAATAGTGCTTACAGACTAAATAAGACATATGGTGTAACAACAGAAGTAAAAGGGCCAATCCTCATGGGAAGTTCCAAATGAAAACAAGGCGGTACTAAGGAGGGACTAACAAGCCTATTAACGAATCAGAAGCCAGCATTTGCAAAGGACAATGACACAAGCCAATGAAAAATATTGGCAGAGAGTGGGTGGAGCTTCAAGTCCATACTCGAATACAACATGACTCGCAGAGTAGCTCATTCGCTGCCCAGGCTTGATCTAAAAAGGTGCGCAAGGCGCAGTGAAAATGCGCCCTATTACCACGAATGTGCTGCCTCCAGGGCCGCCGCGAACTCGTGCTGCCCTGGGGGCAGCCCATTCCTGTGAAAAACTGAGCGGCTGCTTTACAGCCGCTCCTTGTTTTCACGTGCCGGCGGCAACCCGCCTGCACTTTTGATGGGAATTAGAGATCCCCTTGCAAGTGAGTGCAGTCAGTGACTGCACCCGCCTGCAAGATGTCTGGGGGGTCCATGGGACCCCCTATCCCCCTTCAGAGGCCTGCCATCAGGAGGCGCAATGATACTGCGTCACCTTTTAGATGGCGCACTCTCAGTGCGCCCCCTGAGGGCTTCTCTGACTGTGCGCCCACGTCGGTAATATGGCGTGGGCGCAGAGGCAAAGGGATTCCCTCATTTCCATGAGGCACGCCCCCATGCAAATGAGGGAACGCCCCCTTGAAGAAAGAGCTGGCGCTTTACGTGCACCAGCGCTATTGGTATTACAGACGGGGCCTCTCAAGCGCCTGCGGCCCCTTCTGTAATACCAAAGTGCTCCGGGGAGCGCAAAGCGGGCTCAAACTCCTGTTGCGCCCCGGGGCACTTTATGTAATACGTCCCCTTGTGCGGTGTATTATGGCACAGTCAGTCATTCCCTCAGGTACATCTAGGCTTTATGCGGTCTCTTACTTCACATTTTCTCCACCTAGGGAGGCACTGAATACAGTTTGAAAACAAGCATTGGCAAAGCCATTATGTCTGGCTTGCATTTTATGTCCTAAATTCATCATTAATAAAAGTCTACTGCAGTGACAAAAATAACAAAAAAACATTTGCTTTCTTATATAGTACCTCTATTAAATAAAGAATTGAATGCGTCGCAATTGGGAGTATTTTTAAGATTCAAAATTGTCCCTCATGCTTCTGAATGTTAGTTTTCCAAAGGAGGCGGAATGATACATGAAACAACCAATAGCACGAGGGAGGGAGAATACTCCTTTTATTGGCGCCAAAGCCCATTCTTTTTATATTTTAAGGAATTGTTAAGGATACTTTTGCAGACAGCTGCCAGACCTAACAAGTTGGTTACATTTAAATTTAAAAGGGGTGGTAAAGTTTGTTTCTCTTTTGTTTTTTAAAGGGAAGGTAAATGTCACATCTGAGGATAGGTTTCACTGTGCAAGCAGTGAACACAGGAGCAAAACAGGAAGAGGGGTGGGTGGGGCACAGTATCCCAGCATCTTTTTACCTGCTCTAGCTTCTGGAAATGTTCTGGTACTGCTCCTGCCATTTTGAGCCTTTGTACTGCACCACTGGTCGATTGCATTCAGCATCCCCTTCTTTGTGGGACAAGGTTTGGATATTGGAAGACCATTGCTGATGTCCCATCTAGTGTATTTTTGTTACCCCCCAGTTGGTTTCTGGCCCTCTCTGGCCTTTTCTGGATCCTATCCATGTTAAAACACTCAGAAACATCGGCTACAACTTGCACTGTTTATGTGTCCTATTTTGGACTGCATTGGCTTATCAATGCTTAGAAACCAGGAAGGGGTTGACAGAAGCTGTCCAAAGCGCCTTGATTCCCCATGATGTGGTGGTGGGTCCTACCACACAAATGTGTATTGTGTCATATGAATTCAAAGACCACTGCAGTAAATTGCCTGCAGGACGTGGAATTGTGCGTGGTGGCCAACTCTAAACTCCGAGGGAGCAATGTGCAAAATCTTTTCCTCAGTGACTAAGCAGCAGCGACACTTGAGAGATTCCGAGTGGGTTCCCAAATTCGATGCTGTGCTGAAATGCCTAGCACTGCGGACTGAACCAAGGGCGAATCTATCTTCATGCCTAACGGACCTTTATGTGAAGAAAATCCCCAACCAACTTGTTAGAAAGTGTCTGCCAGCCAGAACTGTGTGTCTGAAGGTGGAGATTTATTTTGGGTGTGCTGCCTTGATTTATGTCTATGGTGAATACACGTGTATTGTATGTCACAGAATCAGTCATCACCCCTTCCGTTTGGATTCAGTCATCCTCCTCCCAGAATGCTTTGTGATTCAACGTGCCTGCCCACTGGTAGGTAAATCTGTTTGTGTGGTTTAGTAATTTCCTCCTACATAGATTTAAGCTTGAATATAATGGAAATATATGAACTCGAAAATGAGTGGAAGACCTAGGGAGTGAAAAAAAAGTAGACCGAAAATGCTTTTGCCACTGCCAAATACAGAAAAGATTCCTGCTGCCCAGCACCATCACAAAAGCATCAGTGGTGAGGAGAAACTCGAGCATAAAACAAGACCACCAAGCCAAATCACTTCCAGCTGGAGTGTCGGAGTACAGAAACAGTTGCCTGTTCCAGCCACCTCAAAAGGGGAGCACACATCTTTGTTGCACGTTAAAAGAAAAGTGGGTCCAAAAGAGACAGGAACTATGCGATCCCTGCCACTACCATGCTGATTTATTTTATTTTATTTATAAAGTTTTATATAGCGCGAACATGACCCACGCGGGTATCAGAGCGCTTTACAATATACAGTTATTAAACATTAGATGGTTGAGGTAGTATACATACATTCGATATTCGCCATTCAGTACAAAGAGGTAGATAGTAGTATATGGGTAGCATAGGTGACTGGTAGTCAACATTTGAAAGGATTTATAAAGCGCTGGCTAGACCCGGAGGTATCAGAGCGCTTTACATAAGAATCAGAACATAGTTGCAGGTTACATCGTTACAAAGGTTACACAGTTATTAGAGCATAGCTACATAATTACATGTCGAGACAAACAGTAAGGACCTACATGTAAGGGAAAAAGCAGGCAAGGGGAGAGATACAAGGGGAGAGGGGTAGGAGCAGGGGAGTAGATATAGAATGAAGGGGGAAAGAGGAGGGGAGGGTGAAAGACACAGCAAGAAAGAAGAGGGGAGGGTGACGGGGGCACAAACTGATAAACGCGTAATAGCTGCGTCCAAAGTCCAGTAAACTGTGATCCCAGGGAAGTGGCACCATTCTCCCATCTCCGTTGCGAGACGCTCCCTATTAAGCAGTGGACTCTCTCAGAGGGGTCTCTGAGACTCAAGGTCTACCTACTGGATCCTTCCCCAAAAAGGGAGAGGGAGTGCTTTGGCAAGGGGCGCCATACCAAACCTCAACTGTGAGTGGCTCCCTTAGCGCAGTGGACTCTCTCAGAGGGAACACTGAGACTCCAGAGTAAAAATATTGGATCTTTCCCCAACAAGGGGAGAAGGAGTGCTTAGTCAAAGGGCACAAGGGACAGGGGCTAGGCAGCGTAGCAGACAGGGGGAGAGATTCAGGGGAGAGGGGATAGGAGCAGAGGAGGTAGACAAAGAATGAAAGAGGGAAAGCGGTGGGGGAGGGTGAGAGACAGTGACAGAGAATGAAAGAGGAGGGGGGAGGGTGAAGGGGTACAAAACGGTAGACATTCAGAAAGAGAACACAGAGGTCAAAGTTCTGTGCGCCCTTCGCCAGTGCAGTATTAGATCCAACGAAATCACCGGTCATGGTGTTATTGGGAAGCGCAGTCAGCTTCATCCTCCAGCTCACCCCAGGTCAAGAGTGGTGAGAGGAGAGGTGGAAGGGAAACAGTTTCAAAGTCTGCCGATCTTCCCCATTCCCAGCGGCAGTAGTGAGTGTTAGGCATCTGTGAACGATCCCAGTGGTAGGGGGACCATGGGCGCCTCAGAGGCCAATGGTGATGATGATGCTGCAGCGGGTCCAGCTGGGGGGGACTTTCGTCCTCGGACAGCGACTCTGGTCATGGTGACGCCGAGGATGGACCAGTTGGAACTGTTCCTACTACATGATGTTTAATGCTTCGAGCTTCTTGCTGTCTGCGTCGCCTTCTTGTAGTCTTGTGTCCAGCTCCGTATTGTTCATGTGCTATTTACCCTTATTGGTTGTTTGAAATGGAAACCCCATGGAATCCTTGGAATCATGGAATACATGGCTTCAAGACTGCCGCGCGCTGCGCCGAAGATGTTTTCCTGTGGTTTCCAGGCACCCTCTGTGTCCAGAGACATACTCTTAATATGTCAATAATTTTAATAGACGATCGCTCAAGTGATGAAAGTAAAAATAATATAAATATATTTAGGCGGCAAAGTAAGGGCTCGCAAGCGCCGTCAAACGGTCAGATAACGTTATGCAGGGTGATTCTCCATTTCAGCGCACTTTGCCAAGAAAGCAAAGCACACAAAGCCCTCGGGCCCGAGAGGGTTCCTATATTTAGCACACGTTAACTTTCGCCTTCTGCCGAGCAGTAAACAAACAGCAGTCGGCACTGCAGTGCGAGACGAGAGCCGGGCCACTGGCGAGCAGAGGAGGCCGCCATTACTCGTCTGCGCGAGACCTCACACAGCCAAGCTGCAGGAATTCATGGATTCCACTGACAACGTACCCTCCGTGCCCCCTCCCCGCACGCGGCCAGCGCACAACTGAACGTTTCAGCACCTAGCAACGCCCACCAAGACAACACATGAGCTCATTTCAGTGCCCCTAGCCAAGGGCATGGCGAAGTATGTCAAAGGCATCAAGCAGTGGTTCAATGTTGGCCTCCCACCCAGAGAGAAGGCAGGCTCGCGCCTCGTGAAACCGTGTCATAGGTGTAAACTAGGAAAACGTGTGCGAAAATATAGTCAATTGTAGCTTTTTGGTGGAATGCCTTGTGAAGCATTCACTTTCGAGGAGAGGACTGAGTGCAAGGAAGCCCCGCTGCACACCTTTACTCTAGCTGGTAATTCACTCCCGAAAGAGCCTTCACAGATCACATTCATTAAGTGAATTCCATCCCAAAAATAAAACGATTGATGTGAAGTTTCCCAGGCTATTTCTAAGCAATGTTTCAGGCAGCGTTCGTGCGTAATACTACTGTGCGAATCCCATCTTTCAGGATCTGACCGGCACTGACCAGCTACAAATTAGTGTAGGTGCAGAGAGCCTGGGAGGCGAGAGAACTATGGGAGTACAGAAACCTTTACTCAGTGAATGGATGAAATAAGTACGCAGAAAATACACAGAATACAACAAAATTTGTCTCTTGGTGTGGATGCTGCTTTAAGTCCTTAACAGATTAGATAAGTGTGGGTCTACCTGGGAAACCAGGATGTGGCTAAAATCTAAATGAACTGTAAGATGGTTTTATAGTCGCACCTCATTATTAAATGTGTGGCACAAATCTTCAGATATAAAAGAAATTGGGGCTGTGTTGAGTTAAGACACCGTGCAGTAAGGTTACCAGAAACTGTTTACAACCTACAAACTTCAGGATTCGGGCCCTTAGGCTATTCAGTTTTTGTGCATAGTAAGAGCAATCTGAAAGATCCA